>JAHLJT010008446.1:268029095-268205633 GCA_031308135.1 Acheta domesticus
AATTGAAATCGCACTCGAATTGACACGGACTATTTACAAAAAATTACACCAATATATGCAATTCATTCTGGACATCAAAAAAGATGCACGTGTTTGTTTATTTATCTGAAATTGTTTATTTGTGCAGTTTTGTCTATATTAAATTTTGAAATTTCGCGTACTTTGCAAAATATGATTAATTGACACTCTGAATGTACTTAACACAAAAATTACTGTTTTGTTTTGTTTAATTTTTGATATGTGTATTTTACTCATCTGTAAATTACTTTCTCAAAAATAAATATTTCATTAAAAAATTGTAATTATATTAAAAAACGAAAATTTCTTTATGAACTCTCTCAGAATAAAATTTGAAAAAATAGGCATATTTCTTGTTCAATTTTCTACAAAACATAACAAGAAAAAAGTTTGCGTCCTGGGAACGGTGTGCCATCCTGACATTGCTCTTGAAATACAATCGACCACTTGTCAAGGGACATGGTAAAATTTTCTCAACATTAGTCGCAATACTTATGAAGACAAGAGTGCTAGTATTTGTTCTGTGAATTGTGTGTACACTGTGCAACATGAGTGGCGATCAGCTTATGAGATAGATGATTCAATCCATTTAAACTTTCTGATCACGATTTTTTAAAAAAGGAAAATCTCCAAGACGCGTAAACCACGATTTGCTCGTGAATTTACAGGAGTCATTAGATTGGCGAATTTGTGATTCATTTCGGAAGAAAGGGAATGGACTTCCAAAACGACCTTTTCTTAATGAAGATAGCATCGAGATCAGTGGCTCCCATGGCATTAACGAAAATAGCGGAACGTCCAGTGAAAAAACTGGAAATCAAGGAAGAGACAATTTAAGCTCTTCAGATAGTTCAGTGTCTGCGAAATGAATAAGGAGAAGATAAACATGAGTTTAATTGCAATAGGAGAAACCCACGCCAAGAAAAGAAAATTGGAACAAAATGGCATCCCCATGAGAAATTTTAGAAAGTACAAAGTGCCAACACAGATAATTTTTTTCACATTGAAGATCCTTCGACGTCCATCGAAAAATCAGACAAAGATACTATTTAGTAACTTATCGATTACTTTCACTCAACAGATGACATGACGTTGAAAATTTAAATTTTGGCAATTTTTGAAAGTTGGACATACAATAAAATTAAACGACTTTTTCAGCAACCGAACGCATGATACAAGTGTCTAAAACGTTGGCTGAAGAAAATGGAATTTTGTCGAGAACTGAAGTAAATTCGGTAAGGGATTAAATCTGTGCATTGTGACGAAAGTCCAGGAATTCTATGGTATGCAAGTACTTGTAATTAAAGTGAGTAGTGAGGGACCAGAAAATTTCAAAATGTCAGTCAAAACCTGAGTCAAGAATCCGTCATTTAATTATTTATAAATTTATTAATTATTTATAAATATATTAATATTATTTATATGTATATTAATACACATAAATATTATTATTATAAATTCAATCATGAAATTTCACCACCTCAAGAAGTACTTAAATTACTGCTTCATCCCAAGAAACCGACGACCAGTAACGCAAACAACGTGTCTATTGCAGCAATCTATTACACACCGGTTCGTAAAATATTAATATCTTTTAAAGTTACTGAGATCCCACTTTGATATTTTCTGGACTAATTATCAATACTTTAGTGAATTTATAAATATTTTTTAAAAATTTTTAGCTCATCGAGTTTACAAAAATATTCAATTTTCAAAATTTCAGTTTTTGAAAAAAAAATTGAAAATTAAAAAAAATTAAATATTTTGCAAAATCTTAAAAATTAAACATGTTTTTAAGTTTCGAATGGAATTTGAACAGAATTTCTATAATTGGTGTATTCAAATATATGATATTTTTAAGTTAGTGATGCGCGTCATTTTTAGCAAATTTCATTATACAATATTTCCGAAAATAATAAAGTTAAAAAAAATAAAAATACACGTGTTCACTTATTTGATCCATATAACAAATAGAAAAAATTAGAAATAAATAAAAATATGAAGGTCAAATTTTGGTCTTTTTTGTGCGATTTGACGTGGAATGTCTCATATATTATAGTTATGCAAACATTTTTTTAATATTCAATATATTCTGTTGTAAAATTAAAAAACATTAAAAAACTCAGGGCTACAGTAAAATTAAAGGTATCAAATTAATCGCTTTTAAGAATAAAGAACTATTTATTTTCTATTCATCGTCACAATGTAGTTCATTATATTAATTTTATAAGAGCTACTGTTAAAAACCCTATACAAAAGAATGTAACATTTTATAATTTTGCAAATATCAAAGGTAGTGTCAGCTTCCGAATTTTCAAGAAAATTCAAATTGGCTGGGTTAGAAACCTAGATTATTTCATGTGGAATGACCCGTACATGATTTATATTAAAAAGAAAACAACACAGTACAACTATGTAATTAATTAATTAATTTACAGCTCATTGCAAACACATTAATTGACAATCATTGAATGTTTTCAACTCCACGGTAAGCTCCCAGCGTTTTTGGATATATTTCACCATATGCTATAACCTCGAGCAAAAATACAGAAAATGTGGAAAATACGAACCGTAATCAGTTGAACGAATGCAACACATTTGATAATGAAGCTCTGTAAAAACACCCCTACCAAAAGTATCAGAAAACGTGTTTTACACGAGTGTTCATCTAAAGTTCATCACAACAAGACATATAATATAAGCGGCGCGAAGTATTATTGAGGCACCCATTGTCACAATACTGAGATATTTCCATAGCTGCCTCTCAAGGCCAGTTTTCACGATGGAATATATCACGGCATGTCGCGACTTTCTTGGTCGTGGCGCTAGAAGTCGCATGATTGCGACTGTATTAAACACGGCTTGATCATACGACATCTAGCGGCACGACCGAGAAAGACGCGACATGCCGTGATATATTTCATCGTGAAGACGAGCCTTGGCAGGCAGCCATGGAAATATCGCAGTACGGCAATGGTGTCAAGGTCTGCTACTGGTGGCAGTGGCACGCGTTGTGGCATCGTGCCATGTCACGAGCTTCTCTGAGCAACTAGCGTCGGGAATGGGAACTATTACTAACCACACAGTTTTACAATAGGGATGGCGTTATCTTTGGTGGCAGGGTAATGAACTACGTGGAGGCGATTTCGTCGTGGCACTCGTGCCATGGACTCCCGCTCGTGGCATCGACCTTGACACCACTGCAGTACGGTACACATCTGCTCTTTCGTTATCTAGTTGCAACCTGGAGTAAATTTTTAATTTCACTGACACCAATCTCAACGAGCGGTGTGCAATAGCTGAGCATCCCCCACCCACATCCCCTACCCCACCCCATCCCACCACCTCCCACGCTCCGTCCCACGCACCCGTTCGGCTCGGAGCGAGTCCCAGCCACGGAGCCAGCTCTTTGACAGACGCCGATCGATAGTAATTAGCGGCCATGGGGCGAAACTCGTCACAGAATGCGAAGTGATTCCGTGAAAGACGCCGCCGGCGCCGCTGCCGTTGCCCCGTCACGTCCCACGCCACCCGCTTTTCTCACACGAACCGGAAAATACCTTCATTGGCGACGCGTCAGCAGCCGAATTTTTGTCAGACGTGAATGGAATGCCGCGGAAAGTAGACGAATTCACGTGCAAATAACCTCGTTAGTAACCTCGTTAGTAAACTATCCGGGTCGTCGAATAAGGTTACAATATTGGGAAATTCTTCGGAATACATTGGAAATTCCGCAGGTAATCTCCGCTACACTTAAAAAAAAACTGAAATTATTCCACAAATTTGTTTAGCAGTGTAACGTATATGCCAAAAACTCATTAGCGTAAAAGGTTGCCCTTGTCTTATTGCTGTACAAGGGCTGTAATACATTTCTAATTTTGTGATAGCAAATATGGAATAAAAACAATATTTTAATGCATGTTTTTAATTAAACACGTTGTGACGGTTTTTGAGATCCCATTTAAAAGTAATAAATGTAATTAACTGCAATACGCTTATCCTGTTTTACAAAAAATATTGAAATGAGATTCTGAATAAAAAACGTAAAGTCGCCGAAGTCAATGTTTGCCGAAAACAGAATTTTTTATAAATGCACATTTTATTAACTTTTTGTATTTTTCTTTAATAATACCGGCTAATGAAGGCGTTTTAAATGAGTTGTGTCTATTTTGCTACATTACAATTTTTTTGCATTTAAAGGAACAGTACACATTTTATAGCACAACACTGTATAACAATTATAATACTACAAGCTATTGACATGTTGTAATTCTCTGCCCAATTATTAGGAAGGATTGTACTAAAATCATTACACATAATTTCCTTATTCATTTATTCAAAGTATGTTGTTCAAACTTGTAAAGAAGCTGTGGAATATTCACGTTCGTGATCATAATACGTGGATTCAGAAAACATTTCAATTATTTATTTACGTATTCAATATATAATTTATAGTATAAATGTAATACTCTCTATGAAAGCAGTATGAACCATATTAAGATAGAAAAAACAGTATCAAAAGTGTTATGGTAAATAAGCCTCTCAGGCAAGGATGTCGTCTTTCACAAACTTTGTTCAAGATTTTTATTGGCGAAACTCTATGGGAATGGTTCAGAAAATGTAGAAATATCGGAAGAGACGAGAAGATTTATAATATCTTTTTGCGTGGAGCAGTACAGGGCTTTGGAGTGTACAGGGATTTAGAGCAACAAATGGGTATTAGCGCTATTTTTGTTTACGAATTCTAACAACATGCCCATCCCACAGACCTCAAAAATGACCTCAAAAATGGAACGAACTTGAATTAGCAGTGCAACCTCTCAACTCACCTTTACCTATTTCCCAAGAGTACAAAAGCAGCGTTTCTAGAGCAAAATAAAAACATCAGCTGCGTTCCACGACGTAGAATGAGGCCGCGAAACCATTTCTGAACATTTATGATTCCTTCATAATGAAGGTTCTTTGCAAAGAAGTGGCAGTGACCCGGAGGGATCGGGCGGTGTCGGGAGGGGTCGGGAAGGGAAGGGAGGGGTCGAGAGGAGGCGCTGAGCGGTGAGAATCGAGGGGAGAGTCCGTGGGCGGGGGCGCTTCCTGAATCAAGGCGACTGCGGCAAAGGAAGGACGCGCGTTGTAAGGGCTTTGCGAAGAGCGGCTACATCTCCCCTTTCGCACGGGCTCCGGAAATTCCACGCACCGCTCCCCACCCACCTCCGCCACCCCAACCTCCGCCTCCATCACCTGCGCCGCCGCCGCCGCCAACACCACCGCCTCCGTCCTCATCACCGCCCTCTACGCCGCCTCCCCCATCGCCGCCGCTAAGAGCGCCTTAACTAAAGGCCGCATTAACTTTGCTCCGCCGTCGGAAGAAAATACAATAAGGCGATATCCTAACGACGAACAACAGTTAGAGAGAGCGTTTTCGCAATAAAGCGTCCTGCCCGCGCTCCCTTATTCAGCGGGAAGCTCGCGGCGGAAGGCACGTGAGCGCCTGGTGGCGTGCGAGGAGGGCGTGGCGGGGCGGGGCGGTGGCGTTGAGAAGTTTCCACCTGCTTCGCGCGCGCCCGGAGATAAGTCAGACCGTGGGCTTTGGCCCAAAGCGACCGTGTGTGCGGGGAAGACGGGGCGGGGCGGGCGCGCGGGCGGGCGTGGGGGCGAGCGCGGGGGCGAGCGCGGGGGCGGGCGCGGGGGCGGGGCGGGCGCGATTCAGGCGCGGGAGCCGGCGCGGGGGCGGGCGCGGAGGCGGGCGCGGAGGCAGGCGCGGGGGCGAGCGCGGGGGCGGGCACGGGGGCAAGCGCGGGGGCGGGATATTCTCCGGGAAGCCGCCAGTATTTATTCTCGGGGATCAAAGTGACCGAGCTTTCGTCGGCGGGACGAGCAAGCGCGCGCGACGTTTCTTTTGGGTGGGGCCGTGGGCGTGCGCCTCCGGCAGCGGCGGATGACGAGGGGAAAGGACGAAGAGGAGGAAACGGGTTAGAAAGAGTCACGACTGAAGGGTGAGCGCGCAGGAAAGAGGAAATTTGAAGAGATAAATAGAAGGCAGGATACAAAAGGGAAAGAAAGAAGAAAGACAGAACGGGCGAGTGGGAGAGAGAAGATGAAGAGGGGGAGATACAGGAGGAAATGACGAACAAGAGAAGGAAGAGAGAAACTTGCGATAGACGTAGAGAGAAAGACGAGACGAAAATGGAAAGATATATGAAGAGAAGGAATAGTAAAGAGGAGGACAGAGAAATATTGAAAAAAGAGTTGGGAAAGAGATGAATGAAAGAGGTGGAGGCAGAAAGAAGAAAGGAAGCAGATAGGCTAGGGAAGAAAGAAAAATGAAGAGGAATGAGTCACAGAAGAACAAGTAAGGAGGGAGGACAAAAAGAGGTAGAGAAATATAGTGATAGTAACAAAGAAGAGGAGAGATGAAGACGGGTGTATGAGGGAAGGTAAGAGTTCAGAGGTAAAACGTGGAGGTGGCGGGAATACAACAAAGGAATAATGGGAAACACATAGCGAGAAAGTGAAAGATCAAACAAGGGGAGAACAGAAAAAAGAAACAGAAATCACAAGGACAGCGAAGCAAGGGTGGAAGAAGAATCGAAACGTAAGAAAGCGAAGTGAAAGGTTTAATTGTTGGGGACGTAAAGGACTGGGCTAGTTTGAACCCGGGAGGTAGGGAAAGAGGGAGAAGGAAAGGGAGAGAGAGAGAGAGAGAGAGAGAGGCAGTATAAGAGGAAGGGTATGTCATATCCACAAGGCGAGTGGGCGCACAGAGATGCGCCAGGACGGGCGATTAACAGCGCGAAACGAAAAGGCGGCCAAAAGCCTCGTGTGTGACACGCGGGAGAAATAATATCATTGAGTATTTGTTGGCGGGATTACCATTAGAAAGAAACAGCCGACAGTCGGCACTGGAAACAGAACGTGAGCCTTGCCCTGCCAGGGGCAACTCAGGGCAAGAAGGCTGGTCATTGTGCACGCGGACTGCTTTCATGTCGCTCGATGCGGACACAAACCGGTAATCTGGATTAGTAAGGGTATATTGAAAAGGTATTTCCAATGTACATCAAAGTGGCTCGGATACTAAGAAGGAAAGTGCTGTAAAAAGAAGGCCCATGCCAATTAACTTAAAAATCGTTTGAGGTGCTAGTGTACGAAGTGCTTAAATTTGTTCAAAGGATTGGTCAGCCCGACCAGGATTCAAACCCGGACTTCTTTGAACAAACTCAACCCACGCTTCTTTGAACAAAAAAACAACAAAATTTAATTATTAAAACGCCATGTTACTTAGTAACAAGGTCACAATTTAGATTCTATACGACTGGGAAACATATTCTCCGAGCGTAATAGCTTCCAACAAAGTGATGGGAAAGGTCGCAATTGTGTACGAAGTGCTACTCATAAGTTCGGGGAATGCACGTACAAAAAACTGTTTCTTACGAAACCTCTGCTTCCATATCCCGGCGGGATTTTTTTTCATAAGACAGTGCATGCATGAAAGCCATCTTGCGTAAGTCCGAAAAAGACCAACAGCAATGGAACCAGGAATGTCTTAAGTCGGGATGCAACGGATGCAAATAATGTTCGATCAATTGTGATGCAATTAATGTTCGAGCAAGCGTGGTTGTCAGGATGGAAGAATCAATTATTGCTTTCCCAATTGCCCAGACAACCAGTACTATATGACTATTCTACTATCTGATAACGATCAAAAGCGTGAATAGTTTCTCGACAATATGCACTGGTTATCTGTTGGTATGGTTAAATAGATACATATTTGATCTAGAGGCCGTAGATTCATAATAGCCAATCCAATATACAATACAATTAAATAATACTATAAAATTAAAAGAATATTTGCTGGGTGTTATCGATGCTAACAGTCACCCGGAACGGTCATTGACAACGATAGAGATTCTTCCGTCCTTGAAGCGTTCGTACCTTCGTACCAAAAAGGTTTTGTTTGAACAAATGACATCTCCAAAGGCTTTCTTGAGCATACGATGGATATCTTCATAAACTTTTTAACCCTTTCACTGACAGCGTCCATAACACTTGCGGCTCAACGAGTTTCTCGGGGAGGTAACATCAGGTATACAGGCGAGAGAGAACCTTTCTTAAAATGCTGTCATTGAGTTTATTCGCAGTGCGCACCACATTTGTTCGTTTTTCATTGCTACAGTCGCACTTCCTCAAAAGTACATTCAACAATCTCTATTAGGAACTGAAGGTATCCAGGCATTACTGGCTCAGACCATGTGTATATTTTTGGTACAAAGAGATGGCAGGAGGCTGTCTCTGAACAAAAAATTATCACATGTTTTAAGAAAAAAAATGTTGATAATGACGTTTATAAAGGTCGTCGGTCTTTATGAGGTCTATAATATCCCCAGCTATCTTACAATTAATATTAATTAGTAATAGTAACTCACACCAATAACGAACAGTGACGCAAATGCAGAGAACCCTCCGGAAAAGCATAAGATACTCGGTATATAACGTTGCAGTAATTTATTCCAGTAATTATTGGATTGTTTTTCCTTAATACGGGATTTTGTTTATCTTCGGGCATATCCATCACACCCTGGGCGTATTTGCAAACATCTCGCTATACATACATTGAGTTCATTTCGACGAAAAAAAAAAATTCCAATAGTCATCATGCAGGAAAAAGTATTGAATTTGAATACTATTTCACGTACCCACAGATTCAAATACATTCTGTCTTTATTTAGTGATCCATTTTTGCTTTCAAAGGAACTAAGAATAAATTGTATTTCTAGTTACTAGTGGGAGAATTCAAATGAATTGTCGCTTTGAATTCATTGTCGTTTTTGGATATTAAACAAGTGCCTCAGTATTTCATTATCCTTGCCTCAGTATTTTTGAATTAGTACAGGCAGACTTTCAGGACATGTGAGTAGTAACTAAAGGTGCTATTATGTTTTTGATTTTAGTCTAGTAGATTATGAACTTATTGTCTCTCTCATGTTTTCTAATCCTTCGCAATACACGAAAAGAAATTAATTAATCGTTTGATTTCCTTGTTCCATCTTTGGTAGGTCGTTGATGGGAGTACATACATACAAATTTACACGGGAAGAGTATTTGTTTCCCTTGGCCTTTAGTAATCAAAATATGGCGGAAATAAAAGAAATGTGAAAAGACAACGTTTTGTACAATAAAATACGTTCCGGTAATATTTGTACAAATAACATGTTCTGTTAATATGCACTAAAATGTAAAATAAAACAATAAAAGTGAAAAATATATTTTAGGGAAGAAACAAGATATACAGAATCAGATACGATCATACACGTTTCATAAATAAACTTTGGAGTATAAAGAAACAGAGCAGTGCTATACAATTATACAGCAGCAAAGATTTGTCGTACTTTGTCAATAATCATCGATGTATTTGTAGTACATTGCAAGTGGGCAACATTGCCAGACAGTATGGACACTGCTTTACTAACAGATGCAACACTGCAATAAAGAAAGTTTTTCTCTAACCCGAGAATGGAAATGATATTTACTGAGTGTCCATACATCCTACGCCAGACCTCCACAACGCCTCCTCTCGCGGGCATTCTGCACTTGCGAGCCGATTGTCTGCCCGCGGTAGCGCCGAAAGTGCAAGTGGTGGGGAGTAGGAAGCTTTGCGGGGAGGGGAGAAGTCTGACGTAGCATGACGCGGCGCGTAGATTGAATGTCTGGGCGTCTGCTACAATGGTCCATGCTTCAAAATTATATGTCCATTTATTTAAATGGATTATGTCTAGTATTTCAAGTTACCAGGGTCATAATTCACTGTTTACGTTCTGTGCACTGCTGTATATCCACCTTTGTATCCACCACTGTATGTATTTTCATTTTCTATTTTTTTAAAGAAAATAACATGTTCATTGTGACTCTTAAATGCCTATATATAAGAAAAAATATTATTTAATTGTATCTAACAAAAAATTGCAATTTAATAATTGATTGTTCACCAGGAATGTTATAATCCCCAAATCATGAAAATGAAGAAAATCATGAGAGCAATCTCTCACATGACGATTGACATAAAAATAGAATATGTGGCAATTCCAAGAAGGGTAATGTTTAATAGTACATTTGTGAACATTTTCCCCATTACTGAATAGAAGAGATCAACGAGCAAACGTCTGTGACGATATGTTACGGACAATCATAAGATAACCATGGGATTGTTAAATAAAATGCAAAGGACTTTATATTTTTATACGATGTCGTAAAGGACTCTACACTCTTGTCAGAAATTAGAACAGAAAATAATCATGATTTTTTTTCAAGCCCAAAATGTTTTTGCTTTGAGAAATCCGTCTTATTCAGTTAATTATAGTTAATAAAAATAGTTCATTGCTGTCATCATCAAACAAAAACAATTCAGTATCAAAATTTTGTGTTTAGCTCAACACTAAATTTGTGATTACATCGTAGCAAAGCGAATAACATTATCAGCTCTATAAGCAATTATCATACTTGGTATCGAAATCTAATATGTATAATTCGTTGTAGTTTCATTTTCGCCCTGTCATATACCGAGAACAAACATTTGCAAGATAATTCGAAAGGCAATATTACTTGAACTGTTTATGACCGTCATGTTCTTGCCGATTGCTCTTTAAATTTACGCGCGGTCTTTCGAATTGCGCATTCTGATTGGTGGTCCCCACTCCTATATTGGGTCTCATCCCTACCCTTCATCGATTTTCTCATTTGCCCCCGAGTTGCCCGCGCGCAGCTCCTGTCGTCAGTGAAAGTGCAAAATGCTGTGCAGGTCTGTCCTACGCAAACATCTGAAGAGAATGTTTTTTTAGGTCTCATTAACATCAAGGTCATTAGCCACCACTATTGAGTTTAACGTTATGTAATGATATGATGATGATATGATATGGGGACAGGGGGTGAAAGGAATACAAGTACCACCATTCCCGAGGCGGGACTTGAACCCGCGATCTTCGGGTCCGAGACCGCTATGATACTACTGCTTTAACGATCTCGGCAGATCGTTAAGATGGTGGTATCATAGCGATTTCCGCCACCGCGGATCGGCATCTGAAGACACTGTTGTTGACCAACACAACGTATATCCTACACGAGTTTTGATTGCTTATGCAAACTAAATAACTTGCATATAATGAAATGTACGTGAATGAAACAAATAAAAAGTGTATTTCTTACAGCTTCATTAAAGGATTCTCGAATTGGTTTAATAACCATAATCTCCGAGAGATAACAACACAAAAATATAGATACAAATACATGCCCTCGCGAGTACTGGAGTGTTCAAGTGATTTTTGTCAAAAATTGCATTTTTCTGGAAGACAACTGAAATGATAATAAGTTGCATGGGGAGGGGAACATCTTACAGAAGACGATTTTTCCAGGAAAAATAAAAAAGATTATGCCATTATAGTCAGGCACGGTCGTAGCATGTATTCTACTTCCAGACTTCGGCATCTTCTAAACCTGTGATGAAATATAGCTACGTATCACAACTATATTTCCTTGCTCAGCGCGTGGTTTTAGAAAAAAATATAGGAAACTAGTCAATAGGGTGAAAACGTGAAGTGAAGTGAAAGATGCGATTATGTGTAGTCTACAGTTAAAAGTATTGAGCTAAAGTATTTAGGTAAAGAGTTATGAAGTGCAGTGAAGTGAAGTGATTTAATTTCGTTCTGTTTACTTCGCTAATTCTAAACATCATTTACAGGCTATTCTGACAAACGTTGGTATTTATTAATTTATGTTAACGAGAATTTTAGATTAGAAATGTAATGATTATTATAGGTATTGTATATTATTGTATTGTAGTGTTAGGTAAAAAAGTTTATCCATACTTGTCTGAATATTATTATGAGTGAATAGACGCAGGCTGGTGTGTATGCGAGGGTTCCTAGGTCTTTGTATGTACGTACGCGTATATGTTTGTATGAATATTTGTGGAATGTATAAGAAAGATTATTTATTTAAAATGTTATTATATACAAGTCAGTGATATGGTGATGATATGATATGGTGACAGGGGGTGAAAGGACGTTTTTTTTTGTATTTTCATTTGTTGTATTTGTATGTAAATGCATTTGCATGTTCTAGGTAATGACAAAGATAATTAGTTTTTTATATTCATTTTTTATATATAGTTTTTATTTGTAATTGTGTTTTGTAATTGTAAATGTACTTTCATGTTTCTGCATTCTACCACCGGGAAACCCCTGCTCAATTGTAGAATAAAGCTTATATCTCCAGAAATAATTATAATTGCTTATTGTAATTACACTGAGCTGTTCTTCACGGCAGCACGGACCCAGACAACGAAGGCTCTTCGACCGAGGGAGATGTGTCGCACCGACTTACAAAAAACTTGCAGTATTAATGAAACAATGTAAATAAAAGCTTCCACAACATACTAAGAGAAATCAATTAGACACTACATTAGTCGCGCGCACGCACGCACGCACACACACACACACACACACACACACACGTGCTGGTGTCTAGAAACAATCATAATTGAAATAATTCCAGAGAATCAATACTACCTTAATTCTCTCAGCCATTTGAAGGGACAGTCTGTCACGTGAGTGAAGAACGGTTCAATAAATTATTTCGATGGTCATTTCCGTAAGACATTCTGTGTTGGATGCTAAACGAAAGTTATTAAAAGAGTTGGTTGCACCCAAATGTAAGTCCATTATGTGATGAGAACATACTTTTACGCCTAAAATATTTCTCCTTGTAGTTTTTCACAGTAGATGAGAAAAGAAAAGGTGTTTGTACTACGGCTAATGTCCTAATAAGGCTAATTCGTGAATTAGCAGGTTAATGTTTACATTATGTAAAATTCTGAAATTACAATCCGCCCCGAAGCATGCTAAGGACTTAGGGGAAGGTCGTGTGGTATCAGTCCCCTTAGCTTTAAATATGATTTCTTAATTAAGGTTAGTTAAAATTATTCCTTAAAATACAGAATATGAAACTTCAATCTCTTTCTCACACACTCTATCAAAGCCGTTTGGTTTGAAAGTAAAATAATATGATTATTTGGTAACAGTAAAAATTGTTGACAATTTACACGTGTTAAGAGTGGAGGGTGGTATCGGACAACTAAGTAAATAATGGTAAAATAATTTTAATGAAGTTTTTTTACAGCAATTCATCAAAGATTACTATTGAGACAAATATTTAATTGGATAATACAAAGAAAAAATGAGTATTTGGTTACAAGGGAAAATAACAGTTCTTGAATTAAAAAACAAAAAATCAACTATTATGTTCAATTTATAGCTCCACATCTATCATTATTGACGGGTTTTTCGTTTGAAATGACCGTCATAATGACTATCTTCCTATTATTTCTTCCCATTTCTCTCGAATTTTACCTAAAGTGTCCTGAAACACGGACAAAATCCACATTAGTATTCGAATATGACCTCCTAACAACCTACACGCAGGAAATACGGAAAAGTGAAGAGAAGGCGAAGAAGTAACTCTCCGGTACCATTCAATTCTACTTTGTCCGATACCACCCGAACGACCGTCACCCTTCAGAAGAATACAACACAGATATAAATTGTACAAACAACGTTGTACTGCTGTAACGTAACAAATACCTAAGTATACGTAACGTAACAAATAACCTAAGTATACATACTGGTCACAGTAGAATGTATTTAAACTTATCCTAAGAAAAGTTTCATAGCTCCAATGTTATCTTCGTACACCGGTCAGCATGAAAAAAACGTAATGCGTGTCGCTATAACCAAACTGATTGATGTACTCACCTCATACGGCGTATGGAAAGCTAATTCGTGTCCAGGAACACACTGACAGTGCAACACGTGCTACCACCAGTGCCCAGTTCCCTAAACTACTTTTGTCTGATACCACCCGCTATCCGATATCACCCAGCCTTCCCCTAATCCTGATGAAGAGCACACTCTCTAGCTAAGAACGGTGAATTTGGCGAGTAATAAAACCTATAAAATGTAATACACAGCAATCAGATTACGATTACGATAAGCATCGACGCCTGCGAAGGAATCAGTTCTGATGAGAACACTCGCCGGCCAGGGAAAGTGAATTTGGCAAGATATAGAATGTATGAACTTTTTACAAGATCAGATTACGATTACGATTACGATTACGATTACATCAGCATCGTCGCATGCTAAGGACTTAGTCCTGATGAACAGCACACTCGCCAGCTAGGGAAGGTGAATTTTGACGAGTAATCGAATGTACAAAATGTGAAGCACAGCGATCATGTGTTCATGCGATCATGCGATCAGTAATCGAATGTACAAAATGTGAAGCACAGCGATCACAGTGTTGGTGGAGTGGGAGGCAAAGCGTGTAGTTTTGAGTTTCACTGTCAGTCGAAAACTCCTATTTGTGCTCTACCTCATACTCGCCACATACCACATACACCACATGTGGTGGTGTGAGAAGGCATTTCACAATCACATGATATTATTACGACCTCTTACCACCAATACAACATTGAGAAAAGGTGGAATTTAGAAAATGCATTACTACAGAAGAACGACTGTTGATAACCATAAGGTATGTGAGGTTATGTCCCTTGTTTACAACACGTTTTGTGCTAGTATCGCCTATTTCTTCTGCGATTTCATTCCATAACTTCCTGCTTTTGCCCCTGCAGGAATATCTGGAATCCGATGTCTTCCACAGAGCTTCTCGTTCGTGTAGCAGTGAAACCAGCTTTCCAACATCTACCTCCGACAGCTCAGATCGGCCGAATAAATCAAATTCATTTGATATCGGTCTGCCGACTCCGAAGTTCGGCCGAGTTCGTCAGAACTTGTCGGATGCAGTGTGACCGTACCTGCGCTCTAGTGAGGGTTGAAAATATTTGGCTGTAAACGGCCGTGTTCAGCCAAACGCGAATTCGGCTGAATATGGATTCACTCTGACCGTAGCCTAACTCGGCCCGTCAAACTCGTCAAACGACGAGGTTTCGGCACTCGGTCTACACGATTTACAACCTTCAATTTGTGCTTCAAAAACCAGCCTTCAATTTCTCCAGTGCATAATTGCGATTATTTATCATCTAATTCTTGGTCAGAGTTAGACAATTATTCTTGATTCCATTTTGTTTCTTCTTTTAGCCAAAATTACAAAAAAATACGCCAAGTGCATTTGAAAAAATAATGTCACCAGCGTTGCGGACAATTAGTTTTATGGCAAGGAATATTCGAATAACTGATTTACATACACATAGGAGAACAAAAGACCAATTCCTGTTATGGTCATTTTTACATATCATTAATCTACGTTATAACATCAGTGAACTTTTCTCAAATGCATTCACAAAACTAACTCTGTCGCACTTGATTAATACTGTTGGCTTCGATCCCGTACGACTGCAACCCTTCCAGGAGATCAATAGAATTTACACGTGCTTGATTTCTTGACCTCTATTAATTATATAATGGAAAGATTCTTGAGATTAGGTCATTGATATAAAAACTTTTCTTAAAACTTATAAAAGTTTTTATATCAATGACCTAATCTCAAGAATCTTTCCATTATATAATAGAATTTACCAATGGTAATTTCCTAAAGGAATTATGCGCAAATTTTCGTGCACTGTATTAACTGAGAATTCCTATGAGAGAGATTTTTTAAAATTATTTATTTTCAGTATTTCATATTTCAGTACATGTTTATAATTCCGACAATGGAATAAAATTGTGGGAGAATCTCAGCTTCTTACAATGCTGAAAAGTATTTCATTCGATCCGTTATTAATTGACAATTTCAATGAAAATAAGAGTCTATGAAAGTTTGACTTTTGTGGCTGAGATCACTAAGATTACTCTCTGGTTTATAATTCGCTCCACTGTCACTTCATAACGCTATCTGTTTTGTACTTCGTATAAGGCATAAATACTTCGTGATACAGTATGGTGCAGTTCTCTGATTGAAAAAGTATTGTTCCGTATGAAAATGAGTAATCGTAATAGTAAATGATCGAGCAAGAAAATTCTTAACTCTAAATACAAGTTTGTTTATTTTTTCTTCCGGGGCTTTTCCAGCTTCAAGGGATGCCGATTTTTGGCAGTCCGCACCGGGTACCGATTGTGTCCCCCACGGGGATACATATTAACCTTTACACTAGACACTGTCACTCTTGCGGGCTCCTTGGTCTTTGGTTAGCAGACTCACAAGGCCTTCCGCGACAACACACATACATGAGACAAGCAACATGCCCACGGTGGGACTCGAACCCACAACTCTTCCGAACGAGGCAAGTAGGTATAGGTTCTAGCCCGCTCACCCACGCAGGTCGGCAAATAGCAGTGTTTTATATACGATATAAAAGCGAAAAATGTATCATTAACTATAAAATATTTTGCACTATTTATATTTTTCAATATTAAGACTCAATATGATATATCTGAACTACTCCAAACGTACGGAATTGTCTATGATACTACTTAAACAATTTAATTCAATGTTATGGCTCAATCCGATTATTTCATATGAAATAATTAAACTGTGTAGGGAGAAAAACTCGGGCTTTACTTGGGGATTCACAGACATTGAACCAAAACTAGATCGGAAGTCTAGGAGAATTGAAGGGACTTCTTTATGAAAGCAATTTCCCACCAATTGACTATCAGGTTCAAGTCTTTATCCTTCATCTGAAGTAAAAAATTACCATCAATAACTTCCCTTTAAGGGGGAGACATTATAATCGAAGTATTAAGTGCATACATAAATAACAATATCATATTAAATACATTATTTGCCCTCTGAATCACTTCACGATGCATTGCATATCATTTTAATACTACGTACATCAAACGTAAGAGTAAATAACATTATTACAATGGATTATTTCACCGTGACGTAATAATATTATTTCTGAATCACAAACATTAATTTAATTGTATACAATTTCGTATGAATTTAGGTTGAATGTTTCAGTAGCCACATGAAAAGCAAAAATAAATAGCAACTAGAAGTACAGTGCCGGGTGGCTCCGCGTCCATCACCCGAAAACCAACGAAATAAACCACCACCTTTCGCACCCCGGCCTTGTCCCCGCCGCCGCTGCCGCCATCGCGGACAAAGGCGGATGACGAGGGTGGGCGGGAGTGTCGGGGGAAGCGGGGGCGGCGGTTGTGGCCGCGCCGGTTGTAGCGAAACGCCGACAAATTTCCCCCGTTATCGGAAAACCATTAGGGCCAGGCTTGAAAATTGCACTTTGCGTCAAATGGAATTTCAGGGAGCTAGTTAAAACATGCAAAATTCTTGCAAAATAATGACGAATATTCATCTCGACATTCTAGTTCATATTCGGAATAGGCGTGCCTCGGCAGGATCTGCGATGGAGGGACGCGGTCGGACTGATGGGGAGAAGTGGGTGCAAAAAACACTGCAAAGCAGATAAGGGAATGCATTTTGAAAAGCTTTCTTTGTTTTTTATTTTTTTGTTTGTGTGTGTGTGTGTGTGTGTGTGAAAACTCGGGAAGTGCACGTAGTGTTCGATGTAGAAAAGAAGGAAAAGCTTTTACGAACCCATCGAGAACTCACAATTGCGTTGCAAACTATATATGAAATATATAAGTACATTTATTTGAAGTAAATTTTATTACGTTACTTATCATTTAATAGTGGCTTTTATCAGCAAAAGTTGCATTTGAGTAGCATATAACTATTTGTAATTTTAATAAAACTTTTTCTAGATTTATTTAGTATTCTTGCATGCAGTGGTATCCCTCGTATTACAAACAATTCCTTTTAAAGATACTTGTTTTATTCGTGTATTGAATCAACTACTGCGTTTCGTGACCCAATTAGTCGCATCTTCAGGTGTTCTGAAATACCTATTTTTAAAAATTACAAATGTTTCTTTTATCTTAAAATATAAAATTTAGAATAGCATTGTAAAATTACAATATTTAAACAAAATTAATGAAAGGAAAAAACAACAAGTATGATGCAACTAAAATTCTTATAGAATTAAAAAGAATTCTATTACCAATACGTGCTCATGAAATGCAGCATATAAATGTTGAGGAAAGTTGTTGTTTGATGACAAGTGCCACACTCGTTTTCTCAGAGTAACCGAAGCACGAGCCTTTTTGCCCTCTCACTTCCTTGCTCTTGGTCACTGTAATAGTTTGCCACTGACTTCCACTGGATTGATGATAGGGGAATTACGAAGTGTGAATGCAGGTGAGACATGCATGATAATGGACGGAATACGAAACGTGGTGGTGTGAGAAGGCAAACATTTCACAATCACATTGTTATTACGACGTCTTACGTCGAATACTCCGTCCATCGACTTCGGCTTTATGTTTTGGCTCATTTTGCACTATTATTCTTAGATTTCCCAATCCTATATTTTTCCATTTGTATTGGTAAGAGAAATTATAAATGTTAAGAACAATTATTTCAAATATGGAAGAATAAAAATGCAAACTTCCCATTGATTAATGTTTCCCCTCACGTTAACTGCCATTTTCAATAGTTCCGTTAGTGTAATATATATTTTATCCCAGGATGTGGCGGTGTTTCACCCCAGCCGAATGGTGAGATCCTGTTTGGGAATTTCTCCCCCCAGATACCACTCCGCGGCGGAGTGTTGCCCCTACTGAGTCGAGCTGTAAGATCCCGAAAGTAACCAACTATGTGTGGCACTGTAGTGCTTGTAAGTGTAAGTCTGAGTGTCCGTTGAGAGGCCGTGGAAGAGAAAGGAAAAATCGCGCACGGTCAGTGGCTCCTTTGTTAGGGTTCTGCTTCAAAACTCGCCTGGTTTTTTCTTGGAGAAACGGCGGGAAGATACCGATCAGAGCAACCAGTTGCTAGAATTCTCCTCTAGACAGCAGCAGAATTCGCCCAAGCTATATAGCTAGTGTCGAAAATTCCACGATCGTCTGGACTCGAACTCTAGGTCTTGTCGGTCTGAGACACTGCAGAGATAGTGGAAATGCTGGCTCCAAGCTAACTTCGCGGGGTGTAAACATTTTAATATCGAAATAATCAAAATATTGGATTTGTGCAAATGAAATGGCCGTTAATAAATTGCATATTACAATACTTCTTATTACTGAAAAAAAAATACATATTCAATAAAAATAATTTCCATTCACTTCCACACACTTCTCCCAACATGAAACAAGTACAGATATTCCTTTCTGAAAAAAAATCTGGAGATCGTGAGTCAAAAAACTTTATAAATTAATGGTTGCTTCTTCTTTGACGTTTGTGCCCACTAAAAATGCATCCAGATGTCTGAAGAGGTGATAATCTGTTGATGAGATGTCTGGAGAATACAGAGGATGAGGGAGAATTTCAATGCCCGACATGGCGAGTTTTTCAACAGATTTTTTTTTGCGACGTGAGGTCTGGCGTTGACGTGTAACAGCAAAACTCCATGGCTATTAACTAATGCTGGCTGTTTAGTGCACAGTTTTTGTGCATATTCTCTATTTAGTGGCAGTATTTGTCAGCAGTTATGTCTTCACCATGTTTAGTAAAGGTGTCAGATATCCAATCGTCTAATCCTGTCTGTTTCTGTGAATTTATGAGGAACTCACTCATCCATCTTCTTGTCGTTCTTTCACTTGTTGTTCCATCACCAAATGCAACATTAATGTTCCGAGATACCTCGATTGCAGTGTGATTGAGTTTGAACTCGTACAAATAAATTACACGTATGTATTTTCTTTCCATCACCGATAACGTACACACTGGAACACTATGTTCACAATATACTGCAACAGCAAACTGTACACACAGAGGCCACAAAGCATTATGTTCTCTGTAGGACATGTGTGTTTACATGCAGCATATTTACCCAGCCATCTGTCAGAAGAAAAAGTAATTTTTTGAGGCGAGAAATCCGAAATTCTAAAACCGGCCATTTCATTTGCACCAACCTAATAAATGTGTAAAATAATAATATCCTGGTGGTCAAAAAATTATGTATGTATTAAGATTTCGATCTTGGATTTTGCATGATGCGCATCCCTGCGTCACCGATAGAAAGTGAAGAAAGTGTTCAGCCTGTCTTAGATCTAGATGTTCTCAGGAGCGAGAAACTGCCTCCAAACGCAGTCAAAAGTTTCTCTCGCCTCCACAGTAACAATGTTAACATATGTTTTCAAATACATAGATATCGAACTCTGCGACAATCTGCATCAGCAACACAAAAGTTGTCCGCGAGGACAGCCGAGTCTGGGGTCAGGGTGGTTCGAGTCTGTGTTCTGTTGTGACGAGGGCGAGGGCGGTGCAGGGGTCGCGAGGGCGCGCCCGTCCTCGCCCGTCCTCGCTTTCGGTGAGGACTGCGACTGGCCACGCGTCGCAATTCGCGCCCAACTTCGTCGGCTGTCGGAGCGGGGCGGGAACGGGGACGGGGGAAGGAGCGAGGGCGGGGGCGGGGACGCCGGAATTTCCGGACGCGCTCGCGGAGTGAAGGGGCGAGGAGGGGAAGACGGGCGCCTCGGGCCAGCCAACCCCCGTCGCCGACTCTGCCTTCCTGACGCACCCTCGTCCTTTCACGATTTCCGTACGCGTTCGCCAACAAAGCACAAAGAAATCGATGTTTGATTATGGTTATGCTCTTGATATTGATTATTCAAAGGCGTAAATTTAACTAAATGTACAGTAGATCTCGTGAAATAACTGAAAATACTGACATCAATATAATTTCATTCATTTCAAATTCCTCTTTCTTCTTCATCCATACTCCCTATTTTTGTTCTCCTTCACATTCTTCTTCTTTACTTCGTCGTTTCTGTGTTTCGTACTGTCAAGATTTTTTAGGCTATAGTTATTTGATTTTAATTATTATTTTAACAATCGTACTAATGACATTCTGGTTTCCGAAGAACACCATTAGGGGGAGGGGGTCAACTGCGGCCTCTAGATAAATTGCAAAATATTTCGAGGCAAAATGCATGTGTAATATTTAGCTAAACATTTCTTACCTTGCCTGAAAGTTAGTGTTAGATTATCAGTTTTGCAGAGTGGCCACGGCTTATCTATACATTTTCAATATTTTCTGTTCAACACAGAGAGAACGGTCGTTGAGATGCGACGAGGAAAGAAAGAGAGGAAGGAAGGGGAAGGGAGGATAAAGGGTGAGTGATCAGAGAGAGAGAGCTCAAGGATGATACTATGAAAGGAGAGGGAGAGATTCCTAATATACATAATCGACTCAGCTTCAGTCGATATCTTGTGGATATTCAAAGCAAATTACACATGTCATTACTGCATCACTCATCCCTTACTGTCATTTCCAATTTTCAGACAATACTGAGAAAGAGAAGCATATATAAATGAACAGAAGAGAGAGAAAGAGAGGGGCAATGAGGTGGAGATGAGAGAAAGAGAAAATATTTAGAGGTAAGACAAAGAAGTGAAAATTGTGAGTCATAAGAAAAAGGAACCAATTTGGTTTTAGCAGATATGACTTGTAAATTTACTGCAGATTATGTGTGTCCATACTGTGACGAAATCTTATCATTTAGGTTTTGCTTGAAAGGTACCGTTTTGAAGAATGTATGTAGAGGAAGAAAGAGAGAGAAAAAGGAGGGAGAGAGAAGAGAGTAATGGAAAGAAAAGATAATATAAGAGATGCATGAAAAATAAATGGTCACAAACGCAGAGTAAAAAGAAGAGAGTGAGAGTGGAGAGTGATCGAGATGGGTAGAGATATAAAGAGGGAGATATGGCAGTAGATAGGAAGAGACAGATTTGGAGGGTGAGCAAAGGAGAGACAATGAAGAAGGGGAAAAAGATATCAAGAAAGAAGATGGAGAGTGGCAGAGTTAGAATTGAGAGAGCAGTGAGCTAGAGTGTGAAGAGGAAGAGCGGCCAGGCCCGAGATGCAACGCGTGAGTCCGGTCAGCCGTCGCTCGTCACGAACGGCGGGGGTGTGGGCGGGGCGGGACGGGGCGGAACCCCCCTCCCCGGACGCTAAGAGTGGGCGGGGCCGGGGGGAGGCGAGTGTGCAACGCGCGCTGGCCGCATCGCAGTGGCCGCAGCGCCGATAATCGCGTTGCGCTCCCATTGAGGTGCCCGCCGCTGCACTTTGAAGCTGCCGCCCTTGCTCGGCGCCGCATCAAAGACCGGTCACCACCTCCCCGTTGCTACTAATAGAGCGGTCCGTAATGAGAGCACTTTTGACGTGTGTGCGGCCGGCTCCAAGCGACCGTGACATTACCCTCGACACATTATCAACCAGCGGGCGCGGTCGCCCTGCAGTCAACCGGCTGGCGGCGATTGGCGCGTGCGCAAGGGGCAAGGGGCAAGGTCTTGGTAGTGATCGACAGCCGTTGATCCGTTTATTGCGCGCCAAAGACTTTGACACGCTGGAGGTTTCGCGTTATGCCTTGTCGCCCATGTTATCCAACCGCACCACCAGGGAAACTGCGGGTTGAAACAGATGTTCCAAGATCAATGGAGACTGCTCTTACTTTCCCTTATACAAATATTTACGGAACATATTCTCGTAGCCTGCAGCGGCAAGCAAAACACTCAACGGCAAACAAAAATGGTTTTCTAAAAAGTAGTGCGGACTCTGCTCAATCAAACTTCTCTGGTAAACACCGCAATACATTTGGTATTTTAACGAGAGAAGTCTTCACGAAAACTGCAATAACATAGTATAGTATTTGCGGACACGGTACTACATATATACCAAGAAAAATCGCAAAACGTCAATAGCAAATATTTAGTGGTAAGCGAAGCCTTGGTGTCGCATGACGTCAATTTTGTGGTAAGCAATGACGAATTGAGTGTGTGAATTCCGTCTGCCCGCGCAGTTTAAGAACAGGCGGAATAATACAATAAGTATTTGTAATTTTCAATCACAATCACAACTGTTTCATTGTTTTTGAATTTTTCCGATTTCCTGGCACAAAACCATAAATACCTCTCAGATGGCCTGAATCTGCAAAGTTTCCATTCAATATCTGTCTATCGAAGAAAAATATGCAAGACACGCAGAATAGCACAAACACTGTTCTTCTGATGCTACTTAACATGAAATATGAGGCACAAACAATGTTCAAGAAATTGCGGAGAGACAAACCACTCTATGGACGATATAATCTTGCTTAATAGAATGAGATGTGTAAATCGTATTATAAAGTGGTGGACTGTTGATTACAGTTTCCTAAGGAAACTATTACCTTTCAGCGAATTCAATAATATGATATTTGTCGACTGTATATATTGTATTAATGTTACTTTCAATTAACAGAGTCGTGCTTTCTATTAGTTTATTAACACTTCTGCATTTCTTCGGGGGTCGGTGTCCTAATATGAGCCGATTACACATCTGAATTCTTTGTCCATTCCTCTTCCGGAAATAATATATTTAAAATATTTTAGTTTATAATTAAGGTACATATATTGTAGATTATATTTGGATTGTGTAGCTAAATGTTTTGCTTTAATTGAATGTTTATTACGAGCATTGAAAAGAAAAAACTTATTAAAGGGTAATTAAAATTAATGACATCTGGTTACGTTGGTCATACACATGGTAGGAAGTAAGACAAAATGTTGAAAATGTTTAGTTGATATCCTTCGACAAAAGAAACAAGAATGTCCAAAATGATGTGGAGAGACGTAGAGAAGAAGGATTTAGGGCATAGAGATTTGGGGATAAGATGTGCAAAATTAAAGATGGGAAAGCTTGAAAAGCTGCAGTTTAGTAAGACTAAAATTTAAGTAAGAAGTTGCTCCATTTTAGACGTAGGTGAAGAAGAAGTTTTTGCTTCCTTTGCATATATTCCTAAAATAGTATTGGTAACTAATTACAATTACTTTATACATGGCTTTCTGTGAAACTATAAAATGAACAATGATTCATTTAAACTATTATGTAGAACAAATGGAGGTTGAACATTCGGGATGAAAATAAAAATTCATGTCTGTGATCCATTGTAAATGATACCGAAGAATAGAGGATGACCAATTCATTCATGAGTAGGTAATACTGATATTGACGACATGAATAATGACCGGGCAATGGAAGAAAAAAGCACAGCAAAGCAGAAAAATAAGGACTCCGTGCAACCTGTAATCATAACCACAAATTCCCAAGGATTGGCCAGGATTTGAACCCGGGGATCTAAAGCTGCAAAGATAGTGTCCTTGCCAAAACGCTGCACGCTGGGCATTTGCCGTCTTTACATGGCGTCGTTAATATGAAATTGATTTTCGCTCAATGATTTGTGCTTCATATAAATTTACAAGAGTGTGTGGTTGTTGCTTTAGCCGTCTGCTCCGTATCTAATGGAATGGTGAGATTTGTACCTTGGTTTTTAGGCATTGTATGCGGAATACTCTGAACCACTCGCGGTGAAACTAAGTTGTGGCTTGGGGCTGTACCCGGAGGTCGTAGTGTTTCTACTTTGCTTCTGTTGCAAACTTCATTAAAGCACCAGTAATTTTCGTAATAGTCTGCTTAGAGAAAGGAAACTATTCTCTTCAGATTATATTCGCCGGGGGGCGAATAATTTCGAAGGTAGTTTAAGTGTCTGAAGGAGATCGAAGTTTCATAACTGTTTCTGAAACAAACTGTAATTTGTAGTTACACACCTTTGTGAATCTTCTTGTTATTGGAGAGAACTTGAGTGTCGGATCTGGACCTACTGAACAACTATAAGCACTGTTTGAAACCGACGTTTAAAGACAGTTAATTAGGAACCAGGAGACCGACTATCGAGCATATACTTCTAAGAAAACTCTCCAGGTCAATGAAGGTAAATGCTTCCAAGTAATCGATTGTCCGGAGATGCTAGTGGAGTGATGCCTGGCCTGAAACACTGATCCTGAAGAAATATTGGAATGGAGCAAACGTTCGCTCCGTTCATTGCAGTTGCCTGGAAGCAAGCGCTTGCAAACTGCTTTCCGCTCTTCAGCAATGTTTAATATACGAGTATCTATAGTGGGCATCATATGGTGGGTATCTATAATTCCTCGTTCGTACTTTCACGCAAAATTACACGAAAAATCATCAAATTTTCAAAAAACTGAACATGTCTTTATTTTAAAATCTTTAAGGAACAGATTTCATTAAGGAAAAATTATTTCTTCGTAATTGTAGTTGAAGGAAGACGCCGAAATATTTTCTAACTTTTGTAATTTTCGAATAAGCAGGGATTTTAACAAACATGAGACCTGCACCTTTTTCTTAAACGTCTTTCACACTATCCAAAAACAAAATTTAATCGAAAACGATGAAGCCATTTTTTTGAAATTTTGAAAATGTCTCAGGGGCTTCATGTAAAGTACCCCAAAATTCAAATATCGGTTTCAAATTCAAGGAGCCGCGACATCAGCTAGATCGATTAAGGAATACCAATTTTGGAGGAAATTGAATGATTTATCCGCTAGCGTTGCTCGCGGACGGACGGACGGACGGACGGACGGACGGACGGACAGACACACGTTTTGTCGTCATTCGATTTTTCGGTATCAAGGACTCACAAAACATGGATTCTGGCTACACCACCTGTTAGAGAATTTTTTCTCTAAATTTAGCAATTGGATTTATCCACTTTTTCGTTACTGAGGCCATGTAATAAAATTTTTCTGCCGACAATTAGCCGTTTTAATTTTGTAGAATTGTAAAAGTTCTAGTTTTATAGGATTGTAAATATTCTAGTTTTCAAGTTTAGTGTAACAGTAACTTCGCATTTTTTGTAAGTCAATAAATTGTTTGTAAATACATTTGTGCTACATTATTATCATAAATTATTTTTCAATTGATTCAAATATCACAAGCATTAAAAGACCCAATATTAATGTGTGCTTAAAATGAGACGGAATAGGAATAAATAAATCTTTTTTTAAATAAATAATCGCCTTAGAATCCTAAGGTATCATATGATACCACCTCTCACAACCATGCAATTCAAAAAAATATATAATAGAGTAATTGTGCATTATTTGATACAAAAGCAACCCATTTAGCACAAAAATAATTAATTTTGTATTTCCTCCTCACTTTAGGACTAAAGAGGTAAAGTAGTCGCCAATTCAATTAATTATATTTTCCTGCCCACCAGTTACAATGTATCGTGGCGCGTGACTGCTCCTTAAAGTATCAACAAAGTTAAATCAGTCCGAATGGGAGCAGAGACTAAATCCCAGTTAATATAAAATAATTTATTATTTTTAACAATCCGGCTTTATTATATAATCTTAACTTAAGAGAGCCCTTCAAGTGTTATGTTTTGGACAGGGCAACGTATCACGTTCCTTATCACGTACTTGCCGCAGTGAAGTTTTAAAGATTCTTGGATTTTCACGAGGTGACGGAACAACCAGAATCATTCTACGCAGTCACTGTGGCCACATTCTCCGTCAATGTCAACAGCCACCTCTCTAACCCCAAATGTATCAAAGCAGGATTGCCCCAAGGATTTCCATTATCACCCACATTGTTAATATAATGTAGTTTAATATCTATGCAGCTGACATTCCCAAATGAAAAACCCATTTAGCGCAATTCGCGGACGATAGAGCATTATACATCTCTGGCAACTCACTAGCAGACTTAAGAGCCAAACTCGAAATATACCTATACACTTGATGGCTGAGCCCCAAAGTATAAAATTCAGTTAAATACCCCCAAAATAGCAGCAAAAATATTCTCACACCATATACTCCCTCCACTCCCCTAACAATTAACAACATCTCAATAGAATGGTACCCTCACAACAAACCAGTTAAATACCCATGACTATATCTCGATTTAAAATTAAATTGGCACGATTATATCAAAACAAAGATATTGCAAACAAATGCAAAACTTCATCAATTAAAATCGATAATACACACAGTTCATTACAATACAATACCGCCATAGCAGTATACAATACCACAATAAGGCCTATAATCACTTTTCACTTGTCCCATATGGGTAAATGCCGCCAACACACACAGTCGCAAACTCCAAGGAATTCAAAACCAATTCCTAAGATCCATAACTAAAGCCCCATGGTTCATTTTCAACAATCAGATTCATAAGGAATTCAACATTATATCATTAGATCATCACATCACAATCCTTGCTACAAACTTCTATCGTAACATACATGAAATACCAACCCTCACCGAATTCAGACTCGCAAAACATCCTATCTTAAGAATCAGAATTCAAAATAAAAACCCATTCCACGTCTATCAAATCAAATTCGCAAACATAGAACCTGATTAGAGGACTCATAGTAGGAAACCTCCCCAATGTATAGTGTGTAAGTATAGAATAAGTTAGTGAGTAGGCAATAAAAATTACATATGTAAAGTTTAACTGTCTATGTATTTACCTCCAGGAAAAATAAATAAAAAAACTGTCACTTCATGGAAATTTTAATTTTACGTCACATACCCATGACACTTTTTAAACACACACTAATTGAATTGAAAAACTGATACCTGAAAAACTGGGGCACTATATATACATTGTATGTGGTACAGTATATACAGTACTTCAGTGCCAGTTTTCCAGTTATCAGTTTCTAACGCCTCCCCGCCCTAATAAGATACCAGACATCTAATGGGGATACGCTAGCCGATGCTCTGGAAAAGCGTAAATTATCTGAGGGACGCGATATCTTTATGGGTGTGAGATAGGGCAACATCCAGAACACACATATATCAAATTATTGCTCGTGTATTCAAGCAATAATCACAAAGAATACAATTTACGGTAGTGTATATTTCCATCTGTCCACATCAGCGGCCGACTACCCCTTAAACTAATATTCAATTCTGCAAATAATATCCTCTTTAAAACATAAACCCTCTTGTATACGCATCGTTCGCGGTTATTCCTGCGCGATTTCTTCACATTGACTTTCATTTACAATAAAACCAACTCTAACATATAAACGAAAATGAACATTCTACATGAACATCAAGGAACATTTTTAAGCTAATGTTATACAGAACAAGGCATTAGATAACTAATTTGAATTCCAGTTCTTTCTCGTTTTTCAACCCCCCTGTATTTAACGTTGTTACAAATTTTCTTAAAATTTCCCTCAAATGACTTTCATATTGTATTTGACTCACTTAACTGTTCACGCATTCGTCTTGAACGCTAGCCACCTGCGGTCGTCGAACTCCAGACCTGTGGTGCGCTCCACAGCCCCATTAATAAGTAGTCGCTCGTCACCTTGGCTGGTGCGCTGTCTCCGCTGTCCGTCGGATACCGTGATACGGCCTCCACCGTCCTCCCGGCGTCACCTCACAGCGGTCTGCCCTCTGTGCCGCGCGCGGCAGCGAGCTCGGACAGCGTTGCTCTCCACAGCGCGCAGACACCTTCCACCGGTCCGATTGATTGATAGTTCGTGATTCCGGGCACGTCAACTACTTAGTCATCAGTCCCGTACGTGTAGTGCATGTTTTTCATCGGGAGGTGGCAGTAATCTTTCCCCGCTGGATGGCGAGATCCGGCGCCGACGTACTGTCGACTAACGGGGTTTTCCCCTAACCAGGTATCTCCCAGCAGCGGGGCAGCGCCCCAGCCGGGACAAGCTGTAAGCTCCCGACGGGTCTCCCGGCATGTGTGGTAGTGTAATGCATGTTAGTGTAAGTGTGTGGGTAAGAAAGGGGTGAGGAAAGGACAAGAAAGAGGAAGGAAAGATCGCGTCCGTGACCCGTTTGTTAGGGGACTGATCCAGCATTCGCCTGGTGTTGATAGGCAAAACCACGGACAACTACCGATGAGAGCCGCCAGCAGCTGGAATTCTCCTCCAGACAGCAACTTAATTCGATCTAGCTGGCAAGGGAATGGCGAAAATCCTACTCTGTTGGGACTCGAACCTACAATGTCCCGGTCAGAGGCAATGCAGTGGTATCAGTGATGTGTTGAGCCACCT
This sequence comes from Acheta domesticus, assembly GCA_031308135.1. Lineage (NCBI taxonomy): Eukaryota > Metazoa > Arthropoda > Insecta > Orthoptera > Gryllidae > Acheta > Acheta domesticus. The sequence continues at coordinate 268,058,012 of JAHLJT010008446.1, forward strand.
CTCCAGGGGTACCCTGACATTTAGTACATCAGTCTGTGTTCAGGAAGTACGAGTACATGTAGTGTTTATAAAGACATACAATGGCTCCTCACTACTACTGTGCAGTTTCATTTCGATAAGGTGAACTTACGCTTTCTATAGATTTAGAAAAAACTGAAAAAGAATCAGGTTTCGAACGTTATTACGTTTTGAACGAGTTTCAATTGGCAAATAAACTTACAATAGTTTTTGGCCCCCAGGGCCTCCTATTCATGAAAAAGTTTAATCGTAGAATACATTCCATTTTGTAGGAGAACTATTTGTTTCTTTAAATTACTCCCATAATATAAAGTGCGGGCAACTTCAATTGAAGTTCTTTATGTAATGCAGGATAAAGGGAAGGAAGAACGCGAATTATTTTGATGACACAGATTTTAATAACATGCAATTAATTCAAACGTGGAAAAAATAGTATGTTAATATCGATAATTTCAAGATACGTGAATTGGCCGAACCAAATAAGTGGAAACATCCACATTCGAGGTAACATAAATATACTATTTACACAGAGATAGAAATTTAACTTTTTCATAGGTATCTGTAATTAAACATTTCATAATGAGTTTTTCTGAAAAATGCATGTACTCTGTTTGCGAGAGAAATAAATACATTCACATATTTCCACTGGTAGAGTGGGAAAGAGTTCCAGAAACCGCTAAATGGCCGACACCTATTTATAAATGCTACAATAAGTCTTGCGTAAAGCACTTCATTAAATATTAACACAATCATTATTGAACAAATTGCCTTAAATTGCGTAATAATTACAAATAGTCTCACAAAGTGGCGTTTTGTGTTTGTTTACATTAATCGATTTGCATGAAATTTAAATATACATTAACACATTTGACTGCTCAGTCCTGTTTCGCCAAACTTCAAAGAGGAATATGCAAAGCATAAGTTAATTCTCTTGTCTTAGTGAGTACTCTTGCGTCCCATATTCGTGTCTGGAAATATTGCTCTTTATTTGAAAAAAAATGTTTTACAAAATAAAAAATATAATATAGAATATATTATATAAACTATTTTTTATAATATGGAATATATTATATAAAGTTTTTATATAATATTTGAATATTTAAAATTAATAACTGGTACAGTATAACTGAGAAAAGGACAATGTCTGTCGTAAACAAATTGATATGTCAAGTAGAATCAAATTTAGTCTGTTTTGTTTCACAAAATCGTAGCATAACTTACAGAAGATGAATGTTACACATTAGGTGATCGTAGTATATTAAGATCTACATACTTTGAGTGATAAATAATGTTTTCCAATGACGAAAATGAGAATAAAGATGCATTAAAAAATACCAGTTTAAATATTTTCCACGAAGCATTTGGTTATCCATTTCTTGATTTCGCTCCAGCTCTATAACTTGGACAACATACCAATAATCACGTTCTCAAGTACACTTTAATAATCTGATCAATGATTACAACCCTTGTTGGTTAATTGGCACCCCGCAAAGAAGTTCGTCACATTTCGTTCCAGAATGTAAGATTCTCGGCATATACATTCTACTCATGTTTTTTTTAAAATTAAAATTGCTGGTTTTACATTTTGAAACTACTGTCATCCAACTGTGCCCACAATTCTACCATTTCAATTTTTTTGCCCAGTTGTCACATTTCAGAGTTTCCCTAGCAAGGAGGTTTTGCAGATATTTTTAAAACTCCGTAGATAAAACCGCTCTTTAACGTTTAAAAATATTACGCAGTTCCTCTTTTGTGCCTTTTGAAAATTTTATCGAGTCAATTTTGCGTTTGTTTAAAATAATTTATCACAAAGCACAATGTCACGAGAAAGTGTTGTAATACAGCATTTTGGTGGCGATTTTACGAAAGTGGCGATTTTTGATCACAAAAATCTGCTAATTTGGGGGACTGATACCTATAAAGTGCATTAATCTTGTTCTTGTATGCTAAACATTACTTTCTCTAATACACAGTTTATTCAGAATACACGTTTTGTGAATCCTTGATACCACAAATTTCGTAAAAACGTTTGTCTGCCCGTCTGACAGGCAGTCCGTTACTGGTGAACGCTAACGACTAAACTATTCAGACGATATTCCCCAAAACTGATATTTCGATATAGATCTAGCCGGACTCAAGGCATTGTGATTTTGCGTTTGTAAAAATGAAACACGACTCTTTTTGGTGAACTTTGTATTTTGAAAATTGCAAAACAAATAATGCTAATGTACAAAATTAATGATAGAATTTTTTTAGAACAGGTATAATGAAAAAAACAACAAATAATGAGATCATTAATTAAGTTCATATGCAATTGTTCAGAGATTTGAGTAGTTTTCCTTTTTATTTTTCCGAGAAGTTATAGCAATTTTTTGAAATTATCAGAAATGCCTCCGAATTTGTTGAATACTTTTCGCGAGTAGTACAAAGCACGCATATAAATTTCTGGTGATTTTGTTTCACATTGAATATTCCGTATTTCCGGAAATTACAACAGTTATAAATAATGGAAGAACGTATGTGTGCTGTTGTTAGACCACTAGTTTCTTCCTGTATAAACAAACATTTTTCAATGGTGTTATTTTACCAATGAGCTATAAGCAAATATTTCAGTCTTTCGAAAGTGTTTTTTATAATTGTGAAGTGTTCTATACAAATAACTTCTATTGGAATTCAAAGTATCTCTCATGAAAGGCAATATTGTTACCTCACATAGCAGAGAAAAAAATTATAACAAACGAAGAGAAATCAGTATTGACGGCATTAAGCTACTTCTTTAAAGATCGAACTACTGAAACCAAATCACAGAATGATTTTGAAATACTAAAAAAATAATTTCCAAATTTAATCATCATTCAGGCTACAATATTTTTAAAGACAACTATGTTTATTATAAGACAACCCACTTATACATATAAGTCTTTACAACACTATCAAATTTCTTTGCCAATATCCAAATTTGCATTGATTGTACTGCATTAATTTTTTATCATCGCCTTTTAGCCGTTCTGCACCTGTCTCTCCCTCATATTCTGACAAAAAACTTCGCGCGTCGCGAGTTGCCGAGACATCAGCTCCATCCGCAACGGTAGTTACGCTTCACCTCCATTCTTGTATTTAATTTGATACATTTTCGTAAAAACAAACAGTAAAAACTATGTAACGTACGGGACAGTGTCACGATTTGTGCTCGTTTTCTTGAACTCCAGATCCATCCCCTATCCTTTTAATACTGAGTTGAATTATGATTTAAATATAAACAAAGCGTGGTTACATGCATGTGAAAACTAGAAATTCTCGTTCCCAAATAATGCACGAGTAAAACTTATTTGATTTTTCTACAGATTTTATTTTTTTAATATGGCTAACAAAATAGCAACTCACAACGGAGGCTCTATTCTTACTACAGCAATTAAGAGCAATACTATAGGAAAAATGAGGCACAAAAAATTTGCGCGTAATGAAGCTACACACGTCCAGAAACAAAATAAGGGGCCACCCCGGCATTTATTCAATCGATCATGTGAACTGGACGAAAAATCTTATCGAGACGTGTCATTGACCCAGAAGCTGAAATACACATTACTTGTTAGAGGCACATTTTACGGCAGAAATGTTATTTAATGCATTAAATATCATTAATAAAAGATCATTATTTTCCTCTTTAGTCAGTATAGTCCCTCACTGTACAGAAACATGTAGCAATTTTTTTCTTGGAACTTAAATTTGTTTAGCAGTTTTAATTATTTCTTGATACCCATTTCGTTTCTTTCTTTAATGTCCTATTCCATTTTGCTGTGAAGGAGATGAGTCTATTCCTTTCATTGGCTGTCCGAAAAGATTTATACGTCGGTTTCGGGGAAAGAAGACAACGCTTATAAAACCTGCAACTGTTTCGTTTAACTCGTAGATTATACTCGTAGATTTGAGCCAGATGTTCGATGTACTGTCATCATGTAATAAGTACCATACTTGCCGTTCCTTCATTTCTTTTTTTATTTCATTTTTTTACCTAATTTCTGGTTCTTATCATTCACAAATTGAAAGGAATTCTGCGATGTGATATCCTAAAAGGCAAATAATCATAAGATACTTTCGAAAAAATGTTTCGAAAAAAACGCCAATTCTGATAGGGAAGTTCTTTTTAAATAATTCATTTGACTTGCATGATACTGAAACGTGATATAAAAGAACGAAATTTAGCGGTAAGTACAAAATGATAATTGCGCGGTAAGTTCAAACATGATATAAAAGAACAAAATTTGAGAACCCTAAATGTTACAAGACAAAATGAAAAGTGAAAATAAATCTATTTTCAAATACAAATTAAATCAGTCACCTGACAAAGTGTCTATCGGCAAAAGGTAGTTGCGAAAAAAGAACGCAATTGAAATTTTGTACCACTTTCATTTACTATCATTGTGAAGTTAAAAATCAAACTGAAATAAGTGCTGTTATAATGAATACATCCACTTACCAAGTGTGTACTGTCATTCTTGTGACGCATACATATTTCAACATATTATAACACTATTTATAATGGTATTAAAGTGCCCTTCTTCCGAACACAAAATGCTCTTTACAAAAAATGCCCAATAATAGTACTATGCAAAATACGATGTGTACGTAAATAAGTTCAAAGAAAAGTAACATGTGGGTGCAAAACAAATTTACAAGGAATTTATTTGAAATTCCTCCTTAACACATTCAAGCCAATTCCTATCTTCGGGTGACATGAAGACGTCTTTGTCAATAAAATCTGTTCGTTACCGCACAGCTCTTTATTGGCACTTCTCTTCTTCTATAACGTCGAGAAGGTTGTGCTCAGTCAAAACGCTGAGTATATTTCTAAGTAATGCCAAAGAAAATTATATCTTTTGATGTGCAAACAGCGAAAACGCAAATTTGTGAGTTGACGGAACTGGGATACTTATTACATAAGCCAGTACCCTACCTCGACCGCTGGCTGGTTGTCAGCATTGCGTAGTCTTCGCGTTAGCCAATGACGCAAATAACTTCCCGAACCTACATCAGCGACTTGAGACTTGCAACATTTTTTACGTGAATATACGCTTCAGAGACCAAACGGTATAATGACAAAGTTAATTTTTATTTCTAAAAACATCTCTTCTCAAAATTTTAACTCTCTTTGCAATATTTAATAAATTTAACTTGAAAGTTATGAAAATGGCACGACCACACACACCCAAAACATTCAGAAAGATACTACGACTTGAATGTGTTAAGATAATACCTCGGCATCCGCTTTGAACAGAGAAAACGATGGAAACAACAGGTAACAGCGGCAGTCGGTTTTTAACAGTGGAATTCGCCCGAGTGAACTTTATGCTCCGCGGGCGTCGAAAAACTCTACCGTTGAACCTCGGAACTACTTTCTCTGTCTATAAAGCTTCAGCTGTGAACTCGCAACTTTATATCTCACTCAATGATAATTAGGGAGCGGATTTTGATGAACTAAAACACCGCCAAAAATTATCAATAAAATACTCTTAAAATGTTTTTAAAATGCCTTAAAAGCAAATGAAAATGACGTAAAAAAATGTTATCAAAACCAGTACAGATGAACACCTCAAGCTGTTGGTTACAAGTGTAATCAAGCCTTCTTCCTTTTGTTCAAGTGAACTCAGCATGCAAACCTTGGTTTGGACTGTTCTTACCAGGAAATCTGTCTTTAGTTATCGCCAAATCGGCCGAACCGACACTGGCGCTGATAGGTGTCACAGAAACCTGATATTACCTAAAACCGCTGATATTACAATTTCTGAGAAATGAAATTGAATAGGCGTCTCAGGAATTCTGTGAAGAACATTTAAATCGGTTATTTTTAAAACCCCGTAAGTCACTCTCTTTAGGATTTTCACTTTTTGTGAGAAAATAGAAGCTGCAGGATAGATGCATAGTTCCATGTGCAAATCTTGTTAACCAGGTGAATAGAATGGACGTAAGGACTCTGCAAAGTTTTGGATTAATTTTGACAGGCGAGGTATACTATAAGACAGTGTATGTAAGTATGTATGTATGTATGTATGTATGTATATATATTTACAGAGTGTATGAGAGATATCACTGACAGAGAGATTGGGATTGGTTAAAAGGGATATTCAGTACAGAAATATTCCTACGTACTATCTTAGAAATACATATTTCAAGCAACTGTTTCTGATATATGAATCATGCTCGATGTAGATACACATTGTAATTTCACATAATATTGTAATCGGATTGTCAAATTACAAACAGAACCCGTAATGTGTGTTTATTTACATGTTTCGGTAAAAATTCCTAATTAGTTTTTGAAATCCGTAAGTCAGAAATTTTAAATAAGTCCAGAGGCTATTGTACTACTGATACAAGTAAATTACCTCCATAGTATTCTCAATCAAAATGTATGCATCAAAAATTTAAAAAAAGAAAAGTTCTTTTTGAACTTAATTATTCACTTTTTCTTGTTTTGCGACAATTTATAATTTCTAACTCGCGGGGTTTTAAAAGTAACCGATTCATTTGTTTCATTTCGTAAATATTATTCATATATTAGAACATTTAAAGCAAGCACCATTAAAATGACATTAAAATTGATGAAACCAGCGAAAATGCAATAAAAAAGACGAGAAGAGGTAAAATATGACAAAAATGACAAAAAAGGTAAAATATGACAAAAGTGACAGAGGAAAAAAACACAAAAAATTATAAAAATGAATGATTTCCTTTTGTCATAACACAAAATTAATGTCTATACTAAGATGTATTGTTCGGAAGTGAAAACAAAACATTTCTTTAAAATCCGCGCCCTAGTGAGCATATATATCTCGGCTGGATAACTAAGAGAATTTAACTCCAGAAATTACAACATTGAACATGCGTCTACTGAAAATAACATTTTGTTGTAAAAACGCTAATGCTGAAGAAATACCTGCTTAATTTTCCTCAAGGCCTCTATTACAATAGTGGTAACATGAATTTTAGAAAACTGTTTTTAAATCGTGTATAGTAGCTTCACTCGTACTTAAAGGCGTGATCTTTACTCGCGATCTCTCGAAACCTCAACTTTTATGAGATTTTAAATCAAAGCTCCGCAATTTCAAATCCATATTATCTGAAAATAAGTTCTAACATAACCATGGCAGGAAAAATACACTCGCGTACCTTAAGGCTATTGCGGGGATGGTGGCGATGGCGGTCGATATGAATTTGCAACCAGCGGCGAATGCGCAACTGTACTTCGCGCCTGCGGCAGGATTAAGAATTCAGAATATGGCATGTGTGAGCTGTTATCTGTTGTTGTTATGGATCCGTACTGGCTGCTCTATTGGCTAATGCGTGTCTTAGTAATGAATTTGTAAATACCATTATCGGACGAAGATAAAACTCACGTTAGATAATAAGGAAAATAGCAATGCAATGCAATGAAGTTTTTAGGTCAGTCACTGCTTAAGGCAACATGCTAACCGTAGAGATCGCAATGATGTGTTCTTGTTTCTAAATATCGTTTTTGTTTCAATACGTCGGGATATTAATGACAAAATATTTATTTCGAAATATTGCAGTACATCGAGAAAAGAAATCAATTGATATGGAAAACAATTTAATTGCAGGCCGTACATGATCAAACGTTCATTGATTTCATTACAGTGTATATATCTTGATTAGCCAGTTTTAAATCTAAAGCTTTTGTCGTCTTACTCGAAAAATTCTTCAAAAAATGTTATGTCACTTACAATGGTGAAACTGTGACTTGATACACTAACTTTCTAGTAAAACATGAATTGTTACGAGGTGGCTCATGACATAAAAGATAAATGAAGGTAATTTTGCAATTAAACGAATTAAAAAATATTTTATATACACATTATCAAATAATACACATATCCTACATATTTATATGTACACGTAATATTTTCTTTCCTCCAGGATGGAGAATCTAACGGTATGTAATGTTTAAAATGTCTGTGGATTATGAAATTACATTGCGCAAAAAATGTCCATATATTCAATATGAAAATACCCACCGGACGCGCGATGCTAATTCAAAGGTAACTCGAATAACAGCTTCATTAAACACGTCCCACAGAACACCTTCGTACCGCACGTGAGCACAGGGTCACAAAAGCAACGGAGCTGCTGGCGAGAGAGCGGGGAGCCGTAAGAGATGTCACGGACGTGGTCGCGCCCGCAATCGACGCTGCCAGACGAGACGACACGTCTCCAGCCTCCCAGCGAAACGGAAATTCCCAGCCTCCCGTATCGATCAGGGTTTCGTCCAGTTTCTTGGATATTTTGAGCAAATGCTCATATGGCCCCTTATGTTGCTACTGGACAAAAATGTAGCTTCGGTCTGACACACGTGTGTCTAATATCTGTGCACGTTTTCTTGAGCTCTGTGTTGTTTTTAAAATAATTTGTCTCCATGTGCTCGTGGCAGGAAGTCGATTCCATCACGACGTTTATGACAAGGGAATATAATCAATATGCTGCTTTGCCTTTGGGGGTAGTTTTTATTGCACGAGAGGTAATATTTCCTTACCAATTCTTGCAAAAAGTCAACTTCATGTGCATACTTGCACAGTTACACTTCTCCACACACTACGACACACACACACTTTGTAACAATGTTTTCCCTAAAAATAAATAAATAAACGGAGATGCGCCCCAATAGGGCCTACAGTGGTCCGCACGCAGAAAGTGACGTGGAGGCGGCTTGGAGGACTACTTAGGAGTTAACATTCAAAACAGAACTTCGAGGGACCCACCTACTAAATTTGTCTACTCAAATCTTTGCCTTTTGTAGTATGTCATCTTTGAGGCATTTAAAAGAACTCTGGAGAAACGCCGGGAAAAATTAAAATATTAGATCCGCTTACAATTCCCGCTCTAATCTATCTCCTATTCGTTCAGGCATGCAGAGTGACATGTAGCAGATAAGTGACAGAAATGAAAAACATAGGTGTGTCGTTACCTGACAGTGAGAATCTCATAAAACAATATGGTAGCGTCGGGTGACTACGTGGTATCAGATTCGACAATGCCCAAAAATAAAGCCGAGGATGGGGAATGAATAAGTTTACTGTGTGTGGGTATTTGCCAACAAGATATTTCGGAGATTTGAATCATGTGATGCTGTTTTTTTTTGCAATGGATGCGATGGTGAGCGTTGGGATGCGCAGTGATCCGCATTCACAACTGGCGCGACCATAAATTTGTTTTCAAACAGCGGGTTCCACCAAGCAGGAAATGATATTTCAGCAGACCATTCTTCTCATCTCAATCGGATATCTAAAGGTACAAACAGTTTTGATATTTTCAGTTACTTGTCTAGTGTCTACTTCAGCTTCTTGGTCTAGTGAATACGATTTTTCAGAGCTGATTAAATTCAGCTGAGAACTGATCAATTTTCTTGTTCCTATTACAGGTTGAATAGTTTTGAGTGGAAGGCAAATATCTCAACATAATCCGAAATTTAGAACTCTCTTATCTCGATAAGTTCAAAGCATTTCGGTTTTTAGATTGCACGCATTCTAACATAGTTCTCTTGCACCTAAATATTTGCGCTAATATGACAGCGCGAATCACACTATGTATGTTATGCGTTAATGAGTTCGTAATGCTGCGATGATTCTTGTGTTTTACAACATTTTATTACTGAAAATTACTATCATTCTGAAAACGTGTTCATGAAATTATTTATAGAAATAACACTGAGAAATATATTGCATTTAGAAATAAATTTCGAACTTTAAGATTGAACTATGTACTATTAAACACTATGAGCAAAAATGTGCTAAAGAAACTACACAAAATGGATTTCCAAAAATTAGTACACATTGTGCTCATGAACAACAAATAAAAGACTAGTATATAACACTGCAATAAATTACACGCAATTAAATGTTTTAACAAAAATAGTCATCACAAATACTGCAATAAGTAACATGTTTTATTATATACGGCTAAACAGTACAATAGTTTTTATTTAACCCAGATATGCCTGAATTATTTTTTGGGGGAAATTTTGGATTCCGTCTACTTTTTTCTAGGTATAAGGTTACTAAAACAATAAAAAATGTAATTAAATCTTTAATATATTGTTAATTGTGCTAAAATCGACCGTCCTACATATAGGTCGTCAGGCATATACGGGGTACAGAAGAACGCATATTGTGAACAAAGTAAATTTTTTAGTTTAACAAATTTTATTTGACACAAGTTGGTTAATAATCTCTCAGTTGTAAAATATTACTTGTAAAAGTGAGTAAATTAATTTTTGCAATGTTTATAGTGTAATATGAAGAGTAATTGTTTTGCAAAGTAAACACAAATGTACACGGACGATACAACACAAATGTTCGCGGGGACTGTAATAATGAAAACTTCGATAGAAGGCAAATCCTTCTTCTTGTTCTTTTTATTCGTCGTCGTCATCGTCTTCTTCGTCGTCGTCTTCTTCTTCTTCTCCTTTGTCGTCGTCTTCTTCTTCTTCTCCTTTGTCGTCGTCTTCTTCTTCTCCTTCGTCGTCGTCTTCTTCTTCTCCTTCGTCGTCTTCTTCTTCTCCTTCGTCGTCTTCTTCTTCTCCTTCGTCGTCTTCTTCTTCTCCTTCGTCGTCTTCTTCTTCTCCTTCGTCGTCTTCTTCTTCTCCTTCGTCGTATTCTTCTTCTCCTTCGTCTTCTTCGTCGTCGTCTTCTTCTTCTCCTTCGTCGTATTCTTCTTCGTCGTCTTCTTCTTCGTCGTCTTCTTCTTCTTTGTCGTCGTCTTCTTCTTCGTCTTCTTCTTCTTCGTTGTCGTCTTCTTCTTTTTTGTCGTCTTCTTCTTCGTCTTCTTCTTCTTCGTTGTCGTCTTCTTCTTCTTCGTCGTCGTCTTTTTCGTCGTCGCCTTTTTCGTCGTCGTCTTCATCATCTTCGGTTTTGTCTTCTTCACCTTCGTTTTTGTCTTTTTCTTCTTCGTCGTCTCTTTCCCTGGCTCTGAAAATTTACTATTCAATGCATCATACAGAGGACGAACTTTTGGATACTTGTCCTTTTTATTGAGACCGTCATTGTCGCACACATGAAAATTTTTCATAATAAACTCAAAACGATCTCTAGTAATCGACATCACGAGTTCATTTCGAGTGTCAAGTGCATTTTCCCAATTTATTATTTTTCTGTGTACTGGCACATACAATAACAATACCCCTCATACCCATGTATTTCTTCCTAAGTGTCAAAATTTCATACAGTGTAAATGTACTGCAAAAATGTAAAATTTACATTGTTTACTCTTATTTTGCAAAGATGTGTTAAAATACGATTAAAAAACTAATAAAATTGAAATCAGGCAATTATCCGCGTTAGTGTGGTATATTTCGGAAAAAGTGGTATATTTTCCTAGCGACCTACATATAGGACACCTAGTTTCTACACATAATATCCTACGAATAAATACTAAATTTGTTTATATTTGTACACTAATATGATTATTGAAATGTTTTCTTTAGAATAAAATCAATTACAAACTAATTCTTTTAACAATACATGAACTATGCGTACTTATCTTCTCTAGTACGCGATGATGAAGCCATTTTTGAGGATGCTGAATTTCAAGGGTGTGCAACTGAAAACACCACTACAGAAATGACAAGGTTTAAACATGTATCGGTCATCTGAGGCCTCCAGACGCGATCTGAGCAACTGCCATTCCTCGAGAACAAAAGGATCGAACTCAATAATTAAAAATCTAACGACAACACAAGTGACCTAAATATAGGACGTCAGGCATATCTGGGTTAACACCAAGAATATCAAAAAATGTGTTGTTCCAAAACGCATCATGTGAATCTCAAATATTTAATTGTGGGCGTCCTCTTCTTTGGCGCACTGCTGTTGCAAAACGTCTCTTGTGCCGTAAGCTATAACGAACCAACCTAGAGGAAACCAACAGGAGTATCACTTTACGTCCCGCAAATTGCACACGCTTTGTCAGGGGTTCGAACCTGAGTTCGAGGTGGAAGGAGTATGCTCTCGCCGTTACTTCATGAATTCTCACACACAAAAAAATATGTACTAATTAAAAGGCGACATTGAACTCAAACACTGCTTACTGATGCAAAGGTGGGCTCTGCAAACTAAAACATTTTTTTTGTAATTTAAGGTCACATCAACATCTAGGTCATTAGCGACCACTACTGGGTTTAACGTTATGGTAACTGTGTTGATGACATGATATGGTGATGATAGGGGGTGAAAGGATGAACACAAATACAACTATGCCCGAGGCGGCACTCGATCCCCCGATCCTTCAGTCCGAGATCGCTACGACACTACTGCTTTAGGATCTCGGCCATCGGGGATCGGCCACTAACTTATTGTTTTAGCTTGCCTTGCGTTTGTATTGTTAGGTCTCTTGCTATCAGGATTATTTGAATGGTGGTTATTCTCATGCAACATTATCTTATTGCCTTTGTCATTGATGCTCTAAAAACGGATGCAAAAGAAAGATAGAAATATACTAGTGCCCTTTAGAGGCAAAAATGTTCACACGTTTTAAGAAAAAAAGTTGATAATGACTTATAAAAGACATCGATTCTTATGAGGTTTATAATATCCCCCGCTACCTCACAATTAATATTAATTCAAAGTAATAGTAACTCACACTAATAACGATCAGTGACGCAAATGGAGAGAGCCTCTCCGGAAAAGCGTAGCATACTCGGTATATAAAGTCGCTGTAATATATTCCAGTAATTATTGGGTTGTTTTCCTTAATACGGGATTTTGTTTATCCTCGGGCATATCCATTACACCCTGGGCGTATTTGCAAACATCTCGCTGTACATACATTGAGTCAATTTCGATGGAAAGAAAAAAATTAACGGCAAACTAAAACATTGGATTTCGCATTTCCGCCTTGCGGCTGCCGGTCCGCGGGCACTGTGCCGCGTCTTGAGCGGGGAAGGCTCCGGTTGGAGCGTGAGGGGCCGCAAAGCCCAAGGGCGCGCGTGCCGCGGCCGGGGCGGGCGGGGGCGGGGCGTCGGGACGCCGCCTCGCGACGCCTGACAAAAGGGCGGCGGCGGCCACGAATGCGAAACGAGGCACGCGTGCCGGTTCCGGCGCGGTGGCGGCGGCGGCGGAGTCAGAGTGGAACAGAGAGCATTGTGGCGGTGGACCGGGAGAGGGAGTGGAAGTGAGAGCGGTTCGAGGCGTGACGGGCGGCGGCGGGTGCGGGGTAGAGGCAGGGGGAAGCGACGGCGCGGGGCGAATGAGGGCGGGGAGTGGCGGGGCGGGGCGATGTAAGGTGAGACGAAGGGGGCCTGGGGTTACCGAGCAAATCAGATTGAGTCAACGTGACGGGGGACAGTGGTACGGGACGACGGACAAGTACGAGATAGGGGACGGACAAGTACAGAGAGCGAGGTTTGGTGCGTAGCGGGAGGGTTGGCGGGGTTGGGTGCTTGTCCGGGCGGGGTCCGCGATGGGGCGGGGTACGTCATGGAGCATGGTGGTGCGTGGAGTGCATGGAGTGTGGGGTGGGATGCGGGGCGGGGTGCGGGGCATGGCGCGGGGCGTGGTGCGGGGTGGGGTGCGGGGCGGGGTGCGAGGCAGGGGGCGGAACGGGGTGTGGGGCGGGGTGCGGGGAGGGATGCGGGGCAGGGTGGTGACGGGGTGCGGGGCGGGATGCGGGGCAGGTTGGGGGCGGGGCGATGCGGGGCGCTGGGCAGGGGGCGGGGCGGGGGGCGGGTCACAGCGAAGAGTGCCGTGGATTGTGGATTGTGGGCGTATCGGACTGCGCGGAGGGACGAGTCGAGGCGGCGCGTGAGAGCGGTGCGGGCGGGGGCGGAACGGCGGGCGGCGGTAGGCGGAAGAGGCAGGCCGTCCGTGGCCGCGTGAGACAGACGACAGAAGTGGCGTCGCGGGGCGACGCGGGGCTGCGGCGGAGTCGCCCGGAACGGCGCAAGAGAAAGAGCTCCGCACTGACAGAGGACGACGCACACGGGAGGACGGAAACCGGGGAAGCCGCCGCCCGAACACGCACAGCGCCCAAGACACGCAACGCGCGAGAAAAGCCCTTCGTGAGGGCGAAAGAAATGATGAGGCTATTAGTCAAATACGACCGCTTCATCTCTCAAAATGAAGAAAACAAGTCGCAAAGAAGAAGGCAAAATAAGACAAGGGAATTACTAAAAAGAGATACATTGTTGTAGGTGTGTTGGAAACAAAGCGAAAAACTATTGAGAGAAAGAGGGAGAAAGAGAGAGAGAGAGAGAGAGAGAAGGGCAACGTAAAATTGGAAGTGGGAATGAAAGATCATTGCGGGGAATTACGTAGTATTGAGAGAGGATTTGAAGTGACCGCGTAGTTTAAAAAGAAAACTAACTGAAAATATCCAGGTTGAAAAATACTCACTAAATTTAGTTAGAGATCATGACAAAAACAAAAACTAAGGACGGTATATAAAATAAGAATGACAAGAAGGAAGAAAAGAGATGAACAACAATGGCTATGCATGGCACAAAAAGTAGTGGATCAACAGAAAGAAATTACAGTAGGAAAGACAGAAGAAGAAACCAAAACCACCAACACCAGGCTGCAAACAAGAGCAAAAGTAAAGAAGAAACGGAGTATCGGGGCGCCGCGTCCAGTGGCAGGCCGGGGAGTGATGAAGCCCAGACAGCGACAGGAGCGGCGAAGCAGGAGGCGGAACGTCCCCGCCGCCCGCAGCCTCCGCTCGCTTCCCGGGCCACGCCCCCCTCCCCGCCGGGCGCCCATACACGTGTCTCGCGTCGCCGCCGCCGCTCGTCCATCTCGCATAACGTATTCGAGCAGCGCGCTCCCGGAGACGCCGTTTTTGCCCGGCGGCGGTGGCGGGGTCGGGGACGGCTGGTCGGGGCGGGGCCGAGGAGGGGAACGAGACAGGGGAGGGGCGGGGCGGAGCGGACGCGGAGCTGGCCCGGCTGTGCGGCACGCGGAACAGTGCCGGAATACACTGATTCAGCGTGCGGTGATGTATTGGGGCTCGCGAACGCACGGCGGGGAGGAATGGGGTGGGGCGGGGTGGAGTGGGGTGGGGTGGGACGGGGGTGGAGCGACGCTCCCGCCGCCCCCGCGCCGCTCCCGCGCCGCCCTCGCGTCTCGCCCTGGCCCTCGCGCCCGCGTCTCTATCGCCCTCGGGATTTACTGCTCGAGCCTCGCGCGCCTCCAGTGCCATTTGCAATGCGCGCGAACAGCGCCGGCTGCTCCCGCCTCTGGTCCCGCCCCGCCCCCCCGCGCCACACTTTTCACAGCCACTACTCCCGTCCTCTCCACCTTCGTTGCCTCTACTTTTCGTTCACTTCCTTCCCTCTCTACGTAGTGTTTCTACTTTTCTTAGAGTGAACTCTAAGAAAGAGTGTACTCTAAGTTCACTCTTCGCCTTCATTGGCCCTGCTTTTTGTTGAATACTTCTCTTATTCCCCTGCTTTGACTTTACCTTCTCAACAGTTTATCATCTTTCTCCTGTATGCCTCTATTTTTCGTTGGCTTCGTTTGCTCTCCACGTACATTGTTTCTACATTTCGTTCACTTCGTTTCCTTTCTATATTCACTGTTTCTACTTTTCTTTGAGTGCTTTCCTCTTCATCTCCGTTGTCCCAAATTTTCGTTAACTGCTACTCTTCTTCACCTTCCTTGTTCCTTTATGTCTCTATTGTTTCTATTTTCCACTTACTTCTTCTCTCTACCTCATTGTCTCTACTTTTTTATTTCATTCTTCTCCTCTTCATTTCCATTCTAACTTATTTCAGTAGCCTTCATTCCTCTTTACCTCCGATATTCATAGGTGTAGTTGCATGCTCATCCTCTGCACCTCCCATGTTCCTATTTATCTCTGCTATGCCTGCTTCTCTTCATGTCCTCTGTGATCGCTTTTGTTTTCTGACTTTGCTTGTTCTGCTCCCTCATCCCCATTTCCCTCGTACCTGTTTTGTCACAACTTCCATCTGCCACCCTTTTTATTGTCTCCTTGTTCCCCAACTTTCTTTTTCTTGCCTGTATCTCTTTTTTCCGTATTCCTTTTTCTAGAGCCATCGTTCAACTTGTTTGTACATACTTCGCTTGTCTCCGGCGCCCTTGCACTGAACCCGGATTAATTTTTTCGCTTCTTCATTCTTACTTTTTCCTATTCCCTATTCTGGACACTGATGATGTCTCCTCTTCCCCTTACTACGCTCATCACCCGCTTGCCTTTTCGCTCCCTTGTTCTAGAACTATTATCCTGCCTCTCTTGTCCTCGCCTCCCTTGACATCGTCCTAATCCTTTCGTATCTACGCTTTCCACGCCCCTGTTCGCATTTTCTCGGCACTCTGCTTTGTTCGTCCTACTCTCCGCCCCATTATGTCAGTTTCCATTGTCTTCTTCGTCTGATTTCCGTCTCTTTGCGCAGTCTTTGTTAGCCCCTCCTTCCTTTCTCTGTTAGGCTTCCCCTTGGCCCTTGTTCTGGCTCCCGTGCTCTCTCCATTTTCATCATTCCCCGCGTCTCCACTTTCCACCCCTTTCTGATTTACGTCATTTATGCACTTCTGCTTCCACGTTTTCAACTGCATCTTCGCTTACGTGGAGAAACCACACGACTGTCCCCTCTCCCCTTCCAAGCATGGTTTCTGCTCCTTCACTCCTTTCTCTCAGGCACTCACCACTGTCATAGACATTTAATAAAACAATCTGTTATACAATACTCTATTTTGCGATATTAATTCTTTGAAAATTCCGAAACAGGGACCTGCACCACTTTTTTCCGTCCTTTGCTACACAACATGGAAAAAATTAAAGGGAAAACTGAAGCCTTTGTAGGAGAATAATTGTATAAATATTTCCTATATTTCACGAAAGAATACGCGACGATTACTCATATTTTTGAAAAGTTGTACATGAATGTATTTTAAAATCTATCTTTTTTGTTATTTAAGGTCGCATCAACTACTACGTCATTAGTGACCACTATTGGATGTAACTTTATGGTATGAGGACGAAACGATACGGTGATGATAGGGGGTGAAAAGACGAACGCATACAACCATGCCCGAGGCGGGACTGGAAACCGCGACCCCACGGTCCAAGATCACTACGGCACTACTGCTTTAGCGTTCTCGGCCACGGGGCCAACAAAATCTGTCTTTGGAGACGAAGGAATTTGTAGTGATAAAAGATTGCGCCGGGCTTAAAATTTCTTCATTGCCACCAATGCTAGGAGATAAGTTGCAAATGTTAGAAATACAAGATTAATATTTTTAGTTTCTGTCTATATATTTAGTTATATCAATAAGTTGGTGCATCAATTAAAAGACAGTAAAATCTTGAAATAACAGTTTATATTTTAAATAAAAAATGAATTTTGAAGAATATGTATTTTATTTAATATAGGAGGGTAAGTCAATAAGTATCTGCAATCAATGTTTATAATTTATTATAGGAAGGATACTCAATTTTTATTTACATAACTTTTTAACACAGTCACCCTTCTTTTCAGTGCACTTGGCCCACCTTTGCACAAAATTTCCAATACCTTCTGAAAAAAAAAGGTTTTTGATAGTGCAGCAAGGCGCGTATGCACCACTTCTTTGAACTGTTGATCGGCCCAGAAGCCCAAACAGATGGTATTCCGTGGGGGCGAGATTGAGACTGCGTACAGGATGCTCCAACACACGATTCTAACATGATTGCGCTTGTGCTCTTCATTGAGTTGTTTCGGAACCCATAGCCTCATTCTTCTTTAGTTGCTGCCGTTCTTCACTCTTTCTTGACGCTCGTTAGACCACATTTAAACTGTTCTGGGAACTGGCAAATACTTCTCTGTGATATAACATTGTGCCCGTATTGTGTTGAAGATGTGCTATGGATTTCCGCCCCTGGTACATCTTTAAACCATAAAAAAACGATTATCGAACGTTCTTCTTCTTTGATGCAAACAGAGAGTGTTGTAGCCATCTTTACACCACAACAACGCAAGACAGACAGATCAGATAGCGCTGAAACCTCCAAAAGGCAAAGTCAATGGTACCATCTAGTTGTTAGGCTGCACACAAAGCCGTAGAGCGAAACAAAGACAATTACAGGAAAATTGCAAATACTTATTGACTTACCTACGTATAAACTGTTATTTCAAGATTTTTCTGTCTTTTAAATGATGGACTAACTTATTGATATAAATAATACAAGAAATTATGTGCTTTTTGTTCCAGTACTAGTTTTGTGATGTATTTGGAAATGTGGGTTTATTTACTTTTGCACAATGTTCCAATACGGACATGAATTCCAGGAAAACACGACCATAAATATACATCATCATCATCAGAAAAAATCAGACGAAGCGTAGCACAGTCGGTTTTTTAGTGTACTTAACATAAAAAATTAAGGCGACTGGAGTCGAAGGACCTTAAGCGTGTGATGCATTGTATGACCAATTTTGATTAAGTTACAGCTGATGAATTTAGTGAACATCTGTAACGGAATGGCATCACGTTGGGACCCGCAAGGGCCGCAATGTAGGCGAGCTCAGTTCAAAGAGGCCCTATTTTGGGCTGAATGTTTTGCAATTGTAAGAAACAATAATTACTTGATACTTTGCGATAGTTGATACAATAAAAGATTAAAAGCTGCATCTTCCAGAAGAACATTTTTTCCGCTGCGATAGCTTTTGTAATCCTGTTTCTAAATCAATTCATTTAGGTTTTATAACAGTGTTATTTTCATAAAAATAAATAATAAAGGCAGATTTTTCCATTTTTGATAATTGATCGTAGACTTATGAATTCGAATTTCTTAACGGATATTTTTATTATTTAAGTTACAAATACTACTTGTGTTTGCTATACACTTTTATAAAGGGGACCCGGATTAAAAGTTTTGCGAGCGCGCCCACAATCATTTCGTACGCTACTGCTGTAAAGATTTATTTTGAACTACATTCTCCGATTTATACTGACTAAATTCATTGATCTATAATCTAATGATCAAGGTAAGGCTATAAAAGTAGACTTGTAGTGTTATTTGAAAATTATAATCAATAAAATATATTTTATTACTTACAATGTACATATCGACATTCAATACTCTCTACACTACCCCTCAAAAAGACACTGGTAAATATAAATTTGTCGAAGTGAAATGTATATTAAGATTTCGATTACAAGAAATCCCTCGGCTGACATAAAAATAAAGGTTTAAATAAATAGCAAGAAGATATATAAAAACAGTATATTTAGACAATGAATACAGTAACGAAGGAGAAACAATTCGTTATCAAAATAAGCTTATACTGATATTCACCGATGTTCAATAATTGCTGTAGTCCTGATGGTAATGTATTTTTCTCATAAAATCTTTCTCGTGTTATTTCCTTAAAGTAATCTACGAAATTAATAATCAGTTTTGCCATTTCTACCTATTAAAACAGAATTAAACCAAAACGGCCAAGACATAATAACCATTAATATTAAAACCTGGACATTCAAATATTCCATGCGTATTCTAGAGAAATATGTATGCAGATCTTTTCCCAAATCAAGACCAAGTCACCAAAACGCAATTTCAGAAAGTTCTTCTTGCATGGGAGGTGTATTAATCATTCAGAACTCCGGAGCTTAATTAATAGGTGCTATTTACAAAAGAACTCAACACATTTTCAACTTGTTCTTCGAGGCTGAGAAGGAAAACACATTAAGAGATTAAGACTAAAGTTGAAAAAGGAAAAGAACCAATTTTATCTCCTCAGCATGCGAACAAAGAAGAACCCTTTCGTATGAAGTCTTGTCTTTGCGAGCTCGAGATACTTCCATGGGGATTTTGTACTTCTTAAAACTTTCCAAGACGTACACGTGCAGACAAGGAATTACAAAATTATTTCATTTCAGCATTGGGATTCATATATCTTTCTAAAACTGTTTCCTTTACAAAATGTGTAATACGAACATCCTTAACGACAATGTAAAGAGAAACACTGATAAATATCTCATTATTTTGGAATGATGGATGTAGGAAGAATCAACGAGGTAGAATACTGAAAGAAATATTGAAATTTGAGAAAATTCAGCATAAATAATCATCTAAGGGCATCTAAGTATCGTAGCCCGTAAAGTTAAAAAATGTTGCAATTCACCGAAGGAAATTTGAACTATAAATTTAAGGGGTTGTTCGGTTGGGTTGTTCTACCTGATTAAAATCTCCATGAAGATGTTTTACCTGAGCTACCACCACGAAGGAAGTTAAATATGTTTTTTCAGAACTGATTAATGGAAACTAGTACTTACCTTCAACCGAACGAAGTGACTCTTAGCGTAGCGCGCTCACTACGCATTGGGGAGTCACAGGTTCAATCCCGTGCCGACCATCCTGACCGGGGTTTTCGTTGTTTCCCTCATTCATCAACGTGAATGTTGGGAGGGGTGTTCTGAAAAGCCACGACAGTGAAACCGACGTCGCTAGCAGAATTCGTTAACTACGTGAAGTCACGAATGATAAGCGAATTCGAGACATCGCTGCTTCCTGGTTGGGTAAACCGAATTGGATCCCCGGGATGTAACGGCGCCGAGATCAATTGTCCTTTACGTATTGACTGACTGATTGGTAGTGATTCCGGCCTTGCCAACTGCTACGGTACCAACCGGTACCGTACGTGTAGTGTTCTTTCCTCGGAAGGTGGCGTTCCCACGTTCATGTCGAGATCCTGCGCCGACCTTCCGTCCGATAGAACAGCCGGTCACTAGAATTCTCCTTCAGACAGCGACTGAATTCGACCTAGCTGCAAGCTAATGTTGAAAATTCTACCATCGTCGGGACCCGAACCTAGGACCTTCCGGTCAGAGGGGACTGCAGTGACATCAGTTGGTGCCCTGAGCCACATCTCCCGGTTCCCTTTGCGAGACATACATATAATAGCTACATACGAATACTTACCTTTATTGTTTATTTTGTCGTAAGCGTACCCTTCACGAAGTCGTGAACATGTCAAAAAAATACTGCAAAGTAGACAAATCATTGAGGCGTTATGAGTATCCATGAATTAGTACTAATAATTATGTACGTAACTCGAGAAAATACTCATTTAAAAATGTAATTCGTCAAATGTCAGCATTTCAGTCGTACACCACTCACGTTCTATATTAATTACGTCAATTACTATTTGTAATACTAATAGTTGTAATTTCTTTCTTGCAGGTAAGATGCCAGTGAAGCAGCTCCCTCAGCGATTAGCATACTTCCCTTCAGACGGTAGTTCAACTCCCCGTACCAATGTTATTTTGCCGGTACGTATTATGTTGAGTTGTGACTCGATTAAGTAACGCTTAAAACCTTTTCGCAAAATTATACAACAATTTCAAAAGTAGAAATCTATATAATACAAATTCTAACACTATTTTAATAATTAGAGATATTATGAGAAGATTAATGATTGCTCCAGGATATCTGAGGGGGCTACAATCAGAGCAGTGGACCGATGAGGAGTTTTCAACCCAACATTCCTATGATCCTACCCTACGATTCCTACGATAATATTATACAAGTTAGTAGTCAAAAAATAGTCGAAGGTAAGTCGGTGTAAGAGCATGGTTTCGATAAGTGTGTGCAGATGCATTTTGGCAAAAATAGACGACGCCAGTCTATTGGATGGGTATTAGGTACTTCCAAGACGTAATTGACAATACCATAGTCAGAAAATTGTTAATGAAGAACGTAAGCAATTACATAAAATAATATAAAAGCGATGTGTATTCAATATAAAAGTGCATGGCAATTCTCCAACTTTAGTTACAATATATCGTATTAGCTGAAGTAAACAGACGATTCACAGGCATATATTGAACATTTATTACAAGCATCTCTTAGAGAGCAGAGAATATTGGCTTGCAATGTATAAAATGCATTTGGGTACTGGTAAGATTTTATGATGCTGAATACATTGATCAACATTTCTTCTCATACCTTTCTTAATAACGCATACACATTCTTTCTCATCTTCTTGGCTTGTAGTATTCATCTCACTCACTTGCATTTACAATATTTCGAAAATTTTTAATTTGTTATATTTTTGGAAATTCGCAAAGCAATAAGGAAAGAATAAATACGATTTATCGTAAAAGTCAAGTAAAATGTTAATTCAAAAAAACTATCACAAAATACTGATCAAAGACGCACAGATTTACCAATTTTTAATCACATTTATTCAAAAATTAATTTTCTAGCCATAAGTTTGATTTTATTTATGCTTTATTATCTAAACTCTCAGCAAATAAAACACGCCGCAGGGATAAACTTCGTGAAGTAGGTAAATCACGTACGAAAAGTTATGATTTTGCTTAGTTCTCATGTACATTCGCATTTACATTTTACGTGAAATTATCAGAAGAGCAATGTCCGAGTAATTTTTCGTTCGTAATCTATTTTACTATCTCAATCAAATCGAGCGTTATAGATCTAAAGTACAAGATGACAGGTATGTGCAGGTCTCTCTCACAAACTGCAATATTGAGAGAAAAGCTGAGGAGGTGAACAATAAATTTCTTCAAAAACAACCGATGTACGTTTTCACTGAAATAAAACATTTTCGAACGACTATGTGTTTAATTTAAAAGCACTAATGATAATTAAATATTGAGCAATGAATAAGTGGCAATTAAAGAGGCTTGGATGAAACCTGAGTTTATATCATTATTCTCTTTAATTTCGACTTTCCTAAACTCTGAAACCCAATATAACGGGACGCTGGCTCCATTTCCGTTACATTTCTTTCTCACTCACGTCTAAGAGATTTCTTTCCTTTCCCTCAATCCATTTCACTCATCATTCCTTCCACCTCAACCAAACCCTCACGGCAGATAACTTACCTCAAGGCTAATTAGCAACGTAACTTAATTAGCGAAATATTTTAACGAGTTGGGAGACTTTTTGCGGGCTCTCAACAGGTGCGTCGGCGCCCATGAGACACCGCTCCCCCCGCCGACCCCGCAGCCACCCCGCAGCCCTCCGCCACCCCCGCCGCCCTCCGGCGCCCACAACCACCCCCGCCGCCGCCCCTGCCGCGTTGCCACCCCCACCGCCGCCCCTGCCCCGTTGCCACCCCCACCGCCGCCCCTGCCCCGTTGCCACCCCCACCGCCGCCCCTCCCCCGTTGCCACCCCCACCGCCGCCCCCACCAACGCCATCGCAACTCTCCTCTGTCGGCTTCGACGCCTGTCGTGGCCTGGGGGTGGGGTAGGACGTCCACAGGGAAGGGGAGGCTGAAGGGGAAGCGAGTTTTTCCAACGCCCCGGCGAAGCGGAGCACCTGCGCCGGAGCCGGAGCATTGACGCGGAGCGTGGAGGTCTCAGCAGCACTGCGTTCGTTGTCCCCTGGGCTCTCCTGCTCCTGTACGTAGAGGTCTGAACTGTTGTCACTGCAGTGCTTCTGATCTGGAGGTCCTAGCTTCGAGTCCCGATGGCGGCAGGATTTGTGGCACTAGCTTGTCAGCTAGGTCGAGTTCAGTCGCTGTCTGGAGGAGAATGCCGGAGCAGTATCCTAACAAACGCGCCACGGACCGCGCGCGATCTTTTCTTCCTCTTCCTTGTACTATCCTCACCCTTTACACATACACTTACATTAACATGCATGATACTACACACATACCGGGAGACCGGTCGGAGGCTTAGAGCTTGTTGCGGCTGGGACGGTGCCCCGCTGGTGGGAGATAGCTGATTGGATAAAACCCCGATAGTCGACGGTTGGTCGGCGCCGGATCTCACCATCCATGAAAAAACACGCACTACACTTACTGGACTAATGACCTCGGTAATCGATGCGCCCGAAATCACTTAACAATGAATCAATCAAACGCAGAGGTCTTCATTCTGCGAGAAACAGCCGACAACCTTTTTTTAAATATATATTTATTAACGAACGTACATTGTACGTATTATGTAACGTACATGGTTCCGTATTATATATACAACATCATATGTTTTTCCGATTTAATTACTAACTCAAATGCTAATCTTACGTAATTTACGTCTTAAAATTATGTAAATTATGTCTAACTACACATGAATAGGAAACTCGCACAGCACCTATGGTATTAATTCAAGTATGAAAATATGTTGAGGAATGAATCTAATGGCTATTTTTTATTCTCGTTAAAATTTGATGGGTAAATTCTGCATGAGTGATTGCGTTTATTTTGGAAAAGTAATTGTTAGATAGGAGTGCAATATGGTGAACTATGGGGGGTAAATTCAATTCTTTGGGCAGTTGAAAGTTTGAGATGAACTAGGGTGTATGAGTGGGAAGACTGAGGAAATGGTTTTGGATGGTATCCGACTGTCCCTTGAGGTTCTACCCGGCAAGCGCTCGGCGTAAGACCGGATACCCCAAAGTTGTCAAGATCGATGTCATCAGCAGGAGTCCGTGGCATGAGTGCCACGACGACATCGTCCTTCCAAGCAGTTCATTACCCAGCCACCAGAGAAAACGCCATCCCTATTGTAAAACGGCGGGGTTACTATAGTTTCCTTTTCCGACGCTAGTGGCGCAAAGAAGCTCTTGGCATGCTACAAAGCCATGACACGTACCACCAGCAGAAGGCCTTGACACCACTGGGGTAGGCACCTGCCGCGCACGCCGGTCTTGTGAATCTCGGAAACAGCAGGGCGAGCGGCGACCAGCCGACGCGTCGGCTGGTATCGGTTGCATAGCGGGGTTTCCCCCAACCAAGTATCTCCCTCCAGCGGGGCACCGCCTCAGCCGGGACAAGCTCTCAACTCCCGACCGGCCCCCGGCAGGTGTGGTAATGTAGTGCATGTTAGTGTAAGACACACACTGTAGAGTTTTACGATATGCTCCCTGCTTTCCCTGCCTCCGAATTTCTCTAGTGTTCCGCCTGTGCTCACACCGTGTTCTTCCTTGCTGCTACTATTTCCTTTCTGATTCCATGGAGCTGCCGTGCTCTTCCTACCGATCATGTTCCCCAGGACTATTATCGTTTTTCCATGCGCTCCACCGTGCTTCCTCGAGTTCCCACAAGCTCTGTGCCTCCCATGCTCCCGCGTGTTGTCCCTTGCTTCTCCGACCTCCCCTAGTCTTTAACACTCTTTCGTAGCTCCGCGCTTCGCTAGCTTTCCTTAGATCTCTCTCTGTTGCTACCCTTACCTTCTCTAGATCTACGCTTCTCTAGCCTTCGTTATTGCTCTCTCCGTTCTTACCCTTACCTTCCCTAGCTCCGCGCTTCTCTAGCTTTCGTTACTGTCTTACCATCCCGCGCTTTCCTCGTGATCCCGTGTTTCGTAACTTCCGTAACGGCCATACTCGCCAATGGTCTTCCCGTTCCGCCTCCTTTCTTCCGCCTTCCCCACCGAGATCTCGTACTCTGTTTGGCTCCCCTGTTCTTATCGTGCTGCTCCAGCGCACCTTCGTACATCCCCTTGCTCCGAAGTATTTGTAATTGTCTCGCATTTCCATGCTCTCTGTACTACCCCTTTTTTTGTTATTTACAGGCGCATCAACTTCCAGGTCAATAGCGACCACTATTGGCTATTAACGTTTTGGAATCTATGAGGTTGAAACGATATCATGATGATAAGGGGTGAAAGGACGAACACATATAACCGTGCCCGAGACGGGACTCGAACCCGCGACCCTTCGGTCTGAGATCGCTACGGCACTATTGTCTTAGCGATCTCGGCCACCGGGCCGGCTTCTGCACTCCCCTTTATTCCCATATTTGCACTATTCCTCCCCCAGTATCCTCTGTCGCGTTTCTTCGCGACCTTTGTGTACCCATGCCTTCCCTATTTCTTCTTTCCCTGTCCATTCACACAGCCACCAAGAACTTCCTGCGTCCCTCGTGAGCTCCCCCACCCCGTGACGGCTGCCAGCCACTCCTCCGGAGCTCGCATCTCCCGCGCAGAATCTGGCTAATGTATTACTTATTCACTCGTCTCTATATCTGGCGAATACGAAAACACGCTTTAATTATATTAGCGGTAACCCAACAGACACAATGCTAGCTCTGCAGAAAACTAGCTAATTTGACACTTACTGTTTCGTCTGCGTCTGTAACTCATATCCGTATGTACGTTCATAAATATGTTCAAAATATAGTTACATGAATTACCTTGAAACAATGATAGTTCAGTAGAAGCCAACCTATTTGTCAGCATTTAAAACTTGCTTTTGGTAGTACTAATTTCCCAGCGTGTAATGAAATGCGCGCGAGTTATTTTCTCATTATAGTTCTCAGAAACCAGAAATGTGATTGATATTCATTGACTTTGAACATGTATAATTGTAAAAGTTAGTGGAAACGGATTAAAAACACAAAGCCCGTTTTTCCACTATGCATTTTATCGTCACAAATGCAAAACGTTTAAGTAGCATTTCTGAAACATCTTACACTTTCAACCTTTAAAATAACAAAAATACCATACGTTCCATTATTATCTAATAGATTACAAATGATACAGTCAATTAGTGACAGTAAACTTACATGACTCTTCGCAAAATTTGAGGAATAATTGGTATTTTCTTACACTAAAGTATTTTCTTAATTTTTCTTAATTCTTACCGGTGCGTGTTTATCCTTACTATTCTTGGATTAAATCCGAAACTACGCGAATCATCCAGTCTCGAAATAATCTGCCAGAAGTTTAATAAATATTTTTGACGCATTTTAACTACAAAAGAAACAATAGAATGGAACAAAAAAACAATCATTTTAATCTCACATACCACGGTCACAATTCGATTCACCCAAACCCAGCCCATTCCACA
The DNA here is from genome assembly GCA_031308135.1 of Acheta domesticus. NCBI lineage: Eukaryota > Metazoa > Arthropoda > Insecta > Orthoptera > Gryllidae > Acheta > Acheta domesticus. Next base: position 268,084,790 of record JAHLJT010008446.1, read on the forward strand.
TATGAAGAATCAATACAATCTTAATCTTACTTTCCAAAGCAAATCTCCTTTTCTATTTTGCTGTTGCTTCATGTCCCATCTTCTGCAGAAAATAGAAGAGGGTTCAAGTGGCCTGAAAACCAGTTTAGTACAAGAGCAAATTTGATCGAAAATACGATAGAATTGAGGTCACGTGTCGACTACGGCACCTCATGTTTTATATTTCGGAATCTATTTTCAGTTTTTTCATATGATCGAAGTTTCAATGAATTCTGCATGTAAAGGAATCGTTACTTTAATATATTTACTTCAGTAGCTTCTAACTGGAAGAGGGGTAGGGCGAGAGAGATGGGGTGGAGTCGGGGGAGGGGAGAAGATAGAAAAAAGACGTCAAGTAGCTGCCTGCTCAATCATTCAAAGATATAATCGATTTGCTGTATTTAAACTATTTACAGGAACACAAAAAGTGGAAATACGTAATATTTTTAAAAAATATGAAGAATATATTGATTATTTTTAGCCTAGTAATAATTAGGTGGCAATTATTTTTAATTCATTCACACTTACCTAACAATCTGGGAACCAGAAATTTGACTACAACCAACTTCCTAATAGAATTTGTGGCTTTCAAACACAAGATGTAAAGATAATGGTCATTGAGTCGTCGAAAAGCTGCTAATCAAAGTAATGGAAATGTGGATAAAGGCAATACCTTTTAAACCATTCAAATATAAACATCTCGGCAAGCAGTGCAACTCAGAATTAGCTCTTCAATATGGAAATGCAATATGTTTATGGGGATTGGACGTCAGACAAGTGCAATGGGAACTAAATATACAACGGAAAGCAGGAAGGAAAGAAAATGAGTCACATTGTGAATAACTCTAGAATATTTGTTGAAGTTACTTTGCTTTGTAATACATCAAATCTTTGATATAGCGTGGATGAGAATATTTTTCTCTTTTCAAAGATTCTCTGTTAACTACTTACCATACAATATATTCTTGGCTGTCCGGGATGAGCCGCGTCTCAGTAGGTTTTACTGACGTTTTCGGCCATCTTGCTGTGGCCTTCTTCAGAGCTAAACTGCCAGCAGTTTTGCCACAGCAAGATGGCCGAAACGTCAGTAAAACCTACTGAGACGCGGCTCATCCCGGACAGCCAAGAATATAATGACTCCGGCCGCGGAAGCCTACGAATCTACTTACCATACAAATCCAAACCGCAATGCTCTACAACTCGCTCCGTGCAACGATATCGTGATCCCGTTGCATGCTGCTTGCAGGCGTCTGAAACTACTTTTTAAAGCGGTACAATGACCTATTCGACGATTGTATTCAACAGTGGAGAGTTTGGTGCCGAAGGAAGGTTTTCAAATGCCTTCAAATGAATTTTTTTAAAATCCTTCAAGCCAACCCTCTGCCCAGCCACCAACGCATGTTCCGTGTTCCTTCCAGCATTTCGCTGCATACACCTCCGCGGTTCAGTCTACGCACCGCCACTACCCCCGCCGCCTCCGCCACCCTCGCCACCCTACCCCCCCCACCTATCACGTCGCCCTCGCTACTCTTCCCTGTAGACCCTGCCGCTTACGCTTCGCCCCCGCCCCGCCCCGCCCCCGTCACGCACCACCGCGCGCCGCGCCGCGCCCGTCCCCGCCGCCGCGTCTCTCGGCACATAAATCGCGTTAGGGCCGGCGGGTGCGCGTCGGGCGCGGCTGGGGGTGGCGGCGGGGGAGGGGGAGGTAGGGACGGGCGAGGAGCGGGCGAGCGCCGGGCGGCGCGGGCCGACCGATGATTAATTAGAAGCGGGTGGGCGCAGTGGGAAGGATTAGCCGCACCGCCCCGCTGCCGCTTCCACGATCCATCTGCCGATCGGGGACGGGAGGGGACGGAGGAGGCGGGGCTTGAGCCGCGCGGGCCGGGCGAGACCGTGGGCGGGGCCCGCGGAGGCGAGGCCCGCGGGGGCGGGGCCGAGCAGGGCGGGCCGCCCGAGGGGCGATCCATCGCAAAAATCCTGCGGGGTGGCTGCCCAAAGCGACGCGACGGCTCGCCGCGGGGCAGTCCTCGTCTGGGGGCGCGACGGAGGCGGCGAGGGCGGCGGCGAGGGCGGCGGCGAGGGCGGGCGGCGAGGGCGGGCGGCGAGGGCGGCGGCGAGGGCGGCGGCGAGGGCGGCGGCGAGGGCGGCGGCGAGGGCGGCGGCGAGGGCGGCGGCGAGGGCGGCGGCGAGGGCGGCGGCGAGGGCGGCGGCGAGGGCGGCGGCGAGGGCGGCGGCGAGGGCGGCGGCGAGGGCGGCGGCGAGGGCGGCGGCGAGGGCGGCGGCGAGGGCGGCGGCGAGGGCGGCGGCGAGGGCGGCGGCGAGGGCGGCGGCGAGGGCGGCGGCGAGGGCGGCGGCGAGGGGCGGCGGCGAGAGCGGTGGCTAGGGTGGCGGGGAGGGGGGCAGACGCGAAGATATCAAGGCATGTAAGTCGGACGCGTTGCGAATGATGGAGCCGGGAGAGGTTGACGGAAAAGGATGAAGCATGGGATGTAGAAAAGACTTTCGCGCGACCGTGTAATGTTAGAACCCGCTCTTACAGGGCCCTGCGTGAAGAAAAACGCCATTTCCTTTTCCGAAATTTTAAATGAAATATGTATTGCTGATGACACATCTCTTCTTATCTTTATAGCCGTATGCGTAGATACGGGCGTGTGACAATAAGAGGATGCGACGAGCGTGGGGAAGCAGACGAGCTAAAAGATACGGAGTTGCAAAAGAGGGAGTGAAAGGGAAGGCAATGAAGATTTTTCACGCGTTTCCAGTTGGTATTGTCAGCACCTACTTGTTACAACTTTCGTCTCTGGATCAAACTTTGTCATATTTTCAAAAACGACATATGTGGAGTGCCCATTTCATAGCTTTTCTCACTTCTTGTTACTTTGTTCAAGTACTGTGAGCGAGTCAGCTCAGGCGTCTAATACCTGGTTTGTATAGACGTTTGTTAAATGATGAATGTTGATTGAGATGACAATGGAAACTGCGTGTAGGAGGGAAACAATCTGTTTCTGGAGCAGACTGCATCGTGTTGCATGTGAATAAGTTGTCATGAACTCCCGCTAATTCGATACTTAGTAATTCGCGTCATGATTACTTCGAATACACTTATCTTATTGACTTGCTTAACCACTAAATCATTTCAGGAATGAAATTTTCGAAATTTTCAATACGTCTCTTCTGCTTTAAAGAGCTGGGATTGTAATGGCACTCTTGGGGTGGGGTGTTTGTGCTTTTTAGACGTATGACGGTCTTTTGCGAGGTAAATAAAATTAACAGCCTTATGTGATAAAAGAAGAGGAAAAATTCAAATAATTTATATGAAACAAGGATATGTAACGCAATGATATATTTTGACGTTTTCATGTCATTCGGTGCTAGCTTTATTATAAACAATGTTGCCTTATTTCCATAGAAAACTTTTTTCATTTCCTCGACCCGAGAGAGTTTCTGATACTATTTAGCGATATGAGATGACATGAGGTTTTGAACTGATAAGCAATCCCACCGACCAACGTTTATGAGCAGATACCAATACTCAGACCTAATAACTCCAAAACTTTCACCAACAAATGCAATAACACTATATAAAACTATCATAAGACCCATAATGCTAAACGCATGTCCCATCTGGACAAATGCCGTACCATCCAAAGTAAATAAAATAGAAACAGTACAGAACAGATTCCTCAGAATAATCACCAATGCCCCATGGTTCATTTGAAACCAAGTTCATAGAGAATTAAAGGTGAGCTCAATCACCTATCAATATAGTATGCCTATCCAATAATTCCTACTCCAACATAAACTCAGATCAACTAAAACAATGCAATTTAGCCTCAACGAACAACAAACAGACCAGAATAAACAAAAGATACCCGTTCGATTCCTTCCTAAAAATGTTCTCAAGCAATTGTGAACTGTCATGGAGAATGTACCTCAATGTAGCAGCAATAGTAGAACTAGGTTAAGCATAGCTTAAGATGGTAGAAAGTCATCAATAATGTGAAAGAGTGTAAACTGATCTATGTACAACCCAACAAGCAATAAATGAAAAAAAACTCGTACCTAATACGCTACTTGTACCTGACACGCTGTTAGTGCGCTCGCGCGTCGGGAGTGCGGAGTGAAGACAGCGAAGTAAAGAAAATGTAGGAAAGAGAAGGAGGGAGAAGAAGGGCACCTGAGGGCGCGAGAACCATCAGCTCTCCGGCTCAGAAGGGAAGAGCCCGGAATTTGCTTCACGCAGAGGCAAAGGAGGGGCCTTTCTTTTGTTATTTAAGGTCGCATGAACATCTAGGTCATTAGCGACCACTATTGGGTTAGGAACGTTTGGTCACGTTATGGTAACTGTGAAGATGACATGATATGGTAATGATAGACGGTGAAAGGACGGAAAAGTTAAATATGTCCGCGGCGGGATACGAACCCGCGACCCTTCGGTCCGAGATCGCTACGACACTTCTGGCTTAGCGATCTCGGCCACCGGGCATCGGCAAAGCGGGGGGCCTTGCAGAGATGTTTGCTGGTAGTGATAATGGTGACAGGGTGGTTAATATCGTAGGAAAGACACGGAGAACAAAATAGGTAAAAATGGAACGGGGGATATCCGAGGAAAGTGAATAGGAGCGTAGAGTAATTCAGCGAAAAGTAAAGCGCATTTGCTTCATGAAGACAAAAAGATAGAAGGGAATAGGGCAAAGGCAGGGGGCGGGAGTTCAAACAACAGCATAACGAAAGGCCTAAGATCAGCTGCCGTCGAGGAGGAAAAGGAGACTAGAGAAGAGAAGTGGTTGGATTGTGGCGATGGTGGCGTGTGTGGGGGTTGGGGTGGGGTGGGAGTTGGCGGAGAACCGTTTACCCCAGCTCGTTACCGGCGCCCGCATCGGCGGCGTCTGAAAAATGGCGTCGTCAACCCCGTGGAAACGCCCACTTGGGCGCAAATGGCTCGGAAAATCACGGCCCATGATTCGACAAAACCCAGTCATTCCCGGATTTCCATTGCCGCGCCGCCACCGACGCCGGTGAGCTCCTTATCGGCGCGGAGGGCCCGGCGGCCGCGCGCGGGAGGAAGAGGGGCGGGACGAGAGCGCCCGCGTGGGACGAGGTGGGGAACCAGGGCCGAGGCGCGGACGAAGAATCGAGGGGGGCACAGTCGAGGAGGGGCCGGAAACGGAGCTGGAGCACGGTGGAGTAAAGAGGGATGGAAGTGGAGTAAAGAGGGTTTGGAGACGGATGGAGCAGAATGGAGCAGGAGGGGCAGGGAGGTGCAGGTTTGGAAGTGGGTAGCAGCAAGGTTGGAGCAGGGTTGTAAGAGGATGATAACAGGGGCGGTAGCAGGGTGGTAGCAGGGCGGTAGCAGGGAGGTAGCTGGGAGGTAGCAGGGTAGTAGCAGGGTGGAGCAGGGTGGAGCAGAGTGGAGCAAGGTGTAGCAAGGTGGAGCATGGTATATTAGGGTAGAGCAGGGTGGAGGACGGTGGAGCAGGGTAGAGCAGGGCGGAGCAGGGTGGAGCAGGGTGGAGCAGGGGGAGTAGGGAAGCAAGGGGAGCAGCGTAGAGCAGGAGGAGCAAGGGGACCAAGGGGAGCAGGGTGTGTAGCAAGGAGGAGTAAGGTGAAGCAAGGCGGAGCACGGTGGATCAGGGTAGGGGAGGGTGGAGTAGGGTGGAACTGGCGAAATAGGATGGAGCGAGTTTGAATGAAGAGGGTCAGGGAGGGTGACAAGCTGGTGGCGAGTTGGGGCGGAACAGAACGCGAGCAGGTAGATGGAATGGAGATGGTTGGAACGGCGTGGGGTGGGCGCTTTGAGCGCGGATGGAGAAAAGGGGGGCAGTGATTGAGAATGGGGAAACGGGACGGATGCGGGGTGGAGCCGGGAGGGGGCGTAGCGGAGCTGTCGTCCGAACCCTCTCCTGGCCACCGCACAGAGGTTGAAGCGTGTGGGCGTCGCAGTGTAGCGCTTCACTTCTCAGAAGTATCTCGGACCGCTCAGTAGCCCTCATGCGCTTAAATCGCAATTCTTCTAAATGTTTTCGTATTTTGAGTTCATTCTCGTTAAAAATATCGCCCTAAAAATAACCACTTGGGCGAAATGGGGCCGTATAATCCGTGTGGGCTCATAAATATTCTTCATTTTCACTCATTCTCGAAGTCTGTGAAATACTTGAAACACAGTAGTTATGAAATATATCAAACAAGGGAATGGTGGATATTTTCCAATGATCCTAATATTTACGAGTACATTATTTCTAATTAAATATTGATCGGAACGTTCTTATTATATCTCATAATTAATAATCCCTTAGTAACGGAATACATAGTAGAATACGTAGTATACAGATATTAAAAAAATTGTTTTTTTTCTTGTAAGAACAAATTTCTTAAAATCCATACATTAAAATTTATCCATACATTAAGACTGTGTTCGTACAACCATAATTCTCATGTGTTTCATTTGCAATTGTATTACAAAAATTAATTCGCTTTTTTGTTAGGGAATAAACCTCCAATTAACCGTAGACTAATCGCGTGAGGTCCATTACTACATCACACATAAAACACTCGTTACTTTAAAATGTATATTTGCGGTGATAAATACGCGGTAGCTTCTTGTTATTTTGTTCTGTATCACATCTTTGGAAATTTGGTCATATCTTCTGTAGTTCTTTTCGTGTACCTACAGTAACTGTCATCATGCCGGGGTGCCTGGCACTGAATGGGCACCGCCTGACCTTTCCAGTTGGCGATAAGATAACGCAACTGCTGATCGCTGAGGAATGATTCTGTAGATCTATGTGTTCTCCGGGAAAAAGAGTCGAGCAATCGAGCACAGTAGTTACGACCGGTGTGTTTATTTTATTACATAGATTGGTTTCCAGGAAAAATTATGAAGATGTAAGTAAAAGCAATAATCAAACAGCAGTTATTTTTATTATGGATTTTTGTTACAAACCTCAACTTCGAATGAACATTTTAGGAATATTAAAAATATTAACAATAGCGTCTGACTGACGTCACTCAACCACTTACACAATTTTCTGGAGTGTAACCAATTCAGAGTTAATTATAACAATTTATACCCTCGTTGACTCGTAAATATCCTGTTATTACTATATTGATTGATTGATGAACTGTTGAATAGCACAAAGGGTAGATTTATATCCTTTGTACCTCCTAGTTTTACAATTTTTACAGCAACATGAACTTTGGTCCGTCATCCCAATCATAAATCATCTTTTCTTCGTTCACTCAGGGTGTTCAGTAAAAAGCGCATAGACGCTGAGATCAGTAAGTCAAGAAAGCAGTTTTATCAGTGAACCATGAATAGCAGGCCGGAACTCGGCTCTAGACTGTTTGAAAATGCTTTTTAATAAGAACAACGAAGTGTAACACTAAATCGGGTATTATTTTCTAGCACCTCTGTAATCTACACCCTCATTTTTTGTGTCCATTAAACGAAACTTCTTTGTGATAGATTCGCATTGCAAATTTGATATTCCGTTTTGTGAAACGGTTTTTGGATGAAACATTACGTGCACGGCACAACTGTCACTCAAGCGGGTTTTCTGGGTCACTGGGTTACAGAACGAGTATATCTTCCGCATCATATCTCATCTTGTCACCGCGAATTACTTACTTATTCCTCATTAATCACAGAGGGTGCTGGGCTCAAAAGCTGCCGAGAGACAGTCTCGTCGATCGATTATCTTACTATCTATCAATCACCGTGCAATAATGGAGCTTATTCATGTCGGAGGGGACACTGCAGTACACCTGGGGGACTAGTCAATCAAATCAATTGCCGCGATTGCAGACTCCCTCTGGGAAAGAGAATCAAAGATGATCAGCGGAGAAAGGGCTTCTCCTGAAACGTCAGGAAAATTTACAAAAAAGCATCCTGTGATATCACGTCAACGAGACGCCGTTAGTTTATGATTCCATTAATCGACAACAGATTGAATTCAGGGAAGCGAGTCGAAAGAGGAATGGTCTCCCAGAATACTCACTACGGAATAATGTAGATGAATGCATTAAGATTACACGAAACATACATTTTAATGCATATTTCTGGAAGCCAAAATACAAAATATGAATGGAATAAATTTCGAGAAAATCACTTCATAATATGCATTCAATGTTCGGTTCAATGAAATGAAATAACAGAATTTTTTCTCAAATCGGACATGGGTCATCCACAACTATATATCCCTAATGAAAGATTTTTCTTTGTATTCCAGCATTATAAACGACCATTTCTGTTGCAAGATATCGTTCGTAATCGGGCGATTTACGGCACAAATGATAACGTATTAGATTTAACGGCACGAATTATTGCGTCATCACACATTCGGCCAATCGCAGCGAGAGAATCGAGGAAGGTAGATGTAACGGAACAGCTGACCACCGTTTTCTCGCACGGATGTCAAATACCCGAGACATCACAGGAAAGTTGTTTCGCAAAATTAGGTTCTATTCTCATAAATTTATAATGCTGTCATATAAAAAAATAGTGCATGCAACTGGTTTAAAATGTTACTTTATTGCATTTGTACACATTTTTGCTCCTAACATTGCTAGTTTTCAAAAACATATACTAATGCAATGAAGTTTAACATTGTAAACTAATTGCATAAACTACTGTTTTAGTATTAAGACTTAAAATAAACACTGTTCGCGAAAACCGTTCCCTTCCAGCTAAAAATATCATTTCAATTGTTCGCGGCTGCCTGTCACCACTTTCTGCATTCAAACATTGTTGTTGCCTCTACAACGTAACGCATGAAAAATCATTGAAGTGTGCCAGTGAAGAGGACGTTATATGGACCACAAAGACACAGTCAATTAGAAACATAAAGACTGCCTGTTGGTAATTAATTATGTAGAGACATATCTATTCACAATGAATAATGTCGTTCCCAAACAACAATAATGCGCTTTCACCAATCTGACAACGGCAATGGCGGGTGCGTTTGCTTTACTCTTTAAAATTAACCCCTCTCGCCGTGCGGGCAAATATTTATCGCTCAAAAACGGTTTGCGTGTTTGGAAAAATGCAAAGCGCTCGTTAGTGTCGGTCTAACGATGCGTTCCCTCGCCGCCTTTCTGCCGCAGTGCGTCCTTCTCGACGTCCAGGGCCTCTATTTCGTTTCAGATCACCCTCCCTACAGGTTTCATGTTTCAGTTCTCTACAGCTGCAGCAGTTGTTGAAGCCTTTTCATGAATTCGTTCGGTTTGTATGTCACAATGTTTGTTTGGTTGGTTGATTGATTGATTGATTAGTGATTCTGGGCGCCTCAGTCACAAAGGTCATTATACTTCGGTTTTTCTTTCTTGGTGCGTGAGAGTGTGTCATCAAAATGGACTATCTCACGGTATTTCCCGTCGTTCTCGGTTGCGCCGCTAGAAGTGACTGTATCGAGCAGTGCTGGCAATCATGCGACTCCTAGCGGCACAATCAAGAATGACGCGAAGTACCGTGAGATATTCCAATTTTATGACACACCCCCACGCGCCAGGAAAGAAAAACTGAAATGTAGTCCCGTGTATGTTGTGCAAACTTTCATCACGGGAGATGGTGATCTTCCCCCGCTGAAGAGATCGGGTGTCAACCTACGCCGGCTTGTGGAAATTTTCCCCAACCGTGACCCAGTCCGTGGCCCGTTTGTTAGGGTACTGCTCCGGCATTCGCCGGACGTTAATGGGAGAAACCACTGAAAACTACCGATCAGAGCAACCGGCCGTTAGAATAATCCTCTATACAGTGGCTGAGTTCGGCCAAACTCTCTAGCTAGTGTCGAAAATCTTACCATCTTTGGGACTTGAACCTTAGAGCCTCCCGGCCAGAGGAACGGCAGTAAACATCAGTTAATACCCTAGGCCACTTCTGTCAGTGAAGATGTTTGGTTTGTGCATTCCTTCATTTTGTCCTTTCATTATGTCGCACTCTCCCCGTTATATATTATATTTTTAAGACATAATAAACCCGTCAGCGGACTCGTGGTGTACCTCAAACATACTGACATGATATTTTCGTTGTAAGGATGAAAGCGACAAACAATCCATTTAATGTGTTCTTTAAGAATTTAGTTGTTCGACATCAGAATTCAATATCTTTTTCTGAAAACCAACTGGTTTTAAAGTGGAGTAAGCGCATTTTTGCCATAAAAACGTAATTCGCAAGAAATCTATTATACAGTTTAAAAATGATAAAACTCCATTTTCAATGTGTTGAAGAAAAGAGAGAGAGAGAGAATTAAGTGGAGTTTTAAATTCAATTGTACATATATTTCACCAGGAGTAGGTTAATTTATACTCTGCTATTATCTTTCATCTGAATGCAAACTCCAAATTTATAACACTGAAACAACATTGTAACAAACGCTTTATGCATTTACGTTTTATATTTACCTTTGTATAACTAAAGTTCAACATGTAATTAAAAATTAAGTAACCAATTATTGATACTTTTAAACAAAGATAAATAAAAATTAACGAAATATCACTTATTCTTTTTCATAAAATTGAAATGATGTTAATCGAATAATAAAGATGTTAATAGAATAATAAATCTGACGTATATGCTGCATTTTGACGTTAGTACTGCACCTCTTAAAAATGAATCTCATTTTATCTCCAAAATCTTGCACCACACACGAATTTCAAAACCCAATTATCTTTTTATTATAGCATTTTACAGTAGTAAAGAAATTCCTGCGTGACCTTCCTAATAGATAACAGCCTTTTTTTGAAAAAAGAGACATGCAACGACTGTGTGTTTATAGAGGTTGATACAAAAATTAATCTACTGCTTATTTCTGTTTGTGTTTGCATGTTTGCATTTTAACAAGAACTTCGAGTAAATAGTTATAACAGCTGAACTTATGAACAGGTATTGAGTGTTTCCAACGTTAAATAAATAAGTAAATAAATATATAAATCAAATAAACAAATATTGTTATCATATTTATGAGACTCACCTAATAAATATTATTTTCTCACTAATAATGGGAAGGTTATACAGTAAACCCTCGGTAACACAAATTACAAAGGACTGAAATAGTCTATGTGTTATACAAATTCCTGTGGCTTTATATATATATATATATATATATATATATATATATATATATATATATATATATATATCGTCAATGCTACATTTCTTTGGACAAATTCTTTGTACTTTTTATCTTGCCTGAAATACTATCGTAAGATTGCCAGGATCGATAACTGTTATCTCTACAAAACATACCTTTTGCTTGTTTTTATTCAAGAACGTTATGCCATCCTTATTATGAACTCAATATGTCTATGTACTTTGGCATCAGTACAGTTTGTAACGGTTGTTTTCAAGGTCAATTTTTAGTACATATTTGTAGTAAAGTATATCATGGCGTAGTGCTAAATTACAGATCGTCACAAGTTCAACATGATAATCCGACATACCATTTCATGTCCATTCTTATGTTCTGTCGTGACGAACACAATACACCCTGCAATAATTTGCTTCATACTCGCATTGCATTCACTATACGCCCGACATCACAAGAGGCACATCCGGTGAATTTGATTATGCATTTAATAATTATTCTTGCAATCACTTGGTTCTGAATTGCAACTATGTACTCTTTGGTTTCTAGTTTCTATTTAAAAGAAACAAAGAGATAAAAAGATAAAAACATTCACACTTCCTGCAACAAAGGGGAAAAACATGACCTAAAAAGTACTAATTTGCAAGGTTCTGCCCTATATCTCACAGATGAATAAGCTATGGCATGAATTTTGTGCATGTGATCCGCTCTGCCGAAATATGTAGCTTTCCTTAATCGACTTTGAATTTCTTTCCACGCTGGAAAGCCTGTGTATGCTTTATACATAGCTTAGAGACGCGACTTAATTATTCTTTCGAGTGACCGTACTCCCGTACTCCTTTGTTCTTGGTACCCCTGAATATGATGATCGGCCGAGGAGCCGTTGCTCGCGGGGGGCACGGTGCGCTCAACCCCCCTGAAAACACCGGGAGAGATGGCTCAGTGCATCAACTGATGTCACCCTCTGACCGGGAAGTACTAGGTTCCATACCCGACGGAGGCAGGATTTTCGATACTAGCTTGTCAGCTAGGTCGAATTCAGTCGCTGTCTCGAGAAGGATTCTAGCGGCCGGCTGCTCTGATCGGTAGTTTTCCGCGGTTTCTCCGATCAACACCAAACAAATGCCTAAGCAGTACCCTCACAAACGGGCCACAAATCGCGCGCGATCTTTCCTTCCTCTTCCTTGTCCTATCCTCCCCTCTTACACAAACACTTACACTAACATGCACAACACTACCATACATTGCGAGAGCTTAAAGCTTGTCCCGGCTGGGGAGGGGCTCCGCTGGTGGGATATACTTGTTGAGGGGAAAGCCCTGCCAGTCGATGGTAAGTCGGCGCCGGATCTCGCCATCCAGCGGGGGAAAACGCGCTACACTTACGGGACTAATGACCTCTGTAGTTGACGCGCCCGGAATCACGAAACCATCAATCAATCCAAGCACCCCACTCCTCCATCCAGTTCCGTCTCGCATTACTCCGCCCCCACCTCTTGCACTCCATCCTTCTTTCTTTTCCCCGCCCTTCCCCGCACAGTTGCGCTCTTCCCACCCTGCTCCGCAAGTGCCATTCCGCTCTGCAACTTGCATTTCCCAGTCCACCTCGCTCAGACCCGCCCCCTCCCGTTTCACTCCACTCCACTCAGTCCAGTTCGCCCCGCCCCATTCTCCACGGTCCTAACCTGCCCCGCTCCATCCCTCCAGCTCCGCCCCGCATCGTTCTCCCTCTCCGCCCCAATTCTCTCCTCTCCGCCCCACTCCATACCGCCGCCGCCTCCTGATGAACAGGAATTCCTGGAGGGATCGATGTGGCGCCGTTAACGAGCCCAACGGCCGGTTAAACGGTTCCGAAAGCTCGGCAAATTTCACAGGCGAGCCGCTGCCGGTAGAAATTATCATCCCACCGCTATCGCGGCGATAACGGCCCCGCGGATTGCGCTGCCCCTCTGCCTCCCCAACCCTCCCAGCCGTCTCTCAGCCGTAGAACCCCGTTGTTCCCCCCTCCTGCAGTTGCGCCCTGCAGCCCCATCGCCCAGCCACCCAGCGCGAAAGGAGCTCAGTGGCCGCGCGGACCGCCGCCTCACTCCCTTTTTCGCTCGCGTGCACTCCCGTAGCTTTGAACTGCACCCTGTCGAATTCAGTTTCTGTCTGGAGGAGAATTGCAGCGGACGGCTGCTCTCATCTTTCCGTGGTTTCTCCGATCAACGCCATCTGAATGTCGTAGCAGTACTCTAAAAAACGGGCCAAGGACCGCGCGCGATCTTTTCTTCCTCTTCCTTGTCCTATCCTCACCCCTTACACAAACACACACACTTACACTAACACGCACTACACTACCACGCATGCAGGGAGACCGGTCGGGGGCTTACAGCTTGTCCCGGCTGCGGCGATGCCCCACTAGTGGGAGATACCCGTTAGTCGACAGTAGGTCGGCGCCGGATCTTACCATCAAGCGCTAGTTCACCGCCATCTCCCGACGAAAATACATGCAGTACACTCGTGGATCTAATGACCTCCGTAGTTGACGTGTCCGAAATTACGAAATCACTGAACTGCATCCTCTTTGCCCAGCAGTCTCGGATCCTCCCAGCATTACCACTGCAGAAACACAACCTAGTAGATTCATCGCTTGCTGCTATGCTTTCCCATTGACTCTCCTCCCGGAAACCCCCATCTTGTGCGTCTTTCACTCACACAACTGAACCGCTGCAATAGCTAAAAGTTCAATTCATAACTCTATCCCAATCACAACCATCAGCTGTCACAGATCAATCTCCGCTCGTTTTTCAATGCAATGTCGCTAATGAATTGGCATCGGATAGTTGATGCTCTTCGAGCACGATTGAATTACAGCTCTTCTGGTTTTTCGACCCATTGTTCAGCAATTCCTTATCATCGTTGCTTCACAACACTCTAACAGCTATAAAACACTATTCCGTAAAAATGGACTACTTTGCTCCAATAGCGAATTGTTTTGTGCCAAACTTATAAGTAATTATTATAACTATATTCCATTTAGACTTGCTTCATTAATGGTGAATTCTTAATTCTATATGATCCTAAAACAATCAGAGAGTAACACATACAGTTCGGTAATTTTTGATTTGGGGTAAGTTATATCGCAGAGCCAAAGTAACCCGCTTTTAGGTATTTGAGTGGGTACGGTAGAGTGAAGAGGTGTGGACAATTTGCAAATTACGTGAGTTAGTTTTACTATTTATGGTTCCCTATAACTGTGTGTCCATCGCCGCTAGAAGGTCTCCGCACGCTTTCCATCTAGCACATAGATGGGGTTCTACAAACGTTGGTCAATTGCTACTGGAGCACAGAGTGGATGATAACGGGTAACGTGAGAGTGACTAGAAGGAAGATTTCCCGCAATAATGACTAGTTGTCTAATTGATTTTACGCTTTAAATTGCCTTGTAGCCCATATTGGTCAATGTGCCGTACCCCCCAGGTCTCGCAGCAATAGTCCATCTGCTTTACCTTGCAACTCACTCGCTCCTCGCCTTATCCGGAAGCTTGAAGACGTCCCTAGATGGTTCAGATGTCTAAATACTTTTTTATCCTATTGTATAATTCTGTCATTTGATGGCTGCAATCTGTTGTAGTATAATAATCCTCATTATGATACAGAATTCATTGTCATACATGTCCTTGACCAATCACAGAGAAGTGTACAAACCAAGTATTGACACTAATTAATAATTGAGAATCGTTCAAGTAATTGTTTCGTTCGGTTGTGCCCATTACAATGCATTTAATATCATATTATTTGCTTGTTAGTTTCAATTTCTTTTATTAGTAGTATTTTTTACGTAGAATATTACTGAAAATATATTGGATCATAATTTCACTTGATCATATTTGACTAGCGCAATGGTAAACCAAAGCCACCTGCGGCAGGGTAAGGTAGGGAGCTGTCCGCAAGATGGCCATGGCTGAACCCTGCATGAACGATTCAATGTACATCACTTTATTTGAAGATCTGTCTTTTAACAACATATTTAGCAAAATCACTATCTTCAATATTGTAGTTGTGGATGCAGAAAAAATTACCTTTTGTAATTTTCGAAAAATGAGGCTTGAACCATTATCTTAAGCATCGTTTACACTGCCATTGGATAAGCCTGTGCCGCACTGAAGTCATTACCTCTCCCCATTTTCAGTCCCGTTATACACATTCAAGTGGTAAAACATTCATAACCACCGGCTCAGGCACGAACGGCGAACATAGAAACCAATACGATTTATGTTTTGTATTATTTTGTAATTACTCATTTTTAAATTTAATATCGCTCTTTGGACGTTTGATGTGTAAACTCCGGACAGAAAAAGACTTGTTTCAGAATAGGGGAGCTGTTTCGCCACTCGTTTGGCTCAACTTTCTCTTCTTTCTGCCCTACTTTCAGGAACCTTTCCCCCCGTATACTTCCATCATATTTATTCCACATCCATCATTCGTTGTTCACCCTACTCCATCTTGTCACAGACATTTTGTTTCTGACTCAAGTGTCTCAACAAGCCCCTAACAGAATCGTCGGTACTTCAGCCTTTCACACCCCTTCTCTTTTTTGGATGTTTAGCTTCCTTGTCTTCAGTTTGACCACTGAAATTACAGCCACATCAAATACGTCACTGCACTTTTCCCTTGTATATTGCGTGGGCGTTTGAATCAAGTGCTGTGAAGTAATTTTTACTGCTTTGTATTTACTTCAAAGTAAGAAAGTTATAACACCATACAAAAATGTCTATTTTTCGACAAAAAAGCACATTTTCAGTGTCTTTTAGATCTGTAAATAACGTAAAAGCTTTTGAAATTTCAGTAGTTTTCGTGAAATTTTGAGTGCAATCGTAACAAGTTGATTACAGGATACAACAGCACATACTACTGTCGCATTATTTCTAACTTTTGCAATTTTCAAATATTCAGAGAGTTAAGCGAAAATTAGACTTACGCCATTATTTATGTAACCCTTGTTTTATTTGTGGAAGTAATTTTAAAAATATTTGGCGCGGTATTTGGAAAAATGTTTTGATTTCATAATTTGCATTAACTGAAAGCATACATTGCTTAAATGCTACTTTAAAAAAATTGTCCACGACCTTTGTTTTTAAATCTGACATTTTAGAACAAATATAAGAAAAGAATATCTTCAACTTTTTAGTTTTGCAATGTTACTTTTTTGCAATTTTCGAAAATAGATTTTGCTGGAAATGATCTTCTGTACCATTATTTGATAAATGTGAGGAGAAAATTTAGAGAAAGAATATGGACCCTTTTTTTTGAGAAAAAGTATTGCCTAAATGAGAGCGTAGGCTTCCGCGGCCGGAGTCAATATTAAGTTGGCTGTCCGGGTGACGCCGCGTCCATGGCAAAGGTGCCGACGTTTCGGTCGCCATTCTGCGACCTTCCTGCGACCAAGGCATTACACCCTGAGGAAGGTCGCAGAATGGCGACCGAAACGTCGGCACCTTTGCCATGGACGCGGCGTCACCCGGACAGCCAACTTAATATTGCCTAAATTTCATGCAAAATCACGGGCAAAACTACTCATTTCTGAAAAATTGTACTTCACCTTATTTCAAGATTTGTCTTTTAACAACATATTTTAAAAATCTTTATCTTCAATACTGTAGTTTATAGACGCTGAAAAAATTAACATTTTGCAATTTTCTAAAGATAAAGAATTTTCGCAAAAATGAGACCTGAACCTTTCTTTTAAGCATCTTTTGCACCATCAGAGGACAAAATTTAATTAAAAAAATGAAGCCATCTTTGAAAAAATTTCGAAAATGTAATTGATGCTTCATGAAATTTCCTCCACTAATCAAAATAACCGTTTCAAACCAGCTGGGCTTGTAGTTCCATTAAATGCATCGGGGATTATCAATTAAGGAGAAAACGTCAGAACGGTTCAGTTCCTGGTGTTGACCACAGATGGACGGACGGTCGGACAGACAAACGGACGAATTGACAGACACATGTTTTGCCGTCAATCAATTTTTGGGTATCAAGGATGCATAAAACATCCATTCTGATTACGCAACGTGTTAGAGAAATTGTTTACACATTTATCCACATTTTCGACACCAGGGACCGTCAATACGAGTTTTTCTCTAAAAAAAACGCCGTTTCCTGCGCACGATTGCAAAACTTTCTCATCTTAGAAGGTAAGACGAGAAAGTAAAAAATGCTTGAAAAAATTTTCTCTACATCGCGTCCGTATTTTGTGCAGCCTCGTTTTCCGCTATCAGCACCGCCCCTATCAGCTCCATGTATCCCCTCTTCTCATACTCCACTTCGCCCTTCCTACCCGAGAGTTCCCACTGATTCGCAAATGAGTCAGTTAGGAGCCCGGTACTCTAGAATATGCTAATGCACCGTGCCACTCTCCCTGGAATTTTCCTCAATAATGCAGCGGCCGGTTTAAGTTCTAGGGAGATCCGGCGGCTGAGGACTAGCAGGCGGACGGGCAGACGGCCGGTCATCATGAGGAGGGCGCTATGCGATTTCCGCTTCTCCGCTCTAAAATTAGATTTCAGCGTACGCCGCTGGACGCTTCACGACAAGAAATTATCGTTTCTGGTCCGCAGCGTCCATCATCTGCATAATTAGTCAGGATGTACTCGTCCTTCTATATTTAGCCGGATGATCTAGAGTGTGTGCTTACGAAACAACAGAAGTTTCGTAGAAAGAAGTTATACGTAAGACCTGGTGGTGGTGCGTGGCGGATACCATTATTTGCTAGGTTCCAGGAGTCAGCCATCAGCCTGGATGAGAATATTGGGGGTCTTTAGTTGTGATTTGTGTGATTCAGTTTGTGATTTTTCTCCGAATGTTTGCCTCCGAACAATGTTAGATGGACGTTGGAGCAATACCATAAAAATTGAATGATTGTGATTCCGAGCACGACAACTACAGTGGTCATTAGTCCCGTAAGCGTAGTGTGTGTTTTTCCGCGGGCGGTGGCAGTGATCTTTTCACAGATTAGAGAAAATTGTTTTAAAAAAACTTCCTATATTGCCCACAAAAGTAGGCGGAAATTCATATTTTTGAAAACTGTACATGGCCTTATTTCAAGATCCGTCTTTACGGAACAAATTTTCTTAAGCAAAAATCTCCACCTTCAAAATTGTAGCTGCAGAAAGACGCCAAAAAAATGCACTTTTGGAACTTCCGAAAAATCAGGGACTTGCGCGACTTTATTAAGAGTCATTTACACTATCCGAGAACAAACTTTAATAAAAGTACTTCGAGCCCTTTTATAAGAAAATTTTGAAAATCATTTTGAGGCTTCATGTAAAGTACCTTCAAAATTCAAAATATCCGGTTGAAATTCTCAAACTAGGAGTTCATTCAAATTGAATGATGAATATCAATTTTGGAAAAAATCGGCTCAACAGTTTAGGCTCTAGCGTTGACCACAGACGACCAGACAGACGTTTTTCTGTCAATCGATTTTTCGGAAACAAGAATCCACAAAATATGGGTTCTTCCTATACCACATGTTAGAGGAAATAATTTGCTATTTAGAAACTTTATCAACTTTTCGTTACCAGGGCTTGGCAATAAGAGTTTGTCTGCTGAAACGTCGCTCGCGAACGATTATATAACTTTCTCTTCTTACGAAGCAAGAGCGAGAAAGGAAAAATAGGGTAAAAGTTTCAAAATATGTTTCCCTTAATTTTTTATTATTAATATATGTATAACTTCAATATTTACTGTTTTGACATAAATAATGGTTGACTAGCCAGCATTTGAAAAGAATGAACATATTTTGGCATTAAAATAATTTATAGAAATTTCAATAGAGGCTTCATAACAATACAGCATTATGTTGTTTGATATAAATGCGTGGAATTTGTAGAACCTACTAGCACGACCATGAAGAATGATGAAGCTCCATTGTGGCATGAATTATATGAAAAAACTATTCAGAAATAAACGGGAAATGTGTATCATCACCAGCTTGAGTGCGAAAGTCCATTCACTATGCAAAATGAAATCCATCACCAAGTTTAAAACAAGTTAATATTGTTTTTACTTCCTCGAATGCTATTTGCGTAGTATACAGATACGCGTCAAATCACGGCAATATTTCGAGAGAAAATTTGTTTCATGGGTCCCTGGTACCGAAAGAATGGAAACCTCTGATTCCCGTATTAAATCAATTTCACTTAGAATGGTATACTATACTTTGTGTAATTGTTTTGTATCTATGATACCGAAAAATACGTTAACGTCTGTCAATAAACTACGCTAGCGGCAGAAAGACAGGCAAGATTTTCACCCAAACTGATGTTCCTCCACAGATCTCGCTCACTTCGCAGCCGCTTGAATTTACAACAGATATATTTATTTTCTAGGTTCTTTACATAACGCCTCAACATTTCCAAAATTTTCTCAAAAAATGCTCAATTTTTTCTTTAAACCGCTTAGTCACACAGAGCAAAGTACGCTTACAAATATGGCGCAGTTCCAATTTTCCTTAAACTTGTGTGGCGGATGACGGCTTATGACGTTCTGACGGATAAGACAGCTTATGCGGTGAAGTTTGAAATCCAACCCGGCCGTATATTTTTACGGGTTGCATACACTTCCAAGTTCAAGTAGTATTACAAATGCCATTTATCAGGAATAATTGTAGTCATGATTATTGATTTTTTGTGTTTTAATATATATGATTTTATGCAATGCGTTCATTTAAGAAAAATTAAGTCAACGTTTTCAGTTATATATTATTTTTAATTTGGGAGATATATAAATTATTATACGCGTATTATTCGGATCGAAAAATGTCTTGTTTCTTTGCTGATGCCAACACTTACTATTTCATGTTAATCGTAGCATTCATCTCAATCGTAGAATTAAACACAATGTCACCAACCCATTCTGCCAATTATGTTTAAATATTCTTTTGGACATTTCTTGGAAGCCACTGTAGAATTAAAAACCAACGAATCCGGCTGAACTCATAACACTGGCCGACGTTTTTTAAACTTTTGAAAAGTTACAGAAACAAAAATCACTGATTATGACAAATTTTGGGTCGCTGGAATTTTTGTATAACGCGTAGTTGCGAAATTTACCATAATAGTTGCCATATTTACCATAATGAGCTATCTTAAAAGCAGCGGAGAGTGAGTTTTTTTGACTGCAAAAAGGGAATCAATTTCGTTTTGGCACTTGTGTCAAAGACAATCAATTTTTAAAATTCTATAAATTTATTTATTAAATCTAAACAATTAAAAAACTATATATTCAGTTAGTTTACTAGCACTATACTTTAGCATTTACATACTCAGAATAGTTTATACGGTATAATGTTCAGAGGTGTATACAGACCACTTAGTTTCGGAAAACACTGTCTAAGATACTTAAATCCTTCTGCTTCTTTGTCTATTCCTTTAAGAAATTCTTGAGGTCCAACTTAATGTGCAGAGTTGGAAGCAGTACCTTGCCTGGATCGATCAGAAGCTTATACTTGACATTGTTGGTACCGGGCTTAAATGACTTTCTGGGGGCCACTCCTTTGTGAGATTTTTTCCTGTAGCTCTTGAGTCCCAAGACAAAAAAAGTAATTTGTAAATCCACCTTCCAGACATTGGTCTGGTCCAGACATTGGTCTGGTCCAGACATTGGACATCATAATATTGCAAAAACTTTTACATGTCCACAAATTTGCCAACCATGATCTTTGTATTTGATACAATTTAAAATGAGTGCGAGATCCTCGTAATTATCATTCACTGGAACAGAGTGTGACACAGGCAGCTTATTTCCATTATGAAGCAAAAATGCTTTCAGACTGTACTTAGATGAATCTATGAAAAGACACCAATCAGATGGATTACGTTGGATTCCTAACTCATTCATCAGGCCATTGATGTCCGTGCATACGCAAAGGGAATCTTCCATTGTGTAATATTCGGAAAAAGGCTCGTTCCTTTTCCTGTGCTGAGTGTTAAGTAGTTCCCGGAGCCAGTAAATTCTATTCTTTGAGTATAGTGCCCAAGAATTAAGCTTTCTCTTTCGAAAGTTGTAAGTCTCTTGTTAAGTCGTTCAATTCATGTTGAAGGATGAAATAAGTTTCATCTTTTAAGTGGAAGGTAACTATCTCTCAGATCTTCATCTGTAGATAATGAGCTAGTGTCCCATCGGTTCCTGTAGGTGCTGCAATATCGTAGTTTCCCAATCGTTCGGAGGAGTAGGTGCAGGTAAATTTTCTGCATGAGGCACTGGTCTGATCGCGGATTGCAAGATTGAACATTCGATGGCACACGGTTCACAAGAATGTTCTGAACAAAGAATGTTATGGAAAGCAGCAAATGTTTCTTTGGATATTAAAAGAAACCGGAAAACAATAAAACGTTAATGAGGCATAATCACGCTATTCAGATCCATGCAAACATTCTGCACCTTATAAATCATTGTATTAAAAGTGAACATTACTTCAGAATAGAAATCAATATCGAACATCCAGTTTCTGAATTGTGCATTACATAGGGTTAGGGTTACCTAATTGCCAAGAGAAGAAAAGAGAACATCTTTTATATTTAGATAAAAAGAGTATATCTCGTTAGTCGAGAAAGACAATCTGTAATTTTACATTTCATGAATACGATGTATTTGTATGCATGTACGAAAATTTGTCATTTTAGGATCGATTTAATCCAACATATACCAGCTAGAAGCGTCCCCAGGCCTGCCCTCTTATATTTATAATCCATTTCTGGTGTTAAGGGAGTCATTAGTCAAGCATGACGTATTCCAATCACCATATCTAGCTTACTTTGCCTGCAAGAGCTTTTTCTTTCGCCCACAGCTATAGGGAATGATACAATTTGTATTAGAAAGCTACAGCTTCCTTTATGGCCCGAACGGGATCAACTCGTAATATTTCGTAAATATATTATACAATTGACACAGCGCACTTTCTTTTATTGTACATTATTTCCAACGATTCACTAAAACTCCTTAAACAATTTATAAGTGTCGGTGTAATTTGTGCGGTGCTAACATTCTCATTAACCGTCCATTAAACCACCCAAGATTCCATTGAACCTTCGACATAGGATAATTGCGTAGACATTACTCCTGTTTCCGTAAAGCCTCCAAAAGGAGCCGAGAGTTGACGGAGTGTCGGTTGCGCCGGGAGGACCCAAGAGAAATGGAGAGAATTTGCGGTGAATAAGACGGAAAATGTGACTCGCTTGCAGGCTTATGCTCCCACCGGAGACACATCGCTCTACTTTATACACACTACTCTCTTGGACTTTTCCCCCTTAAACTTCCAAAATATGATACAGAATTACTGGGAAAAACAAGTCATATTTTCGTGGTATAGGGTTATTGCAAATCATGGAATCTATTTTACCCCACTATAAGGCCGTTCAGACAAGAAATTTGTAATATACAAATACAAAGTTACGATACGTATAAAGAATAAATTTTGGACCCCATTATGATCTGTATAAGGATAGAGAAAGAAACAAAATACGTCTTATTAATCGTTTGCTTGGAATGCACTTATCTATAATGATAACAAAACTTGTGGTGCAACAACAGCACATTTTTTCTTGCAATTTTGTAACGGTTACAATCCAGGATCGATAGCCCTACACCACCAGCCTCACGCCGAAAATGCATCTTGCTGACGCTTAGAAAAATGTTGATCAATTGCATCTGCAATTTAAAAAAATCAGATCTATTCATTTTAATTATTTCAAGATAAAAGTATTAAACGATATTATATTCAGAAAAATCTTTACCATTAATATTGTAATTTGCAATGTTAATTTTGTGAAAAGTTAAAAGAAACAATTTTTACCAAATAACAAATCTACATCATTTTTAAGTGTCATTTGTTCTCTCCTTTGAAAAGCTTCAAGGAAAAAACAATTAGCGCCTTTTTCATAAAAAAAGTAAAATTGCTTTAACTTCAAGAAGAAGTTACGCAAAAACTACTTGTTCCCTCAAAAAATTGTAAGTGATCTTTTTAAGTATCTACTATTTTAAAGAGATTTCATTTAATAAAAATCTGTATCATCAATATTGTATATTTTCAGTACAATAATTTTATAACTACTTATTCATACTCTTGTCAATATTTGAATTATATCTCCTTTCCTTCACTGTTTATAGCCTGAAGGTGGGGAAAAATATACCCCCGAATCGTCGCTATTTAAACTTTCTTCTTTGTACCTGCAAATATGAATTAAAACATTTTTGTCTGTTTTGAATAATCTGTGGCCAGATTCATTTAATAATGGAAACAGATGTTTTGCCGTCAATGGATGTTTCAGTATCAAAGACTCCCAAAACATCCATTTCTTTCTCACAACACATATCAAAGTAATTTACTAAATATAGGCACAAGATTTATCCACTTTTTTGTTACCATAACCTGACAGTAAGAGGTTTTCTATTGAAGAATCGCCTATTTCCGCAGTACGGTTTTAATACTTTATTTTCTTACAGTTAGGTGAGAACGTAAAAACACCTTAACTCTTAAGTACGCGTACGTGCCACATCCATATCACTTCGAAGCCTCTCAAAGCATCTGCCTCACGCTGTCAGCGATGTAGAAAGGGCCAGTTACCCCCAGCCCCATTATCGGATTATTTTCTGATTGCTCATCTACTTGCTGTGACAATCTATTTGTGTGTCCGAAAGTTATTCTACGCAATTACTACTCCAACTCAAAATCGAAATCAGATGGAGGAAGGTCCGACAAATAGGGCGGTTGGCCGAGTACCCTTTCCCATCTCGAGTTTATTCTGTAGGACACATTCTCATGGTAAAAATTAATTTTAAGTTACGCACCAATTGTAAATCTTCAGGTGACCAACATTGTTGAAATAAAAATAGTCACCATTACATTTCCTGTAACGGTCGTATACAGGTGATAGTTAGCAAAAAAGACATTAAACATCCCGTCTCTATGAATCTCCTTAAGGAAAGATTCTGATTTTGTACCATTTTTAAGAAACCACCGACAAAGCTCCGTAATCGAGCAGCTGCTAGATAGGGATAGAGACCCCAGACATGCATTGAGCCGGTTTAATATTAAAAAAATATATGTTGGCTTATTATGATATACTAGCAGCATCAGTATTACATGAAACCCGTAACATTAGTTTGAAAGAAACCTCTCTACCGTGCGTGAAACGATGTGTCATAAATCCTTAAGACTAAGTATTAGTAATTCAAAACGGACACAAGTTACGTTTCTCAAATCGTAATCTATAAAACGATACCTTTATGAACGTGATACATCAATTGTGATAGGTACTCTCACTCCATATTTCGAATTATATGAAACGCTCGAATTTGGACACACGTATGACCCGTTTTTCACTTTTACGGCAACGAATTACAAAGTGCCGAATTTTTGTTTGTTTGAGTCCTACTAGTACTAGTAAATGCTGTAGTACTTGTAAAGAATATTAACATCTGATACAAAATAATTACATAAAATTATTCTTAATTAAATAATAATTTTAAACGCGTGTCCTCATTTACTACGATAGTGATGGAGAATGTTCACGTCCTTCTGGGTTGACCATGGGTTTCAAGAATCAACATGTTCAAAACTGGATGTCTACAACCTGATGAAGACTGTGGCCATTCTGGAAGACTAATTTCTTCTCATAAAATCCTTGTTTTAGCTGAGACGCGGGAGTAACTTCTTAATTCCAGCAACTTCAAAAGACGCGATTCTAATTAAGATACTTACTAGCAAGAGTTTAGATTTGTACGATTTTCTTCAGACGAGTGAACTGACCCAGTTTGATTGGAATAAATCTTTATGTCACAGAATTTAAAATTGTGCTGGTGTGCTATTTTGTAGATACCAGCAATGGCCTTTCAGTACGTTTAATGTTGGTTACTTGTTAAACATAATTAGCGACAAGGAAAAAATCACGGCAGTTAAAGTTTCGTATGAAGAGAGTAAAAATAGAGGGAATGGATGAAAGGAGAGTGAGGGAAAAGAAAAAGGATAGAAAATTAAGTGACAGTATATGGAGTTAGAAAGGGAGAGATGGAGAAAAAAGGAAGAAATATTGCGAAGGGAGAATTTAAAAAAAATACGCGAGAGGAAAGAAAAAAGAACAAGCGAGCTGGGATCTGTTGCAAGTGATAAAAGTTTCCCCAATACATTATTATTTTTATATTACTAGTAGAGAGGCGATAAGAGGAGCGCAGTACAACTAAAATTACCACGCGTCTCGTGTCTGATGGACGCCAGAACGGCATGTGTGTTGAGATGAATGATGATTATTATGATGATGATATGAGAGATGCTGTGGTGAGTAATGAGTATGAAGACGGAGTAGGTGGCAGAATGGGAAGCAGGGGAGACGGGAGAGCATGGAGGAAACCTCCTGCGAATCCACACAGGCTCCCACAAATTCCACATGGAGTGGTCGAGATTTGAATGGCGCTCCCCAGAGATACGAAGAGGAGTCTAGGGTGCCAAGCACTGCGCTCCGAGTAGATCGCTCACTAAAAGCGACTGCTGAAATATTTTTAATTTGAGCATTCTAGGATTTTATTCCCACATAATTTACTAAATGCCGGTACACGGAATTCTCGACCACGTTTTCATATATTCTATGCAAATTTTCTTCGTTAAGCTTTACTGAGCATGAAACGAAATATGAGTTGAATATAAATTCCCAGAGGTGAGCGATGTTCAATACGTATGCGTGTGTGTGTGAGTGAGAATGTGAGTGTGTGTGTATGAGTGTGATATTAGAGCTGAAGGTTTATAATTTACTTGAAAGAACATTCGATATTCGCATTTGCACAAAATATATTTTTGTTCGTGAACATCCCAGCGTAAAAAAATGAGAGTTACACCCCATGAATGTTTCGGTATCATCCTCTAAAATATTAATTTCCTCGGAAATTCGCGAAAGTTTTAAACGTAACTAGTAGTAAATAGCCACATTTCAGCGCCAACCGTGTTTTGTGTAACAGAGGCGTTATCTCTTTTGAGCTTGTAATGTGCATGGAAGCATGAACTTAAAATTCCTCTGGCGGTCCTGTAAAGCGATCGATTACGGAAGTCAGCTCTTAAAATGTGGTTTGAAATGGAAACAAATAAATTTGGGGCGTGACCGTTCAGGCTTGAAAATATTTACACCCGAATACTTCGCAACTCTAATTCGGCACATTCATAACGTGTGATAGGTACGTACGTCACGCTAGTCCCTCATGTGTAAGCTGGAGTTTGTGCATGCAGAGTTTTTCGCACACACACGCGCACTTTTCAATTGATTCGCGTTCACAAAGACTGTGGCTTAGCGTCCGCTTTGCATTCTCAATCTGTCTGGGGAGTTTAAAAAAAGATTTATCCAATTTTTCGTTACCAGGGCCCGATAGTAAGTGATTTACTGTCGAAAATTTGCCGTTTTCCGGCGCACAATTACAATTTGTTCTCTTCTTACAAAGTAAAGAATGAGTAAGTAAAAAAAACAGTTCACTACAGTCGTTATTGTTGCATAAATATTCATCGAAATGTTCGTAGCAATTTGTGCAAATTTGTGGGATTCGACTAACCTTATATTTCCAACGGGGACGACCGTACCCCCTAATGGACACTGGAGCCGTCCATGGTGGCGGTAGTGTATCTAAAGGCATATAGGTGATTAGACAGTGAAGAGATAGTGTAGATAGGCCGTGTCCTACCTACACTATCAACAGAAAAACTATTTTAAAATTATTTATTCACAATATTTAAACAAATTTGTTCGTGAGCTCTCATATGTCTGGTAAGTACTTAGCTGTCAAAATTTCTCCATTTCTTTATTGAATTGTAAATTGTTTAAAACTTTTTACTTTATATATTAATCATTCAATTGTGCAGTCTGATGATGGGGCAACAATCTTTGAAACCGTTGCAAATTATGCTTGAAGAATGTGAAATAAATTAAGGTTGAAGAATGTGTCTGTCTATAAATATGGACCCTTATTCCTTCACAATGTATCAAATCTGTTTGCGTCGCCTTCTAAAGAAGATGATGATGGAATACGAGCCCCCTATAACGTTTATTGTTAATCCCGAAACAGAAATATCACACCAATTGAAGGAATGAATTTGGCCGACAATCAAACAAAATACAGAACAATTCTATACAGAAAATTTAAATCGCATATTTTTATTCTTCATGGCTGAGCTTGGGTTCAGTGCTGTAGCTATTACGCTGTCAAAGAAGAGGAACAGACTGCACATTACTGAACACGACGAACTGCGATTGCTGTTAGCAACGTTGGAACACTTTATTGACTGAATGTCAAAACTCTACCAACGTCAACATCTCAAAAATTGCTGTATTTATTATTAATTTTATGCATATTTCAATTTTTAATTCTTTATAATTTTGTGTTTAATTTTAAAATTCCGATAAATAATTTTATTGCACAATTGGTTGCTGTTTAATTAATGTATATTTTATATTTTTAACAAAAAACAAATAAATTAGATACAGATGAAATGCTACGATATTTTATTTTTCCAATAAAATTAACTGTTATGGACTTTTGAATGTTGGATGTTTTTTCTTCCACAAGAGGCGGTTGTTCAGAAAAGGTTGGGAACCTCTGCTCTACAAAAATAGAAGTTTAAGTATTTTATCAACTATTAATATTTATAAGTATTTTACTGCAGTGCGCAGAAATCAGGGAGTCTCTTCTGGCTGAACAAACTAAAAAACCTAGTTCCACATCTTTTTGATTCATCAAAGTGACTACCACACACGTTTTATATACTGTTTCGGTGTAGTTTCAACAAGTTAGCCGAATCTAAAATTACACGTGATCGTGAATTCATATGTGGCATTATTGGAGGATTCCTGTCGTGAATTCGAAACGTTCCAAAGAGAAAAATTCCTTTCTGTTTGAACAAACATTCTATTCCCTCACAAAATCGGGGTGGGTGCTTCACAAGCACGGTTCTCGGCCCGTTTGCTAGGGTACTGCTTCAGAATATGTCTGGTATTCGAAACACCGCGATAAAGTACCGATCAGAGCAGATGGCCAGTAGAATTTTTCTCTAGGCAGCGTCTGAAATTGATCTGCTCATAGAGATAGTGCAGAAAATTTGCCCCCGCCTGGTTTTGTACGTTAGACCCTCCCTTGGAACACGTCGTGGTGGTGTCCCATCGCTAAGGATCCCTCAGTAAGCATTTATCCCATTCTTTACATTATGGTGGGGGAAATGGAAAAGATTCCACCGTGTGAAATAGTCTTTCTTTAGTTTTGTACATCTGTGCGGAAGACGAAAATGACTATTTACAATATTTTCTCAAAGAAGAGAATTGGACTTATATATTGATCATTCCGAAAACCCAATTATGCCCCGGATGTTGCATTACCTGTGTTAAAAAAACAACAATTTTCAAAACTCTTATAACGAAGAGGGAAAACGTATAGTAACAAGCACATTTACTTAGAAAGGAAAACATATGATTAGCAACTTTTACAAAACGTCAACTCAACTCTTTCCAAAACACTTCAAGGCATTCTTGAAAATTCCCGCAGCGCGTCTTCTCATTCGGTGCGCTAATCTCCTGCAGCACATGGCAAATCAATGGTGATTGAAGTTGAGGGCGGTCCACTCTCATTCACTTAATATGCCACATCACGCCCCGCCATGACACGTCACATCACGCCCCACCATGACAGGCCATGCCGTGCCGGTCCAACACACCAACAGCTCCCGCATGCTACGACCAGTCGGCCTCCGAAAAACGCACGGGCTCTCCTTCCAGCTGTTTCCTTCTCCCCAGGGGATCGGGGGAGAGGGGGAAAGCGGCGGCAGCGGCGGCGGCGGCGGCGACTGCAGCTTCGCCGGGGGAGAGGGCGACAGAGCGCTGCACCGTTCAGTCTCACACACAGTCTGTATTACCCTGGCGGCAGAATGCGGGCGGACCAGCGGGAAAATCAAAAATGTTTTTAAAGTGGGACGCGCGATATTCATATTAGGGCCGCACTGCACCATCATGGAACGCCCATAAAGGGCGGGAAGCCGCTAATTTGCTCAAACAGCGCCAAGTTGGGCAAAAGGTTAATGTTAATAGGCAGCACCGGGAAAAATGTGCTAACATCCTGCATATGCAGAAACGTTTTGCATCCACACAACTACGACCTATTCCACACGTGCAACACTCTTAAGACAATGGGTAACATTTTGGAGGGTCACTTCACCGAAGGATTCCCTTCAAAACTATTCAAAATATGCAGCTCAACAATGTTTCTCAAGTGTACTATTCTCCCAGGTTTGCTCCCCCTCGGGGCATCGACCTTCACAACATTGCTCTGAACATTTATAATATGAAAAAAAAATAGTTTTTCAAATGTCGACTTCACGCACAACCTGGCGGTAAGGCGGGTAGTATCGGTCAGACAAGGCAGCACAGGGCAGAGCAGGGCAGAGCAGGGCAAAGCAGAGCAGGCC
The DNA here is from genome assembly GCA_031308135.1 of Acheta domesticus. NCBI lineage: Eukaryota > Metazoa > Arthropoda > Insecta > Orthoptera > Gryllidae > Acheta > Acheta domesticus. The sequence goes on from JAHLJT010008446.1 coordinate 268,114,358, forward strand.
ACAGCAGGTTACTCCAAGCTAGACTAGGGTGAGAATGCGCTATAGACATAATGCATTCCTTTCCCTGTCTTAAAGGATGAATGCGTTAAATAAATATGCAGACACGTAAGAGGATTCTGGTTTTAACTTCCCGTGCGATTGAAACGCACGGGTTTCCACTGGTTATGAAAAACAGAGTGTGACGTTTTCAAAGGCGGGGCCTGAAAAAATAGGCCCACTGGTTAGTGGATCCCTCATTTCTACTTTTAAGCGATAGGAGCAGAAGATCAATACCACTGATATATATCAGATGATGTATAACACTAGAAAAAAAGGTACGAGATCACGAAATGTGAATGATGAGGAATAATTCATTATGGTTAAGATTACGATTTACCATGTACACGTAGCAGGTTTAAGTACCACTAGCACGAAGGAAAAGCACACATATGCGTCTTCTGGGACTCGAACGCACAGCTGCTGACTCCGCGTACTTGGGGGAGGGTTCAGGTCCCTGCCAACACCGAGTCCATCATAACGCAATGACGCATTACTGACTAAATCTCAGAAGTCCTATAATCATCGCTGCCCCCTCCCCGCATCACCACAGTCAACATCACTCTAGCCCTTCGCGTCCCCGATCCCACGATCCACACTGCCAACGTAACCGATACCATCGCCATCACTGTCAAAGCACTGCCAACATCACTGCTACCACCGTCACCTCTACCATCAACACCGCTACCACTATCACTGCTTCCACCGTCACCGCTACCACTGCCACTGCTACCACCGCTATCACTGTCAACAGCAGCGCTACCACCGCCACCGCTACCACCGTCACCGCTACCCCCGTCATCGCTACCACCGTCACCACTGTCACCGCTACCATCGTCACTACTGTCAAATCACCGCTTCCACCGTCACCGCTACCACCGGCACCGCTACCGCCGTCACCGTTACAGCGCGATGCTACCGCCATAAAGAGCGGAACAGGAATATAAAAAGCACTTCGCGTCAGAGATTGTTGTCGGGGAGCTTACCGCGGATCCGCTGGATGAGCGGCGGCGGCAATGGGCTCTTCGCTGAGGCGGGAGAGCGAGATGGGAAACGCCCCCTCTCGGAGAAGATGAGGAAGGAAGACAGAGGAGAGCAAAGGAAGGAAAGAGGAGAGGCGCGAAAACTTTCGAGGCGATGGATTCGACGACGTTGGGATGGAAATTTAAGCAAGGTGTTCCAGCAAAGTAAAACGGAAAGTCCGGGAAGACCGAAGTGTACAGACCAGGTACTGACTTGGCTGTGAAAGAGAACGAGTGACCGTCAGTATACGACATGCAACAATAGCTTGTGCTCCTTATGTTGTTTATACGTTAAGTTGTTTGCGAGTCTTCAAGTGTCTACTAGCTAGTAAAGAACAATACGTGCGTTAAAAAGCGTGTGAGTTTCAGAAACGAGCAAAGTGGTTTCGATAATGTTCCACGGCCAAAGTGGTAGCTCTTTAAATGAATGTTGCGGTTGTGCTGGCCTGCAGGCGGACCGAGAAAGATATTCTTAGGAGATATAAAAGTGGAACATAAAAATCTGCAGTGCACTCGACTATGGCGCAAAGAGATCAAGAAGTAAAGGGGAGAATTTGCTAGTAAGACTCCCAAACCTCTATTATCAATATTGTAGTTTTGCAATAATGTTTTTTAATATTCGAAAGCAGACAGAAATCACGAAGAAAAGAAGCTTTGTACCGTATTTGTAAGAGTACATTGTTCTATTGAAGAAAAAAATAAAGACAAATTTTAATCCGTTTTTAATAATTGAAAAAAATTATCTTTACTTTAACTAAAAATTACGCAAAAAAAGTTTCTTTCAAAAATAGTACATTACTTCATTTAAAATCTCATTTTTTGAAACAAATTTTATTAAGAAAAGAAACCCTGCTATCAATATTGCAGTTTCGAAATGTTAATGTTTCGCAATTTTGAAAAATACGAATAGTGTACCAAAAAAGAGATTGGGCCATTTTATAACTACTTTGCTCTCTTCAGGAAACATTAAGCCCTCTTAGAGCAAATAAGTTTTGAAAAATTGCCAATTTTTCACACAAAATTACGCAAAAATTTATCATATTGGGTGACCGTGAACTTATTAGAGAACTATGAATACAGAACAGATTAAATAAAACACTATTGTCATTATTGTGGTTGTAGACATGAACAAAACTTGGAGTAATTTTTCAATAAATTTCAAAAATGTTGTTCAGGAATTATGTAAATACCTCCCAAAACAAAATATTCCTTCCAATTTCGCAGGGCCTTGAGGTCGATCAGATCATTGGAAAACTATCAATTTTGATGAAAATCGTCCGAATGGTTTAGGTTCTAGATTTGCAAACAGACAGACAGACAGACAGACATACGGACAGAAAGACGTTTCGCCGTCAGCCAACTTTTGGGTATCAAGGAACCACTAACGTGGATTGTGAGTACACGCGTTAGAGGAAATAATTTATTAGATATAGGAATACGATTTATCCCCTTTTTCGGATAAACAGTAGTATTGACAGTTTACTAACAATAAGTATGGAGGGTTCATGTGGAGGATAATATGCTTTGGAGAGTTGAGAATCCTCTTTTACAACTGAAATTCAAATGTTTTTCCCAATTAACTTTTTCTTTATAACGGATATTACAAAACAACCAGCAAGCAAAATAATTATTTCTATTTGACCTGCGTTATAACAGTGAAATCTGTAAGTAACTTTTGGGGATGCAAAGGGAGCAAATATACATTAACCTTCCGGCGAGCGCGCGGCAGCACTCGGTGCTGTCATTGTGCTTTTATTGTTCTAAAATGGAGCACGACTATTTGACATGTCAGAGGGCTTCTGTATTCTCAGTTCGTAACATTCGAATCGAAACGCGGGAATCTCCGTTTCGTTGCCTTCTCCCTATCAGTCGTAAAGAAGATTTGAAAATAAAAAAATTGTGACTGCAGCACTCCGTGCTCTACCGCGCCCACTCGTATAAGTATATTTAGTATTCCAAACGAACATTTTACTAATTCAGATTATTCGTTTACATGTATTTTCGATCACTATGAGCAAAATCAAAGATGTTGAATGTTGTTCTTTGTTGATTTTTTCCTATTACTTGTAATCTTATTTTTGTTTTTCTTCGCTGAAGAGCTGAAACAAACGAACAAATCAGGCAAACTTCTTGAGTTGCTTACTTACAGCTTGATGAAAACCAATTGATACTTATCTAAAATTTAAGGACAGTAACTCATTTAATATATTTGTCTATTTAATAACAAATTTCTAGTTACTTTCATTTTTGTTTTTCATATTATATTTGGTTTTCGGTTTTGTGAAACAATTTTTCATTTATTATTCTATACCTAAAACTAGTTACATTTCAGTTATATGTAAAATGTATTAACATTAAAAATGTAATGAATCGTTGTGTTTTTGGATGGGTTGGGTTATGGGATGGGTTGGGTTTCTATTCTTCCGCCTTCAATTAAACAGTAGAAGTTTTGAGGTTGCAAAAGACTGTTTACTCGAGGCAGCATACAGTGTTCCTACGCGCCCGCTTTTGTGAGTAAAAAAGACGTGCCCACTGAAAGGTTAAAAACAATGGGTGCAACTCAGTATTTACTCGATTTTATGATGGAAGCATTATAAAAGTATTTATTTTCGGAACCATTACAGAAATGAAGTCTTAGAATAAGATCAGTGTCCAAAATTTTGAAATGAATGTGCTAAGAAGAGCAGTTGCACAGATTCGTTTTCATAAAGAATTCCTGCGAAGGTTCAGATAAATAGTCTTGAAATCATTCGTAATGTGCGAGTCGGCCGCAATGTTCTTTCTTGTCACCCCAATGTTGTTTATTTTCTAGAGTCGATTATTTTTTATACTTTGTAGTACGAGTCCCGAAAAGTACCACTCTCCCTCCCGCGCACCGTACAAAGTGCAACTTTCTAATCAATAACAGAAATCTAAACTACCGTTTTCAATACACGACTGATGAATATCCAAAATTGTGATAAATCGAAGTCCCAGATTATCTTCCAATGGGCGACAAAGGCTTTGCAAACATTACAAGGGCCCTATCTACGCTGCGATAAGATCAATATTGAAATTAATACATTATTACTACTTCATAAAATCGTTATTGTCGCTACTATTTTATAAAAACGTTATCGAAGTGTATTGAAATTGATTTCATGGTGTGGATCTCATTTTAGCAAGATTTATAATACAAAATTACAATTGAATATCTTTACAATTTGGTAAAGATCCTTCATCAATGAAGAATACAATTAATTTCGTTAAACGTATTTTATTTTTGTATCTACTTTTTGGAGGCAAGGAATAGTTCAAATTCAGTTTTCATTTATCCATGTTTATAACGTATAACCAATATCATGGTGCATTCCGCATTTGATACTTTTACAGTAAATTAAATGAAATGTAACAATCCGAAGGAAAATAAATATTCAAATTTATATCATTACATGAAAAAATCAGTATGTGATATTAATTAGTTTATTTTAAGTTTAATAATGGATTTAATTAGTTTATCTACAATTATCACAACAGTTTGTGCTTTGCATCGTCCATCTCATATGAATCTGGTTTTTGCTTTCTAGTATCATTTCAAGCTTTAAGCTCCTAATGAGAATATCATTGTTAACATTACCACACGTGGTAAAAATTTTGTGGCATTATAAATGGTGAAACTGATTTTTCTCAGAAAAGATGTTGATTTGACTTAAGCAAAAAAACACAACTCTCTCATCACATTTCGCTTCACAGTTTACATAACCTTGTACAGACCAGCCTACTACCGAAAAAAGAAATTCTATGCAGGGAAGAAATACGAGTATGGTGAAATGAAGTACGACAGTAAAAAGTACAGTTAAGGACGAGCAAAGCTGAAAGTAAAAGTCCAAAAAGATGAATAGAGCATACGAAGCAAAGCAAGATTGTTACATCGCAAGAAATAAATGGAGACTGCCCAGAACGCAAACGAAAAAGTTTGGAGAGATGTTCGAAGAGGGCACGAGGCGTGGGAAGGGAAGGCCCGGACCCAGTCAGCGGTGAGAGAAGGAAGATAGGAGAAAAGCGAACGGGGTCAGGGACGGGGAGGTAGGGGAGACGAGGTGGGAGAGGGACGCGAGGAGACGAACAGGATCACAGAATGGGGAGATGGCAGAGGATGTCTGGAAGGGGCGACGACGTACACTAAGAGACAAACGAGTTCGGGGAGAAACAGGAACCGATGAAGAGAAGTGGAGAGAGACAGGGAGGGGAAGTAGAGCAAGACAAAGCGTTTGGAAAACGAATAGGAATAGGAGTCGGGGGAGTGGGGGGAGGACAAAGAGAAATTCGTGGAGGCAGGGAGGAGGCGGGCGCGGAGGTGGGGAGGAAGCGGGCGCGGAGCGGGGAGGAGGCGGGGCGCGGAGGTGGGGAGGAGGCGGGCGCGGAGGCGGGGAGGAGGCGGGCGCGGAGGCGGGGAGAAGGCGGGCGCAGAGGCGGGGAGGAGGCGGACGCGGAGGCGGGCGCCGGTCGCCACGGAGGCGTAAGCGAGCAGTGGCGGGGTGGCGACGGGGGCACGGGACGACGTGGCGGGGGCCGTGCGGGGGGGGGGCGCAGCCGCTGCGGGAGGGCAGGTGCGGCGATCGTAAATCCAGGCCGGCGGCCGAGCCACAGGTGCGGGCCCACGCCCACTCTGCCCAATTACCCGCGTCCCTCGCGCCCCACCCCGCGTCGCCCCGCCCCCGCGTCGCCACGCCCCCGCGTCGCCCCGCCCCGCGTCGCCCCGTCTCGCCAGCCTCCTCGCCGCGCTTCCCGTTGCCGCCGCGTCCTTCCCGGCCTCGCCGCCGCCGCCGCCCGCCGGCCCGCCAATCCAGCCCGCAGCGCTCGCTTGGCTTTTTCGCGCGGTGCCCCGCTCCGGCCCACCCCGGCCGTCCCGCCCCCGCCGGCCCTAGCGCCTCTCGCAGCGCCTCCGGCGAATTTACAGGCGGCGGCTGCGGCAGGCGCGGTGGCGGCGGCACTGGACGCCGGCGCGGGAAGGGGGCGTGGGCGGTGACGGGGGCGATGCCGGAGCCAGGAGCGGGGCACGGGCAGAGGTCGTTGGCGGGGGAGAGAGCGGGGGCTGGACGAGAGCAGAGGGTGTGCGCCAGTCAGGGATGTGCAAACGCTCACGAACCATCGATGGGTCGATATCGGGGCTGCTTCGGAAAGTTTGTATATGTTAGGGAAGCATTGACAGTCCTTCGATTGCAGTGATATATCGATAGTGCTTGTTGTTGTATGGGGAAATATGAGGTTTACAATCGATGGTGCACTGCGGATTGTGCTCGCTGGCGTTTCTAATGGCAAACTTTAACCAGATGGTGGTTGTGTCAACTTGTCAGCGTTCGCTTAATCCAATGCACTTTTTGAGGAGAAACTTGAACTAGTGATAAAATGAGGAGCTATCGTGATGTTAACATTAAATCACGACCATTCATTAATTTCGTATTTCATTTATTCGCTATAAATTATAAAAAGTATAATCACCACATACACTTCTATCATGTAATTATCTAAGCATTGAATAATATATTGTACCATAGTGCAGACTCATTAACATTTATATTTATATCAGTAACATATGAAGCTTTTCTCCCATTCGTCTGTCCGTATATTGAAAAACCTACTCTTCCATATAGTTTTCCGAGTAGCCTATAGCAATAGTGGCCATCTTCCGGTGTAGCCCATAACAAGTAACAGAAACAGACTATCAGCGTCATATAATTCTACTCACCGCTGATATTTCGACGAAATACTAAATACAGTTCTCAGACGTCTCTCATTTTACATTTTATCTAAAAGTGTGATCGGAAGCCGGATTACTAACGTGGTGTACTAGAGAGCATTAGTGCAATCTGCATTTGTTTTGCTAATATCGACGGCCGATGGCGAGCTCATCCTCGCTCAAGCCAGCCATTCGACCCATTACGATCTAAGCGTGCAAAATTCAGTTCAGGCCACAGAGAACAGATGTTGGAAAAGTTTCCTTCCCAAATAGAACACTAACGGACCTGGAATAAGTTGCCTGCGATAGGCTGGAAACCTTTCTTCTAGGAGTCAAAAATTTCAAAGTAAATTACTAATGATATTTCTAACCTTTTTAATTTGTAAGTTAGGCTTATTAAACATTTATTTTGTTTTGTGATAATAATTATTAAATGAATTGCTTTATAAAATATATAATTATATTCAAAGTAGTATTTGAATTGGAGTGTCTCGTGACGTGTTGTGAAGTGTAGTGAAATAGAGATGTAGAAAGCTAAATGAGGTACAAGTGTTGTAAAGTGAAGTGAAATGGAGTGCAGTGCATTTTAAAAGGTCGTGTATTAATTAGTTAGAATATCTGTGCAGGACAGCCATAAAACGTAGAGTTAATGCTTTTATAGTTATTATTGCCCTAATTGTTATCATTTTATTATTATTGTTGTTATTATGAATGTTTTAAAATTAATGTAATATGTAAATTGTAGTATTCTGCCACCAGGTTGTAAACCTACCTGCAGAAATAATAAATATCTATCTAAGCACCGTTCGAAGGCAGGAGTGGCAGTGTGGGGCCCGCGGAAACGGAAGGCACTCGAACTGCGGTCGACAAGCGGGGCGGAGCGCGCCAAGGGGTGAGAACGACGGAGGGGTGAGGGATTGCCGGGAGGAAGAGGGACGAGCGAGTGAGGATGGTTACGTCCTCACCGTCACGAGAGGACCGGAAGAGGGGAGAGCGCCGCCTAATATCAGATGCGGCGTCGTAAGGTGTGTTAACATAAGCCACTTCATTAAGAGTATTCTTGCGTCAAGTTACAAGAAAACACACAGTAATAACTTCGTGCGCCCCTCACGGGAGAGGGTGGGTAGGGAGGGGCGGCACCACTGGAGGCTGCGCGGAGGACCAGTGGGATGGCGATCTGACGGGCAGATGAGATGACGCGCAAACAAAGAGAAAAGTTGGGCTAAGGGATACGAGCAGTAAAGTTGGTCCAAGATCGAGTGCGAATCTACAAGCGAACGTATAAAATGATCACCAAGATAAGAGAAAACATCAAAGTGATAACAAAAAACTATCGGTCTGTTATGTGAGTAACATAATAGCAAAATATGGGTGAACGAGAAAAGGGAGGAACGCGTGATGAGAAAAGGAGGACGGTTAAGACATTATTCAAGGGAAGGGAGACGAACAGGTACACGAAAGAGAAGACAAGAATTTGGGAAATTATAAAATTATATAAATATTAAAAAATACAGTGGGAGTAGGATTAGTGGAAAAATGAACGGTCTTTGAACAAACTGATTTTGGGATAAGGATGTCGGAAAGTAGACTAGAGCGACTATTTTATCTGCGAAATGAATTAGAGAAACATGATTATAATTAAGTAAGCAATACTTATAGAAAGGACAAGAGACGACTACATGCATGTGGAGGTTTTGTAATGATAGAAATAAGAGGAACACAACAAATTAACAAGTCTAACAAATGCACGAAAGAACACGTTTGAATAGCGGAAAACAAAAGTAACACGTGTCGGTAAAAGGCATGAGAATAAATTTAATTGAAGTAACTGTTTTTTTAAACTATTGTTTAAAGAAGTAGACATAAGAGGGTGACTACTGACAATACACATAATCGATTGTAATACGAGATAAAGATTCAGTAAAAATAAAAAAAACAAGAAATACTGCGTGTGGCATGAATTGACATAATGTAATGACACGTCATTAAAATGTTATTATATAGCAGATGAAAGTTTGAAAATTCTATTATGTAGCAGACGAAAATGTAATTAAATAAACGACCAAAAGCGGGTGACCGAGAGCTGGAAGGAGAAACGCGATAAGAAATTACGTTGAAAGAAAAGTCTGATGAACAAGGATTCGATCGTAGAGAAAAGAGACTCACAGCAGGCGAACGCTTGCACAAAGAAGTAATACACCGTCGTAGCGTGCCAGTGAGTTCAAAGATAAGGGGGAAAGGAAGTGAACGAAAGTAGAGGGAGAGGGACTTGATGGAGAAGTCAAGAAATAATGAATAGAAAACTCAACTGCGCTCGCTGGAGGACGGAGACATGTGTCTTCAATGCGGACCTCTTTTTGACGACCCCATAGGTCTATCTTACAATGGGCCTATTGAAAAATAGGGTGAAATTATCATTACTTTCAGAAGTACAATTCACCAATGCACTTTCATACATTGGGAGATTATAGGTTTGAGTCCCAAGCGACGGCCTGATAGAAAAAATGGCGAAAATATTTCAATAAATAAAATTTGGAATTAGTGCTTTGTAAACAGTCCTAGTTTCGAGTCTTGGGCAGCGGCGCTCAGTTTTCCGAACTGCGCAAATAGCGAACAAAAAGTAATCCTTCATTAACCCGGCAATGGGAACGTTGGGTAACTCAGACCCAATGACAATTCTGTAGTCACGGGGTAAAAGTTCTTAAGTCACTTTTTGGCGAAAATGAGTTAAGTACTGAAACTACAAGTTAAGTGTCTATATTTTATTTTAGTAAAACGACCAAATTCAAATGTTGCCTCCTTTACGACAAAAATGCCTCTTGGAAATAGTGTTGAGCACAGGAAAAAGCGTTGGCTCAATAATCTAACCATAGTTTTCTCTAAAGCAAGTTGTTTGACTTAAGAACTTTTACCCCGTGGTCACAGAATTTTGAAGCAGTCTATTAAGTGAATGAAATTAGTTCAGAACTTATCCAACAGTTTACCTTCAAATTGAATCTTCTTGAATAGATGACGATCATTAGTTTGAGTTTATCACAAAAACGTAGTGTGCTGTTTTCGCTCAAAGTTGTTGATGGGTCAACCAGAACCAACGTTCCCCTTTACGTACTTCTGTACAACATGGCCGACTCATCTAAGAGTTATTTTTTCATGCATTAAATTCAAAAAACATATAGAGTTAATAAACATGTTTCAGAAAATGATGATTGTTTATCAAGTGTTATAAAATTGCTGATCCATCATTTGAACAAGAAAGTTTGCACTGCTCAGATTCTGAACAAGCAATTGAAGAATCTGAAACTAAGATTAAGAAAATTTAAACTGAATGTTTTGTAAGTAAAGTATTTATTTATTGCCATTATAATTTTTATAAATATGGTTGAAATTTCCGGTTTCAGAAGTGCAATTTATTTACAATTCTTGTAGGCAACAAAACACTTTATCGAAAAAGTTTAAAAAATCAAAATGGTCGAAAACATTATTACAAAAAATGATTCCACAAAGCATATATTATAAAACATTATATAAACATTACAGCAAAAAATGCTTCCATTATGTTTGCTTAACTCATGCATTCTTTTAATATTGCAGTTATTAACTTACTGGTACATTTTATTTGCTTTGATGTTTCTTCACTTTCAACTGTTTTTTGTTCACTAGCCTGAGACTTTTAAAAAATTGGAATATATTTTCTGCATTACATTGGATCTAAGATTTATTTACTTCTTTTACTTCATAATAAAATATTTGTGTAATTAATTTGTGCTTTAAATAGCCTAATAACTATGGGGTCTACTGGACCCAACGTTTGCTCTGACGTCAGGATTTTTCACGTTTTCACGCCAGGCTAAAATAAAATTAGCAACTGTAGCTTCGTAGCCTGGGAGGTCAGATATTTAAATCCTAAATTTATCCGACATCCCGCACTATTCGTAAAGGTGGGACAAAGTCTGGATGTGAATTCTACAGTCCGGATAATCTTATCGAAAGAGTCTATGGTTTCCTCCCCATCGATTGCACGCGAGTGCTACAGTATCTTCAAGAACGCGCTAATGTCCGTGCGAGTTTTACTTTTTCTTTCGCTTAATCTACAACTCCACGTGAAAAGTTAATTTAAAGTTATATAGTTGGAGGAAGTTGGGAATGAAATGTTTATGAATATATTTCCTAGAAAATCTATAACAACATCCATTATACAGTAAATACGTGTACATTTTTATTAAGTAAATGAATGTATATCCAACGTTTCTCCTATAACGTTGGATTTAAAAACTTTTAATTTAAAACAATTATGAAAAGGCGCGGAAATAATAAATTACGAATGTATAATAAATATAGTTAGTAGTGAATAAGTAGGAATTAATGTGACAATTTAACAACAATTACTAATGATTGTGGATTCCCATCGGATAAATTTATTAACATTCTGCTTCTTAAATATCCTTCGTCTTAGCGAATGCTTTTTAAACATTTCTCATATTAGCGGACCTTATGCATATTAGACAAACAAATTAGAAAACAGGACGAACCAAGAAGCATTGCATATTTTTCTTTTCGTACGTGCTTACAGGATGTAAATCGATAATTTTGATCCATTGAATTTTATTCCGCATTTTGCTCTTACAAACCACCGTGTCTCCTTGCTTTCTGACCCCTCCATCCCCCACCTTCGAGGCGGAGGCAGAAGCAAGGGGGCCCCGGAAGAATTAAGGGAGCGTAAGCGATGCAAGCACGAGATAGAAAACTTGTATCCGGTAAGTGGGACGACGACGGCGACAGCGGCGGCGGCGGCGGCGGCGGCGGCAACGGCGGGGGCGCAGCAAGGGAAAGAAGGGGCGGCGGCGGTGCAGGAGGGGAGTGCGAAAATAGCGACGCTGTTTTTCTTACAACGGAGGCCAATTCAAACAGCGAGCAGGCGGGAGTCAATATTTGCACGCACCCGTCCCCCCGCCCCCATGACGGGGCTTCTCAATCGGCGGCGGCGTGCCACCGGCGGGGCGCACGCCGGCCCCGCAGCGGACGACAGCGCGGCGACGGCGCGGCGACGGCGCGGCGACGGCGGCAGGCCGGAGGGAGTGACCCGGGACCGCGCTGGCGAAAAGAAAAGACGGGCGAGTAGCGTCGTGTACAGAGCGATGAACAAATGATTAGAAACAATGGAAAGAAATGAGTGCGGAACAGGACGTAAGCAGCAAACGGGTATCGAGACGACGGAGAAGAAGACACTGAAGGTGACGGTTTCTTGATTGATTGATTGATTGATTGATAAGTGGCTCCGTGCACGTCTACTGCCAAGATCATTGGTTCCGTAAGTGTAGTACATGCTTTTCCTCGGGAGGTGGCGATCTTCCCCCGCTTAGTGGTGATATCCGGTGCCCACCTACCGTCTGCTACCGGGGTTTCCTTCAAGTAGGTATCTCTCACCAGCGGGGCATCGCCCCAATCGGAACAAGCTCTAAGCTCCCGATCGGTCTCGCGGCAAGTGTGGTAGTGGAGTGCATGTAAGTGTAAGTGCAATTAAGTAAAATGTAAAGATAAGACAATGAAGAAGAAGGAAAGATCATGGGTCCGCGGTCCGTGGTTCGTTTGTCCGGGTAGATCTCCGACATTCGCCATTGATCAAATAAACCAAGAAAATCTACCAATCAGAGCAGCCGGCCGCTAGAATTCTCCTCCAGGCAGAAATGATTGGATCAAATGGAGATAAACGAGTGCAGAAAAGGACGTAAGAAACAAATTGGACGAGAGACCTTTTTCTCAAAAGCCGATTTGGCTATTGACCACACGGCCCGACACAAACCCACACCAGCCACTTACACACAGAAGTAAAACGCGAAATGCCTGTGAACTGCAAACGCACTATAGTACACTATCCATCGGCTAAACCGAAAGAAAACCTCTATCTGTGCACGTCCTTTTGAGTTCAGTGAGAAATATAGTTATTCAAATTATCATTCACCACGCTCTCGCGGGAGGAAGTCGATTCCATTACAAAGGGCACAGAGAGCGACAATAGTCCAAATCTGTAGCTGATTTGCCTTTGCAAATAGTTTATTTATTTATTTGTCAAAAAACAGTAAAAACTGTATATGACGTGTGGGGAAAAATTTATCTGCGCACATTTTCTTGACGGCCAGAATTTAAAAAAAAACAACGAAAAAATGAATTTAGAAAATAATTATTTTAGAAAAAAATAAAATATTTGAAAAATGTTTGTTCTCGAGTTATAGAAAATCAATTTCAACTGTAAATGAACTACAAGCAAAAGGAGTGCTCAACAAAACGTGCGCACAGTGAAGCTACATTTACGTCCAGAAGCAAAACAAGGGGCCATCTCAGCATTTGCTCAATGGATCAGGGAAATTGGACAAAAACCTGATCGAGATGGGGGTCATTGACCCGGAAGCTGAAGTACATTACTTGTTACAGGCGTATTAAATATTTTTTTAAAATGTATACAATGCAAACGTAAACTAATTCATTATATATCTTTGTTTTGTTACATTAAACATTATTTTTCTTTTTGACGATCAGTATAGTCTCTAATTGTATAGAAACAGTTTTGCAGCAGAAAGATTTTACTTTACTAGTTTTTATTACACCGGGGCAAATATTTACTTATCATTTACCATCAAGTGTAGAAACGAATTCACGAAGAAGTATGTTGCAGGAAGAAGGCGAAGGACTATTGGTGGTTGTCGAAATGGACAGGAAGCTGAGAGGGAGATATTTGGTGGAAATGCCAGGGGATATGCAAAGAGAAGTGGTGGCGGCAATTAGTCCCGCTAACGAAGGAGAAGGAAAGACTCAACCTACGGACAGGACGAGGCGTTTAAGGAAGAGACAAGCTGGAAGAAAACCAAAGAAAATAAAGTAAAGATGAGCGTGCGCTGAGAACGAAAATGACGATATCGACGCTCTCGTGGAATTGGGACTTCATAGGTCGTTCTTGTGGCTTTGGACCGTCCTTGCGGACGCTGGGCCGACCTCGTGGCGCTGAGCAATCCTCGTGGCCCTGGGCAGTCCTCGTGACGCTGGAGATCTCGGGGCACTGACCAGTCCTCGTGGCGCTGGGCGTTCCTCGTGATGCTGAGTAGTCCTCGTGATGATAGACGTTCGTGGCGCTGGACTGTCCTCCAGACGCTGCGCCGTCTAGTGGCTCTGGTCAGTCCTTGTAATGTGTGGCGTCATAACACTGGGCGCGACCGACCGCACAAGTCGTGCAAGGGGGGAGGGGTTGGCCTCTCGTGCCGCGCAGGGGCGGATGGACACCCGGGGTCTCTGGAGGGTCTCTCCGCTGGGGGCGTGTCTGAGAAGGCGGCTATCGGTTTCGCACATGTGATGTGTGACGACAGAAATCGTTCGCAGGTGGACGCCAGGCTCCATCTGCAGCCGGCCCAAATCTCGAGCTGAAATGACGCTTTGTGCGTGGGAGGTCGGTCACATGATGCCTCGCAAGGGAGGCGGGTGGAATAAGCTTCCTTGGCATTCGAGTTTGACGGTAGCGATGTGCGGAGGTGATCGCGAGCAGCGTCTTGCGAGGCGTGGCTTTTCGCCACGGGACAAGAGACCAGCGGCGGCGCTAGTGTAGCGAGCTGGGGTTCTCTTGGCAAATACTGAGGCGGCTCGTCTCAGGAGTCGAAGTGTTGTGAAGAGCAGCGTTTCTTAGGAGTGTACATAGTGTAATAAAGGATTGTAAATAAATATGTACAGTAAACTCCGTGTCTGTGTTATTCCCCATCTTATGACGTCACAAATGGTACGCTGTACTTCTGGCGTTGGGCCGTCTTCGTGGCGCTGGACAGTCTTCGTGGTGATAGGCCGTTCGTGGTTCTGGACTTCCTTGTGGGTCTGGAAAAGTCCTCGTGGCGCTGGAAAACTGATGTCACTGCAGTGCCACTGAGCGGGAGGTCCTGGGGTTTGAGTCCCGAATGTGGCAGGATTTTCGGTACTAGCTAGAAGCTAGGTCGAGTATTGAAGCTGCCTAGAGGAGAATTCTAGCGGCTCACTACTCGAATCGGTAGTTTTCCGTGTGGTTGTCTCCGATTTACACCAGGCGAATACCAGAGCAGTACCCTAACAAATGGGCCAAAGACCGCGCGCGATCTTTTCTTCACATTTCTTATCCTATCCTCACCACTTACACACACACTTACATGCACTACACTAACACACATGCCGGAAGACCGGTCGGGAGCTTACTTGTCCTGGCTGGGGCGATGCCTCGTTGGTGGGAGATATCTGGTTGGGTATACTCCTCTAGCCGACGGTAGGTCGGCGCCGGATCTTGCCATCTGGCAGAGAAAAATCACCGCCATCTTCCGAGCAAAAACATACATTACACTTACGGAACTAATGACCTTAGTAGTTGCCGCGTTCGGAATCACTAGTAATAAATCGTGGCGCCGGACAGTCCCAGTGATTATAGGTTATTCTTGTGGCTCTGGGCCTCATGGCGCTTGACCTTCCTCATGGAACTGCGCAGTACTCGCGATGATAGACCGTTCATGGCTCTGGTTTGTCCTCGTGGTTCTGGACCGTCATTGCGACGCTGGGTGTTCGTGGCGACGTTGGGACGTGACGCTAGTCCATGCTCGCGCTGCTGGTTTGTCCTTGTATCCGGAATAGGAAGCTTCAGTTGCGAACTAGAAGCACACATACTACAGCACACGGTGAGATGCTAGGCGCAATATTGTTGACAGGTCAAGATCCATTCCGAAGTCTCCGTATCTTTGCATCTCGTGTCTTCCATCCTTCCTTCATTCCTATTTTTCAATGGCGTCAGAATAAGTTTTGCTTCTGCATGTTGTAATGGAAATCTGCAATCTTGGGCTCGGGGTGATAACGGCAACCTGCCTAAATATATTGACTCCACCCTACTAGAAAATGATTTGCGATTTTTATTCCTGAGAAGTGGTTCGGTGTATGGCAAGGCATGTGACATACAATGACACTGTAAATGCATATAAAACATAAAGGAATACATTTATTATTAGATGCGTAGATGGTACGAATAAATATATATTTTGACCATAAAGGATCAATGAATATTGACTTCAGAAATTAAAATTTCAAATACATTTATTTTTGGCTCAACATTTATACAATTATTACAACATTGAATACAATTATTTAAAATTATAATTACATTTTCACAGAAATAACCTTATTATTGATTTTGTACGCATTTTTATATCAGCATTGAAATAATTTTATATTTTTATTTTTTATATTTGTAGAGGAAATGTTACAAATAATACCATTTGGAATACCATTTTGTTTTCTGTTGGTTGCTACTACGTAAAGAAAGGAATGATTGTGAAATGTCGCACAATGAAAAGGTATACAAATACTGCAATAACTGATAAGACGCCAACTGCATAATTCAATTCGAAGGGCTTTAAAACATTCTTTTTGGCAAAAAGTGCATTCTTTCTTGTTTAGAAAATGGGGTGCAAATATGGAATACCACCAATAAAGTTCAATAAATACTAATTATTTAGTTCAAATTTCACATTTACATGATCAATTTTCTTAAAATATGAAAACAGTGAAACAAATAGTTTAATACTATACAACAGATTTTCATTTGCAACAATCACAAATGTAACGTCCTTTGCCATAACGGGCGCAGCTGCACGTGACCACGTCTCACACATTTCACACATATCCATTGTTCCTCCTAGTGTTTGCTGATAGCTTTCCAGAGCAAAAGAGGCGCTCTTCATCTTGACTGCAACGATCAGTCCTTTTCTGGAATACTGATGTATTCCATATTTGTGACACCTTCATCTTGGCATTCGGAACCTCAAAACAAGCAGAGCGCTTGTGGGAACCACACAATAAACACATGGTTGTTAACCCAAATGACTAAGCTCCAAACTAAAATATATTCCACATTCATAAAAATAGTAATTTTTATGTTACACAATAGATTGTGCTTACCGACAAAAGTTTTATACACCTAACAAAATGTAAAAATTTCTACCACTTGTAAATCACGACTTTCCGCAACTACAAACGAAGTTGAATTGACGAAATACGTGACGGCGCACAGTTTCGAGTGCTTTCCACCACAGAGCAGCATCTGAGAAACCATATAATGCGGGTATTCTACGTTTGTGACCCTATTTCACGTTTATATCTGTTTCTCTAATAAAAATATTAAAGAAAATTAACAGTGAGGGAAGCATAAAAAGAAACTTATAATATTTTGGAGGAAAGAGTTGAAAATGAATATCTTCAAAAACGTATTTTCAAGACTCTGACCCTTAAACTCTAAAAGCAATACATATGATACTTGGAAATCAAAAATATTGTTTGAAAATAACACGTTTTCTTGTAACATATAGCTACTGAAATGGTGGGTACTATAAAGTTTTTTTTAAAATTCCATTTTTATGGCTCAAGTTGAATGACACTTAAAAATATTTTTAATGTGATTAAAAGTTGATACAATTCAAACCCCTGCAATCCTTCCCACGTGAGGTCCTTTCCCTTTTGAAGTTAAACAAGATATCTGTGTCTCCGTAACGAAATGTACTATCGCAAACACGCAATTACGTGCGTATTGTTAATCAATGTCTCGTGAATAGAAAATCAACAGAGAGGCTGGCTCGATTTATTTTGTACATTGGAGCAGTAACAGGCGAGTCCCAACAACAAAATAAAAACCCTTTAGTAAAATAGAAATGGAGTGCGCAAGGGATTACCATTTCGGTTTAGAGCTACTTCCGCGTGCATCGCAAATTGCAATATTTCGGTTCAATGCTATTCCATTCCGGACGAAACTAAATGATTCCGGTTTTATTCCACTCCAGCACGGAATATGCGAGCGGTGCATCAAGGCGCATTATTCCCACAAATTGTGCTTTCACGGCGTGTGCTGTTCGTTGAAGAGGCAACGGAAAAGACGTCAGTTGCGTCTCGCCGCTTGCTTTAGAAAATGAAAGAATTCAGAATAACAAATTGAGGTAAAAGAGAAAGAGCAAGCACGGAGAATCGGAGTTTTTTTTTATGTTTCCAAGTTGCGCAAAACTTGGAGACACAAGCCGGAAAGACGGGTCGTATCTGGCCAAACTATAAAGAATTTTAAATTCGGGATCAGGGACATGAAATGAAGCAAATGAGGTAATCCTGGGGAAGATAAAACTAACGAGAATTTTTATGTTTCATTTCAGAACAATTTGGTTTCATTACACGAATTTCCATGGTATTTATTTCGGATTTTTTAGTGGTACTACGCTTATAGCATTTTATATCAACTCGAATTATGTGTATTAGGTATTAAAATCGACCTAGATGCCTTCATGTATTTACAATCAAGAAGCGACAAACGAAAAGAAATGAACGAGTAAAACGAATCAGTATTTAGAGGATATTGACTTCCATACTTTTTAATTTACAATTTGATTACAATTTTTGTAAAATTTGTTGTCCAAGCGTTGAATAAAATTAGTACAGAAATATCTTTTACTTTATTCGGAGGCGGTGAATTATTATTATTATTATTATTATTATTATTATTATTATTATTATTATTATTATGACTGTTATTGTGGGACGTCCATATATCGAATCTGATGATTCCTTCGATAATATTTTTTGTATAGAAATAATTATGACCTTTTGGCAATACTTTATTTTTTTTAATTAGGTAAAATAATGATTTAACAATAAATAATTAACAAATGTTTCAACCATTCGTACCACATATTTATGAATAGTAACAATAAATGAGGATTACATATGTAACTAAGTAATTCACAGAATTGAAATTTCAAAATAATACTGTGGCACATATGATGCACGCCGTTCAAAATACTGTTCACACTTATACCACTGCCCACATCTTTGATCAAGTTCCTTTTTTTTCTGCAATATTAAGGGATTTTCGTTACGGCGTTTTGAACACACTTTGAACTGCGCAACAGCGAACGGAATCTGCACTGAACTGACAAACTAACATCATAGAGGCAGGACCATTAGACGAAGTGGTATGCGATGCCCTTCTTTGGCATAGGGATTCCTACGATTGACAAGTTCCCACGGAGAGAGAGAGAGAAAAGCAGGAGCGAGTTACCTTCATGAGTATGCTGGGAACTGGAAGTAGAAAACTCATTGCTATTTTATACACATTTACTCAATTATACAAACGTCTAGAAGAAAGTTTTATTTTTGCCGTAGTAATGCTCTCCATCCAAACTCAACAATACTAATTTTTAGGAACAGAATTTATAGTTATTGAATATTTACTTCGTAGAAAAAATTCCTCAAATGGGAAAATGAGTTCGATTATAGAAATAATTTTCGATATACGAATATAGAAACATTTTTAAAAGGAATTTTCAAGGACAGTAAAAAAAGTCTGTTTATAGAAAATTTTGATATGTAGAGGGTCGATATCTGGGGCTTCGACTGTATTATACTCTTATTAATAAAAATACTCATGTTTCCTCAAGTGTACTTATGATTGTAATTTTTAGTAAAAGTTATTTTTTGAGTAATTGGGAAGTTACCACTTTAGAATGTTTGAGATGGAAAAAACGTCAAATTGTACACCCAGAATGGTTAAGTAGGCGTCTGTGAAAATGAAATGAGATGCCAGGGAAATTATATTAATCATTTTGAGTTGACAATCATGAGAATTCCTGCTAATGCGAGTATCAGAAGCGGAGTGTCAGAATCGAACTCCCCCCAAAAACAAATAAATAGCAAATATAATTTTTAGGATTTTCTGCTACTTGACCGTTCACTTATTATTGAAGTTTCTCTTCAAGGTATGTCGGGAAGACGTGGTGGACCATTGCAAATATTAAGAATATCTCATAACACATTTTGAAATACATATATCGTTAGAAAGCTCTTAAAAATACACAATGAAAGTCTAAAAACCTAGCAAACTATTATTCATAATTTAATTGGTTTAAAACGCAACTATCCTCAGAATAATTCTTATTAAAAATGATTTTGTATAATTAAAAGTCACGCTTGAATACACATTTCCTTTTCCCGAATGCCATCCTTGAGATCGTACTGCAAGCAAATACACACGAAGTACGAAATTCGTCTGTTTGCCAGCTGTTAGAAAGCCGACCGCAACACAATAAAGAGCAAATCTATCTGTTGATGGGAGATTCGCGAACATTGTCCAAGTGGGACGCGAGCGATTACGAGGAAGGCACCGGTTTGCACGCTAGGGGGCTCGCCACTCACAGCCGACGTGCACCGATAATTTCCCTTTCCGGGTGCCCCCATCGCCGGCACAAAAACCAAAAGCGACTGCAAAGGGCCAAGCCGATTCCAAATGCGCCACGCGCTGAATGCGGCGTTGCAAAGCCGCCCCGCCGCCGCCCCCCGCCGCCCCCGCCCCTGCTCACGCCGCCCCCATCGCCGCCCCCGCCGCCGCCGCCTCCGATTCCGCCACCGCCGCCGCCGCTCTCGTCATCGCCCCCCACCATTGCCCTCCCCGCTGCCCCCCCGCCGCCTCGCCTGCCCTCCCGCGGTAAAGCCGGAACAAACGCTGGCGCCCACTGACACAAAAGTCCGCTGATCCCGAACATTGATGAAACGGCGCGGGAGGGGAAGGGAGGGGAGGGGAAGATAGGGAGGGGAGTTGCTGAGGGGGCTAAAGGGAAAGAGGAGGGGTCGATAGAGAGAGGGGATGGAAGGTAAAGAGGGAGGGAGAGAGACAGAGAAGAAGGAAGGAGAATTCGAGGGTTGAGCGCGTGAAAAGTTGCATGAAGTGGCAGGAGGGGGAGGGGAAGAGGTAGCGAGGTAGAACGAGAGGGGATGAGACGAGGAAGCTGCAAGAGAAAGAGAAAAGAGTGATGGGATGGGGTAGAAACAAAAGTGTGGAACGGTGCGGAGACGACAGATAATTACCGGGAAGAGACGAGCAGGTAAAATGTGGGTTTTGCAGAGCACAGCGATGAGAGGGGAGGAAAAGGAGAAGAGGGCGTGTAGGATAGGATAGTGCGAAGGCACAGCGAGGAGAGCGCGCGGGGAGAAGTTCGGGGGATGGGGGGGAGCGCAACGAACGGGAGCGCCCGGGTCGAGCGCAACTTAAAAAGTCAGCGCAGATTGGAGAAGTGGATTTGAAAGTTCCGGTAAGTTTGAGCGACCTCTGATAGGAGCCGGAAAGGGCCGACGTGCTGGTAGATTGAATCCCGCGGTTCCTTCCTGGCGTTCCAGAGCGAGCTCCCTCATCGGCTCGCAGCTGGTCCCAGCGTCTCCTGACGTCTCGCATCCAGCGCTAGGAAGAGATCGCTATGCGCAGAGAATGTGTCGATGCGTCATTCACTTTAACAGTTTGCTAAGTGACCGTAAACACGATCCGGAAGCAATATACGGCAGTCTCATAAAAACGTTTTTGTTATTGTGGCCGAAAAACGAATGGTACTACCTTCCGACTCAGAAAGAAAACCGAGAGAGGAGAGAGAGAGAGAGAAAAAGAACTGTTCATTAAAAAGTGCACCATTTATCAGAAGGCAGCCCCACGCGGAGAGAAAAGATTGCTGGGTTTAAAGGTGAAGCGCGCAAGTGCCGCAAGCGAGACCAGCCCGCCCTCGAGGCGACGATTGCCCGGGCAGCTGTCGCGTCCAATTGAGCTCCCAGGGGGCGTGGCGGCGGCAGCGGCAGCGGCCAAGGTGACGAACGCAGAGGAAACGGCAAGGGACGAGACAGGTCACAGACTGACAAGAGCGGGAAGACACATGGAATTGACAAGAATGCTAAGAACGAGGATGGATATTTCGGGAGCAACCTATATGAAAAGGGCCTGTATGTGAGAAGACGTATAAAGAAGGGGAGGATTGAAAGGACGGGAATAGAAAATAATTTGAAGCCAAGTTTAAGAGGTTCGACACTTAAGAACAGCGGTATAAAAGAAAACGATTTTCAAGATACGGTTAAAAACGGCGGAGTACAGAATAAGGAAAAGGAGGATATCAGGGGGTAGAGAGGAAAAGAAGAGGAACGGACAGGGGGATGGACAAAGTACGGTAGAACGGGCAGCAGTCGAAACAAAGGCGATAGAAGTGATGGGAGAAAAGAAGGATGGAAACTGGATATGCAAAGATGGGGATGAAGGAGTGTGGATGGAAAAGATGGGAATGAGAGTGTGGATGAAAAGATTGGGATGAAAGAGCTAGTTGGAAAGATGGGGATGAAAAGATGGGAATGAAAGAGTGCGGATCTAAAGATGAAGATAAAAGAGTGTGGATGATAAGAGGGATAGTGAAGGCGGAGACTGTAGAAAGTACAAGTATACATGGCGTTTTATTTCTTGGCGCGTGAGGGCCTGTCTTCACGATGAAATATCTCACGGCATTTCGCATCTTTCTCAGACATGCAGCTAGATCTCGCATGATCGCGACCGTATCGAGCTGTGCGAGTGGATCATGCGAGGTCTAGCGGCACGACCGAGAAAGACGCGTAATGCCGTGAGATATTCTATTATGGTGACAGGCCTTCACGCGCCAAGAAATAAAAATCCAAGTATAAGGAAGGAATGTTTAAGAGCGAATGGCGGGACACGACTAACAGAGTGGGACGGATGGGGCACAGTGGACAGAGCTGTGCCCGGCATGGTGGAGAGAGGTTACAGCAGGAACAGACAGGACGCAGGCGGCAAGGGTGGAGGCCTCCAGCGCGGCGTTGTGTGACACAGGAGGCGACGCAGAGCGGGCACAGGGGGCTGCCCTGACGAGCCCCTGGGGCGCGCTCGAGGTGAAGACGATTTTACGCCTCTCGAGGCTGCCAAGTGCCGTCGGCGGGAAGAAGAAGAGGAGGATGGGAAGGAGGCGAGGCATGGCGGAGGCGGGAGAGTGGCAAGGGGAAAAGAAGGGTCGTGGGGCGAGGGCGTAGGGTAGGCGAGGTGGGGTTGAGACGAGGAGGTGGAGCCGGGGTGGTGAGGGAGGTGGGTGGGGGTGGCCGGGGAGGTGGGTGGAGGGTGGTGGGGAGGTGGGTGGGGGTGGCCGGGGGATCTGGGATGGCAGGGGAGGTGGGGTGGCAGGGCAGGTGGGATGACGTGGGAGGTGGAATGGCGTGGGAGGTGGGGTGGCGTGGGAGGTGGGGTGGCGGGGGTGGTGGGATGACGTGGCAGGTGGGATGGCGTGGGAGGTGGGGTGGCGTGGGAGGTGGGGTGGCGGGGTGGGTGGGAGAGAGCGGGAGAGGCGGGAAGGCGGGTGAGTCAGGGAGGCATGGGAGGCGTGAGCGGCGTGGGAGGCGGGGAGACGGAGAGACGGGGAGCTGGGGTTGGGGCGGGGGGCGAGGGAGGAGGGGTGGGGGGCTTTGGAGGGGGCGAGGGCGGGGTAGCCGGGGTGGCGGGGAAGGCAAGGGTGGCGGTGGAGAGGTGGGCAGAGGTGAGTGGGGGAGGAGACGGGGCGAGGAGGGTGCGAGACGAGGTGCGTGCGGATTCTGAATCAATATAAACTTGTGCAATAAATGTGTCCGATTCTGATGACTTCTCGTCTTTTAATTGGTGGATTCTAGACGTAGGTAACTTGTAAATTAATGTCTAACACGACATATAGGTGATAGAAATGTATAGTCATTGGGCCATTTTTGTCATTTTTCAATTTTTAAGTCATTTTTTGAACTTTTGTTCATTTCTTTTTTTCGTTTGTTTTTGTAAGAAATGTTGCATGACTTTACTATGACATTTTAAAAGAAACATATTTCTTGGATCATCAGTTCATACACGCAATACTTATCATTTGTAAATTACGTTATTTTAAAAACCAGTTAAATTGGATTTTTCTGTCTTCAAATGGGATTTTTTTCCAGGTGTTTGGCGAGATAAGGAATACATTTCCTCTTACAATAAAGACTATTCAAAATTATTAATTCATTGAAAAAGTATTTTCATAGATATTTTTGAGATTTTTTAAGTTAGGTCATTTCCCCCTTAGTTTTAAGATTTTTCGTTTTATTGTTTTCATTTTATAGGTTATTTTCACACAATTTTTAGGTCATCAAGAATTTGAGCCTTGGTAATAATATGATCTCGCATTTACGATGTTTATTATATATCGATGTGATATGTGATATCTCAATATGGACGAATTTCACTTCTGAGAATTTTTCCATAAAACTAATTAATTCTATTTCATCAAAGAGAAACAGTATGCCAATATACGCCTGATTATGATAACCAATGGAAGGATCTAAGAAATTATTCATAACAACCTTGAATACAGAACTTTCATTTAACCCTCTTCTCAATGGTCAGACAGGCGCCATACGTACAGAAGGCGAAGATTGCTAGAAATGAGTTACGTTACGCAGTGGGTCAGCCTGCCAGGCACAATGGTGGCGGGGCTAAATGGGGGTCGGAGTTGGAAGACGTGAAATGGAGGGCGCGGGGCTTTGGCGGGAGTGGCGGGTGTGGGGTCGCGCGCGGCGCATGCTGTATCCACCGCCGCCGCCACCACCGCCGCCGCCACCGCCGCCGCCACCGCCGCCGCCACCGCCGCCGCCGCCACCGCCGCCGCCACCGCCACCGCCGCCGCCGCCACCGCCGGCGGCGCGGGCGCGCGTAATGCACGGGTACGGTCCTCCTCTATTTGCTTAATGGATACCAACTAATTGAAATTAACGATTCATTTTAGCACGAAATTAATTACAGCGAGTTAAACTAATTATGGCTCATGGAAGATACGGTAAAACCGTTATAATTCTCCCATTATGGAGTGTTCGCGGGTACACAACTCGACAGGGCCCGGCCGGCGGGTGACGGGGCGAGCGCGTCGGCATCGCTGGAGGCGACGGCGGCGGCGGCCGGAGGCGGGGAGCGCGGGGACGAGCGGGGCGGGCTGCAGAGGGGACGGGGTGGAGTCGCCGGCGGTTGCACTGATGTGAATGCATGCGACATCGTCAGTGATAGCAACCTCAGAGCCTTTAGGTGTTTGCTGATGTAGGTTTGATAGTTAACCCAATGATTGGAGTAGATGATAGTGCCTGTAGGAGCGCGGACCAGAGACGGCGGGGATGTGTGCGTCGGAGTGTGGCGGAGCGAGGTGCAGGGAGCAATATGTTGGAAATGCCGTCTGCGGGGTTGATATGAATGCATGCGATTGTGGTACCAACCTCACAGCGTTTAGACGTTCGTTGCTGGATTACGCAGTGGTTGGAGGAGATAGTAATGTGGCAGTGAAAGGTGCAGAAGAAAGGAAATAATGTCATCGTTCTCAAATATTTACAATAAGCGCAGGTTAAATAACTAAAATCGAGAATTTAAGTACTAGGTGGAAGTTTTGGTTGTATTTCAGTTTACGTTTCAATGATGGCAAGGGCTCTTGCAAAATCAACAAAGATTCGTACGATCTTATACAGATTGTGGTGTAGAGGATGGAAGCCATTCTGTAAATACTAAGGCAATTCCATATCAGTCTTGAGTTCCATTTCGAAATAGCATAAGGATTGACAGAATTCTTACTACAGAGGGTAAGCTTTCGGGCAATGCCGCTTGCGAGTAGGATAAATGAGAGCAGGGACGACGGGAGAAAGGAGGGAGAAAAGAAGCTAGATTGGGTTGGATGATGGGAGAAAAATGAGCAAAAACTAGAAATCCTAGCGGAGATGGAGGAAAAGGTGAACGGCGATATCGTTTTAGAGGGAAGTACTTAAAACTATGCAAGTAGTGCAAAAATTCGCATAATGCATCATAATGATCAATCTCTTTTAAATAAAATTAAATTTATCGAGGCAGCATTACAGGGTGATCTAAATCAAATAGATGGTTTTGTATTTTACAGAACTTTGGTTTCCTCCTGCCGAACTAAGCGCTTACCCAGATTCTTAGGTTTTAACTCGCAGGACCCTATAGTAAACTGATAGAATCAAATAAGGTAAATACGTTTAAAATGATTTCACATTCTTGTCAGAATTAAATGCAGTGTCGGGGAGGAAATTCAAAACTTCGGAAATAAGCTCTGAAGACAATTTTAATCATATTTTGTCTAATAAACTACTAGAATATTCCGAATGGTTGAGTGGCAATAAGCACTGGAATGTTGGTTCGAAAAAATGATTTCTATGCAAAACTTTGCATTGCAGAAGCATAGAAACACCCCAGAAATATTTTAATTGTTTTTCATTATTTATAAAATAAATAAATATAATTGTTCAGAAAGAAAAACTAACACAGAAATAAAAATGCAGTAAAGTTGTGTAAACTGGGTGCTTTTTTATTTCTGGGTTCAATCTCGCCCATACAACACATCACATATTTCCTGTTTTGGCTAGGAATATATAAGCAAGGGGAAGTGACCTATCAAGTAAAAGATGAGGGGTATGAGAGAGATGCATGACCCGGAGGAAACCACCTGTGTTGCAAGGGAAAGAAAGCGGGTAGGGGAGACGGAAGAAGAAGCAGGAATATGTGGTGGAGTAACCTCCGTCAAGCTGCAACCCCCACTTGTCAGAAATTCAAAATTAACTAGCCTATAATTTTGAACTAATTATGTACTAATTTTGTACCAAAATAAAAAAAATTTGTACTGAACTATAAACCAATAAAAACGACATTCAAAAGTGGGGGTGCTAGCTTGACGTCAACCTACAACCCCCACTTTTCAAATTCAAAATCACCTTGCCCATTGTTGTCTACTAATTATGTACTATTTTGTAACACAAAATATACACTTTTTGCACATATTTACGAATTTTTTAAACCCCTTTGGAGTCACACTTCGAAGTTGAAATATACACAGCAATTTGCTACTATACTGACCTTTCAAGAGTATTTTTTTCAAAATTTTATCTGGTCCTCCAACGGAGATATTGCAATCGAAAAGCAGAGAAAATTGCATGCAGCATATACCAATGGAATGGGAGGTTGAGTGAGATCGTGTTGGAAGAGGAGAGGAGAAGGAAGCCAGTGGAAGAAACAGAGCCGAGAGCGGGGAGTATGGCGAGGAGGGTGCGGGGGTGGAGGGGACCTTGCGAAGCGGTCGACAGAGGCGGGTGTGGGGGGTTCTGATGGGGGCGGAGGTGGTGGAGGGGGTGGAGGGGGTCGACGGGGGCGCGTGTGGAGCCCAGCGTCCCGGGATGGGAGCTGGGGCGAGATCGTGTTGGAAGAGGAGAAGAGATGGTAGACAGGAAGAAACAGAGAGCCGAGAGCGGGTGTAGAGACGAGGAGAGCGGAGGCGAAATCGTGTTGGGAGAGGAGAGAAGGAAGCCAGAGGAAGAAACAGAGCCGAGAGCGGGGAGTATGACGAGCAGGGTGCGGGGGTGTAGGGGAGCGCGCGGAGCGGTCGACGGAGGCGGGGTGGAGCTGGGTGGGGTGGGATGCGGGTGGAGGGGGCGCGTGTGGCGCGCGGCGTCCCGGGGCGCGGCCAGTCCCAGCCGCCATGTCGCCGTGTCGCCGAGCGGCCGAGTGGCCATGTCGTCCCCGCTGCGCCCCAGAGCTCTCAGCCTACTGCCTCTGCCCGCCGCCCGCAGCCTCTCCAGCGCGGGAGTTGGCTTGGTCCCCTGGGACCGCTCCCCACTCGGCTGCTCGGCTCGGCCGGCCCCTGCCTCAGGCGGACGTGACGCCCCAGCAAGTCAAGGGCCCACTCCAAAAGACTAGTCGGTTCCCCCCGGAAGGACGCCGCAAACCTTTCCGAAATGACGACACTGTGGTGTGTTTCAAAACAGCTGCTGGGATCTGAGAGTAGGCACCAGCGAACTGCATTCCTCAGGACGGTATGTGGCTGGCAGAGCAGGAGGAATTGAGCTGCCGAGCGTTGCAGCGAATGGTAAGAATGTGTGTGTGTTTGGAGGGGAAGGGCACGGGAGAGAATGGAAACGAGATGTAAGTGAATGAGAAGTATCAGCGGTGATGAAGGCTGTGCAGTTCAGAAGTAGTTATGTAATCGTCAATCTCGTGGACCCAGCAAAGTGGCTCAGGGCGTTGCGCGGTGACTTCGCATTCTGGAGGTCCGGGTTCAATTCCCATGCCGGCCATCCTGACCGGTGTTTTCGTGGTTTCCGTCGGTCATTCAGACAAATGCTGGGATGTTCCACTGAAAGGACACGACCGCGAAATCGGCGTCGCTAGCCGAATTGCTACGAATCATTACACTACGTGAACTCTCGAAGGATAACCGAATTTGAGACATAAAGGGGTTCCTGGTCGGGTGACCGACTAGGAACCCGGTATCAAACGGCACCGAGACCAATAGATCTTTACGGACAAATAATGGCTAAATACAAAATACAAATATAATCTCATGGCCCGACTATGGAGATTGAATGCAAGAATCGCGAGAGGGTTTTGGCCCGAGCTGGTGTGGGATCCCTACAAAATGACGAATACACGAAAATGACACAACAAAGTAACCGGCGTCTAATATTCGCAGCCAAGTCGCGGCGGGGTTCACGACGAAAGGCAAACCACCAACTTACTTCGTCGGAGTGAAATATCCGACACGAGCATGTACTAGGGTCTTTCTATTTGCGAAAATATGTATTTATTAGACTATCGAAAAAAACAGACTTAAATTGCTTGGAGAAAAATGTTAGATTTCAATATAAGAAGTCCAAACACCACGCGCGTGCGCGGTACAGACTTATAATTTCTTATTATATACTTGAAGGGCACAAATAAAAGTTTGAACATGAAGATAACCAAGAGGCACAATGCTACGCTAGTAATGTTCGATGGAAATGAGCTGTGGTCGTTGCGCCTGAAGAATCCCATACTCAATTGAAATTCATAATTCACAGAAAATGGTATTGATGACCACTGATTTACATTCAAATTATTGCCTCCTGATATAATGTACTTTGTTCCTTGTTAAAAGCAATGCTTTTAAAATATACGATATTCTGGATTTAAAATTTTACTCGTAAAATTGAGTCCAAATCCTATGTTTCGTAATAATTCGATGCACCCGATGATGGTTAATGCGCATGTGCTGAAAATCTAAAACAACTACTAAAGGGAAAATTAAGCATTACGCGATCCAGTCACTATATATAATTCATATTCATTGATATGTTTAATAGATTTCTAATTAAAAATGTAAATCCTTGAGTAAACATTAAAAAGTATATAATGGGGTATTGGGATTGATGGTATCTATTAACTAAATATTACAGCACTCAGAACTATTGAATAATTTAAACTAGACAGATTATAGGGTTTAGAATATGCAGGAAAATGTATTTAGTCGGTTAGGTTTACTTTATCATAATTATGATTTACCGACATGGATTGACAGATTATTTGTTAGTTGCTCTTCTATAGATATTATGCGTAGAAAACGACTTCGACGGCGGAGCTTGTCTGTCGCGGCATAGCAAAATTCTGACTCCCTGAGGGTGCGAAGAATTCAGGACGTGACATCTCGGAGTTATGCAACAATCTAATGCCAAGTGATTGGCGCTAAACGCGTGCGAGACAACTGTGCTCGAATAGCATCAAATGTCGCGGATAATGAACGTGTCCACCTTCACCTGTTAACTAAGAATACTCCTCCCATCTGCCCTATCTGCAGCATCCCAAACACCATACAACACCTAATTGTCGAATGCCCCCAATTCTCACAAGAAAGACAAAAATATCTGCAAGGAACGAACTTCGATTCAATCCTTGACTCCCCTACATACCAAAAATAAAATTATAGAATTCTGCAAACATACCAAACTTTCTGACGAAATATAAATGGAATAGTGTATACAACAAGTAGCAATCAATGTATATGCAAATATGGGTGTACACTTATGTATACGTGTTAAGCGTAACAATATTTAAATATATGTACATATTGAAGTTTGCAAACTGTTCAATATAATATGTTTTATATCTTGGTGATGCAATACATTGTCTGCCGAGTGAACAAGTCTATTTACCAAATAAATATGTTAAGAGTCCAAATAAGAGTATGTGTATTAAAAGTATTAAATGCATCAAATCTCAAGGAATTCCAATCCAGGAAAAGTCTACTATGAGAAGTACAATGAAACAAAAAGAAACCAATAACACAACAAAGAATGAAAACCCTTTTCACTGCACCTTCTGTAATTACTATTGAATTTATGTATTTTGTATTGCATTTTTTGTTTTCGTGGTATATTTTCTATTGTATAATTTTGTGTTGTATCCTCATTGAATTTTCTGGAATCTAAACTGTATATACAACAAACTGTATTACAATGTAAACAATTGTAACCTTATACCTGTCGCTAATGACCATGTAGTTGATGCGACAATAAATAAATAAATTTAAAAAAAATGAACGTGTGGCAACAGGTTGAGCGCAGTGGCTGATGCAGTAAGTGTTTCAGGGAAGGGGACAATTTCAGTTCAAATTGCTATAAATATTTTTTTGTTAGTGTGATATAAAAATGTACGAGCATATTCTTCATGGGAATACTGATTTAGATGTGACGAGGTCTATATATGGTAATTATTTTGCATAAATTGAGTAGAAAAATTTTGGCTTGTTGGGAGGGGGCGTTGCCCCCACGTCCCCGAGCCTGAATCTGCTACTGTTGAGTACGCTGGAGGACAGATTTTGTTCAATGGCCTCACACTAGCTGTTTCTTATTAACTTAGCTTCGCTAAAGCCGAATACAACCACAAATAGTGCCCATGGGTTCAGTTTTCGTGTAATTGCACATATTCCACATATTCTAAATATTAATATAACAGTGTGTAGGTATATGTATGTGTGTATGTATATATATATATATATATATATATATATATGTGTGTGTGTGTGGTGTGTGTGTGTGTGTATGTGTGTGTGTGTGTGTGTGTGTGTGTGTGTGTGTCGTTTACGCCGAAACGCTAGTTGCTTAAGACGGTGGTCGCCAACAATGCATGACATTGTAGATTACACTCAAGATATGAAATAGATCCCAGACCGGTCAAATCAGTTGAGCAACTTCCATTCGTTGCGTTCTAGTGTTAATTTTTGTACAGACTTCTTGCAATAATGCTGCAGTGAGTAAACCATAAAAGAAATTTATGTTGTTTGGTGAGGTAATTTTGAAGAGTAAAAGGCGGAATATTACTCCCTTAAGAAGAATAGAATATAAATTGTACGTCGGGTATCAAATCGATGATCAGGACAAATAATAGGCCCCTCATAATATAAGTGCGCTTATGTAACATTACTTAGTGGTTGGCTTGATGTAAATTTGTAACATATGTCATTTACAATTTCCATGGCATGGAGGAAACCAAAAAAAAAAACAACTCACAGGCTGTTATTTCTGCATTACCAAAGTTGCTGGAATCACAAGCAAGCCCAAGAAGACAATTCAATATGGTAACCTCCCTTCAGATATGAGGCCTGATCCTCACAGCGACGACTTTACAATCCCAGTGCTGGGAGTTTGCTCACTGTCAATAATAAAATGTTTCCTGATTTTTTTTATTAATGACACCTAATTGATCAAATTTACAGTATACAATTTCGAAACTGTCTCAAACCAATAAAAGTTGCATATAAAGGAAAAATTTGTTCTTTTATTTGCATTAAATATTGTTTATATTGAGTATTATTCTAATGAATGAATTCTATATATATGAAGGAACGCAAATTACAATTATCATTAACAAGATGTTAAATTAGTATTTATCTCTCAAGTATAATTTAACTATTTTTAATAGTTCAGAAAACGAAGTTTACAGAAAAACGGCATCGTCATTACATCATAAAAATATTGAAGATAATCCAGGTTCCTAAATTGTCGTATAAAATTATTTGGAATATTCACTAAATTGCGTTCTGGACAGCAGTTAATCCCCCAAACAAATTATTATGGTAATCGTTAATTTCTAGTTCTTTTTTGAGGAGAAAAAATATATTTTAAATTTCAATTAATTTCAATAGTATATCTCATTTGTATATCCAATTGTTGACATTTTACAAAGACTTCATTTAAATTAAAACAGCTCTGAGCTGAAATGTTGAAACAGTCCGGTGAAAGCCAGATCAACAATTCTGCCAAAACTTAGGGAATCTGCTCTTCCCTTGTCTTGTCTTGTAGAGTTACGTCCCACCAAACTGCTTCCCCGATCGACACGCCGCCCCGCCGTCCTAGCCGCCGCCTCCACCGCCGCCTGGAGTGTCGAGTTCCAAATCGCTTTCGGCGCGCCCCCATCCCATCCCCGCCCCATCTGTGCCGCCCCGTCCCTAGCCGCCCCCGGTCGCCGCCCCCTCCTGGCCCCTCCCCCCACGTCCCGCCATGCCCCGGTCTCGTGCAGGACTAACGAAGACCACGTCGCGAAACCATAGAACCAATCAGCCAGTTCCCGCCGGCACGCTCGGGTTTCCAAGCGCAGGCAACGGGCCCAGAACTCCTCTCCGGCAATGTTGCCTCGCGGTGCCTCGGAGGAGGTTCAACTCTGCACAATTTCTTTATCTTTTAATTTATTTATTTTTATTTTTTATTTTATTTATTTATTTTTATTTTTATTTTATTTATTTATTTTTATTTTTTATTTTATTTATTTATTTTTATTTTTATTTTATTTATTTATTTTATTTTTTATTTTATTTTTTTATTTTTGTATTTATTTATTTCTATTTTTATCTATTTATTTATTTATTTATTTTTATTTGCAGCTAAACCTAACGAAAGAGTAACCCCAATTAAAAGGAAACTCTTATTATAGTGAATAAATCCAGTTGCTAACTTTAGGAAAAAGCACGTGGTATAGCCAGAATCCATATTTTGTGGGTCCTTGCTGCCGAAAAATCGACTGAAGGCAAAACGTCTGTCCCTCTGTCTGGGAACAACTCTAGTGGCTAAATCGTTCAGCCGATATTCTCCAAAATTGATATTCCCCAATCCGATCTGGCTGATGTCGCTGCCCCTTAAATTTAAAACTGATATTTTAATTGGTGGGTACTTCACATGAAGCCCCTGGGACATTTTGAAAATTTTTAACAAAAAAAAGGCTCCTTTGTTTTTAATATTTTTTTTGTTGGATAGTGTGAAGAACGTTTAAGAGAATGGTACAGGTCTCATGTTCGTTGAGACCCTGATTTTTCGAAAAGTGCAAAAGTTCAAACTTTTTTCGGAGTTTTCCTATAACTAAAATATTAAACAATTAATGGGCACAACAAAGCAGGCGCTCATGACGTAATGACTAGCGCATCAGCCTTCCTCCGCTGGTGTCCCGTCCTGTTCATGTAGAATTTGTGGTGGTTAAAGCGAGCTTTCTGCAGGTTTTCTCGGATCACCCTCCCCCCAGCATGTCGACGTAGGTCGGTGCCGGATCTCGCCATCTAGCGGGGGCAGATAACCACCACCATCACATTCAGCGATAAAAGCATGCACTACACTTATGAAACAAATGGCGTTAGCTTTGACGCGCCCGGAATCATTAGCCATTTAATCAAGTTCTTCCGTTTCCCTCGCCTCTCAATTCCCTATTTCATCATCGCTCACACATCATGTTTGCTTTCAGCTTTTCATTACATCACTCACAGGCTTCAATTACCTTAGTTGTAGTACTCCTACACCTCAATTAATAAATTTCTCGCAGAATACGCAATACAACTAATTAAAAAAGAAAAATTCGAACGAATTATGAGTTTTTCTGTCGGTGTCAACAGATAGGAAATACGTTTGCTAATGTAATTACCTGCTCGGGCGGAACTGAAATGCAATCTCGATGCAATATACATGAGCACAATGGTAATGAAAGTAGTAGTAGTAATACTAATAATAATAATAATAATAATAATAATAATAATAATAATAATAATAATAATAACAGTAATAATAGTTACATTGCATTTTATTAGGACTTGTGAACACTTGGAGATGATGACTTAGAAAAATCTCCATACTCATTAAGCATACAATAATGCAAATAAACATAATAATTGTTGTTTAATACAATCGGAGTTGCAAGTGAATTTTCGCCTACACATGCCGTAATTTCAAGCATCAACGGCTCTCCGTTAGTCATTTGGTTTGAAAGGCTTTTCATTAATGGAGCCCGGCGGGTCATCGCCTCCTCGCCAATAATGAAGTGACGGTTAGAGGAAATTAATGATCGATGAAGTGTCCTGCCAAAGCCTGTCATATCTCGCTCGTTATGAAAACGTCTCTGCCTTGCGCCAGCCTTCACTCTGTTCGGATGAGGACCACGTCCGCTGTGTCACCTGGATTTCGATCTACGTGGATATGACGAAAAGGAGAGACAACTCCATTATTTTCTCTCATTTACGACCACAAAAAATAATTGGTTCAAATAGGGAAATTTGTTGAATGAAACTTTTATCAAATAAATCTCTGTAATAATTCGTACTTGGTTTTATTGGTTGACAAAAAATTAGTTGTCTTCCCTTTTTATTCTCCGTAAAGTAAAATTATAGTTATTAAGTTACTACTATCCGTTTTCAAAGACAAAACAAGATCCTAAACCTCAGGGTCGAAACGTAACTTCAAATGTTTAGAAAATAAATGTCTTGTCAACTGTGTTATTTTAAATTACAATTTCCAGTTTTTATGGACTTTTTTATTTTTATGTGTATGTTGGTGTTTTCATAAAGTCTATTATATTAATAATTGTTCGTTAAAAATCATTACATTACTTTTCGCCTTTTTGAAAATTCTAGAGCCTATAGACGTCTCACTGACAGAGATTTATTACTCTAAGTGCAGCTACAATGGTACACGAATAACATGTACATGAAGAGAGTCGATATGGCATGTGAACCCATATCCGTTACAGTCGTTGCGAGTAAACTAGCGTGCCTCCTGAGCCCATTGCGCTTAGTCTCTTATTACAGAAAGAAAGAAAAGCTATTCCTAGATGGCGATGACACTGTGGAAGAAATAAAGGATAAGTTATTAGATTCAAGGGTGATATCGATGAGATAGGAAAGCACACAATGCCACAACACACAATCCACCCCTTATCCCCCCATAATGCGAGATTCGTACCCAGTGTTGTAAAGAAACCCGTACATGAGCACAAAAGCCCGAGCCCTGCAACAGCCAGTTCGACCCCCAAAGGAAGGGATGGAGGTCAATGTGATACAGAACACTACCTTGCTTCAACCCAAACGCAAACCATATCTGAGGGGACAGCGATTCTAACTCGCAAACCTTTGAACCAAGCTAAACTGCTAAAGCTCATGTGCTTTGACGGTCTCGACTACCCTGGCCAGAGCGAAAAAGCAGTTCCTTTCTTTACTGTACTCGCCTCCCATTATTTAAGCCACATTTCTTGGAACGTATACTAGTCAGCGCGCCCAGTCGTTTGGATATCCCGCTGTCACCACCCGACAGCGAGGATGGTGTTTTGTCTAATGCCCTAGGCCCAATTTTCACGCTTCCTTTCGACGTATGTTATGGATAGAGACCGGAAAAATATAGACTATGAAAGGTGAAAATATGTACATAAATATATAATGAAAACAGTAAGAATATGTAAAAAAAGTAAAATCGGATATAATATGTAATATTCAAATACACTAATTATATAAGGAACATTTACATAATATGAAATTATATTCATAAAAAATATTCTTAAAGAAATTTTGAATATATTACATATGCTTGGACATTAAGTTAAAGGTCACAATACGCGGCGTCAGTGATACTTTTCACACCTAAAGGTTGTAGTATCTGGCCGGCAATTCGAAATTGCCGCGGCAAAGAGCGCCGGCGGCGTGCACAGAGCGTCGGCAGCAGGAGCGCCGAGTTTCGCCGAACGCGCCAAAAAGCGCGCTCAGAACAACAATGGCTACTCCTTGGACTTCAAGCACCATCAAGCGAGCCAATTAGCAGGAGCCGCGGGAAGCCGTACGCGGGAGCTGGCCGTCATAAAAGGGCGCCGGCGGCAGATCTCTGTGACAGAGTGCGCGCTGCGTAGTGTAAGCCGGACGGCAGAATGTTTGACTAGAGTTTTGTTGCATCTGTACATGGCGGCCGAGTGGGCCAAGATTTTGTGTATAATAAATCTCCTTTTAAGAAAGCACGTGTTTCTGAGATACAACAAAGGTGAAATTGATATCAGTCACTGACGAACACTTCCCGCCACATTGAGTTAATTGAAGCAGGCGCGCCGGACTGTGTGAACACCCGACCGCGGCGTCATCTAGCATATCTCCGGTAAACAGCACACAGAAGGATAAATAATGTAGGAAAAATTGCTGACTGTTTAGAAAATATTTCTTTTCATAAAAAAAGTAATAAATTTGAAGAAAATTCATATAATAAAACGAATATTTCCGGAAAGTGGCAAAGTATGTAAAATGTGTAATAAAGTAGTAAATTTATAAAAATATGTGACGAAAAATTTTGATAGTGTTAGAAAAGCGACGATTCGCCAAGATTACAATTTCTGGAGTGGAAAGTAGAAAGACAAAAATAAATAATCATATAAAAATACGGTCTCTAGTTATGGACGATTTCGACAACGGGCATGCGCCGGCTTCTGCGGCGACTGAAGCTATCTGCGGTTATGCGCATTCCCTGAAACAGGGAAATCGTTTGCCGAAAGGCAGCGTGCAAATCTAGTGCTAGGGTTTCTCGCGACGAGTTTAGTAATTCATATTGCAGTAGAAATCGCAATGGCATGGGTTCAAATGAAGGGAGTAAATGTGGGATGTTCTAGCATCTTTCATCCACGGTGATGCACGAGATCCGTTGCCAGAGTGATACAGTGCTTTGTGCCACGGCATTTGACAGCATTTGACTATCAGATAGAGGACGATATAAATACATCGATTCACGATCTACTGGCGCATAATATTTATTTATTTGGTCAAAAAGAACAGTAAAAACTGTATATGACGTATGGGGGGGAAGAGATTATATGCGCACATTTTCTTGAGGCCCAAAATTAAAAAAACAAAACAAAAAACGCGAAATTAGCAACATTTGACTAGAAAAAGAATTTTAAAAAATTATTCTTTTAGAATAATAGAAATTATAAAAATGTTTGTTCCCTAGTTATAGAAAATCAATTTCAACGGTAAATGAACAGCTGATTTAATTTTTCTGCATTGCTAACAAAATAGTAACGAACATCAGTTCTACTCCTACCACAACAAGCAAAAGGAGTTCTCAACAAAACGTGTGCACAGAGAAGCTACATTTACGTCCGGTAGCAAAACAAGGGGCCATCTCAGCATTTGCTTAATGGATCAGGGAAACTGGACAAAAACCTGATCGAGATGGGGTCATTGACCCACTGACCATTGATTGAATATATAGACAAGAAAACGGAGTGACATTGCTCCCGTTGCGATCAACCGTACGCTTCTGCTACTGCCCTGTAGCTCTCTCGTGGAATCCCACCGAGTCACATCAGCAGAATATGAATTCCGCTGCCTCTGTGAGCGCATCTGGTAACACGTGTGACTACAGGTTTTCGTTCCTAAGAAAACCGGTTTCCTGTTCGTTTAAATTGGATCCATCAAGGTTTGTATTATTTGGCTCGGTGATCTAGACTCAAGAATATTCTAACTCTAAGAGCTAATTATAACAGTTTTCGCCGATCTCTCTAAGTACTATTCGAAACACAAGACATAGTAATATGCAAAAATTACATTTTCCCCTGTCTTTTCCAACGAAGTAGTCATGTAAGGCCCTGGTGCTTGACTATACCAGGCTCTAATGTTTTATAAATGCAGAGTGCTACAAAATGTTCACTATATAAATGTGCGTATTTTTTGATACTCTGTACCGATCACGATTGTACGCTGTCGAACTTCAATAAACTATAGCGTGTAACGTCGAATAATAAAGGGGACATATTTTGTAGTGGCAGAGCGGTAAAGAAAAAGTATAGCTCGTGCGAAGATATTGGCAACACTTGTTAACTGTGAAGGTAAAGCGAAACACATTATCGACGGTTTTTTTCCCTCCAAAAGTGGTATCATTACAAACATATTGTCCTTAAATTACATTTTCGTCTCTCCATGTATATCATCCAATAGAGTGGCATAATCGCGGAATTCCCCAGGTCTTCGTGGTGTACTTAAAAAGCTAATCTGGTTTTACGTGATCGTCACAGTTGTGAAAATAGCACTATTATTCCTGAACCAGCAGACATGTAGGACTAAGCTCATGCCGTGATGTGTTTTGTATCTTCCGCCAGTGGCTGACGCTACAATTGACACGAAAGGTGCTGTAAATCTTTGGAAAAAATGTGCCGTTACGTTCTCCCGACTCTTTCATATCCTACCGCAATGAGGTAAATTGTGGTGATGCTTACTCGAGTCATGAATGGAAGCGACGGTGAACAGCATCGCTGCCAGCACTATTTTCACCCATCGTGTGTTTACCCTTAGACATTTACGTGCAATCCGATTACATTCTATTCCTAGTTTGAACAATGCACCTTTTATCCTTTTGTGAACATATTGTCGGGCTCTTTCACTTATGTCAACTTCATAGCAAAGCTCTGAATAAATCATATTCAGCCATTACTCGACACCCTTTTGTTTCCAAGCTCCTGCATATTCGTGGATACTCTGATGCATATTTTGTACAACACAATACTTTCATCGTCAAAGCACTTAAGCATTATTGGAATATAATACGAAATGCACATAATACAAAAATGATGTAGGTATATAATGAAAAAAGTTCATATCGAGGAATGTTCAAAGTGAATGACGAGCCGTCCTAATTGTTAATCAATAATTATTCTGACGGTTCACTGTACTTCAGTGAAATGTAGTTACACTGTAATGAAAGCATGACCGAGCACTTTGAGTGAGAATCTATCTCCTAATTGTGTAAACTGAATTTAGAAAATAAGCGTAATACATACCTTAAACACATTTAAATGACAATAAACATTCGAATAAGTTATTTGGAGATATATGAACAATGGACAGGTGTAAAAATACGTAATTTTCCAAGAAAATGTCAACACCAATATAGAGTCACAACCTGCAGATAATTCAGCAAAGGAAACTATGGAGTAGACATGAGAATTCTGTTTCTCATGAGTTAGTAAAGTATCTTTCAAATTTTAAAATACAAAATTATACATAATGCAATTTTAACTGTATTTCGAACAGATACTTAGTGGAAAAGACCAATAAACACAACTATTTCTGTTTAACATTTTCCCTGTAATTTCTTTTGCTAAGCACTTTTATTGGAGTTTTATCGCATAGGTTTATTTATTTGCCACTTATTTTCACGAATTCATACTTGTGAAGAAAACAAGAGATGTTCTCGTGATAACCTCCTGAATACCATTTCTTTATCTTTGGCAACCTAAAATAAACTGACAGCAAAGTTTTTGTCAATAAATACTTACACTGCTTGAAAATATAAAATTCGTTTATTAACAATTCGTTATTTTTAGGTTCTTTTTTCGTAAATTATTAAAATAAGGATTTA
The DNA here is from genome assembly GCA_031308135.1 of Acheta domesticus. Taxonomy (NCBI): domain Eukaryota; kingdom Metazoa; phylum Arthropoda; class Insecta; order Orthoptera; family Gryllidae; genus Acheta; species Acheta domesticus. Next base: position 268,153,460 of record JAHLJT010008446.1, read on the forward strand.
TTTCATCGACAAAAAGTTAGAAAAGTATAGTATCCTGAAATTAAATATTGCTTGATTTGTGTGAATGTACTCAACGCATGTTTTAAACGGTCGATTTGAATATAGAGTTTGACATTCATTTTTTATTTATATTACCTTTTGATTTTAAGGACAACCACGCTTTAATTATCAGAAAAATTGATATCATTAAGTCGGTGAGAATCGGTATAAAGTTGTCTATTTGTCGTCAAATCGTATCATATGACATGCATTCTCAGTCGAATACGTCTCAAGATTAGTAAATCCATTTTCACTACCTTTCGTATTATGAGATAGGAAAAGCAAGACAGAATTTGGCTTTTATTTCTGTGAATGTAAACCAAACTCTATCTAGGTGTACATTTCACTACCGTGTCGTTCTAGGAGTCCAGTTCATATTTGTGCAACTTTATTCATAATACAGTTTTCACACTTGGTTTGGATTAACCCCAAGAGCTTTACTAACATGTAAATATAAATGTATGCATTTATTTGTTCATCAGTAGCTGCCAGTCAGTATTTTGTTGCCCTTGAATGCAGTATATGAATGTGACACAGCAAAATATACGTGTGCCAATTTTCTTATTCATAATGAACAGTTGTTAACAATTAAAACCAGTTCAAAGTCAGAACATTAATTAAAATATGGAACAAGCAATTTTTATTTTCGTTGTAAGCTACGGAACTCAGAAGTGAAAACTCAAATCTTGAAAATTCTATAGAGAATTAGTCGATAGCCTTATTTTTTTTATATATTAAGTATCTTAATTTGACAATTATTTGTTTCTTTCTACTGAAAAGTATATAATAAAAGTTAATTTTAACTCTAAAAATCAAACAAAGTACAATCGTAAATAATATTAGGAACGCCTCTAGAAAAATTTAATTTCTGATATCCGAAACGCAGTGCTAACCGTGGAGTTAACACGATGAAATTAACACGATATTTACAAAATTGATCCTAATGATCCTCTTGAAAGGGTCTGAAAAGATCTGAATGAAAACACTCAGTTCTCCCTCTTGAGCTTAAATCTTCAACAAAAGAGGAAAACATCACGTCCAATTTCCTGTAACAAAAGAAGCACTGCCAGAGACAAAGATGCTCTAGATATAAGAGATCTTAAGTCGGTACTGTTTGTAGAAGGTCTCCAGAAACTTGCTGAGAGTCTTCGTTAAGAAGTGTAATAAAAGAATTCTTTACTTATCTGAGTATTTAGTATTACACCTGCGTCTTTCTCTTACGAATTCATGAACTTCAATGTAGAACATTTTGCTTTAGCGTGTTAAATGTGAGTTGAATGACATCTCATGAACAAGAGAGATATTGCATGTATTATCCGTTAAAGATAATATACCTTTTGATATTGTAGTACCAACCACCCAGATAATTTACCCTATTTTATACAAGACTACGGCTAACAAAGCTTGGTAGTCTATTGGCACACAAAACTTGCAGACGATGCTGTTCAGCTCCTATGAATATATGTTTCGAAGATTTTGAAATACACAAAGCAATACTGGTCAAAGCACTATAACTGTGCTCGAAAAGCAAATTAACATTCATCTAGAAACTTGCTGAGAGTCCATGCCTTCATCTACGACAAGCCTACCCAAAATATTGACCCTAGGACACTAGTGTCAAGGTCTGCTACTGGTGGCAGTGGCACTCCTTGCTGCAGCGTCCCATGCCACGAGCCTCTCTGCGCCACTAGCGTCGAGAGAGGAAACTATTAGCAACCCCGCCGTTTTACAATAGTGTTAGCGTTGTCTCTTGTGGCGGGGTTATGAACTGCGTGGAGAGGCGATTCCGTCGTGGCACTCGTGCCACGGACTCCCACTCGTGGCATCGAATTTGACAACAGAGCCCTAGAACATCCGCGGGCACACAGGTTGCCATCAGGGTCACGCGCAATACTTCCACAGTTCTGGGAAGACGGGGATCGTAAATGGAACGCCGCCAGCGCGTCGGGCCGCGCTGTCTCAAACTTCTCTAAGCCCTCCAGGAAAATAATATTAAATTTCTGCCATGTCTTCGTTTGAATAATTATCAGTTAATGTCTGCGATTGATTATTTCGTGTTTCCAGATGCGCCAGCTTCTAAGGTCATTAGTCCCATAAGTGTAGTGATTTTTTAATCACAGGAGGTAGCGGTGTTATTCCCCCGTTGAACGTAGAGATCCCGCACAGACCTCCAAGTCGGCTTGAGGGTTTTCCCCACAAGGTATCTCCCACCAGCGGAACATGGTCCCATGGAGGACATGCTCTAAGCTTTCGACGTGAGTGGTCGGGTATTGCATGTGGTGGGTGTAAGAAAGGGGTGAGGATAGAACAAAGAAGTGGAAGGGTGCATCGCGCGCGGTACGTGGCCCATTTGTTAGGGTGCTGCTCCGGCATTTGCCTAGTGTAAATCGGAGAAATCACGGAGAACTAACGATCGGAGCAGCCGGCGCTAGAATTCACCTCCAGACAGAGGCTGAAGTCGACTTCGCTAACTAGCTTGTGCCGGAAATCCTGCCACCGGGCGGAACCCTAGGCCCTCCCGATCAGGGAAACTGTAGCGTCATCAATCGTTGCCCTGAGACACCCCAGTCGGTTAATGTACGCCAGGGAGTTTAGCTGATGCTCATTAAAGTTCACCCTCACATTCTGCTGATTACATTTTCTGGATCTCAGCACAATCTTTTTCAGCTTGTTTTCGGAACACAGAGTAAATTCTCCTTGGATCGCAAGAGAAGAGATGCGATTGTGGTTTCCCTGCGGTGTAGCGGGCCCCACGCAGAGGAAAAGGGGAGGGATGGGATTGACATGGGAGAGGAGGGAATTTCCGGGCAACGATTCCTTGAATGCAGCTCCTTGATCTAAGAGAACGCGTTTCATTTCGACATGGTGGTTGAATTTAGGGGAAGATTCGAGTGTAGCAGTTACTGTTTCAACACATCTATTATGATAGAAAGGCGATCAACCAGCAGAAGGCTAGCAAGATTGCCAGATTTGAAGAATATCCTTCAATCGATTCTCGAATATATTGTGTAGTGGCAGGAATGCATCTGCACCGCGAGGCGGTGAATAGTGGCTTCACACGAAAATGTTTGCCAGATTTGTTATTCAAACAACCAAGATTTGAATAATAATTATATTCTTTAAAGTATATTTCTATTTCATGATTATTTTCTCACTAAATTCATCGTTTTATAACCATCTTTGCTAAGTGATAGGAATATGTTTGAATGGCAAGTTCTTTCCTTGTTTTCGTTTTTTTGGCTTTATTAATCATTCAGTTATTAATTGTATTTACCAATAATGTGAAATAAATTAAGAAGTCCCTATAAGTTAACCATTCTCGCTTGCGGAGGGGCAGAGCTTTTAACAGATGAGAATATTCGTCTGTTAAACTGAATTGAATGACTTGAATAGAGAATGTTCATGTTTTTATATCACTTAAGTAAACAAGATTTAAAAAATCAAGATACTTTCGATTCATTTTTTGAAGTTTTACTCTCAATTAAAAATTTGATATCGGACTGATTTATTATTTCATTTTAATGGATCATTTCTTTGCTTTAAAGAGAAAAGGGGAAATAATACAGTTAAAATTGTAACAATAACTGTCAAGTAACTTCTCCCAAAGACTGTCATGGGCCAGGTACCCAGTGACGTAGCGTCACGACGTAGAATTTTGTAAAACTCTTACTTTTAAATCTCGCGCCAATTTCTCTGCCGGCGAGCTCTAGTAAGCTTGTTATTAATTGTGCAACTTTTCTTGTCCGATGCATTGAAGAAATGCAGGCGGAGGGAATTAGTTACAAAGTCGGCCACTACAATATTTTATGTAATGACAACCTCAAAGTCAAACTTGTAGTTGTGCGACCAGGTCATAGCTTCGGGTAGGCAACAGCAGGGATACTGTTAGGTGAATTATACGCAGAAGCCCGATATAAAGCATGACTCAAACGAAACAACACCTTGTTTCCCCTTTCCACTTCACAAACATTCACAACTTTTTCGATAATTTTGTGTTCGCCGCTAGTATACGTCGTCTTAACTTTTTCATGAGTTTCAGGAGTCTCCCTTGAAGGACCAGGGCCTGCCTCAATCACTTCTTTAGATATCGATAATAAACCTGAACTTACTCGACTACCAAAACCACTAGTTTGACTAGCTTCTGTTTCGGGCCATCAAAGTTCGAATGCTTGGAATGTTGTCATCAGTGCTTGCTGCGAGATTTTGCCTTCGACTGCTCATTGTTCAAGGGACGGGGAAGCAAGGTCATCGTTGAAGAAAAGGTGCGCGATTAATACCTTGCCCGCGACCTTGACGTGCCTGATATGGAGGTACGGAAACTGCAGGTCGGCGGGGCTTCCGAAGGAGCACGTTCCTTCAGCGACGGATTCTTCTGTTAAGTTTCTATTTTTTTAGGTAAGGAGTTAACCCTTAATAGGTACGGTGGGGGTCGAATCCGACCCGAGCGATAATTTCTCCCTTCTCCTTCCCTTGTAAAACTCCCTGGGATGTCGGGTGATCCGGAAATCCTATCAGCGAGACCTTCAGAAGGCGTTGGCGCCGTCGCATCGGTACGGGTAAGGGACCTTGACTTCCTGCCCACTTGTTTTCCCCGCGAGGTGTTGCGTTGTGGGGTCGCGTCCGACCCGACCGTGCAATGGATTTTTATCAAAAAGTTTCTTTCTTTTTCTCAAATTTAGTCCAAAATGGCTAGAAATAGACTAATTTCTTGTTCACAAGAAATTCTAGCGAAATTGCTACATCAACTGTCAGCATCAGACAGTGAAGAGGGCAACTCTGGCAGTAAAGAAAACTTTTCCGAATCGGTAGGTGAAACTCTACTGAACAGTGATAAAAATGATGTTTTCGACTGTGATGGGAATGTGAACATTGTTAGTGATACCAAGTATATAAGGCAAGTGTTTTGCTGGTCTCTTATTTTTAAAAGTTTTTTTATATATTTTATCTAACCGCATACAATTTTTACTACTCTAACAAGTTCACGTCAAAAATTAAAAATGAGTGTTCAAAATATTCCTTTTAACTGACAATATTTATGTCATTAAACAAATATGAAATTATTACAATTGAAAATGTGTATTGTGGACATATTTACATAGAAAAATTCATCGAAATAAGGTTGGGTCTGGTCGGATTCGACCCGACTGTACTTTCTACTTCTTCACAAACCACTGAATCGATAGAGGGTTAATAATTAATTCTTTAGGTCTTTTATTATTATGAAAACATTTTTAATCCTATGGAATAATTTCATCATGAAATGTGTATCGAAAATAAAATATTGGAAACCGAAGCCATGTGTAATCCTTTGTGAACTGCCCCGTCCTCTTATACACAGACTTGATATCGTTCATGGCAACATTAGTATTTGTCCTTGTACTTATGGATCTGCCAAAGTCGCTATTTGTGTTCCGCGGAAAGGATCGGAAGAACAGAAAATGTTAAAAATGTGTATGCCTTTCTCACATCAAAACCAAAGAGAATTTTAAGAAAAACTTGTAGAAAATTATTTTAATATATTCCTAAAACTTTTCTGAATTTGTGTTTCGAATTTTGCCCGAGTTCCTGAGTACCTAATAATATATGCAACACCCCGTACATGGCTACATAGTTTTCTTTCAATTTGTGTCTGCATTGGAAATAAGTAATACAGAGAAGTTGAGAAACAATTTTCTCGCTTTGCGCACAATTGTCTTCATGTATCTATTATTGTAATTCCGTTTGACTTCTTTTTTGAACACAATCTTGTATTCGAACGCGTGTCGTAACACCTTTTACTTTCCTCATCTCCTCATCTTTATCAGCCTTAGTGTTTACACCAATTCAGAAACCTAAACTGATAAACGAAATAAAAGGCCCCTGGTTGTATTACACAATAACAATTCACTTCGTTGCACTACATTCCCCGAATAACGGGGAATCCGAGAGCTTTTTGTGTCTATTAAATGCAGAGGCTGTAAAAACAATTAATTACTGCCAGCTTCTCGAGAACGTTCGAAATACAAAGCAGTTATTTACGATAAGGATTACAGAATTTGATACCGCAGTTTCCAATAAAGAAAAGACCGGGGCTTTACTAGCCTCATTAAATACACATCGTTTATATTTTATGATTGATTCCATATGCTTAGTTTCTATTACAATACACGGCACAGAATATTTATTTTGGAAAGTCCTGTATTTTCATGGTTACGGTGGCGGCCGCAGTTACGGATAACGGATTTCGAATCCTGCCTTAGGCACAGTGGTCCCAGTCATCAAGTAGTAAACTTGGGGTTTTATTTCTTGGCGCGTGGGGTCTTGTCTTTACGATGGAATATCTTACGATATTTCGCATCATTCTCGGTCGTGCAGCTTTTTAAAAAACCTAATTTTGTACAACAGACTTTGTCTGAGGCAAAAATCTCTATCGACAATTTTGTAGTTTTAAAAATATTCATTTTGAAATTTTCGAAAAAAACGAACGATATCAGAAAGTATGATTTGCACCATATTCTTACCGCCCCTTATTACATAAGTGAAGAAAGTTTAGAGAAAACAATGGGAGCGGGTTTTGAGAAACCAAATTTTGGTAAATTTCAAACGCAATTTATGCAAAAACCACTCGTTTTTTCACAAACTTGTACGTGACTTACTTAAAGTGCTAATTTTGTAACGATTTAGGTGCTAGCATTGACCAGAGACGGATAAACAGACAGACGGCATCAAAAAGCAACAAAACATGGATTTTATCTACACCACGAGTTAGACGATTTTTTTATAATTTTAGCAACAGGTTTTATGCACTTTTTCGTTACCAGAACCCAGTTATAAGAGATTTTCTGGCGAAAATTCGCCATTTTCCAGCGTACGATAACATAACTTTCTCTTCTTACGAAGTATTCGTAAGGCAAGAAAGTAAAAACTCTGCTCCTTCTCAGTCCTACCACTGCTTGAAAAGGGGTGGATATGAGGGACGAGAGTACCCGAGGGCGTAACGTAATGTGGCGTTATGTGAGCGCCACCTGACCGCCAACAAACCTCCCTAACTGGAACAAGCTCCAACCGCCGCCATGGGTTTACGAGGCACTCGCGGCAACAGAGAATTCTCGCTCACAATGGGCTTACGAGCCACAACAGACCACAGGGTTGGAGGCTACTATCCAGTTGATCTGCAGAGTAAAAACTCATCGGAATGATTTAACCGAGATCAGGAAACCTCAGCTAATAACCGAGAAATTAAATAGACGTAAAATGTCCAATGATGACAGTGATGATACAATACACGCAATAATGCATAATGAACATCAAAACACACTATAAAAAGACAAAAACCAGTACCAGCAGAACTTGTAATTTATGCGTCTGGTAATTAAAATTTGTAATTGAATTACATACTTAATTTATATCTCCCAAAAGCGGCTCACACACCAACTGGTACAGAATATTCATTTTGCCCAAATGGCTGCGAGTAGATTCAAAACGTCTAGTTGAAACGGAGGAATTTAATGAGAGGGTATTAAAAAATCAGAAATACTCCTCAGTATGTAATAATTTTTCAAAAGAATAAAAGTTTTGTTTTGAAAAAACAATTGTATTAGGCACATTGCCTTCAAATGTGCTTAGCACTACGTCAATCTTTAACCATTTGATCCATTCTCAAGCCTAACGTTTTATCATTATTATATTATTATACTATTATTATATTATTATTATTATTTTTATTATCATTATCATATATTTCTAAAGCTTGTTATGAAAATATTCCCTTCTCAGAATGATCTATGCAATCAATCTCATTAAATAAGGTGTTTTTTGAAAGGTGGAAGTTCCCGATATCAACACGTGTAGTTTATAATTTTGTGTATGTTGTATAAACCTTCCTGCTATGTCTCGAATAATAATAATAATAAAATTGTTTTTATGAGTGGCGAGGCTCAGGCCATTAGGTCTGCTCTTGCGCCTAACCACATTAAATATTTACATTCTTTCACATACTATGAAGAAGATCGGAGGGGGCAGGAAATCGGGGGAGTAAACCCAGAAAACCTCAACAAAGATTATGGCTGAAGGCGGTGGACATGGCAAAAACAGAAAATCTAAAAATACATACATTAATTAGAAAAAACACATATATTTAGAGAAGTGAAGAAGGACATGCTCTTAAATTATTTTCAGTTGAAACGAAAGATAGTTCAGTTTAATGGTATGCGAAATAGCTAAAAGCACCTGACAACGGCTACACGTTCCTCATCTAAGATTGAAATGCCGTGTATGACCGAAGTACAAAAATATTCCGTTGATATGGCAATCCATGGCGGCTTCGTGTCCGTACAATGAGCTGTAATCCAATTGCCGCAGCAGATTACGAGCATTATGTCGTATGACGAACTACAATAAAGCAAGAGTAGCGGGAAGGTGTATAAAAGAAAGACTGATTTATTGTTTCCGGCGCGTCATTAGTTCCGTAAGTATTTTGCACGTCATAACGCGTGTGATGGTGTTCTTCTTCGTGGAATGTGAGATCCAATGCCAACCTATCCATCGGCTAGCACACCGGTGATCATTTGATAAGGTACTGTTTTATAAAACACAGGAACAAAAAAATAGGATCCTTATTCCATTGATGTTAGAATAATTTACATAAATTCTTAATGATTTTCACAATACATGGTGTTGGACTGTCTTTGCCGTGACCTTGTATCACAAAATCATCAATAATATCTTAGCTCGAATTATAAAACCAACATTTTCAATTAAACATTCAAAATTTTGGCAATGAGCCTCCAAATGAAATCGTCATGTGAATTTGACTCCTGTGTACTCCAGGATAAACAAACACAGATGTAATGCAAGTATTTTTCCTATGGTCACTGCATTTAATATGAAAATGCCAGCAGTCGCGTTCCAACAGAATAAAAAACGATTGCATTATTGCTTGTTTCATGAGCAATTTCAATAGATCATTCTTGTATTCGCATATTATTTGTGAATGGTAATTGACTCCAAATGAGAAAAAGTTCGACTCGACATGCAATCATATACGTCATTTCTAGATGGTTACACGTATACAACGATGGAAAAAAGTAATAGTTTTCCTCCACTGAAAATTATTAGTCATGTATTTCAGCCAAACATGCGTTGTTGACTAATGAATTATACCAATCAACTGATGTATTCACAATACAGTGACATCAAATTATGAGAATAAATAAGAAATCTCAAGAAGCTGTAAACCTGTCCATGCAGCATTAGAAGATTGCGTTCATGCCATGATAAAATTTTATTAATACTTTTCCAAAGATTCACATGAATTACATGAATACCCTTCACACAAATCATAATGTACCGTTCCTGTGTCATATCCAAACTTCTTCATAGGTAGTACCCTATTATGAAATTAGATGAGATAAATTTAAAAAATGAGAAGCGTAAAATCTTCTTGCAGGTTTTATTTGAATATTTCTTTCTATTTCAGCATTTTTTACAATAAGTAGTGAATTTTTGTTGTCAAAAAAAGGTTCGTTAACCATTAGTCTTAATTACGTTTCATAAACTTTAATAAAATGTTGTAACCAGCATTTGTACCGATAAAATCATAAATTTACAGATGATGACATATGCAAAAATATCTACAAGAAGAATCACATAACAGGGATCATTAACTATAATAATAATAATCTGATGAAACACTAGTCACTTTCCACTGCAGCATTACAATACTTTCTCATTACTATGTAAGTGGTATACAAGAAAGAAAAATAACTGTCAACAGACGTTAACCACAGTTACAATCACATATACTTGAATTTTTTCATTTCTAGCTCCAGTACTTTTGACCTTACGAGGTTTCTATGGATGAAATGCTGATGTCGTTTTGTGGCGGCATTTTCTTTCTCCATTTGAATATAAATTTTACACGGAAGATTGAAGGAATAATAACACGTATTTGGATAAATGGATTTGCATTGAGTGAATCACATTACCGACATGATCAAATTACTGGGAAAGTCAATAGTAGCAGGAAACTAGATTGTGTCCGGGAGAACTGCATTGTTTCTCGCTATGACTGTACCTCTGGAAAGTAATAAACTGAGTGAGACTGGATTGAATTTTGTTATGTTCTGTTAGCGATCGGGACACTGGCGAGCCGACAAACATATTTACACCCCCATCGAGTCACTGATGACTTACAAACATTCAGGTCATACGGCTTGAGCCGTGTGAGTCTCATGAAAGGAGACACCTCTGGGAACGAATAAAAACGACTGGTAGCAAACGGCATAGACAATGAGCAACGTAATATATTACACTGTTACTCATTCACAGTTCTGTGAAGCGCGTACATGGTTCAGTCGCTCAGTCGCTTGAGGGCTAGTTTCATTGTAATCTGCTTATTACAAAAATATCGAAGAGAACAAAAACGTTAGTTTGGAACTGGTGGGAGCATATGTCCTTTTTGGAGCACTTGAAAGATTTAAAAACAAAGCTCATTACCGATAGTGAATATACATTATTGTGATTGTCTCATTGATTTAATTTCGTCTCACTCTGACACTATAGCCCAAGCGTCAGCTTTTTCCTGACATCAGCGTTCTCTCAGAACCGTTGGAATTGTTATTAATTGAAGTTAAAAAAAAAACAACAACCTTAGTCCAAAAACTGACATTTTAAGATACTGGAACTTGCTAGATCTTCAAAGCCGTCATATGCTGAATGTGTTCTGAAAAAATCAGCCCCTTTCCGCAGTTATTAATCCTGAAAATTTGAGTTATGTTAATTAAAGAACTATAGTCCAGAGTCTTATCATATACAAATTTCTGAATTTTTCGAAACAAACAAAATACCATTATACCAAAATACCATACCCATCCCACATTTATTCGGTCTCTTGAAAAACTGTGCTTTTGTACTGTTTTTTAATCCCTTAAATTATCATCATCATTATCATTATGATTATTATTATATTATTATTAATATAATGAGATTAATGTAAATATCACTAATAATAAAATAGGAACTAAAGTGAATTCTGCCCCCGAAAGCAAAGGATTATTTCGGCATTCTCTCTTAGACTGGTTCTGATAGCGAAAATATTGGGTAGTTGGGCGAACGTGAAAAGAATGGACATGTAGTACATCTGGGTTCTGTTGAACCACGTTGAAACGCAGAATTGAACGATGAACGCGAACAGATCATTCATAATTGAATATTGAGTTACGCTGGATTCGAATCCTCGTGTCGGCGTGGTTGGTCGGCGGGCCTCCAACCTCTTGCGTCACCGCGCGAGGCAACACACCTGGAAATGAATCCTCTCCTCCCTGCAACCAGCGAAGCACGAGCGTTGGCAGAGGCAGGGGAGGGTGCGGGGGCAGGGCCGGGGGCCGGGCGGGGGCCGGGCGGGGGCAGGGCGGGGGCAGGGCGGGGGCGGCGGTGGGCGGGACGGCTAGGACGCCACTTGCCCGCGCTGTTCACGAGCAACCTAATTGCAGAACAGGATGCGGCTGTCGCGGCCACAGCGGGCGGTGGCTGCGCTGCGGCCGTCATCATCCAGCCCCGCCCCCTGCCACACCCCCTTTCCCCTCCGGCCGCCGTCAACGCGCGCTCTCCCTCCTCCCCATCGACCCCGCGCTGTTCCACCTGCCGTGAAACGGAAATTATTCAAGGCACTCCGATAGGTGGGTATTAATTCCCGCGTTTAAGCTTGACAAGTCCCGCAGTATTTATGAGAGCGGCTGGGAAATTATAATGGTACACATAAGCTTTAATTTCAATTAATTCTCAAGCAGCCGACTCTGCGATTGCGAAGCAAATGCGGCCGGGTGGAGTGAACTCCGCGCAATGGAGCGAAGGGGGAGAGGGAGGGGCGGCGAAAGTGGCGAGACAAGGGGATGGGAAAGGGAATTGGGCGGGTTTGGCGAGGCAAGCCGCGGGTCGCGATGAGCAGGAAGAAGGAATGGGGCGAGGAAGGCAGGTGGTGGGGTATAGAGGGAGAGAGAAAGAGTGGGGGAGGAAGAGGAGGAAGAGATAGGGGCGGAGATGGTGGAGAGGGGGAGAGACAGAGGTGGATTTGCAGGGCAAACGCCTATGTGGTGCCTGGGAGCCGGGTGCGCGAGATCAGACAGCGAGCGTGTGACAAGAGAATTGGGCAGCCGTGAAGCGCCTCACAAGTAGGGAGATGTCACTGTATATGCATGTCAAGATGAGAATAGAATGTCGTTAAAGAAATGGTAGGCACGAGAAAGCAAAGGCAATGGCCAAGTAAACGATAACGAGAGTAAAGAGTCTGAGGATGGATAGGGACAAAAATGTCAAAGATGTATATACATTGGCATATATTTCTGAACAAAGAGGAAAACTAAGACGGGATAATATCAGGTAACATAAGATCCGATCACGAAAAATGTTTGAAGTAAAATGGTGTTATTCAGAGATGTGTCAGGAAGGCGAGGAGAAACAAGAGAAGAAATCGAATTGCGAGATTTAGAGAAGCGAAGAAACAGAAATAGAATCCAGAGTCAGTGTGAACAAATGAACGAAGGAAAACCAATCACAAAAAAGAAAAAAAAGATACTGAGATGAAGGAACGAGAATAAGAGAGAGGCAGACACAACCAAGCCGGCGAGCGGCATCTTGGAAGCGTTGGCGACTGGAGGCAGCGTCGGCCACCGGCTGCAACGGTGAGGACGGCGACGCGTAGGTGGGCGTGGAGGGGGTGTAGCGGGGGCAGGGGCGGGGGCGGGGGCGGGGGCGGGGGCGGGCGATCGGAGGCGCGCGCCCGGCAACGCCTGCCGCTGACAGCGCGCGAAATGTAGCCTCTTGCGCGACAGCCCGCCACGCCCCCGCGGCCCCGCCACCCGCACCCCGCCCGCCACACCATCCGCCGCACCACGCGGCACCCGCGACGCCCCCGACCTGCCTTGCCCCACGCCACCCCGCGCCGCTTCACCCCGCTACACCTGACGTGCGCCCGGGAGACGACAATTTCTCGACGACGAAGCAGAGCGAGCCAGCGCGCTGGCTCGCACACCGCTGCAGCGGTGCGGCCTCGAATGGCTGGAGGGGAAGGGTTGCCGGGAGGTAGAAGGAAGGGTGGGAGGGGAGGGGAGGGGAGGGGTAGCGTCGCGGCGCTCTCGACAGCGCGTGCATGTGGCAGGTCCCGGCACGACGACCTCACGTGGCGCGTCTTGGTGCCAAGCGCCCCGACGGGACTGGAGGAGGAGGCGGCGGCGGCGGTACAAGTCACAGGGAAGGAGAAGAGGCAGCAGAAACGGAGGCGACGGCGAGCTAGCCGCGGGGTGATGACAGCGTTGGCGGCGGCGCGGGAGGGTCTCAGGGGCAACGAAGGCGCCAGCGGCGGCGTGGATGGCGATCTTAGGGACCGTGACGGAGACGACGCAAAGGGTTAATGGCGGCAATAGCGGCGGGAGCGAAGGCTACTGATTGAGAGGCATTGGCGGAAACGTTGGTTCCGGGAGAGGGGAAAGGTGGAAAAGGAGGCGGGGCGGGGAGGTGAATTCGGAGAGGCGAGGGTGTTATTGGGGTGGAGAAGGGTAAATATGAGGCGAGAATCGGAGAAGAGGCAGAAGAGAACGGGAGATGGCGGAGACGGAGGAAGCAGAGTATGGGTGAGCGCGGTATATGGGTATATGGGTATAGGCGGGGGATTTGCAGGGTTTGGCGGAGATGGACGGAGGTGGGCGGGAATGGGGAGGGAGGCGAGACAAGCCCTGTATGGCGAGGAAGAGCAGGGTTGGGCGCGGTGGAGCATGAATGGGTGGGCGGGATTGGGGCCGGCGCGACCGAGTGTGGAGTAGGTCGGCAAAGGGCGGTAAGGGGGGTTGTGGGGCAGGGAGGGCCTCGAAAGAGCAGGGAGGAGCGTTGGAAGGAACAGGGTTACGCTGCCGGAGACTGGGTCAACGCGTGGTAGAGGGACAGGCAGTAACGCCCTAAAAACAAAAAGTAAAGGCCGCGAGCGAAAGAAGCAGTTAAAAAGTAAAGAAACGAATGGAAAAAGTTGAGAACCAGCTGCGACTAGATCCCAGTCACCAGTGTCATGACCAGTTCCCGACTTTTGCTTGAACGTGATTGAGATGCACAAAAAGCAGCGTTCGAGAATTTCGTAACTGACAGAATTTGCATCATTGCTTACCTTGGTTAGTTACACCAAAGAGAGTTCATCCTTAATATCTTTCTAAACGCAAAGAAATCTTTTTTCTGCGTTTTTGCAGCGAAAGTATCAAAATATTGGATTATCGTATTAATATCTACATTGACAAAAATGTGAACCTAATAACATCACTGCGTTCTCAACCATCTTTTACACAATAATAGCTAAATACATCTTTCCGATTCCTCATATGCCGACGTTCTTGATCTCTTTTTCTTGTTGTTATATGTTGGTTAATACTGGGAGTGAATAGTAACAATTCATTATCTCCTTTTGATTTCCGCAATATTTTGTTGCGGCTCTTTTCTGTCTTTCTGTCTTCCTCCCTCTCCCTCTACCTCACCCTTTCCCGTCTCTTCCTTTACCTTTCTCCCTTATTTCTCACTCTCTTCCGTATTTTCCCTGTCCTTTGATTAATTAAAGCTTCCAGGTGCATCAACTGCTTAGAAAATTAGTTCCGCATGCGTAGTGCATTTCTACCCTAGCGAGGTGACAGTGATCTTACCTCGTTGGATAGTGAAATCCAAAGCCGACCTTCCCATAAGCTAACTGGTTTTTTTTCCTAGTAAGGTATCTCCCACCAGCGGGACATCACCCCAGCCGGGACATGGATAGTGGGTTAAAGAGCGTTGGTGTAACGATATAAACAAATACGAGAATAGTTTGCTTAATATTGGCAATATTTGGCGCACGAAACAAAATAATAGAAAGAAATTCTTGCTTTATGTCCCGAGAAGAAGTGCATAAAAATATAATCACACAAATTGAAAAAGCAAAAAGAAAGAACCTACACACGTCCTAGTGTTCTCTGACATGGGAACAGAGAAACTTTAAGGCGACGCAGCCGGACGAATTTATTTTCCCCATTACGTAAGGGAAACGGGAACACTGGGTCTCGTAAACTAAACATTTGCTCGCTTCGCTTGGCTACCAAATAACAGGGCACAAGAATGGGTTTGTTTCCACATTTGAAACGTTTTTAGGCACCGTACAAACGCATTCGCAAAACGTCGGGATAATACCTACGACAAACGGACACAAATTGTTTCGCTGCGTCGGTTTAGATGTCTAGTTTATGCGCGCACAAACCCTTGTTACCGTTTGCTATATAGTGCCAGTATATAAACTGTGGGTAAAAACAGTCTGTTGTCTGGACTGGTGGATCTAGTTTGAAGTGAACGTGGTTCAGTATTGTTAGCAATCTCTCTTGTTTTTTCCTGGATTGTAACAAGAATGTTTGAGCTCGTCTAACTCAAACAGGGAAAGAAAAGTGTCCCTTTGACCATTTTCTTGATGTAAAAAGTATTAATGTACTAAAATGTGTGTTGGAAATAACTCTAATAGAAAAATAACTATAATTTTCGTAACATTCTAGAGAGCCAATAATCTAGATTATTTTAGATACGACAAATCTTCTCCCGATACTGTATTATTCAACTTTATTCACTTTCTTTTAATATTATTAATTATTTAATACCAATTGTGTTGATATATAACGGAGATATAAAACTAGAAAAATACCAAGTATATGGAGGGAGACGGCTCCTTTGATTAATGTGAACTACAGGGCAACATCTGTCCCGAGAAGATGTTGCCCTGTAATAAAAACACTATGATATATATTAAGTTATCAAACATTATTTCGGATTTTAGAACAACCATTTGA
This sequence comes from Acheta domesticus, assembly GCA_031308135.1. NCBI lineage: Eukaryota > Metazoa > Arthropoda > Insecta > Orthoptera > Gryllidae > Acheta > Acheta domesticus. The sequence goes on from JAHLJT010008446.1 coordinate 268,169,314, forward strand.
TTTTAATGAAGTGTAATTTTCATGAAGTTAAAAATATCAATTATACATTGCAGACAAAAGAGAGGAATTCTGTGTTCTAGAGATATTCAGTCACAATGTTAATACGTGTCAGTTGATAATCCTTGACATAATTGTTGACGAACGAAAAGTTCTTCAATAAAAAATATTTATTTGCATATGTTTCCATCCCGTAGTGTTCATTATATTCGTGAAACGTGACAATCTATTTGTTTCTGTCACGTTATACATCACATTTATTTTGATGTACGCGTAATAAATCATTTATCGCAGAACAGTGACATAGCTTGATATGGAATTCATATATACCCGTTTCACTACGAGTTGGCTTGGAAGCAGATTGATATCATTTGGATTTACGTAGAGTATTTGGGAAAGAAATGGTAGGCAACATGATTGAAAACGTGCACAAAAATTCACTTCTCCCCATAGCTCGTCATACGCAGTTTTTTAACTGTTTTTGACGTAAATAAATAAATAAAATAAATTAAATAAATAAACATGAGCTCCATGAGCGGAAATACGATTTTGTTTTTCATTGCTAGGATATAACTTGTGGATTTTCACTATCTCGGGTATCACAAATGTCTTACATTCCAGACAGCGCATTTTAAAATATATCATTTAGATTTTATTAATTATAATTATATCCAGAAAATTTATTCCAAATCACAAAATCAAAATGTTATCAAACGGTTTGAACTTTTTTTTAAGACGCAGTTATTTAGAACAGATTGCTTCTGAAAGAAACATTTCCTCATACAATAACTAGTGTAAATATTTGATACAAATTTCATAAATAAACTTTCTATATTGACTTATCAGCACAAAAACGGCAATACAATAAGTAACAATTGAAACTATTAAAAAACCAACAATTGTAATAAAAAGGAGTGGTACGTAGTTTCTTCTAGCGTAAATATAAAATATAATTATTACGGAGGAATAGTATGTTTGAAATTTAATTTGAAGCCGTACAAATTTGCGAATTTTTTTATATAATTCCAATAATTCAATTGATACTTAAAGATTCACGGATCATGCCTTCATAGTAATTATGCGAAGAATATAATTAAAGTAATTTCAAAGACAACTAACTTATAGCATTTAAATAATAAAAATGGTGTATCTCTCGGCGTTCCTCACGTCCACGATACACGCTTCAATGTTCTTCACAATGTTCTTCCTTTCGTCCAGGTTCCATTTGTTGACGTCTATCCTGTCTGTCTCCATTGTTCATGTCTCTCACTACCACGTCTTTCCTTTAAAGTCCTTTCCCTTCACGTCTCTCACGTCGACTTTCTTACGTTTACAACTCACCCGTTTACATTCGTCAAGCCAATGTCATTCGCGTTCACATGAATCCCCTCCACATCCTCTCACCGACTGGGTTGGCTCATAGGCAGCATTACCAGCAGCCTTAACTCTTCAGTGACAGGGAGGACACTTAGGGTTCCAGTCCCGATATTGGCGGGTTTCGATATTAACTAGATAGCTACGTCGAATTCAGCCACAGTCTGGAAGCGAATTCTAGCGGCCGACTACTCTGATCAGTAGTAAGGACAGATTAAGGTAACATCAGTATAATCAGTAGTGAGGACACATCAAGGTAACAAGGTATGGTCAGTAACAAAGGAACAACTGACCGCGTGCGATATTTCCTTTCTGGTGCTCCCTTCCTCTGCCCTTAGACACATATAACATTACCACTGACGCCGGGAACCAAGAGCTTGTTCTGTCTGGGGTGGTACCCCTATGGCGATGATGCCTGGAGGTAAACCTCGCAAATCGACGTACAGGTCGGCGCCGGGTCTCCCTCATCAGCGGGGAGGAACACCGTCACCTCCCGAGATATAGCATGCACTACACTTACGGGACTAATCACCCTGGCAGTTGACGCGCCCGAAAAACACAAACCAATCAATCCACGTTCATCACTTCCACGTTGCACAAGTCGCCCCTTTCCGAACGTGCGTTCTCCGACCGACAATTCTAGTACATCTCTCCTCTTCCCCCGCGACCCTTCCCTTTCCCTCCATTTCCTTCCCCTTCCCTTCCCGGCCTACTGCCCGCCCTCGCACAGCGCGCAGCTACCCTCTGCGAATCACTGCCTGAGCGCGCGTGGAATCCGCGTCGGAGAGGGGAGCAGGGGGAGCAGGGGAAAGGGGGCAGGGGCGGGACAGGGCGTGGGAGTGAGGGGAGCGGAGCGGCGGCGGCGGGGAACCCAGGTGATTTCGGTAGGGTCGTGGAGCCCCGGCGCGGATGCGAGCGGCGGGTGCGGGGGTCGGCGGGATGGGAGGGGAAAGCGAGTATGCGGGGCAGCTGGCCAGTGCGGGCAGGTTGCGGAAGTGATGGATTGCGCAATTCGGCAACGTGTGCAAGCGTGCGCGTCGGTGGATGTAAAGAGATGGACGATTCGGGAAAAAATGTATAAAATCCAGTGTTTCTCGTGAAGAGGCAAGCGCATTCACTAAACGTAGTATTGAAAATAGTACTAATTTAGGTTCGTCTTATCAGTACATTAAGACAGAGTAACTCTACACAGGAGCTCCCCTCTACAACAAACATGAAATTGCAAGCAGGTTAATGAAATTCGACTCACACACTTAATTTAATATCGCTTCTAAAAGTTAGCGATAAATTTGAAATAAATATAACGTATCAATTTCTTTTAATTATAACACGTAATATAATAAACAATTTAATAAAATACATAATATAATTCATTTTTAAATTTCCTTTTTATTAGAAGAAGAAGAAGTGCTTTTGCCTCACCTACCCCATGTCTCCGACATTTATGTACCAAGGGACCAAAATACTATACTAGCATTTTCTGTATCTACTGTACAACCTCCAAATCTTTTGTGAACAGAGCATTTTGCAATGTACAACTGAAAAGCATTATGATACATTTGTTGTTATTATCATTATTGACAACACAATCGATATTTTCATCAAAACAGTTAACATGAGCAGCACGCAAGGAACGTCGGTTGAAGCTGACTACCAAGAGCACCAGGAAGAACCGTCTGAACGTTGGCTCGCTGTCGAAGGGAAAGTGTTGCTACATGGCCTCTATCGAGTATCGATAGGAGGCAGCGCGGCCGGGCCGCGGAGAGGGGAGGAGGGGGAAGGAGGGCGAAGAGGGGGAAGAAGGGGGTGGAAGGGCTGGAGGGTTGCGTCTCGTACAGGGTCTCTTACAGCATCCAGAGGAGAATCGGGACGAAATTCAGAAAAAAAGGGAATTTCAGCTCTCTTAGTAATAGTTGCCAAAATAACCAAAACAAATATATTCTTTCCCCACCATTTTCAAAATGTTTAACATATAAATAATTTCAACTACCATATCCTATTATTCAAGCAATTTATAGCAACAAGGCTACATAACCAATACGATATGATAAAATTGTAATTATACCAGCATTAAAAGATTTCACATTCTGATAATAAATTACTAAGCAAGAGGATACCAATCCTAATCCATCCCATCCTAATAAAATTGTAATTAAATTAGGCCTAATATTCAGAAATATTAAAGATAACTAAAATATTAATACCAAATAATTTAACGAGATACATTTTCATCACCTATTATACAGTAAATTACTTATGAAAAAATATAGGAATAAAACAAATAACAATAACAATTTACAATCCATATAAACAATAACGATTCTTAACCCAAAAGAATTCTCATAATATTAAAGTGATGCCACAATGGTCTCCAAAATTTCATTCAAATTGTTGACAGCGTAGCTTTAGCAATTGACGTGTGTCAACTTGTTTATGCATAGTTGCTTTAAACACTAAGTTACTGAAATGGGTAATGCACGAAACTGTTGACATGTGTAATGACCGTTATTTGATACTCAATTGTCACCATCCGTTCATCGTGTTGGTTTGGAAGTAACAACGGAGTTATGTCTGTACGTACTGATCAAAGAAACGAAATGTCAAATTTGTTTATTTATATTTCATTTAATTTAGCAGGCAACTCATGGCTTTCAGCAAGAAAAATGCTGATGAAAAATTGCTGCGCAGTGCTTAAAAACAGCAAATAAAATACTCTCGTATAATACTGCAATAAATTAAATATTTTATCAAAAACAATCTTTTCGAATGCGGTAATTTCTTAGCGAAGAATATGTGTACATTACAACACACTTTTGCAAATCAAGAATTGCAAAAAGATTGCTGTTCCAAAAGTCAACACGTAACCCCCAAATATTTAATGGCGTGCAACCTCTTCCTTGCAGCCTTGTTGACAGATTTCAGCTGCGTCATAAGCAGTGACGCACTGAGTATGAAAATTAATTTGGTACGCGAAATGTAAGAATACGTGGAATAACACAAGCAAATATTTCCATATTTCAATCAAAATCGAAATGTTGTTTTAATTTTTCCCGAGTTCCTAGATATCTAAGGAAACTATAGTGCAGTGGTGTCAAGGTCTTGTACTGGTGGCAGTGGCACGCATCGTGGCACCGTGGCATGCCACGAGCTTTTCTGCTCAACTAGCGTCGGGAAAGGGACTATTACGAGTAGTAGTAAACCCGAGTTTACTACTATTTTAGGGATGGCGTTCACTGGTGGCAGGGTAACGAACTATGTGGAGGGGCGATTTCGTTGTGGCACTCGTGCCACGGACTCCTGCTCATGGCATCGAACTTGACAACTGCCGTAGTGTAACGTCTTGCAAACTGACCTCGCCACAGGCAGGAAGTTCGGTGGTGAGCCGACGTCGAGACCTTCGGATTAGGGCTTAGACTGTTACGTCGCAAGTGGGTGGGGGGTGGGGGGGCTGGAAAGGCCCGGAACGCAGGTGCAGAACATTCCAAAAGTATTTTGGAAACTTCAAAGAATTGGAAGAACTAAGAGCACCCAGAACCGCGTGTCATCGCGGCAATCATGTGATGTTGGTTGCCGCGCGAACGCGATTATGAGGTCACGAGTCACGTAGGCTGCGAGAATATAGGGAGTTTTTGCACCCTCGAATGTTAAAGTAATCGACTGCACTATGCATCATTTTTGTGCATATGCGCATGCGCAGAAGATCGCGATTGCAGTCTATTGTTGACTACTAAGGAGTGCAAAAAGGCCCTATTAACTCAGCGCGGGAGTTGGGGTAGATCTCGAGCTCAGTGGGAGAACTTGTGTGGATGCACAAAAATTGCGGCTAGGGTGGTGCGTCGACGAGCGATGTTCGTGTGAAAGAGGATGTTCGTGTGGTTCAATGTTCGTGTAGTCTTCTCGTGGCTCAGAGCAAAATTTTTCGCCTTTCACCAAGGATTCGATTCCCGTCGAATTTCATATGAAATTTGTTCCTACAAAACGAGTTAGGCTGCTTCACAAGGGCTAGTCCACGGGCTGTGAAGTGCCCTAAATCCTACCCCTATCCTCATTCCTTCTCAATTCTGGGTAGTGACGCAGGGCCGCACGGTTTGAGGCGAGTATGCGGAGATGCTACCTGGCGGTCTTCTTGACAATTGACTGCGCCGGGACGTGACATAAGTATTAATGGAGGATTACTCCCCAGTCCCATTAACAAAGGATTACTCCCTAGCGCAAAAAAAAGCGCTCAACGCCCCCAAAAGGCTCGGAGATGCGTTGCGTCAATTAAGACGCAACAAATGTTAAAAAAAACTGTGTGTCGGGAAGCCGTAGTGGAATATCCTTCGAATTGTGACAGTGGTCTCGTGGTAGTACGCCCTGTGCTTAGGGATTTCATTAGAGAAGAGTGCCACTAGTAAGGCAATTAATTGCAAGTAATTAGGGATCGTTCTTGTGATCCGCGGACCGTCTACCAGATCTGTACATAGATATTTAAAATATTTCTTGTGCATGCTTTATTTCTTGACCTCGTTGATTAATAGTACGGGCATTTTCTTGAGCATAGGTCAGTAAAACATCAATTTAAATTGCCATCGTTTCGGCTTTTATTAAGACCATCATGGCATTTATTAAGCGGTTTGTTGTAGCCCTGATGAAGGCTTAATAAAAGCTGAAACGTTGGGAATTTAAATTTATGCTTTACCTAAACTTAAGAAAAGGTCCATACTATTATTATAATCAATGTAAATAAATTTGTAAATAGTTGAGCTCTTGTCTGTGATTTGTAGTTAGACTCCCATGACGTCACAAAAGACACATCTTACATGGCCGGAGACAGCATTTTCTTTTAATTTCAATGCACATTGGAAATTAGAAATAATGATAATAATAATAATAATAATCATAGTAATAATAATAAAACGAGAACGGCACTATTTATTTATTGTAATGAGTGAAATGCGAGGCAACAACAGTGTTTGTAGATACGTGGCCAAGGTATCAGCTCGATCAAGGTCGGGTCTTTCTGCCGTCATGTACTGAGAAACTAAGTGATGCTGTAGGTGGTGGAATGAGAGTCCAGGAAAATTGGAGAACCAAGAGAGAAGCTGCTTCATTCCTCCCACTCGCCCCACCCCCCACCACACCACACACACAAATTCCACATTGATTGACCGGGATTTCATCCCCGTTACCCATAAGGCTGGAAGATGAGTGGTTCTATCACTTTACTAAGGTTCGCCGTTCACCTCGGTGGATAATCTTTATTATGATTCCAGAACGTACGTTTTATTGTCAGTGTCCCTTTTAATGCGGGACTAACACTCTGGATTTCAGTTTCTTCTTTCAGAAGTCGGAAAAATTTGTCTACAAGTATAGTTTTTTCATTAGTAACAACATTTATTCAACATCTGAATTGAGTATGTTTTAAAACAACTGTAAATCAGCAAATAAAAAAAATTAATTCAGCATAAAATAAAACTTCCTTATTAAGAAACTCCGATTCGGCTCGATACTACATCATTGGTCTCCCTCATACCAAAAAATGTGCTACTTCCAACTGCCTTACCGGAAGTGTGCGAATCATTTGGATGGACTGGTAATTATGTTGAGTGTGATATGATTGACGGCTGAAATGAGAGTTACTGGAAACGGGAGAACGCCGAGAATACCTGGCGCAAACTTACTTTGTCCAACTAAAATGCATCGGATTTGATCGACGAGGACTTGAATCTCGGTATCCGCAGCGACAAAGCTAGAGCTTTGACCGCTTCGAAAACGCTTCGCTTGCCTTTCAATTGGTCTTTACATGAATGTCGAAGGCATTTTTGTTTCACTGGGACGAGAGTATTCGATTGTTCCCTGTACTCTCGTTAACATCTGAAAACATGACAAGAGTTTCCTTCCGAGAAAAGCCAAAAAAAAAATAATAATAATAAAAAAAAAATCCTACCACTCACCCGTGTGCGCTGATTCTAAAATATGTGGAGTACATCGTCACTCGGCGAAGGAAAGCATTGCGGTGGTAACGCGCTTGTTAAGGACCGCCCAACGTTTGTTTGCGCCGAGGAAAAGGGTCGGCAATCTGAAGTGTCCACTCACTGAAGTGTTTGACGAGTGCAGGGACGGCTGTGCCGAGGGTAGGCGGAGGATTTAAGAGAAAGAATTTACAACGCAGGTAGGTCAATTAGTTACGAAGAGGTTTTCAAAAGGCGTTGGAGAAAATGTCTGTGGCTACAAATACATTGTAAATTAACAATTAAAATGCGAATATAAGTATCAAGTAAGACAAAATTAATAAGTGAACAACAATGCAAATTTTATTTTTCATGGTCAACAGTAGGATCTACTAGTATTTCTTTATTTACGGGTAACACGTAAGTACATTTTATTACATTTCAATTTCCTGTTTTAATATTCTCGTGTAACATCGACACTAGGATTAAGTTTTTATCTTTAACGTGTTTAAAACCCTTTCAGAGGAAACCGTTTTAAACATAAATTATTATTCAATATCGCGTAAGCTTTCTTTAACAGGCTTTTAATAGCAAAAATCTCCCTTTAACGTAATCATTATAAGAGTTGGATTACTTTAATTAATAACACACACAGTCCTTTGAGATTCGATATAAACAGTTTAGACTGTAATAAAGTACGAACCATACCTTTTCATCAAAATAATGAACATACAACTTTAAATGTTCATGTTTTGTACAGAGACAGTCAAATATTACGAATGAAAAAGTATAAGATCAAAAAATAACTAAAGCACACAATTTTCAAAACTTTCGGATTTATTTTGAAGTTGTAGAGGACAGTCACCCAAGAAGGGCCAGAGTAACGAGAACCGCGAGAGTGAGGATGGCGAAGCAGGCAAGGACGGCGGGGGGGGCGAGGACGGCAAAGGCGGCAAGGACGGCAAAGGCGGCAAGGACGGCGAAGGCGGCACTGACGAGAAAAAACGGCAGAGGCGGCAAGGAAGACAATGTCGGCGAGTACAATAAAGACGGAAAGGCGGAAAGTATTGCAAAGACGACAAAGACTCTAAAGGCGTCAAAAGACGGCAAGGACGGCAAAAGATACAAAGGTGTTTAGGACTATCAAGGTATTCAGGATAGCGGAGGTATATCCGACAGTGAAGGTGGTTAGACCGGCGAAGTGGTTAGCACAGCGGAGGTGGCCTTGATGTCGAAGGAAGACGCAGGCGAGAGTTTCTGCACATAACCGCAACGGCTAATGTTAACGGTTATAATTAACGTAACGTCGAACCTTGTGTGAAGCTCAAAGAGAAATTTTGCATAACGCTTACGGTTACGCGTATAAGGTGCTGACATCTGGTATCAACAGTATTAAGTTAAACACAAGTTTCAGGCCTTTCCGATTTCGTTTTTCAATTTTTGTCCACTTTGTATACTGTGGTTTGGGTTTAGTACTTCGATTATTTATATCGAAATCATTTGTTTCCGAAAAAAAACTAACCGAGAATCGATTGCAAAGTGTGTTGCTGCCTGCTACGGAAGAATTAATTGAAGTATGTGTACTTGGAAATATTGATATGGACGATGTAGAAAATGCAATTCTGCACGATATTAGAACGAAATTGACCTGGAATTATGAAGTCTGTAAAATTTTAAACGTTGAATTATTTATTATTTTAAAACACTTCTCAGTTTGCGACACCACAAAAATTTCAATATTCCTCCCCTCTGGTTTCCATCCTCGTACAGAATAGAAGCCAACACTTCCTTCAATGGCATACATCATGCTTTGCAGAAAATAACAGTCGACGTTTGTCCGCGTTCTTACCTTGTATACTAAGAACCCCAAACAAGTATCACCGGCAACCGATTCGGTTCACGTTATGAAGCCTCGGTTACCGAACCGAGCCCGATTAACGAGTATGTTTGCTAAAGAGACAGTAATTGGTGTTTCAGACGTCACGTGACAATAGCCGGGCCGCTTAGGTTTAAGCGTCGGTGCGCAAAACCCTCTAAAGATGGGACCAGGAGAGATGGCTCAGTGCATCAACTGATGTCATTAGGTTCGAGTCTCGACGGCGGCAGGATTTTCGACACTAGCTTCTCAGCTAGGTCGAATTCAGGCGGCCGGCTGCTCTGATCGGTAGTTTCCCGTGGTTTCTCCGATCAACACCAGGCGAATGTCGGAGCAGTATCCTAATAAATGGACCACGGACCGCGTGCGATCTTTCCTGCTTCTTCCTTGTCCTATTTTCACCCTTTACACACACACTTACACTAACATGCACTAACTAACTACACATGCCGGGAGACCCGTCGGGAGCTTAGAGCTGGTCTCGGCTGGGGCGGGGTCCCGCTGGTGGGAGATACCTGGTTGAATGAAAATCCCGCTAGTCGACGGTAAGTCGGCGCCGGATCTCGTCATCCAGCGGGGAAAGATCACCGCCACCTCTCGATAAAAAACACGTACTACACTTACGGGATTAATGACCACATTAGTTGACGCACCCGGAATCAAGAAGAATCAAACAATCTATAGATTGAAAAGCGCGCACGCACAGACAGAAGGTGGGTCTTTTAACTCCCATATAACGTGGTGGAGACCATTATTGTGGCGCGCTCTCCTGAAACACAGGAACTAAAATATGAACTGCTGCCAGCGATAATTCAAACGTGCGTGGCTGCTGCGTACGTTTCGGAGATGCAAGCAGGTGCCTATGTTACAAAAATAGCGTCGATTTTCGCGCCTTCTTCAGAGGTTCCTTTTGTGTATATATTATGAATAATAGAACATTTAGAAGACGCTTTTCGTATTTCACAGAAATCGGCCAATTTTTAAATGCGGAGCCTAACCTGCAGCTGCATCCGGCGACACTAGGGCGTCCTATAGAAGCCCCCTCAAGCTTTGTAGTCAGTTTTGATGGAGAGTTTCAAGGCCGTGGTCAGAAGGGCTGAGGGTGTCTGAGTCCGGGGTCGAGGAAGCTGAGGGCGAGATGGTGGGTGGAAAGGAGGGAGAGGGGGCAGTGGGCTGGTGGTAGGCGTGGCCGGCGTCGGCAGAAGAGCGGAGCGATGGCGAGCAGGGGGATGGGACGCGTCGCATGGGATGAGCTGCGGTTCGTGCCGCGTCGTCCCCACACCCAGCCCTCACCCCGTCCCGCTCATCCCTGCCCAACCCCTTTCCCGCTCCGCCTCCACTTGCCACCTCCCCGGAGGCGAGGCCGCAACGAGCGGTTTGTGCACGCCACCTCCCCCCCGCCCCTTTCCCTCCCCGCCTCGTCATCCCCGCCGACGCCGTTGCGGGAGGCCATTACCCGCATCCACAGTGGGTTACAAAAACTAAACATTCTCAGTAATTTTAATTGGAATTTATATTTAAATCATCTCGCTGCAGTTTGCAAGAATAATGCAAACTGCGATACTCAGCATTTTTGTTCACAAATTCACAAAATGCAAATTTACAAAAAACGGTAAGAGGAAGGTTTCCAAATTAAATACGGTGCGAGCTAAAATGGGCGAGGTGTTACTTTGACCGATGCAACAAGTACTAGGATTCAGGTGGAAAATAGTATCTGAGAAAATGTGACTGCTTTTACTACTCAGAAAACTGCAGATATGAAGCATTTTTTGAGGCTTTAAACCAATTAGTAAGAGAGCTATTTGCTTCAGAGTAAGACTCGGACATTCGTTTCCACGATCAATAAAACGTGCAGCAAACATCATCCAAACGTAGTTCACTTACTAATAGACATGTACGGCCGGGGTTGAAATAGACCACTGGTTGGCTGGGGAAAAAAAGGCAGAAAAGTCCATGCTGCAGGAAACTCCCCCTTCCAACGACCTCTAATTCAACATTCCCTCTCCGGACGCAGCGTCACGAAACAAACACGTCTCATTTTGCAACATTGGCGAACTCGCGCAAAACCGGAAACGATGTCGCCCCGTCGCATACATCACGCGGACGAAGCCGCACTGCGAGCGGCGCCGCGCCGTGGCGAGCGCACGGCCGCCCCGGGCGACGAGGGCAGCGACGGCGGCGAGGGCGGCGAGGGCGACCGCCGGCAGACGCTTCCAACTCGCGCGCTGTTGTCGCGCCCTCGGGCGGAGAGCGCGTCCGGTTGGCGCCACGGCTTAGTCGAGGGGGCGTTGCCGATAATAGCGAAGGACAGGGGGGGCGTGGAGTGGCGGAGGTTGGGGTGGCGTGGGTTGTGAAGGCGTTGGATGACAGAGGGTGGGGTGGCGTCGGATGGTGGAGGGTGGGGTGGCATGGAGTGGGGAGGCGTGGCGAGAGTTTTGGCGGTGGAAAACATTGGTGATGGGGATGGTGTGGGGCGGAGGGAGTGGCGTGGAAGGGGTTGTGGGGGCGGTGACGTGGGTTACGGGTGGCGCCAGGGGTGGGGTGGGGGTGGCGTGGGCGGTGAGAGGCATGTGCGATGAGGGTAGTGAGGGCAGAGGGAGTGGTACGGGGGCTGTGACACATGGAGTGGGTGGCGTCGGGAGTAGGGCGGTGTGGTGGTGGCGTGGGTGGTGAGACGAATTGACGATGGGGGTGATGTGGGCGGAAGGGTGAAGTGATGGGCTGGTGACGTGATGGAGAGGTAGCACCGAGGGTGAGTGGTTGATTGGGATAGGGAGGCGTGAGGGTAGGAGAGGTGTGGGCGGTGAGAGACTTGGGCGGTGGGGTGTTGTGAGCAATGGGAGTGGTGTGAGCGGAAAGGATGCATAGTATTTATGCATTTGAGTGACATTTTGGTTGGCTTAAGCAGTCTTCGTGGAATTGGTGAGTCTACGACTGAATGTTTCGAGTCGGCATAAAATAACTAATATGAGCAGATACTTTGAATCTGGAAAAATTCGAGACCTTCAGATATAAAAAAATGACGAATAGAAATCGATAGTGATATACATAAAGAAAACCAAAACATCGAAGGAATGTAATTACGAGATAGGTTTTATTGCAAATGATCCAAATAGTAATAGCATTTATGTATTTAATGCAAATTTTTGTGAAAGAAAACATGTTTTTATTCATATTGAGTATATCAAAGAAATTATTGTGTAATAAAACATCAGAAAGTTGGCGACGTGGTAGAAGAAAAGAATGGTGCAAAATTGTTATTTTATTTGTACCAGGAACAATTACAGTAAGCATCAGACATTTATGAGGAAGAGGAATGTCGATCTTCCGATCGGTATAGGAGGTTTTGACTGGAAGTAATACAAAGTATTCATTGGGATTCGGAAAAACTCACATGTCAAAACACTATAAGCATTCAATTTTTCAAATCAAGAATTTTTCAGGGGAACCGGGTAAGCAAAAGATCAGCAGCCTTCCTACAAAGTGGATTCCGTCACAGATCACGGACGTCACAAACTAGCTTATGTTTAATGAATCTAGCATACTTTCGGTACTTGGCCTGGTACGAATTCGAGACCTAAACATCAACACTTTCCAGTGTAAGGCTCTGTCTTTACCATTGACTCTATCGATGCTTCTTTCCATATTTAATATGTATTCTTCTTTCGATCTTACAAGTATGGGATCTGTAAGAGAACGGAGATAAATGTGATAGAAGTAGCACACAGGCCTGGGGGCGTGAGGAGGCGCAGGAGGGCACCCAGACGTTGCACCGAAGCGGGTATGGACCTGTGGTGTAAGAGGATACGTGATGTGCGAGGGGCGGGATTGCACGCCAGCGGTGCCGGGGGCAGGAACAGGGGCGGGGACGCGGACCGGGACGGGGACGGTGCGAGTGCCCTCATTAGCCCCGTCCCGTCCTCGTCCGCCGCCGCCGGCCACGGCAACCGTCCACCCGCCCCGCCCCCGCCCCTGCCACAACCCTCGGCGGCCGCGCTCTTTCTCCAGCCGGCTCCAGGCGTCATCTTTTTTCTAGTCCACCGCCCCGCCTCCGCCCCCGCTGGCCCCTCCACTCCGCCGCCGGACACTGGGGAAATCATCGGTCGTCCCGTTAACGAGATCCGGAGGGTTTGCGCCGGGAGCGGGGGCGGGCGGCGCGGGCCGCGGTCGGCGAGGGCGGGGAGAGGGGCGCGTGCAGGGGCGGGGACGTGGCCGCCGGGGCCTCTTCTCTCCGGGCGCCTGCGCTGGCCCCGCCCCCGCCCCCACTCCAGCGCGCATCCCGCGCCCGCGAATTATTTGCCCGGCAACAGGCAACAGGCGACAGACGACGCGACCCGAGGCGCGGTGGCGACCGGGCGTGCGGCGGCGGATTAGCGCGGCGTGGCGCGGCGCGGTGCGGCGTGGCGCGGCGCGGCGTGGCGCGACGTGGCGCAGCGTGGCGTGGCATGGCGTGGCGTGGCGTGGCGTGGCGTGCGTGGCGGTGCGGGGCGGGGCGCGGCGCGGCGCGACGCTGGATGGGTGGCGGAGTAGCAGGGAGGGAGACGCTGGAGGGCGCGAGAGATGGACCAAGACGGAGCAGGGCGCCTAGGAGAGAGGGGACACGCCAGGCGAGGAGAGGAGAAGACACTCAGAGAATCATCCGGGGCTACGTGAGGCGTAGCGGGGCCTAGCGGGGCGTAGCCGTGCGTAACAGAGCGGGGCGGGGCGGAGCGTATTTCATTGACTGATTAGTAATTCCGGGCTGAACTGCTAAAGTAATTGGTTCCGTAAGTGTAGTGCACGTATTTATTGCGAGAAGTGGAGGCCGATCTGCCACCCTCCTTGCGCGGACAGAAGCAAACGGGCAGGCGAGAGTGAGGGAGGTGAAGTTTCATGCCAATATGTTTGAAAAATGTGGCCAGTGAAGGTGGATTTATTTTTGTAGTTTTGATATTTAGCGGGTGAATGTCGATACTCTATTTAAAATAAAGAAAAGGAGAAATAACAATTATATATTGATTAAAATGTAGTATGAAATAGAATACTAAATAAAATGACATACACAATTACAAAAGACATTTGGTTTTTGTAGAGGTTACACACACGAACATTGTTAACTATCAGAGAGACAATGTTAATCACCAAAGAGACTCTGACTTCAGTTAGTGTGATAACTATTTCTAGAGGCTTAAACTTGCTATATTTTTTTCATAAACTTTATATTACATCGCTTGCCATCTAAGTTTGGCATCCTTTTCTCTAGTCTGCATGAAGCGAGGGTAAGAGTCGTACGCAAAGCAATAGTCTCGATAAAGAGAAACTTGTGACCATAGCCGGGACTGAAGATAAGCGCGGGCAACCGGGCTTAGAGTGCGGACGGAAATTGCAATAAGTAGAGGATGAGTTCAGCGAGTGTGTTGGAAGGACGGGTTAGCAGCAACGGGGTGTAGGACGACGAGGACGCCAGGGAGGCAGGACAAAGAGGATGTCGAAGGACAAGGGAGACGGTAAATATAGCGACGAGGGAAATAAATCGAAAAGCGAAAGGAAATTGTGAAAAATAGGTTAGCAAGAGAAGGAACATAAAGAAAATAGTGATGAGGGAAGGATGATTGTCTAGGTGAAATAACAAGAATGGAAAACGAACAGCAATTGCAAGAAATAACTCAGGGTTCGAAAGAATAAACGATCAGTCAGAATTGAGAATAAGAAGGCAACAATGAAAAAAGTGGTGAGAGAAATGGAAAGGTAAAATGCGCAACGGAACGTAACCAGGGGAGGGAGATGAACAGAGAGAGAAGGGCGCAGTTGAAGAAATTAATCCATTGTGGATAACAGATTGCGGAGAGCCAGAAAGCGGCAAGGAAAATAAATAGCCAAAAGAGAGAGACAATAAAGGAGAGCGGTAAGAAAAAGTGCCAAGAAAAAGAGAGTAGCAGAGACGAAGTGAGCGGCAAAAAATGAAGGTCTGCAAGAAAAAGAAAGCGAAGTAAAACTAAAGAATATGTAAGGTAAAGAGTGTGGCGATACTTGGAGAATGCGGGGCTAGAGAAGGAGGTCAAATAATACCGAGCCTACGAGAGCAGTCAAATAGAGAAGAGATTCAAACAGAGCAGCTAGTCACAGAGGGCGGAGAGTGAATGGGAGGCGAGTGAGAAAGATCGCTCTGGCAGATCTCCAGCGCTGAGTCATAGAGAGCGGTAAGGCCGAGAGAGCAGTAAGGCAAAGAGAGCGGCTTAGCAAGAGATCGCCAAGGCAAAGCGAGTAGTAGAACAAGTGCGTTGCAAGGCGGAGAGAGAGAGGGAAAAGGGGAGAGGTCGACTAGGCAGAGAGGACTGCGAGCGGTGAGTCATAGAGAGTGGTAAGGCCGAGAGAGTAGTAAGGCAAAGAGATCGGCATGACAATAGATCACCGAGGCAAAGGGATTAGCGGAACAACGTACGTTGCAAGGCGGAGAGAGAGCGGCAAGAAGGCAGAGGTCGGGCGAGACGGATGCTGCGAGCAGTGTCATAGAGAGTGGTAAGGCCGAAACAGCAGTAAGGCAAAGAGGCTTGGCAAGAAATCGCCGAGGCAAAGCAAGTAGCGGAACAACGTGCGTTACAATACGGAGAGAAAGCGGCAACAAGGCAGAGGTCTGCGAGGCAGAGGTCTGCGAGGCAGAGGGGCTGCGAAGCACAGCGGGAGAGGCGAGGGCGCGAGCGTGGGCGTAGAGGCGAGCGCGAGGGCGAGAAAGGGGTGGCGCGGCCGAGGGGTGCATGAGCGCGTGAGGACGGGGAGGGGAGGGCGCCGTCCGCGGGACGCCATGAGGGTCCGGCGGGGTACAATTTCCTGTTTAGCGCAGCCGCCGCCACGCACTGCTCGCCGCGTTGGGCTCGGCTGGGCCGGGGGCTGCGGTGTTGGCATAACAAACAATTGCCCGACGCTGTGCTTTTTTAGCAGGCGTGGGCGCGGCGCCGGCCGCGGGGACGGGGGACGGGGGACGCTGAAGTAGGGGAAAAAGCACCCTCCCCTCCTCGCCCTCGCCCGCCGCCTGGGGTCCGCTCGCTGGCTCAGCGGCGCTCTATCTCCCGCCCCCCGCCCCCGCACCACCCCACTCGCGCTGTTATCGACTTAACTATTAGCAGACACTGCTTGCAGCGTTTAGCTTTTAGCGTTTAGTATGTCGGGGCGGCCCTGCTGGGAGCTCCCAAGAGATGTTGCTCGCGCTTGAGGATAGCTTTTGCGACTGGTGAGAAAGTAAAATTCTTAACGCTATTTATCGTGCACTTTCTTGCGCACAGTTGTTAGTTACGTAAAGTAATTGTATCAACACAATTCGAGCTGTCACAATTCAATAACTTTCAAAGGGCATTCTAAATATACTTCGAAATCCTAAAGTTAAGCAGTATTTGAAAAAATGTTATCACTGAATAAATATCTCGACTTCACGAAAAGCTAGAATAATCCTTCCTGAAAATCTAAGTGTAAGAATCTTCCTGAAAATGACTAAGGTGTATTATTAGTACTATTGTTATTAATATGATAATTTATTGTTTTCAATAATAACAAGAAGAAGAAGAAGAATGGGATGGTCTTCCCAATGATTCGAAGTTGGAAAAGGGTGTTAAATAAACTTCAGCATTATCTAACAATACTCTTGATAATAATTGTCCATAAGCGATTATAATCCATAATTCACTATACTTCCAGGTTTGAAGACATGTAAACAAATAACGCGAAGATTTTAAACCCCCTTAATCTTATTATTCTCATATTTTATCGTATTATCTACAACTATCTATTTGTACTACACATTATTTCAAGTGTTGGACAAGCACTCTCAAACGATATGTCTGTGTCAAAAATGCAAAGACAGTCTCAGAATATTTACATCAAATAAATCTATTCATAGCAGGTCCGAGGTGGTTAATATTTTTAGAATTTATTATCTTTTGTTGGTAGGGATTCGTTTGGATGTTGGATCAGCTACAGATGTGGCGCCACGTGCTTTGGTTGCCGTATTATACTGTGCTCAGAAAGTTCGCTTTCCGGTTGTTTCCCTGGGTTTGTTCGCCTGTAGTTTTTTTTATATTTATTTTTTTTAACCACGTCAAAGTTCAATGTAATTTCGTTTACTTTTTTCATTTTGGTTTTTAGGTTGTGGTAAATTTATTAATTTACAATTTTTTTAAATTTAGGTTATATTTCTTCGCAACTTAATTTAGAATGTATGATCCACCGACCGTAAAGTTCTACAGTGATATTGTGCTCCATACGGAGGACAAATAAACGGTTATTAATGTTTATAACTATTTAACTATAATTATACTTTCGAACGGTATTCGCCCTCAATGCCTACCGGAACGAGGCAGCTTTGTTTGTTGTTCTTTTTCGTGAATCTAATCAGTTTGTTCCCGTGGGCTCGACTTATTTCGTCGTCAAAGGAAGTTTTTGAATATTTTGTGCGGTTATCAAAACTTGTTATTCCTCTACCGTTGAGAAGGCAGCAAGAACCTTGGCCTTTTGCAACTGCATGTATTTGGCTTGAATTTTGTGTATTGTATTGAAATACTGGTGCACTTTAAAATTAATAATTCTTCTTGATTTCTTATGTCATTTCGAAGCACAAAGGACTATTAACAAAGGACTAATCTATAAATTAGCAAAGACCACAAATTATAGTCACATGGAAAAAATGCAAGGAACATTGCATTTCTTTCATTTAGGAAGGTAGGAAAAATATTTATTTTTCTTAAAAAAAATTCCACATTATCTACTACATCAATAATTGGACGAGGATGAATACACTTCTTAATTACGCAGAGTATTTAATATCGCTTTAACAAAGAGCGAAAAATCTTCCCTCTTTACAGACAAAACAAAACCCTCTTTACTCCCAGTTACTTAATTCACTATTTGAACAACGAAGACGGAACCGAAAACTCTGGGTTTTCGCATGCTTTAGCCGCAACGCATCCGTGATAATTTGATAAGCGTAATCCTCTCCCTGCGCACATTTTCCACTGGCGTGGCCGACTGAAGCAAATATTGAGAACGCGGACTGGCGGGCAGTGGCTCGCGGAGCACTGGCCAACTCCACCGCAGCGGCGCGCGGAGCGAAAGAGGAGGCGGTGGGACCTGGGACTATACGTTCAAGGCAGTGTTGCCCGATGGTGTTAAGCATTTCCCAATAGATGGCGCTGCAAAAAAACCCCAAAACGTAAAAAAACACCAAATTGAAAAAAAAGTTTAAAATATAAGAGGAGGAATGAAAATTAAAGAAACACGAAAAATTATTAATTGTATATGATAATATCTATATTTTATAGTTAACACCTATATTTTTAATGTGTCAAATTTATGTAGAACTATTTATATAAATATGTCTAATATGCATAAGTTTTGTTTTAAAGCGTATCACAAAGTGTATGAGTTACGAAGCGCTAGAGGAATCTTTGCCCCCTAAAACATCCACTAAAAACAACTAAATTTAGAGGGGAACCCCCTAACTTGGCAGCACTGGTTCAAGACCATACGCTCGAGGCGAGTCGTGGGCGGAGCGCCGTCGAATAGGTACGGTGATGAGGGGAAATTTGGGACGAGGCCGGGGGAAGTTGACTTCAGGCGAGTACTGGTCGAGGTGACGGATTGAGGTGAAAACAGGTAGGGATGAGAACGGGGCTGGGAGATTTTGGGAGGGGAGAAAGAACAGCGCGAGGCGAGAACGGAAGGAGTGAAGACGCTCAAGGTGAGGACGATCGGGGTGAGGACGGACGCGATGAGGACGGACGCGATGAGGACGGACGCGATGAGGACGGTCGGGATGAGGACGGTCGGGTTGATGGCGGTGGGGATGAGGACGGTCGGGATGAGGACGGTCGGAATGAGGACGGTCGGGTTGAGGACGGTGGGGATGAAGGCGGTGGGCATGAGGACGGTCGTGGTGAAAACGGTTGGGGTGAGGGCGGTTGGGGTGAGGGCGGTTGGGGTGAGGGAGGTCGGGATGAGGAAAGTCGGTTGAGAACGGTCGGGGTGAGGACGGTCGGGGTGAGGACGGTTGGATGAGGATGGTCGGGGTGAGGACGAGATGGGATGAGGGGTGCAGCGTGGGAGAAGTGATGAAGGACGATGTGAAGTAGGGCGGGTAGAAACGTCGTGATGATATGAGGCGAGAGGATGCGAGGACAGTGTGGGACAGAAGCGAAGAAGAGCTGTGGCGGATGTCGGGGGGAAGAGACTGTGAGACCGGGCGGAATGAGGGCGACGCAGCGGAAGGCCGGGATGCAGGCGTGAGAGATGAGGGGCATCTCGGGCCTCACTCGCGAAATGCCACGCCCCTCCGCTCCGTTCTCGCATCCCCTCTATGCCCGTCGCCTCGCGCCGCTCCACTCCGCCCCCTTCCGCCCCGCTCCGCCCCGGCCCTCCCGGCGCCGCTGCGTCACGCGCCGCTGCCTCCGTCTAATTATACTCCCGCATTCCATCATTCCATTAACGAGATTACTTATCAGGCTGTTAATTTTAACACATCAGAAACATTAAATGGCCTCATTTACACGCCATTTAAAACGACGCGGCTTTCAGTCTCATTCCGCCTTCAGCGCGCGAAGCCGGTGTCGGCGCCACGCCGCGCTCCCGGATCAGTAGAAAAGGTTGATAAATCAGAGCGGCGACGCACGGCTCGCCACGTCCTGCTGCTCTCCGCTATCTCTCCGCCACTTGCACCCAACCCCGCTCTTGCTCCTAGCGCCCCCCCGGCTCCGTTCATATGCAATCCCACTCTCCTTTTCCGTTCTACTCAGTTCCTTAGGGTTTCATCTCGTGCTTTCCATTGCGGACTGTCCTTCATTTCCTGTGTTCTCTTTGATCCTTCTTGCCCGTTTTCCCCATCTCAGCTATTTTATATTAATATGTCATAAAAAGTTTTATACATAATCTTCTAGTTATTGCGGCGACGTCGCTTTCTCACGACATACCAGTGTTATTTCGAATTTTATAAAAAAGTAATATCTGACAATATGTATATTTGAATTTTAATATACAACTTTACAATAATATTAAATATTTAATATTTTCCGCCTAGGAATATCAATTTTCTTCATTCTTCTTTTAGGTTTAGCGTGAGGCACATATGTCAAATTCGTAAGTTGTAACTATTGCTGAACAAGTAATAAATCGATTGCTACACAAGTCTTACCCGACAAGTAGACCTAATATATTTATAAATGGTTGATTGCAATTTCTCCATATATGCTCGTATGATCTTTGGGTTCGAGGTTTTTGCTAAGAGGCAAACGTTTTATTTCTTGTAATAAATGACATTAGAAATCTGTATAATTGCTTTGCTTAGCACAATAATTATTTAACAAATATTGGACTTTATTGTAATGACGAAATGTGGAAATGTGATTTCGCCGACATCATGAAATCTTGAATAATAATTTAAACTTATTCCCAATAGAAATGTTCAATTTCATGGAGACCGCCAACCCCGTACATTCACACTTATGAAAGAACCCCAGCATCTTCATTGCCTCTGCAGTGAAGATTTCAGAGGTTCCGAAGTTCAAGCATTACGGTACACATTACCCACCCACGTTAGCTAAGTAAATGAGTTCAAATCAACCATTGTGTCAAGAACTCTAGCGATCAGCTGCTTTGTTTGGTAGTTTCCGGTGTTTTTTTCTGTTATGCAGTACCAAGCGAATACCGGAGCAGAACTCTAATAAATGGACCACGAACCCAAGCGGTCATCTCTCCCCCATCCTTGTTCCCTTCTCTTTCCTAACACACACACATACACACACACGCACACACATACACACACACAGACCAATTCATGCTCTATACTACTGCAAACGTTTTCTGGAGAGTCCATTCGGGAGCTTAGAGCTTGTGCCGGCTGGATCGGTGCTCGCGAAGTAACTGGGTGAGATAATTTATCTACTTCTAATAATTATTTACATAACTATAACAGAAAATTTGTCTTTCGCCAACGAATAAAATGTTGACGGCAAAAAAAATTTTGAATGAGTTGAATTCATTATTTTGTAGCACAAATTCACAAAACGTACAAGAACATACTCTTACAATCATGCCAATATGCGAGGTGGCAGCCCTTTTCCCAGTGTTTTGTCTACTTTGCACTACCCAGTTGTTTTATATGGCCTTGACGTGTTTGCGGTACCCATTCGGTAAAGTCTACTGCTGTTTGCTGAACACGTACCGCAAAGTAACACTTCCTAATTAATAAACAATGAAAGCAAGTACTAGATTCCATGCACGAGCATGAAAAATGCATCAAATATAGAGTACTAGATCAACCCTGTGCATCTAGTACTTTCAATTCATACTACGATCTCCACAATGCCGCAAATTATACAATTATTATTTTACTATACATTTAATGTTTTTTTAACGACAAAATGTTTAAAATGATAAAATAACAATGTCTTAGTGCAAAATAAATACCGCAGAAAATTGTGCTGTCCTCAGTTAGTTTTGTAAATGCACTTAAAATCATTGACGAATTCAAACAGTGCTTTCAGCAGAGGAATCTTTACTCATTTCTGTTCTACGACTTAGTTTCATTTTAACTATAGTTTGACTATAGTATTAACATTATTTCTGCTTAACATTTATCCATAGATTAGTAATTAAAGATACTGAAATAGTACTTTTTTCCCTTGCTCCCACTCACCCGCGGGTTACAAGCAACTGGTTACAGCTCGACAACCGACTGGTTAGCATGTACAACGACATAAGTGGAAAATCACTATTGCAAAAAAATATACTTGTGAGGAATTTTTATTTCTGCTGGGATTTACATTTTCGGAGTTGCCTTGCATCTGTCTCATTACGCCTTCCATCCCATGTCTCTCTCTCTCTCACTCGCTCTCTCTCTCTCTCTCTCTCTCTCTCACACACACACACACACACACACACACACACACACACACACACTCCACGCAACACTATCAAATTGTCACCGGAATTCGACAGCCATCCAGTTCTCGCATGCTCACCGGAAAGAGGCCAAAATTGCAGATGCATACAGACTCCATGCCGTGCACGTCTGCTCTTTCCCGGAAGACAAGCAATCACCTAAATAGTGTGTCCCAGAATAAATGTTACGAACTTCTAGTGCACGTAGAGAAGCAGAAAATGATTCCTTTCGTCCACGAACGTATAGTGGAAAAATGCATAAAGGGGACATGTCCCCTTGACTGCATCAGTACGTGAACTGTCGCACATGTGTGCACAGGGAATTCCCTGCAAATTAGTAATTCCTTAAATGTTATCAGTAACTCTTTTAAATGGAATTTCCCGCTATATGATCATAGGAAAAAGGTAATCATTTTCAACTTCTCTATATGCACTAGCAGTTGTAACATTTATTCCTAGACACCTACATTATTTCTAAAGCAAGGTATCTATTGCTGTTCCTACTCCCATTCAAACCTAACATGAGGTGTAAATGCAAATAATGTCACGGAGAGGTAACGAATTGCAGTTTTATAAACGATAAGGATTTGTTTAAGAAACGTCCCGAAGAATAGGCGTAAATTAAATCCACACCACCCGTTCAACTTAACTGTTTCCTGACATACCGATTACACGAAAACTGTGCGTCCTAGGGCCTTAAAACTTGGTTTTTGAAGTCGAATGCTTCGAGCTACGTTTCTCAAGTCGTAACATATAACCCGAGATGTTTTGTAACCTATTACACTTTAGCAGGATTTGTTCGTGTGAGAATTCCCACGCAGAGTTAAATGTAGTCAGATGCAAAATTATTTTAATGTTATAAGGAAATTGAAAATAAGGTTTATATACATCTATTCAGACCAGTGGTTGCCAACTCAATGCTTCGTGACGTCACAAAAATCTGCTCTCTTGCTCCGACCCGACCGACCGAGGAAAGGTAGGGACCGTCGCGGCGGCAAGCGCACAGTATTCCAAAGACGGTACGGAAGTGGGGAAAAAGATTCGCTTGGGAAATCGATAATTTACAACTGGTAATTATTATTTAGAATGTTTATTATTTGATAACAATATTAAGGATTATATGCTAAAATATACATTATTACGTAACTCGAAACTCTTCTCGTATACACGTAATGTGCGTAAATAACTCTTTATCGTAGCCAGTACTGTAATTCCACTTCCATTCTTCCAGTAAATAACATTTTTAGAAAAGAGTTTTCACATTTTAGGACAATAATATTTTATAAAATAGTATATAATATGACGAATTAATTCGTTCTGAAGCAATAATTAATATTAACAAATAAGTAACAAGTACGTACCCGAAAGGGTTCACGTAAGAGATTTTTGATCCCAGGCTTGATTATTATTGATGTACGGTTTTGTTAGAGAATGTTATAAGTCCTCGTGACTTTCAGTAACTTTTCCTTAATCTTCAGTGTGAAAATTCTTTACTATTCCTTGATTGCGAGCTATGTCAATTATCAGAATATATTTTAATTTCGCAGATTTCTCTGGGTCGCAAAGCAACGAAATGCATCTGTAGGTTGGGATTTATAACATACTGCAGTTTTTTCGATCACACTAAACATTTCGCCATTGTTCCAGTATCTACAAATGGATACCTTTGTTCTCTAACAAAAAGAAAATTTACGGGTAGAGGGTTATCTTCTCATGTTGCCTGAAACACCGGCAAAGGTCCACTGCTAAGGTTTCGGTACCGTCTGCCCCTCCTTCCCTCCCCCATTCGCTCGCACCGCTTCTCCGAGTGCCTTTTCTCGGACGGGAAACAATGCTCCGACGTCATTCCTTGTCCAGTTGGCAATCCCTGATTTAGACAGTCCCTAGAACTGTAAATGCTGTTCTTTCAGGGCACTGCGTGTTAAGAGTTCAATTTTTAGCACAAGTTTTAAAAGTGAGACGATGTTCAAATAATCAGATAAAAGTGTGAATTCCAGATAAAAATACTTGTTTCTGCTCGCAATGTATCATTAAGTGCTGCTCTGCTGACCTTACTGCATCATTAAATGATTTGTTTACTTGAATTAAAATAATAGGAAAGTCAATATGGCTGTCTAAAAAGTAGCGCGTGACACATGTGGTAAAAGTGATTTTACTTTGCTCGTAGGATTGCTCCACTCTGTCTATCTACCGTGAATCGCAACATTTCCAATTGCAAAATAAAATGCCACTTTTACCACTGGTATCATAAATTATTGTGCAAATAAACACGTGACAAAGGCGGAGGAAGAAGGGGGTGGAGCGAGGAGTGATTTCACATCCGCGAGTTCTCCCATGGGTTTGATAGTTAATTCAAAATTGAAGGGTCAGTATTTTAATGGTGAGTGCTACTGAACCACTGTCCGTTGGAGAGGAGGATGACGAGAGGCAACGCATTACTGAGCGTTGGGAAATGAGAAGTCTTACGCCTGTGTATCGTCGTTTTTCGTGTGTAGGTAATTCCAGTGGTGGTTTAACTTTGCCTTCCACAACATGGAACTGGTCGAGTGATCATGCGAGGTGTATAGGTAATACCGATACGTTAACCTGTAGCTTCCAGTAAATGATCGGGAGATGTGGCTCAGGGAATTAACTGATGTCACTGCAGTGCATATGACTTCGAGATCCAATGATCGAGTCCCGACGGTGGCAGGATTTTCGGCACTATCTAGATAGCTAGGGTTGCGGTTGGTCACTGCCTGGAGGAGAATTCTAGCGGTCGGCTCCTCTGATCGGCAGTTTTCCGTGTTTTTTTCCGAGCAACACCAGGCGAATGCCGGAGCAGGAACCTACGAACGGACCACGGAACGCGCGTGATCTTACCTTCTTCTTACTTATCCTGTCCTCACCCCTCCTATCCATACTCGCTTCTATGTTACACTACCGCACATGCCGGGAGACCAGTCGGGAGCTTCGAGCTTGTTCCGGCTGGGGCGGTGCCCCGCTGGTTGGAAATACCTGGTTGAGGAAAATCCCGCTAGGTCGGCGCCGGATCTCACCACCCAGCAGGGAAAGATTACAGGCATAGCCCATCGAAAACATGTACCACACTTACGGGACTAATTACCTTTTGCTGTTGACGCGCCCGGATTCACAAATCAATCAACCCACTAAATGAAGAATGATAGGGTAAACATATGAAGTGTGTAATTGCGATGGAAGTTTTTCAACTTTCATTGAATGAAGAATGGTAAAATGATCAGTACAGTAGAGATGTTTAGGTAAATCTGGTGGTTTTCCATTACCTAGATCTGTATGGAGAATGGGAGGGTGATAATGAGGTGTGTGTGATAGCACTTGTGGTTTGCTGTTGCCTTTCACTGTACTAAGAATGGTCGGACGATCGTGAGGTGTGTGTTGCCTTGGTGGTTTGCAATTATCTTCCACTGAGTGCAAACGCCAGAGTGATCATGGGGTAAACGTTGATATATGAATGGGATGAGTTTCAGATGAGATTCATGGAAGTGTGTGAAGTCAACCAACTCACAGCAACACATTGAAATCACCCATGGTTTACACGGGACTCGAACACGGGCACGATTTACACGGGTCCGAAGCCTTGGAGTTTAACCTATTATGGTTTCACGATTTAGAATCCCCCCGTCATCGACGCTTCGTACTTGGTGTCCAAGTGGAATCTAGCACCGAGACTCTTTTAGTTGCAGACGCGCGAATATTCACTCCTTCTTGGAGGGATCCTATCGTCATCACAGAATATGCAGTTTCATAGCAATAGTAAGTTGCTTAAGTTTATTTCTGCCCACTGCAATCGTTCTAGCAAACGTACTAGATCCGAACTTCTCTCTCTCTCTCCACACACACTCTCACCCTCTCACTCTCACTCTCACACTCTCACTCTCACCCTCTCACTCTCACTCTCACACTCTCACTCTCACCCTCTCACTCTCACCCTCACACTCTCACCCTCTCACTCTCTCACTCGCTCTCTATCAAAACAAAAAAAAGAAGCGCGATCTCTGTTAAAAATTGCATACTCTCTAGAAGAGATTTAAATTGTCAATATTCGCATTACTTACATAGTACCCTATATCATTAATATTGCTTTATTTGCTGGGTATTTCATGGCACTTTCCAATTTGGTACACTTCGCCGACGTGCATTTACAACCGACACGCACTCAAGGATCGTCAATCTTCACACATTGCACATTTATCGCACGGATAGACAAATATATTCTCCCCCCCCCTTTGTGTCTTTCTCTCCGCCGTTCCCTCA
The DNA here is from genome assembly GCA_031308135.1 of Acheta domesticus. Lineage (NCBI taxonomy): Eukaryota > Metazoa > Arthropoda > Insecta > Orthoptera > Gryllidae > Acheta > Acheta domesticus. Next base: position 268,195,669 of record JAHLJT010008446.1, read on the forward strand.
ACTTCCTCTCATTTCCACCCTTAATTCTTTCTTCATTATTCCCTTCTCCTCACGTACATTCACTCTTCGTCTCCCTTCCCCCTCTCTTTCATTCTTCCCATCATTCGTTTTCCCTTCAGAATCCTTCCCTCTCTCCCTTTATGTCTCCCTTTTTTTACCTTTCTGAATGACTCCTGTCTGCGCGTCACCGTATGGCTCCCTGCGGGGAATTTCGGGCCAGTGGTCGCTGTCCTCGCACCGTCAGCGCCGCCCCGCCCCCCTTCCGCCCCGTTTCCGGCGCCCCGCTAACCCATCAAAACGCCAGCCGCGCCGGGCGGGGGCGGGGCCGGGGGCGGGCGTGAGCGTAGGCGCGGGCGCCGGCGCGGGCGGGGCGCGGGCGAGGGCGCGCGACGCGCTGTCCGCCAGGAGCAATGGCGGCGAAGCGGCCTGCGGGACCGGCGCCGCGAACGGCGGGGGCGGGGCTGCCCGCTGCAGCAGCCACTCCAATCACTGTCATGCCCGCTAACCGTAAAGTATGCCGGCGTCGCGTCGGGCACCGGCTCTGCGATAGAAAGGGCCGCGCGCGCCCTGGGATCGCGGCGGGCGGGGCGAGGGGGGGCGAGGGGCGGGGCGTGGGGTGGGGGCGTGAGGGCGGGGCGAGGGGGTGGGGCGTGAGGACGGGGCAAGGGACGGGGCGAGGGGGCGGGAAAAGAGGCGGGGAGAGGTGCAGGGCGATGGGGGCAGGGCGAGGGGCCGGACGAGGGGCGGGGCGAGGGGCGGGACGAAGGGCGGGACGAAGGGGCGGGGCAAGGGGATGGGGTGAGGGGGCGGGGCAAGAGGCATGGCAAGGGGGCAGGGCAAGAGGCGTGGCGAGGGGCGGGCAAGGGGGCGGGTGAGGGGGCGGGACGAGGTGACTGGCAGAAGAGGATAGGTGAATGGGCGAGGCATCACGGGGAGATGGTGCAACTGTGTGAGGAACGTAGAAGCGTTGTGAGAGATGGGCTGAAGTTGTGGGGAAACAAGGTGGGGCACTGTGGGGAAAGGGAGGCTGTGTGAGAGATGAGAAGGCGGATCGTGGAGGCGGGTGAAGGGACGAGGCGCGTTTGAGGAGAGGGTTTGCGGGGTGCCGCAACTGGGAGAAAGAGAGCGTGGCGGAACGAAGGGATGTGATGATGCAAGCGGACGGGTTAGGTGAGGTTGCCTGTGGTGACATGATGGGCTGGTCTAGGGACTATCCGTTTAAAGCGGAGGGGCGAGCAGTGGGGGAGGGTGGGAAGGTACGATAAGGGATAGCGGAACGAAGAGATGATGTTGAGCCAGGCGATGGGATGTGAAATGGTAAGAGGGTAAACGGTGTGAAGAGCTGGAAATGCAAGGTTTGAGGGGTGCGGGGTGATTAAATGCGGGTAATGGAGCGGAGTAGAGAAGGTGAGGAGTCTGGCGAGGAGAGTGGATGTTGCTGGCGACGGACGTAGCGACGGGCATGGCGTTAGAGCCTGGCTGCTGCGATGGGGCAAGAGACGAGAGGAGAGTCTGGGATCGGAAGTGGTGTAGATTCGGGGAGATGTGGGGTACAAGCGGGTATAGAGGAGACCGCGTGAGCATCAGAGTACCTGAGAGGGAGAGGAAATTCGCTACATTCGAGAAGCGGCTTTCACATCGCCACAATGCAAACCGCGACCGCAGCCCATCAGCCAAGAGCAGCTTGTCCACAGATCCCGTCGCCGATGGCCGCTGTTTTCCTAAGCTTTTGTCAACGGACTCTCTAGTGATTTTGCTGTCCGGTAGCCACAGTGGAAATGATCCTTTTGCTTTATCTGTTTTTTGATCAGGTTGACTTCGACCAACATCAAAGTTAATCCTTTTTTTGGTACAGGAAGGAATCTTTTTCTTTCAGTGTGGTACGGCTTTTTTATGTACTGGAGATTAATTATATATTAAAGAGCACACAGTCGAGGCGGTTAAACCGGGAGATGTGGCTCAGTGCATCAACCGATGTCACTGCAGTGCCTCTGACCGAAAACTCCTAGGTTCGAGTCCGACGGTGGCAGGTTTTTCGACACAAGCTTGTTTTCTAGGTCGAATTCAGTCTGTCTGGAGAAGAATTCTAGCAGCCGGCTGCTCTGATCGGTAGTTTTTCGTGGTTCCTCCGATCAACACAGGAGAATGGGGGACCAGTACCTTAACAAACGGCCAACGGACCGCGCGCGATTTTTCCTTTCTCTTCCTTGTTCTATCGTCACCCCTCAGACACACACACACTCACAAAAATATGCACTACACTACCACACATGCTGAGAGACCGGTCGAGGGGGGGGTTGAGCTTGTCCCAGCTGGAGCGGTGCCCAGCTGGAGCGGTGCCCAGCTGGTGTGAGATACTGGATGAGGAAAACCAGGCTAGTCGTCGGTAGGTCGGCGCTGAATCTCGCCAACCACCGGGGGATAATCACCGCCATTTCTCCAAAAAAAACGTGCACTACACTCACGTGATTATTGATCTCAGTAGCTGACGCGCCCGGAATCACTAACAAACAATTAATCGAGGCGGTTACAATCAATACAATATAAACCATCAGTAGTGACACTCACCTGTAATGTGTCCAAGCATTTGATTGCAGTACAGTGCTTAGGAGAACAACGTTACCACTTCTCAGCTGCGCTTACACGCAACACTCGCCGTGCTAGATACATGTAATTTTGCCAGCTTGTTCAGAACCTTTTAAAATCTTTTTTGATTTTTATGTACTAAGAATCATTGCAAGTAGTGGTTTTGCGGCACTTAGTAATCAGACCTTTCATGACCTGCTTCCTGTCGAAGCGCGGAATTCGCGGACTTCGCCGAGCGCCGCCGTTATCTATCGTCAGCGCCCCAGTTGCCTGGGACAATCGGAAAACGTTTTGCCGCAAACAATCTTTTTCTGTATCAAGAACTGTTTCAAGAAGATATTGTGATTGTGCCTGCAGCATTACATTTTTCCTTTACTACGTAAGTGGTATACAGAAATTAAAAATAACAATAGAGACTTTAACAAGTTATTATGATAACATACGGTTGAAATATCTCGTTGCTAGCTCCAGCAGTTTTGGTCCTGCGATGAATCTATGGTTGAAATGACGTATTGTCACGGCACTTCCTTTTAACCCTTGAATGTAAATTTTAAACGAAAGTTTGAAGGAATCATAAATGTATTAGGATAAATGAATATGAATTGAGTGAATCACATTAACAACAAAACGTGATCAAATTAATGGGAACTTTAATAGCAGCACGAAACTAGTTTGTGCCTGGAAGAATATTGGAGTTCGTTTTCGACTGCCTTGTTTCACGCTGTGACTGTACCTCTGGGCAGTCGTAAACTGAGTGAGACTAAGTTGAATTTTGTTATGCTCTGTCAGCGATCGGAATACTGGCAAACCGACCAATATATTGACTCCTCCTTTGAGTCACTGATGAGTACAAACATTCAGGTCAAATGGGTTGAGCCGTTGTCTGCCCCGCTTCATGAAAAGGAGATACCTCTGGAAACGAACCAAACGACTGGTAGCAAATGGCGTAGACAATGAGCAACGTAACAGATTAGACTGTTACTTATTCACAGTGCTTCTGTGGTGAGCATATATGATTCAGTCGCTTCGGGGCTAGTTTCGTTGTAATCTGTTAAATCAAGGAATATCGAACAGAAGAAAAACGTTAGATCGGAATAGGTGGAATCATACGCCCTTTTTGAACCATTTCAAAGATTTAAAGAACAAAGGTGATTTCAGATAGTTATTATACATTATTGAGCCCAATCGTCACCTTTGGTCCGATACCAGAGTTCTCGGGGAATAGAGGGTTGGACTTCTTCTTCTTCTTCTTCTTCTTCTTCTTATTATTATTCCATTACATCACGACTAAAGATGTTACGAGTCGGCTGAATATAAAATCTACTCCAGGTTGCAACCAGCTACCTAACGAGCAGATTCGGTGACTATCAGTGCCTCTACAATACTTTATGCAAAATGTGGGCTGTTCCAAATAAAGCAATTTCTTGCACTTCCCAGTCTTTTGAATTACCTGGGAGTTTAGACAAGTTCTTACTCAAATTTTGCGGAATAAATCCCAGAGCTCCGATAACTATCGGGACGACCTGTGCTTTTAAGCCCCACATTTGGCTGATCTCGATTTCCAAACTCTTGTATTTAAGACGTTTCTCTGCCTCCTTGGTAACGACGTTTCGATCGCAAGGTACAGCAACATCGATAAGTAAACACGATTTTTTTGACAAATCCCGGATAACTATATCCGGTTTGTTTGCCGCTATCGTGCGATCAGTTTGAATTTTTTGGTCGTACAATATCGTACACAATCCAACAGACGTCACCGGTTTTGGTGAGTGTTCGTACCACTTGGGGCATGTGTTTGGAACTTCGAGGGCGGTACAGATCTGCCAGTGGAGGTAGCTACACTCCCTGTCATGTCTTTTCAGGTATTCCGTCTTTGCTAGGATTGGACAAGCTGAGACAATATGATCAATGGTTTCTACTTGCTCCAGGCAAATGCGGCATTTATCATCTTGGGAAATTTTGAGAACCGCTTTATCATAATGTCGTGTTCTCAAGGCCTGATCTTGGGCAGCTATTACAAGTGCTTCCGATTCTGGCTTCATTCTTCCCCTTTTAAGCCACATAAATGATTGATCTTTATTGATCTGCACCTTGTCCATTCTTTTTAGGTATTGTCCGTGGAGTGGTTTGTCTCTCCACGATTTCTTTAACATTTTTTGTGTTTCACACTTCATGTTTAGCAGCATCAGAAGTTCAGTGTCTGTGTTATTCGACGTGTCTTGCCTAGTTTTCTTCGCAATGCTTCTAGCTACACTAACAATGCCTCTGTTTCCCATTCTTCGGTCAGATTTCATGACCTGCATCATTAGAGGGTCATCTTGATGGCTGACTACATACTTTCCCATCCCGACTATTGCGTTGTGCCAGGAGGCCTCAATTTGTCTGAGGCCTCTTCCTCCTTCCTTACGTGACACATAAAGTCTATGTATATCAGCTCGAGGGTGGGAAACATGATGCATTGTTAGCAGTTTTCTGGTTTTTCGATCCATGGTGCGGATTTCCTGCTCAGTCCAGTCCACTAGTCCAAAACTGTATTCGGCTACAGGTACCGCCAAACTATCTATTGCAGAAATTTTATTCCTGGAATTCAGAGCGGACTGCAGGACCAGTCTCACTCTCCTATAATACTCCCTACGAATTCTCTCTTTCATTCTGTCATTCGAGATGGTTTCACATTCTTCAATGCCCAGATATTTGTAAGTTTTACCTGGCTCAAGATCTTGAATCACAGTGTGCGTATCAATTTCAATATTCTCAGACGTTGTGAGTTTCCCTCTTTTTAAATTGATTTTTGCACACTTGTCAAGACCAAACTTCATGCAGATGTCATTGCTAAAGTCATTCACGACAGACAGCATTTGGGAGAGAATCGCTTCATTCTTAGCAAACAGTTTAAGATCATCCATGTAAAACAAATGTGATACTGGCCTTTCATCACCATGGAGCTTAAAACCAAAGTCAGTGTGCGACAAACTGTCTCGACAGTGGGATCAAACTAATGCAAAACAGCAGAGGGGATAGTGAATCTCCTTGAAAAATACCCCTGTTAATCTGAATACTTCTGGTTTCTACTGCTTCTTTTCCGCTGTGGATTAGTAACCTGGTACTCCACGACTTCATACTAGCCTTGCAAAATTCAATAAGTCTAGGATGAAATCGATAGATCTCCAGGGTCTTCAAAATCCAATCGTGTGGTACACTATCAAAGGCCTTTTGGTAGTCAATCCAAGCCATGCTCAAATTACGTTTGCGTTTCTTTACATCATTCAAGATGACTTTATTCAGTAGCAAGATTTCCTTACAGCCATAAGAGCCTTTACGACATCCTTTTTGTTCAGCTGGCATTAGATGATTCTTATCTAGATGTCTGTACATTTTGTCAGCTATGGCTGAAGTTATAACTTTGTACAGTACTGGCAGACAAGTAATTGGCCTGTAGTTTTTCGCCAAAGAGCTGTCTCCCGCTTTAGGTAGCAAATACGTGATGCCGCGTGTGAGCCATTCCGGGATTTCCTTTGGGTTTTCAAAAATTTTATTAACAGCCTTTGCTAGATGAGAATGTATTGCTGTTAATTTCTTAATCCAATAAATCTGGATTTTATCAATCCCGGGGGACTTCCAGTTTCCCATGTTCTTAATTGCTTGAAGAGGTCCTCTTCCGAGAATTGGTGAACATCTTCCACTGTTTCTACAAGTTCATCGGCAGCATCAACTTCAGATTGAAGCCATGATGCGTCTTTGTTGTAGGATCTGCTCTCCTCCCAGATTCCTGCCCAAAACGCTTCGACGTCTTCTTTTGAAGGGTTGACAGCTTTGCCATTCGGTTTTTCAGTTAGACTGCGATAGAATCTCTTCGCATCTGTTTCAAACAACCGGTTCTGTACACGGAAATCTATTCTACGTTTGTAACGTCTAATTCTTTGAGCCCATGCTTGAATTTTCTCTTTTAGCTTTTCAACTACCATTAGCCTGCTGGTGTCATTTTCAATTTGGTATTTTTGTTCAACATTGAATATTTTTCGTTGAACTTTAGAGGTGTGCATTGATTTAGAAGATGCCTCAGCTAAGAGTGATATTTCGCGCCGGGTGTCGGGCTATCCGTTTCCTAATTCTGTTCAACCATGGGGTACAGAGCTGTTTACTCTGTTTTGCTGTCGGCCGTCGGTGTTTCTTGGCTGGCCCCAAAATTATCTGAGATACTAGATATCCAGTTGCATATATGATGTGATTGATTTCAGTAATATCTAGATGTCTGCCTGGGGTCTCCACCACCTCATTTAAGACAGAATTCACTGTTTCTATCACTCTTTTAGCTTTGGCAGTTTCGTATATTCTCCTCAACGGTTCGCGAGATTCAAAGGGAAGTTGACTAACTCTTTCTATCTCGCGCCGAAGGAGATTTCGCATTATGTTCTTATCGTGTAATTCATTGCCAGATAAATTTTCACCACTGACGTGTGTTTCACCGGAAATAGATGAACCTTCCACGGGATCATCATTTTGAAGTTCTACATATTCGTCATGTGGGTTGTTCGAGCGAAGTACATACTCCGCATTTCTCTCAATGTCAGCAAGTTGTTCTGCTGTGAATTTTCCACTGCTGAGTATGTATCGTCGTTGACTGGCAAGCTTCTTTGAGTCTAGGGTAGGTCTGATATCTGGGTTCCGCTCTCTCCATACCTTGAAAACTTCTATTTCTGAGCCCCCATTTTTCGCTTTGCATAGTAAAAGCACCACATCACCTCCTTTAATTCATCCCGGGTCCATCTCTGACGATGGCTTCGAGCTACTGCCGGCTCTGGGTCCCTGGGACTAACATCCGTGGGATGGCCAGACGTCGACAAGGTGACATTAGCTCGGTTTCTGAGCAGGTATGGGACATTGTAGAACAAGGCACGTTAAGGTTCATTACATTGCTTGTTCTACCCATTTTGCTCATTGGTTTGAATTGAAGATTCGCAGGATGCAAGTTCGAGTTCACAGATCACACTTAACCTTCGGGTTGTTTCCTGCCATCCGTTACTGCGACCACAGTGGCCTCGGGGCATCCCCCCGCAGGGTCCAGCAAGGGGTCCCTCCGATCGCCAGTCGGCATTACTAAACCCTACGGGATTTTCACTGACTGCTGAAGGCAGCCTCCTTCGCTGGCTAATGCAAGGTTCGGGCCTCCACTCTAATCAGTGGCCTGGTGTGCCAACCCAGTTTCTCTCCTGTACCCTCTATGGGCCGACAACAGGAAGTCCAAAGGTTCATGACCCTTCCCTCTCTACTTACTTCCCACACTCCTCAAAATGGAGTACTTCTTCGTCTGACCCCTCACCTTCAACCTATTCAGCAAGGGAGGCCCTACCGGTAGCTAGGCTACCACTGACATAGCTTTAAGGCTCATGGGGGTACTCAAGCTCCACCACCAACTGCAAGGTCGTGTACTCCCTAGGTGGAGTTATTATTATTATTATTCCATTACATCACGACTAAAGATCTTATGAGTCGGCTGAATATAAAATCTACTCCAGGTTGCAACCAGCTACCTAAGGAGCAGATTCGGTGACTATCAGTGCATCTACAATACTTTACGCAAAATGTGGGCTGTTCCAAATAAAGCAATTTCATGCACTTCCCAGTCTTTGAAATTACCTGGGAGTTTTAGACAAGTTCTTACTCAAATTTTGCGGAACAAATCCCAGAGCTCCGATAACTATCGGGACGACCTGTGCTTTTACGCCCCACATTCGGCTGATCTCGATTTCCAAACTCTTGTATTTAAGACGTTTCTCTGCCTCCTTGGTAACGACGTTTTGATCGCAAGGTACAGCAAGCATCGATAAGTAAACACGATTTTTTGGCCAAAATCCCGGATAACTATATCCGGTTGGTTTGCCGCTATCGTGCGATCAGTTTGAATTTGTTGGTCGTACAATATCGTACACAATCCAACAGACGTCACCGGTTTCGGTGAGTGTTCGTACCACTTGGGGCATGTGTTTGGAACTTCGAGGGCGGTACAGATCTGCCAGTGGAGGTAGCTACACACCCTGTCATGTCTTTTAAGGTATTCGGTCTTTGCTAGGATTGGACAAGCTGAGACAATATGATCAATGGTTTCTACTTGCTCCAGGCAAATGCGGCATTTGTCCATCTTGGGAAATTTTGAGAACCGCTTTATCATAATGGTCGTGTTCTCAAGGCCTGATCTTGGGCAGCTATTACAAGTGCTTCCGATTCTGGCTTCATCCTTCCCATTTTAAGCCACATAAATGATTGATCTTTATTGATCTGCACCTTGTCCATTCTTTTCAGGTATTGACCGTGGAGTGGTTTGTCTCTCCACGATTTTTTAACATTTTTTGTGTCTCACACTTCATGTTTAGCAGCATCAGAAGTTCAGTGTCTGTGTTTATTCGACGTGTCTTGCCTAGTTTTCTTCGCAATGTTTCTTGCTACACTAACAATGCCTCTGTTTCCCATTCTTCGGTCAGATTTCATGACCTGCCTCATTAGAGGGTCGTCTTGATGGCTGACTACATACTTACCCAACCTGACTATTGCGTTGTGCCAGGAGGCCTCAATTTGTCTGAGGCCTCTTCCTCCTCCTTACGTGACACATAAAGTATTATGTATATCAGCTCCAGTGGTGGAAACATGATGCATTGTCAGCAGTTTTCTGGTTTTTCGATCCATGGTGCGAATTTCTTGCTCAGTCCAGTCCACTAGTCCAAAACTGTATTCGGCTACAGGTACCGCCAAACTACCTATTGCAGATATCTTATTCCTGGAATTCAGAGCGGATGCAGGACCAGTCTCACTCTTCTATAATACTCCCTACGAATTCTCTCTTTCATTCTGTCATTCGAGAGGTTTCACATTCTTCAATGCCCAGATATTTGTAAGTTACCTGGCTCAAGATCTTGAATCACAGTGTGCGTATCAATTTCAATGTTCTCAGACTTGTGAGTTTCCTCTTTTTAAATTGATTTTTGCACACTTGTCAAGACCAAAATTCATGCCAGATGTCATTGCTAAAGTCATTCACGACAGACAGCATTTGGGAGAGAATCGCTTCATTCCTGGGCAAAACACTTTCAGATCATCCATGTAAAACAAATGTGATACTGGCCTTTCATCACCATGGAGCTTAAAACCAAAGTAGCTTGCGACAACTGTCCGATAGTGGGATCAAACTAATGCAAACAGCAGAGGGGATAGTGAATCTCCTTGAAAAATACCCCTGTTAATCTGAATACTTCTGGTTCTACTGCTTCCTTTCCGCTGTGGATTAGTAACCTGGTACTCCACGACTTCATACTAGCCTTTGCAAAACTCAACAAGTCTAGGATGAAATCGATAGATCTCCAGGGTCTTCAAATCCAATCGTGATA
>JAHLJT010008446.1:268205733-268276659 GCA_031308135.1 Acheta domesticus
GACAAAATCAGGAATGAAGTTGATCCGACCAATTGGAGATGAGATCGATAGTAGAAAAACATTCAAGAAAGGCGACTTCACTGGTTTGTGCATGTTATGAGAAGACCTCTAGAGTACGTGGCTTACCGAGTGAAGTCCATAGAGAGTGAGAAACGAGAACGGGCCGCCCAAAGAAGAAGTGGAAAGATTGTGTTAGGAAAAAAATGTGTCAGAATGGTGTCACCGTGGAAATGGCCAAGATTGAAACAGCTGGAAGAGTAGTGATCCGAAAAGCCGACCCTAGCTAACTGGGATAAGGTTTAAAAAAAAGAATAAGTAATACAGCAAGGAAAAGTTCCGATTTGTCGACAAAAATAGTTTATGTGGATCACTAAAAACCGAAAAGTCGAGCTTTCTTCTATTCTTTCTAGTAAATTGCTTTCTTTTATACGAGCATTATCTCGTACATAGAGTAGTCTGTATCTACCTTTTGGAGATCCTTGATTGTGTCCAGAAATCTGGCAGGATAATTTCATCGCAGATGACACTGAACCAAAACTACATCTTAATATCAATTTTGTAATATTTTAAATATATTTTAAAATATGAAAACAGTCAAACATTTGTTGACCACATCTCAATATGCGAAATTAATATGAAAAAACAAAAGAAATTCAAGGGCATGGAGGTCATCTCGGACGAGAGAGTTCGGTAGGGAGTACAGAGAGAGTTCCTTTGGTTCTAATTCATAAACAGTGTTATCATCAGTTATATTTCGTATTTTAACTATCACGGTATTGTGATCATGAGAATTTTTCTTTCAGAAAACAAAGCAAAGGAAAATAAAATACATCGATCACAAAACATCGATGTTAAAAAACCATCGTCATCAATGCCAAAAAAACATTCTACATAAACATAGATGTTTTGAAAACATCGACATCTATGTCACATCCCTAGTAGACGGATGTGAGTCCGGTGCCCGATTTGGGCCGTAGCGCCATCGAGTGGAGAGGGACTCGCAAGTGGCTGGCCGACCGCTCCGAAAGAGGTGGAGTGCCGCCGACGGACTAACGATCACGAAAGTGCTGGGGACGGAAACGGAAAAGACGCGTCGGGGAAGGGGCGGGGGGAGAGGCAGGCAGAGGCTGCGAACAGACCTAATTGCGACACTCGAAATCAATCGCACGCGATCGACCACGGCCGCTAAGAAGGCGTTTCCGGCGGCCGAGAGTGCATTTCTGTGACGCGTCTCTTGGGACGAACCGAGCACTCGCAAAGAAGATGAGTTTCTCTCTTTCTTTCTCATTCAGAGGAAGTAATTTTCTAGCGCGCACCAGCCATCTCGGCGACCTAAATAACCCAAATGGCTTTGTCGGCACCAGCATTGATACGAATTCGGCGTAAAATGTGTGTGGTACAATGATTTGATATTAGCCTACTCGAGGTCGCCTACTAGAGTTGACATCAATAAACGAATACCATAAAAATTAATTTTGACATTGTGCTGAGAGAAAGATTTTTTTCTAATCTCATTGTAAAACGTTATGTGCTGTAAAGCGAGATAATACTCTAATATTGTAATATTGCACCTCAGCTTTTGGGTCAATGACCCACATCGCCATCAGGTTTTTCGTTGTTTCCCTGCTCCTTTGAGCAAATGATGAGATGTACTTTTGTTTTGCTTCTGGACGTAAATGTACCAAAATATCCCTATCCATATTTCTTCCAAAGTTCAATGGAATATTGTATATTCGGTTACATCATTACCGAAGAAATGCACCCAAGACTATAAATCAAGAAAATACACGAGTCCTGGATGTGAACTATACTCATTTATCAAAAGTTATTTGCTTTTTTTCCTAACTCTGTGAGAAATATTCCAAGTGCAATAAATCGGTTACTAGAGCAACAAAAATGCATTCTCACCGAACAGAAATGGTAGAAAATAAATAGCGCGCAGAAAAGAAAAAAAATGATAGACATTAAATGTAATCCGTAGGCTAGAGTGCAGCTGCGCCGTAATTTCAAAATATAAAGTACTGGCTTAAAAAAGTACGAGCGCATCGCCCGGGTAAGTGCGACATCGCACCGAAAGGAAAGAGAAACAAGCGCTAGCCCCGTGTAATAGTGCTAAAAACGCCCAGGCCGGCAGTTCATGAACATGGCATTTGCGGGCGCATACAAGGCAGTGGGCCTTGTCACTAGCCTGCGGCCTTTGTAAAAGCCAGGCCATGAAGCACACCGGCTGCAGAGACACTCACACTCCTCGGCCCGGCCCCTGACCCCCACCCCCGCCCGAAACCCTGCGCTCCGGCCGGAAAACCGGACTTTCCGAGGGAAAATGCTGACCAATCCTGGTCGTCTGAGGCACGTCCCACTCTTGCACTTGGATCTGTACCTTGCACACGTCGTGTCGATCCTGTCCCTGGCTCTACCTCACGATACTCGCGCCTATGCACATAGACTGCTAGGACCGCCTTCAGTCATTTAAGAGCTTTTCGTCAGAATTAGGCCCATCGTGCCAGTTGTTTGCCCCATCTCAACTAAAAACTGCTATTTTAATTCTACACACACACACACACACACACACAACTCTTCTCTCTCCACCCCTCCCTCTGTCCTCTCATTCCTTCGCTCACTCTCCTTTCATCTTGGAATCATCTGGATTCAACCCGGACCAACCTCGCCACTTTTCTCCTCGCATACCTTCACGCGTTAGCCTTCCGCACCTCATCGCACTTTGCCCCAGCCCACTTCGATCCACCTCATCTGCCTCACGTCTTTCCATCTAACGGCACCTCACCACGCCACTTTACATCTCACTTCGCCTGTTCTATCCCATCCCATTCCCCGTTCTCTCATCTCGCTCATTCCATTCCACTTCTCCTCGCTTCTACCCTTTCTTCTTCAATTCTACTTCGCCTTAACCTATTCCAGTGTTTTCAAGGTCGATGCCACGAGCGGGAGTCTGTGGCACGAGTGCCACGACGAAATCGCCTCTCCACGCAGTTCATTTCCCCGCCACCAGAGACAAACGCCATCCTTATGTAAAACGGTGGGATTACTATGAGTTACCTTTTCCGACGCTACTTGCGCAGAGAAGCTCGTGGCATGCGACGGTGCCATAACGCGTGCCACAGCCACCAGGAGAAGATCTTGACAGCACTGCCCTATTCGACCTCACCTTGCCCATCCCATCTCATTTCACCTCGTCTGCCTTACCTCCTTCCATCGCGCCAAGGACACCACCGTCTCTCCACATCCCATCTCGTCCTTGCCTTCCCATTCCTCGCGAACCCATCCCCTTTCGCGCCCTTCGTCGCGCGCGCGGTCGCTGCCCGTCCCCTCCCCACCCCACACCGCCCCACCCCCGCGGCACGCCGTCTTGCCCGGCGCTGCCGGCGCGGGCCGCGTGTCTCGGTTACGCGTCGGATTATTGGGCGAACTTTTTCATTTCGTTCTCTGTCGCGCTCCTCCGCTCCGCCTCACTTCATACGGCGAATCTCCCAGGCTGGCGGAGCGTGGAGGGCACTGTCGCGGCCTGCGCCCGGCGTTCGCCGCCCGCGGCCCCGCCCCGCCTCCGCTCCCGTCCTGCTCCCGCTTCTGCCCCGCGCCTCCCCGCCGGCGGCCGCCGCGCCGCTCCGATCTGTGTTCGCGCATTCCCTTTGTGTGGATGGAATAAAAACAGAGAAAAATATAGCGTTCATATTATTGTGGATTTTAAGTTAAGCCTAGAAAAAAGCCGACATCCCGCCAAAACACACACGCAGGGGCGTGCGGGAGGATTTTGGATATTTTACGGGCGCTGCCTCTGCAAAGCTTGCTGTATATACGTATAGGAAGGATAAAAAGTAACGAAATATGCTGAGGACACAATGGCCGGCAAGGTCGTGCTTTATTTTTTAACGCGGCGTCGCGAGGACCGTCATCCCGTCGCAACGTCCACCGATTCGCAGTGAATGAACACGCGCTCCCATGGGAACGCGCGCGCTCCCGCCCTCGCTGGCCGGCCGCCCCGCCACAGCCCCCCGCCGCACCCGCGCCAGATTCCCCGCCACGCCCCACCTGCCCCCGCCACGCTCCCATGCTCCCGCCGCCCCCGCCATGCCCCCTCCACGCTACCGCACTCCCCCGCCACTCTCCCCGCCACGCCCCCGCCACGCCCCCGCCACGCCCCCGCCACGCCCCGCCACGCCCCGCCACGCCCCGCCACGCCCCCGCCACGCCCCCGCCACGCCCCCGCCACGCCCCGCCACGCCCGCCACGCCCCCGCCACGCCCCCGCCACCGCCCCCGCCCCGCCACGCCAAGCTCCACACCATCCCGCCACGTCCCCCGCCACGCCCCTCGCCACGCCCCCCCGCTCTGACTCCGACCATCGCGCAGCCATTAGCTCCCACGCTCCGCCGCCTCGGCCGCTTAGCACCCTGCCTTCACGCTCTCGTTCATTGTTCCTTTCTCTCCCTCCCTGTCACATGCAATTTATCAATATATTTCATTTTCCCCGTTTTATTTCTTTTTCCCGCTGTTTCGCTCGCCTGCTCGTTCTCTCCGCTTGTCTCTCTTTGTCACACATATAATATACAATCATTCACACACATACATGCAATCTACCTAAATATCTGCATCTCTCTCAGTGTTGGTTTCTTTCAACCCTGTCTTCTTACCTCTGTATTTCTCTGTGTTTCATGGTTTGATTTATCAGTTTCCTTTTGTATCACTTTCACTACGATTTTCCTTCCACTTTTTTCTTCTTTTCATTTCTTTTCATTTTCAGCAAACATTCATACATCATAGTCCCCTTCTCACTCTCTCTGGCTCCACACACGCGCACATACACCTCATACACATACACCACATACACAACTCACCACACATACACACACTCGGTCTCTCATTTTTTTCTTTCTTGTAGTTAGTTTTATTATCCTCTCACACACTCTTTTATCACTCGCTCCCTGACCTCTCATTTCTCAATCTCTTTCCCTTTCATTCTCTCCTCTCCAATCTCCAATTCCGAAACCATTTCTCCAATTCGCTGGTGTTTCAACATTTGCCATTCCTTCTCTTTCCTTTTTCTTTTATTTGATTTTCTTCTTAACACTTCCGCATCTATCGGCTCCTTTTCTAAAACGCCTTTCTGATTTTCTCTTATTCGCCCCCTCTCTCTCTGACTCTGCCATTCCCGTCTTTCTATGTTATTTTTACTCTGCCTCGTTACGATATCGCTTTCTGTCGACTTTCGTTTTGTAAAATCGTCTTGTATGTAACTTTTGAATTCTGCGCAAACATTTGAGTTTTACAGGGAAATGTCTGCAGGACTTTGATAAAAAAAAATATCCCTACAAAAGTCATAGTTGTGTTAAACCTGAGTTATAATAATACTAATGAACGAAATTTTCGTTCTGAAACTTCTATAGTCAATTTAGATAAGAGTTACTTTTTAAAACGTTTTCATAATAAACAATGCTTTCTAAACTACTTTTTTCTTCTCTACGATACTAATCCTCCGGCGTTGATTCTGATTTCTCTTTTATTCTACTCTTTTTATCTCTAAGTGGAAAACCCCTCTCCCTACACACATGCGCATATGCTGAAGGGCAAATTATCATCATCCATTTTCCAGTAGCTGTTACTGCAATACTTTGACGCTATTGGCTGCTATACTTTTCTTCATCCTTCATTCATGTTCCCTAAATCTACTTTCGAGTGCATTACATTTTGATAACCATGATAGATTAATTCGTTTGCGTCTTCTCGCTTTCAATCGCTCTATAATATCGGCTTGCAATTGATTGACGGGGATCGATTCTCTCTCTCCCTTGGTGTTCTGCTTTCGGGCAACATGTGGGTTTGTACGCTTTCTCTCCCACGGGGATTTCTGTATCCACACGCAATTCTCCACGGAGTCCTAGATTTAGTAGCCGTTGTCGACTGGGTTAACTTCCCGGTCCGCCTCCAACTCTCAGAATCAACAGGCCTTAGGAGTTCATGGCAGAACGTCTAGAACATAATACGTTCACACAAATGAAAGTCTCTGAGCCGTCATATTTGTGAATATCCGATTTATAAAAGCATATAATGCGACACATCTAGTTAGTAATTTCGAGAAACGCGACAGAACACGAAGATTTAGACAAATATTGTTTCCTTAGTCGGAGATTAAAAAATGGAATGTCATAATTCAGTGTAGAGGCTTGGCATAGAGAAGTAGGAAGTCTAAAACTAAAAAAAATAAATCAAGTGTTGTGACTTGTAAAATTGAAAACCAGTATTCTATTATGTGCGTTGTTTTGATAGGGCACTTCTTTCTCCGGAATTGTATTATCTAAGAAGTTAAATGTCTTATTGTACTATACACTTGCTACTGGAACTATATACAGAATAAAAATAACGATATTACGTATCATTCAACCTAGACTCTATGGAGGAAGTAAAAAAAATTACTGAACTGCTTTCCTATCTCAACTCCGTCAATGCTTCGAACTGGTAGAAAAAAATATTATCAGTCATAATATCTCGCAAATGAATACCTCAATTCCAAATTAAAATGAAGTTTTGTTCGAAAATATGAATGTTCTTAAGTAGGAACGTTTTGTGATATGTAGCCTTAACATATGTAGATAATTGCGTCATTACGTACACAGAAATTAGAGAATTATTTGGTTCGTCAAATACGTAAAAAAATCGAAATATTGATAGCTATTGAAAAATGTATTTATTTCTGACCAGTCAGGTACGATCCTTCAGTGTCATCTGAATGGAACCATATCTATTCTACCCATTCTTCCAGATGACTGTCTCCACGCGGTAAATTTTGTTCTGCTTATTTTCGTGTTGTGGCTGACCTGTCAAGCGAACAACACTGACACATCTTACTATTTTGATTCCTTTGGGCCGGTGGTTTGCTTACAAGTTACTTGTGTTTATAATCTAGAGTCGTTCAATTTATTTACTGTATCCTGTTTTATTTCAGAAAAGTTCGCTGAAAATGTATGTTTCGGACAACTCATTAAGAAAGGTGTAATATTGGGACATTAGTTTATAATACGCTAGGACATGAGCTAGGTTCGGCCCACATTACCGAGTGCTTCCAAAAGAAGTTAACTGATCTACAAGATAATGCGATGAAGTGAATATTAGCGCTCTGACTGTATATTCATACAAATTGTGTTTGAAACGTAAATTTTGTAATGAGAAAACTGTAAATAGGTTTTGAAGAAGTAAATAGTAGGAAATATTTCACACGTAAGCATTCCTCTTAATACACAGTACTTGCAAAACTGAGGATTGCATCTTCTAAAGAAAAAGAAAAAGTCAATATATGAGACCAAAACCGCTACCGTAAGCTATGCGGCGCGTAGTTAAACGTAGAAAACCTAAAAAAGACTAAGAAAATTACTAAAAAGATAAAACAAAAAAATAACGATCAAAAGATCGAGAATAAGATCCTGATAAGTGTTGGTGTTAGGAGATACTAAAAACAATATGGTGAGTTACAATTCAGATTTATTTTGCTTCTTGTGCTGGTACACATGTCTTGAATAAATAGAATTTAATTCACTTATTGAATTTTTTGAAGGTTTGACATTGTTTTCTATCGCGATAGTGAATTCAAAATAATAATTGAAATATCGTTCCATTATTAGGCTTAATTTCCCAGGAGATTTATCACGAGTTTCGAAATGCTAAATAAAATGTATTCAAATAATTTATTTTCCCAACGAATAAAAGGCATTTCTGTATATTCTTTGATGTAGTCATTTTTTGATATACGCATGAAATTAGTGGACATGTATATGCAAATAATTTTTTGTATACCAGAGTATAAAGAGACTTTTTTAAGTTGTGAAAAGAAATCGTTCATAAAAAGTGTATTTTACGGCACGAGTGATCACATAATTAGCATATTACGGCACGAATGATTACATCACAACACTTTTAGCCAATAAGCAGCGAGAGAATCGTGAGGAGGTAGCGGTAAACGGCACGGCCGACCACCGTTTTCTCGCACAGATGTTAAATACCCGAGACGTCATAAGAATGTTGTTTCCCAAAATTAAGTTTGACTCTTGTATAAATTATATTTATAATGCTCTCAATCAGAGAAATTCGTTTCTAATGTTGCTTTATTGCATTCGTACAAATTTGAAAATTCGCTCCTAAGGTTTCGTTTTTCAAACATATATTCATGCAATAAAGCTTGACATTATAAGCTAATTGCATAAACTAATATGTGGGGCTTGTACCTAAATGAATTAGGTGCTGAGACATAGTTTCTATCGTATTAAAATTAAACTCTTATACTACACAAAACCATTTATTTAGCATAATGAAATTTTGATAACTTATTTTTCAAGATATTTTAATATATGTTAATGTTTTAGAAAAATTACTATTAGTTAATTACGAATAATTACGAGTCATTTTACCGTACATGTTAATTAACTTAATATAGTTGTTTGTTTTTAATTGCCTATGATAATAATAACAGTGATTGTGCTCGCGACTTTTTTAAGTGGCACAAAAAGACCTAGAAAATTAACTTCTCGATATGCTTTGAAAATAAATCACCTATTCAATTCGGCAGGGATGAAGTTCACGATAATGTTGAACATGTTGTACAGGTGCCAGTGGTAATAAGTTGAAGCAGAAAATGATCGTGTGGATCGCAATCATTTAGTAAAAGCTAATACTCCTAATTATTTTGTTCCTTTGCTCAGTATAAATTCATTGAACTCTTCAGAGCAAAATTTCATTACAAATTTGTGTGTATAGTGGATACGTTTAACATAAATATGTTCAATTTTAACCATTAAGTAATGCATTGTGTTTCTTCGAAGCAAAACTGATTACAAAAACCAATTCGAAGTGTAAAATAATTTCGGTACTTTTATCAAGAAACTAGGTAAACGGGTGGTAAAAATCTTTTCCAATATAATTAGATATAACGTATCAGTTTCATACCTATATTACTACAGATATTACTACTATACCTATATTACTACAGATAGTGTATCGTGTGTAGACCTCATTTCTTGTACGATTCCCACGTCTTTATTTTCTGAGCTCCGTCTACCAGCCTCCACCCATTCCCCATGCTGCCTATATGATGACTCGCCCTCACCCGCATCTTGCCTTCCTTTCACCGCCCACGCGTCCATACCCACCCCCTCCCATTCACCCGCTGGCATCGGCTCAGTCCTGCTCCACTCAGCTCTGTCATTACTCCCTCCCCACTCCACTTTCCCCTCCACTCTGCATCAACGGCAAATTGGTTCCACCTCGCTCCAACTCCACAAATGCTCCGCTCCAGCGTCGCCTCCGCCCCGCTCCACCTCCGCCCGCTCCATTTCCACCCCGCTTCACCTCCGCCTCGCCTCCACCTCCTCCCCGCTCCACCTGCGCCTTGCTCCACCTCCACCTCGCTCCTCCTCCACCATCAACCCGTTTCCCCGCCTTCGCCACTCTTCACCGCTTTAGCTTCCTTCATCTCAGCTCCGCCTCCGCACAGCTTTAGCTGTTTTTCTTCCTATACTGAGCTCCTTCTCCGCACAGCTCTAGCTTCCTTCCCACTGAGCTTCGCCTCCGCACTGCTTTAGTTTCCCTTCCCACTGAGCTCCTCCTCCGCACAGCTCTAGCTTCCTTCCCACTGAGCTTCGCCTCCGCACTGCTTTAGTTTCCTTCCCACTGAGCTCCTCCTCCGCACAGCTCTAGCTTCCTTCCCACTGAGCTTCGCCTCCGCACAGCTTTAGCTGTTTTCTTCCTACTGAGCTCCTTCTCCGCACAGCTCTAGCTTCCTTCCCACTGAGCTTCGCCTCCGCACTGCTTTAGTTTTCTTTCCCACTGATCTTCTCCTCGCACAGCTCTAATTCAGTCCCACTGACGCTCCGCCGCCGACACAGCTTTAGCTTCCCACTCAGCTCCGCCTCCGACCCGCTACTGTTCTGCTTTATCCCACTCCAGTTCCACCTTGTCCGTTCTAGCACGCCTGCGGTATGATCCAGCATCGCTTCCGCCCTGCTCAGCTCTGCCTTCGCTCCAGTTCTGCTTCACTTCTGTCCGCTTCCAATGGACAACGACTCCGCACAATACCAGCTCCGTGGCTGCATCCGCCCTACGCTCCTCCGCGTCGCTCTCGCTTCGGCTTCCCCGTACTCCGGCTGTGCCCACGCTACATTCTCGCCCCTACCCCCATTCCCACCCCCGCCCAGTCGTCCCTCTCGTTGCTTCCCACCATGCTCCCCGCCACGCCCCGCCACTTCCCCTCCACGTCCCCGCCACTCTCCTCCCGCCACGTCCCCTTGCCCCTCCAAGCCTGCCCCCACCACGATTGCCACCCCACGCCATCCCCCGCCACGCCCCCGCCACTCCCCGCAATCCCACGCCACGCCGCCCGCTGCGCCTCGTCACGCCACACCCACTGACACGCCCCCACCACGTCTTCCCCCGCCCACGGCATCCCCCGCCGCGCCACCCGCCACACCACCCGCCACGGCACCTGCCACGCCACCCGCCACGGCACCTGCCACGCCACCCGCCCCGTCACCCGCCACGCCACCCGCCACGCCACCCGCCACGCCACCCGCCACGCCACCCGCCACGCCACCCGCCACGCCACCCGCCACGCCACCCGCCCACGCCACCCGCCACGCCACCCGCCCACGCCACCCGCCACGCCACCCCCACTCTAGCCGGCGTGCCACTCGCCACGCCCCCCCCACCACTAGTTCCTCGCTGCTGCCGCTCTCGGGACAGCACGACCGGCGCCTATCCCCAGCGCACACAGAGTGGAGATCAGGGAATTGGGGATTCGGACTCTGCGCGCGCTGTGGTGGCAGCGGCGGCGACATAGGGGGCGAAGAGGCGGCGGCGGCGGCGTAGGCGGCGCGGTCGCGAGCGCAACCTACGACGTTGACATACGAGCCGTCGGATTTTCGCAGTTTCCCGTCATTGCAGCAAATCTGACAAGTGTTAATTTGTCGGAATTAGAGGTGGGTAATCCGGGCGTCGGAGCCTCCCGCCCTCTCGCCCCGCGAGCCGCACACCCAGCGACGCTTCGCACCCGCCGCTCGCCCCGCCGCCCCTCCGTTCCCGCCGCCTCTCCACCCCATCTGACGCTCGCCCCTGCCGCTGCTCCGCTCCCGCCCTAACTCCGCCCGCACTCCGCCTCCGCCGCCGCTCCACTCCCGTCTCCGCTCCGTCCCCGCTCCGTCCTCACTCCGCCCCCGCCGCTGGTCCGCTCCCGCCCCCGCTCTGCCCACGCTCCACCCATGTCGTAGCCCCGCTTTGCCCCCACCGCTGCGCCACTCCCGCCCCCGATCCGCCCCCGCTCCCCCTCCCGCCCCCGCTCCCTCTCCCGCCCCCGCTCCCTCTCCCGCCCCCCGCTCCCCCTTCCCGCCCCCGCCCCCTCTCGCCCCCCGCCCCCTCCCGCCCCAGACCCCCTCCCACCCCCGCTCCCCCTCCCTGCCCCCGCTCCCCCCTCCCGCCCCCCCTCCGCCCAGCCGCCACTCCGCCCAGCCGCCGCTCCGCCCTGTCGCCGCTCCGCTCCCGCCGCTTGTGCCCCCGCCTCCACCAATGTAACCCTCGCGCCATGCCACGCCACGCCAGGTCTCGCGCTGCTTCAGACCGCAGATCGCTTCTCCCCCAGGCGCGTTATGCTGCCCGGGGCCCTGGAAGCTGCACCTCCGTACCGCAGGCCCCCGGCTAGCCCCGTCATTTTTCGAAGCTCTTGGTCGTTCTTCTTAGAATATCGTGGCAGCCCTTCCTTGTTCCTAGTTGCTCAAGTCCACATATGCTTATAATTTTTCTTGAAGCTGGTATTTTATTTTGTTGTGACCTAAGTTTACGTTATATATTTATATCGTCTTTTATAAGTGAAAACTCACTAAGTGAAAAAAAACCCTTTTCATGACAAAATGAAATTGAAGTTGATTGTGTTCAATGTTTCTACTTTTTATCTTTTGATGGATAGGAAATACAATCGATTTTCTTAACATACATTTCCATATATAATATTACTTTCAAGAAACAAAAATCCAATAAAAATGTATGTCTAAAGATAAATTTTCTTGCATATTTTCAATGTTCCATGTCAGTTAAAAACGAAATAATCCTTAATGTAATGCATTCAAATAGTAAGACATCAACGATTTCAATAATAACACAAAAACACGATATATCGATGTAAATAACCCTGAAGAATAAAAAGTGGACTTGAGTTTCACAGATGCTATATAATTTCCGTCGCTCTACAAATGTATTGCGCAAGCAATGCGTGTATGACGATAGCAATAAAATAAAGTAAATTTGGTAAAGCTATGCTTTTCCAAGTCGATGGAACCACAAAATACCGTTGTAGATGGTGGAAACGGCTCTGGCGAATAGAACGTCAATCTAGGGCGGTGATAAAAGAAAAGACTGGGAAACTGTCTCGTCTTCCGCCCTCGTTTCGAAGGTCTGTTCCGTGTTTTTGTCTGTTGTTCCATCGCTGCGTGACCTCAGCGGCCGCGTCGTGTGGTCGTTTGGCCGGAGACCGTTTCCGGTGCGTCTGGCGCTCTCGCGGCGGTGCCTTCCTGCCCCAGCCGCGCTCCTCTCCGTTCTGTCCTACCCTTCTGCTCCCCTCACCCCGCTCCCACTCCCCGTACGCGGACTCCTGTTAGAAATATTGACGTATGGACTGTCTGCTAACAGCGAACAAATAGGGTGTATTACCACGTGAATTCTTACATATATCAATCAATATCCTACGATATATAATATACATAGCAACAAGTGTCAATACGTTTTTAATGTATCAGCAGGAACACAACAATACCAAGGGATGCTGTTGCCGCTACGCTCTGTTTTAGAATAAACAAAGTGATCTTCAGAGAAGACTTCCTCCGGCATGACAAATCCCAATCTATCAACGCCCACCCTGCACATCATCTCCGCTCCTCACCTCGAAACCTCATTTTTCCCTTCATCTTCCCCACTGCCCTCCGGGAGAGGTGGCTCAGGGCATAAAGAGACGTCCCTACAGTTCCCTTACCGGACGATTCTAGGGTTCGAGTCCCGACGGTGGCAGAATGTCCCACACTCGCTACATAGCTAGGTCGAATTTAGTCGCTCTCTGGATTCTTTAATTACTAGCCTCGCCACGCCTCGCCTCGCCCCGCCTCTCCCCGCCTCGCTGCGCCCCGTCCCGGTTCGCCCCACCCCGCCCCGCCCCGCCCTATCGCGGTCTTCCCCGCCGCGGCTTGCAGCAACCCGCCCCGCCCCGCCGCGTCCTGTCCCACTACGCCCCGTCCCACTACGCCCCGCCCCGCTCCGCCCCGCCCCGCACCCCGCCCTTCCGCACCCCGCCGCGCCTTGCTGGGCCCTGTCCCGCTACGCCTAGCCCCTCCACATCCTGCGCCGCCCCTCCCTGCTCCGCCCCGCCCCACTCGGCCCCACTCCGCCCCACTCTGCTCTGCCGCGTCCCTCCCCACCTCATTCCGTCGCGCCCCGCCGCACCCCGCCACGCCCCGCTGCACCCCGCTGCACCGCTCCTCGCTCTCGCGGCATCTCCCCCCCCGCAACCAAGCGGCGGGCCAGGCTACTCTCTGCCCGTCGAGGCGAACGCGTACGCGTCGCACTGACCTCGCTCGCGCTCCTCGCTAGCCCAGGTCATTGCCACTCGCCTCGACCATTTCCCCACGTGTTGTTGCGAACACGAATTACAAGAAATGGAATTTGCAAAGAAGATCACTATCCCAAACATGTGATAACACGAAAAGACAAATCGGATGACCATGGACTCGGATCGGAGTAGTTTTAGCTTTACTCAACGACTGGAAGATAATTTGAAAGTCAAAGAGACACAAAAGGTCGAATTTTCGCGGATTTTCCTCATTCCAATCTTAACGAATTCCTGCAACCCTCTTACTTTTAAAAATCTCTTAATCTCCGTACTCTACTCTAAGCTTTCAGATGTTTGATTTCATTTCTATTTTCAATATATATATACATTGCATACATACATATTGCTAAACATACTGTTATTGTAATATGATGTGTGTGTCTAAATGTTTATTCGCATAACTTTCTTTAACATTTTTTTTATTTGTAAGTATCCGCTACTCCCGTTACCAGTTGGGGCGAGTTTACTCTTGCGAGATATATTTATAAGCCAGCTGTACTGGCTTATAAATACTTTGAATAATAAAGCTATTGCGGCCACAAGACAAAAACATATATGTTCTGTACAGTTCAATGCATTCATCTAATATTTATTTTAACAATACTATTTGTCAGTGTTAATAATTATGACATAAAAGAAACAAAACTAAAGGGGAAATGCTTGGTAAGAAACAAAAAGAAATAGAATCAGGTAAGTCAATTCCGGTTTAGTAAAATAAACTTTATGATAAAATGAAATACAACACCATTATACAATAATACTGCTGTAAGAATTCGCCATATGTTGACAGTAATACCCAATAATGTGTATAGACTTGGCTTCCTGTGTTGTACATTATAGTGTCTTCTCTATTAACATGTGTGTTGCATCTAGCAGAAGTAACCCTGCAATCGACGAAGTTTGTTTCTGATTCGAGAATGGAACGAATTTTACTTGGAAGCTGATCGTCTATTACGTTCGCAAAGCAGCTGTCCCTATAGCTATAGTTCTGACGATAACATTGCATACCTCTTCAGTTCATCGTCTACGCGAACTCCGGCTGCTTCTTCGAAAGTCTCTGCTTTCATAAATATACTCCAAAGTCATGGTGTGTCTGTATTGTGTCATTACAATTAAATCAATCATATATTTCACTCCCCTGATGTTGGCAGATTCATAAATCTATATCGCGTTAACAGAAGTACGTGAAAAAAAATTAAATACCCTTCTTACAGGTATAATAAAGAGTACAGTAACCTCTTGCATCAACAGCATCTCACTACAAGTAACCCACAAAAAACGTAGAACAGTACATGTTATTTGATTCAATTACAGTGCAACGTTTTCAAGAATTCAATGATTATTCTCACTCGACTCAAATCGTTTCTTTCTTTTATTATGTTAGCTACCAGTATTTTGTTATAGGAAAATCAAGTAACAGAAATAGAGAAATTCATACTATTATGAGTTTTTCTCCTCCTGCCATAGTGACATGACTGGCGTGTCTTTTCATACCATCACTTAGTGTACCTAAAGCGTCATCATTTAATCATTTATCTCTCGTCATTTTTCACTAGTCATAATGGTCCCATACTATCTCACATTCTGTTGAAATCAATGGGAAACCACAACTGCGATGGCGTGATTGGAACTTTTTGTATTCTTTGGTTACATTCATTAGAAAGTTTTCCGTTCATGTTACTATGATCAATGGCGTTTAGTAGTCACATACCCAGATAACTTTGTTCCCAGCGTCGAATATCGTTTGTATCACCTGTTTGATTTTAAGTTGCACTTCCTGGAATCATCGTTTCAAAATATTCATTTCTGACATTTTTCCAGGACACTCTCATTCCCGGTATCACTGAAAAATTATTCCACAATAATCAGAAGACTTTCGTATTCACTTTTCGTTAACGCAGATATCTTCAAATCATCCACATACAACAGATTATTTGGCCGGTACACTTTGTTACTGCTAGTTTAATTGCAAAATCGCATATTGTAGAATTGGAAACATTTGTAAGGGTGTCATCCACATGACAAGGAGAGTGTGCCAATTGAGTGTCCCAGTGCGTAACATTAGAGCAAAAATGAAAAAAGAGAGATAAGAGCACACATACACATCGAAAGACAATTATTATTGTAGTTGTCATCATTACCCTTAAATCTGAATTAAATATTTGACACTGCAGCCAATCGAAATATCTCAAAAATTGTAGAATTCCGTGTGGAAAAAATTTCAACTTCATCCCACTTCAAATAAAACCCTTCCTAAAAATGTGAAATTGCGAAACCTGCAAATCGAAATATGTCTGCGGGCATTCTCCTCAACGATTGTCTCATTTCCGTTAGCATAGCCCGTTTTATCCCCTAGCCCCGTCTCAACAGCTGCCTGCATACGCATCGCGCGGAGCTTCAGTCCCTCTTCCATATTTCCAATCCCCACCCCACCCACCCTCCTCCCACCCCCACCCCCATCCTTTCCCCTGGCCGTCAGCCCTCGCGTTGGCGCCCCTATCTCCCATTGCGCTGACAAACTGGGGACGCCGTCTGGGGGCGCTCTTCACGTCCATCTCGTGTCGACGGTCGTGCCGCTCGCCCTCGCCATCCCGCTCGCCCGCACGTTGTCGACGTCTCGTAGCCACCCGCACAGTAGCCCGAAACGTTATTGTTGGTTGGCACAAGAGAGACTATTTATTTGTTGTTGTTTTTTCATTCCAAGGTTTTTTTTCAGTAGATGATAGTTACCCTTTAACAACACAATGGACAGTAATAATAACGCAATTTTAATAATGATAAGAGTAATAATAATAATAATAATAATAATAATAATTATTATTATAAGCCGGTCCCGATATCCGAGATCGCTAAAGCGTAGTGCCGTTGCGATCTCAGACGAAAGAATCGCGGGTTCCGAATCTCGCGTCGAGAATGGGTGTGTTTGCGATTGATTGATTGATTGATTTCGTCAAAAAACAGTGAAAACTGCATATGACATATGGGGGAGAAGATTATTTGCGCACGTTTTCTTAAGTTCCACAATCCCGTCCCAACATTTTAACTATAAATACGATAGTTGAAAGATGAATAAAATATAAAAAATTAATAATAATAAAATTTTAAAAAGCCGCGAGATTAGCAACATTTGAAAAACAAGATATATCGTTACCGAGTTTTATAAAACATATTTGCAATGGTAAACGAAATGCAGATGCGATTTTTCTGCATTGCTAACAAAATAGTACTTACCCTCACCTCTACTCCTACCACTAAACGTAGCGTTGATTTTTGTCAGCAGACTCGATTGTTTGAAACACGCGCTAAGAGATTTTATCGTAACATGTTTCAAAACTCGAAATGCATTGCTGTACCTCCTGCTGCAATGGAAGAACGAAAGACAGTTTAGAAAGGAATGTAAGAAGAAAGCAGATTTTACAACATAAGTGTATCTTTGCTACATTTTAAAGTTTATTCCGTAGATGTACTTGTGGATTGGGTTATACATTTTCAGGAATAGGCGAAGGCACTCATCTAACAAATTAAAAACTGTAGTCACTTAGTACACTCTTTTGTCGTTTAACGTTTCGAGGATCATTGGTCCCCATCATCACCATCTAATTAAATATAAAAATACAAATAAATTAATTTAATATAAAATGATATAAAATCATTGATATCAACTGAACATTACTTTAAGTTATAAAACATAAGCTGTTATATAAAGACATTGACATTAACTGCACATCATTGTAATTGAAGAACGACATTCATGACATACCTGTTTCTTAAAATTTGTTTTTTTGTTAATGAGAATATACATTTATACATCAAATATCGAAAGTCAATGAAGGGGAACTGAAACAATCCTCTTAATTAGATCCTGATGATGAGGACCAATGATCCTCGAAACTGATGGACAAAAGGGTGTAATAAGTGACTACAGTTTTAATAAAGATAATGTTCCGTATATATGCCTCAAAAATCAATGGACCTGACCTTACAAGAACCAAAATATACCAGGAAAGGGCAGTCTTAGTTATAAATATAAGGGACTGAATTTTTAACTTCAAAACTAAAAAATTAAAAACACAATAGAAATCTCCAAGTATTGATAAAATTCAGGATTATTTGGTGAAACTGACAGAATTACATTCCATTTAGCAAAGGCCGATAATGGAATCGTAGAATAATTAGAGAAGAAATTCAATTTAAAGTATTTATATTGGACAACAGTCTTGGATGGGTAATGCTCATACACGACATAAAACATAAGAGGAGTTTGGAACTGTGGAGAGAAATATTGGCTATTCACTTGATAAATGTTGAATATTGGTTTAGTGGTGAAAGGTCGTTGGCATTTAAAATTAAACGATCACAGGTGTTGTCATTGCCAACAATGTTATTTATTTCAAGAGCAGCTTTCAATGGCTTAGCCATCACCATCAGTTTTCTGCTGTCTGGAAGCAGTCGTTTCGTGGCTTCAAGACAGCAGAAAACTGATGATGATGTCTAAGCCATCGAAAGCTGCTCTTGAAATAAATAACATTATTGGCAATGACAACACCTGTGATCATTTAAATGTTCAATACTATAATTATAATTAAATATCAAAGTAGAACAAAATATATTCTCCTTGTCCTTCTTGTGATATGTTTTAATTATAACTTATATTAGTACTTGTCTCTGAAAACCTGAACGAAATAATCCTGTAGCATCCCGCCACAACCAGCCGCATTCCGCCGTTACCCATTGCATGCTACCCGCCTTACCATTACCTGCGACAACCCGACGTGTAGGTCCACACCGGACCTCTCCATGCAGCGGGGAGAAACACCGCCACCTTCCAATGTACGACATTCACTACACTAACAGGATTAATAACCATTGCAATAGAAGTACCCGGAAACATCAATTCATCAAACCCATCGCGCCCCTTTCCTCCAGGCCCCATTTCACTACGGCTGATCACGGCTCTCCCTTTGCCGCCACACCCCTGATCATCCAGCTTCCCCTTCTCCGCTCCATCACGCCCCGATCACCATGCCCCCCTCCCCTGCGACGCTGCGCGGCTCCCGCCCCCTTCTCCTCCCCCCCCCCAGGCGCCTCGCGCACAGCGTGACACCGCACCGGGCGCAATCCACACGCAACGACTGCGCACTGCGCTTGCCCGCTTGCTCTGTAATTTCGCGACGATCGCAATTTGCGTGTAAATTAGTACATTTGTATGTGCCCTCATATTGCTCGATGATGGCACGTTATTGAGCTATCGGCTGTGTCATTAATGCTTGCAAAAACTGCGAAACCAGTGGCGCGACAGTGCGCTGTCCGCCCGCCCGCCCGCCCGCCCGCCCGCCCGCCCGCCCGCCCGCCCGCCCGCCCGCCCGCCCGCCCGCCCGCCCGCCCGCCCGCCCGACGCGCTCGCTTGCTCCATCGCCCCATCGCTCCATCGCCCCAACGCTCACACACCCGCCCACCCGGGCGACCAACAGTCCCGCCCTTTGCCCTCGGCGGGTGATGGACGGCGGCCTCCCGAATTGCGATCCTCGCCTCTGCGCCCGCCCCCACCCCCGCCCTCACCCTCACCCCCCACCACGCCCCCACCCGCCCACGCCCCGCCCCCTCTCACGCGGCGCCAGGCAACTAATCGGCGCGATGCATGCGTCCGATGTTCACGACGGAATAGTAGGCTGTAGCATCGGCCCCGTCGTGTAATCTAATGTAGATTTGAAAGTAAGCTGCTGGACGTAATGTCAAATGTCCCTGGTTGTTCGACGCTGGTCTTGCGGATGCAATTGGTCTAGGCTGTTGTTCCCTTGCGTGAGAGAGAAATATAACGTGTTATAACTTCTGGAGACGTACAGTATAGTATAACGATTTCGTATTATTTTGAGACATTTTTTTTTTGCCAATTGTTTTTTCGTCAACCCGTGGATTTAGAAATTATGCACAACTCTGATTCCTGGCGTTTGTAAATGTTCTGCGAATAAAATTAATATATTGACTTGTTATTCAGTAGTGATGGATGATTCAGTACTGATGAGTTCAGTAATATCAATGTATCAGATTATTGAACGTTGATCTGTCAGAGTAACAGGATTTTTGTCCATATCATTGTTCCTTTGGTGATCTACACTAACATACTATAGCGTATTATGATAGTAAAAACCGTAAATGTAAAATGTATTCCAATTTCTCTCTTAAATTCTGTTCTCTTCGTCTTCATGTCGTTTTCGTAACAGTCTGGCAATTCGTCTTATTTCTTACTCGTGCATTTCTCCTGTGATAACCTACCTTTTTGCCATTTTTACTGAAGAGAATAGTGAATACTGAGAACAACATTAATTATAATAATTATTTTTAATTACCTTGTTATAAGAAGTCAGTTAATCTCAAAAAGTAATTCATACCGCAGTTTATAAAGAATTCTTCCATTGCCAATACATGTTAGTGTATTTCGTAAATATACTAATGTGAATCATGCGTTGATGCTAATATATGAATTAAATATTAATAAGTAATTATCTGTCAGTTCCGAAATTTTTTCATTTGATTTTAAGCAGAAGAATACAACACATTTTTCAAAAATACAATTTGAATTCTTTAATGACGGTACAACCTGTACTAAAACCATTACATTGACACAAAAGTTATTATTTAATATTTTCTTAATGCTGTGTGCACAGCTGACTTTGAAGTTGGCGCTTGCTTCCGAGGCTGGTATCCGGAAAGACTAGTTTTTGACGGAGATTTAGTGCGCTAGAGACTTATTGTGACCGTTACTCTGACCAGGCAGAGTGCAACGCTTTTCCTTGGATAAAATTGTTCATCGAGCTACGAACTGGTACATCTTCTGGTGAAAACAGAATACGACTACGAACTTGGTACTTTATTCACTGGCAAATGATGGACTTGGCATTGTTATTGTATACGTGACTTTATTCTAACGTTTGAGAAGCACAATAAACTCTTTGTATAAAAACATGTCTCCCTACTTTTTTCATACTTTTTACTTAATAAATATAATACTTCCACTGAAAGCAATATCCAAACGTTAACGATATAATCAAAACCATTTGTGTCGAACTTTCCAAAAGATAATAATGTAGAGAAAGATTCAGTATATAACTTTATCAAGTCTGTCTCAAATAAACGAAGATTTTATTACCGTTAAGTTTGTGTTAAGACGTTATTTCTTAAAACGATAACCTTTCCAGATGGATAAAATATTTTTGGAAACGGAAGAAGTATTCAGTTTGTTGAAGGGACAACATAAAATTGCCACAAATCTCATCTAATCATGTCTCTGCATTAATGTATCACTTCTGCTGCCGTAAAGGGGTGCACACTAATCATAAACAGGCTGGTCTCATTTCAATTTACGAGAAGGGAAATAGTCAGCATATCTGCCCTGCTCTGCAAGGCCCCGCCCCCCAGAACAAATCGCTGCCGCGCCTGGTGCGCCGGGGATGTCCCATCGCCACGGGATAATCCCCAGACAGGCTGTAAAGAGGAGTCGCGTGGGGACGGCGGGTGGCGAGGGGCGGAGGCGGTTGGGAGCAGGGCGGGCGAGTGGCGCATCTCCAGTCACTTCTCCGCCCCCGCTAACGACCCTTCGGGGAGGCGGGTGGCAATTGTCTCTGCTCCCTCCCCGTGGCCGCTCCGCTCGCGCCCGCTCTGCCTCCGCTTCTTCCCCGCCGCCGCCCCATCCCCCGCTCCGCTTTATCCCCGCTCCGTTCCGCTGTTATCTCGCTGCGCTCTCGTTCCGTCCCGCTCCCGCCGCTCCGTCACCGCTCCGCTTTCGCTCCGTTCTAGCTCCACCCTCCGCTTCGCCCACCGCTCCGCTCGCGCCCGACTCTACATCCTCTTCATAACTGCCGCCGCTTCATTCTCACCTACGCTTTTTTCCCTGACCCTTTCCCGCTCCGTCCCCGCTGCGCCATCACCCCGCCCCGCTCCCCTCCTCCGTCACCGCTCTGCTCTCACTCCTCCCTAACTCCGCCCCCTGCGCCGCCCCCGCGCCGCCCCCGCGCCGCCCCCGCGCCGCCCCCGCGCCGCCCCCGCGCCGCCCCCGCGCCGCCCCCGCGCCGCCCCGCGCCGCCCCCGCGCCGCCCCCGCGCCGCCCCCGCGCCGCCCCCGCGCCGCCCCCGCGCCGCCCCCGCGCCGCCCCCGCGCCGCCCCCGCGCCGCCCCCGCGCCGCCCCCGCGCCGCCCCCGCGCCGCCCCCGCGCCGCCCCCGCGCCGCCCCCGCGCCGCCCCCGCGCCGCCCCCGCGCCGCCCCCGCGCCGCCCCCGCGCCGCCCCCGCGCCGCCCCCCGCGCCGCCCCCGCGCCGCCCCAGCGCCGCCCCTCTCTCACACGCTAGACGGATGCCCGCGAAAGCGTCCCGTTCCGTTGCTGTTGTGTCCCGACGCGTCGTAAGCCAGTTCAATTGATTTAGCTGCGAGGCTTTTAGACGATTGCGAAGGACGCTGAGGAACATGAGACACCCGTGGAAGACCTACGTGCCTGTCGACACAAAACGCGGCATTGAAACGGCTGCAGTGCCTAACAACTTTTATACCTACTAGGGCTAATGGAAATCCACTGATGCTTACCGAGTCCAGCCAGGAGCCCAGAACGTGATAAGATATTCAGTGACGCCAGAGATGGAGGCAGAGAGAGGTTCTCCCCATGAATATAACTGTGGCAATATGTAAGTTCAGAAATACGTACAGGTGTTTGCAATAACTTGTCGGAGCTGAACAAAATCAAATGTCTCTTTGACGAGGGTGAATATCCCAAACGAAGGCTAGTACTTCAGTAGAATACAGAATAAAAATGCGTATCTAGTTTTATGTGATCACGCGCTTCGATCTTTGTCAGAGAGAAATTTCTACTATTGTCAACGATTTCCACCATGGTTGCATACCAGGTTCCTGGCGCGGCATTGATCACTACTTCAAGAAGCATAAGGGTTGGAAACCTAATAATGATGGAAATTGCTTTCCAAATGGGCTGATTGATGTTTTCCTGTAAGGTAATACTTGATTAACTGTCGCTGGAAAACTTCTCTTTGCATAAAGTGATGAATGCCAGGAATATTCGATTTAATTGTTCCCTGCAATGCGTAATATTCCAATGTCAATATGTGCTTTCAAACTTGTCTGTATGTTGACTTACTGTAAGGTGCGGTGGATCATTTCTCACTGTGTTCGCATGTCGGGCATGAAATGATAATTTCGCTGTACCTCATCTCATTATTACAGTTTAATTGCTGCCGTTCCGTATGTTCAAGTGAATGGAAGGCGAAAGAGAATGGTGAGTTACTTAATTAGAGTAGAAGGAAAAAGTAATTTAAAAGGACAGTAATGAAATTGATGGGGAAGGCGATAATGAGAAAAAGATGGGAAAGAGAAATTTTATGACGTGTCATTAAGATAATTCTTTAAATTGACATTTCAATTACCAGTTTCGGATTCAATCGTTTACTCGCGACATAATTGGCTGAAAAATTAACTCCTGAGCCTAATACACAAGATGAAAATGATATATTCTTGCAGTACTTACTAATGAAAAGATTGAGCTCTGTAGAATGTTTAACATATTCGTGTTCACTTCTGTAAATATTTTCAATATATGTGTATATATATATATATATATATATATATATATATATATATATACACACACACACACCACACCACACCACAATCGTTACCTTTTACCTTTCTTGTTCCATAATAATTATATTTCTATGAAAGTTTGGACACTTAAATGTGATGGTTATTGGTTTTTACACAGACATGCCTTAGTTCATTCATCTTTACACGATACAAATTACAGCCATTTTTTACATGGAAAAAATTATTTTATTAAAAATAGAATCAGAGTGTTAACAACTTATGAAAAACTAGAAATATAATAGAAACATTTTAAGGAATAATTAAAGTAGAATGGACTCGTCACTAAGAATGCAACCGTTGCTTAATTCTGAACATGAATGATGTCACTTTTTAATGTGAACTCTAAGGTTAAGATCTGCTCTAGAATCTCCAACCTCATTTTAAATTCATGAACTTTGGTTCGTCGTCCATTGGTTATTTTCGTTAACACCAATCGTCAATTTTTTTTGGATATGTCAACAGGAAGAATTCGATAAGAGATTCCCTAAGTTGTGTCAGAGCGCTGCATATCAAACTTTTGAAAAATTCTCAGAACGTAATGACTGAAGTAACCGTGCATGATAGCGTACGTATTTGTCAGTGTTGACGACCCAATGTAAGCTTCATTGGCTGAGAGATCCCGGATTCGAGTTCCGACGTAAGAAGAGTATATGTGCCAGCTAGCTACTGCGTCGATGCCAACCGCTGCGTAGCTAAGATCGTTAGACGCCGTATCACTGACCTCTTGTTTCCATGTTCTTATTTTTTCAAACAATTCCAAACTGAAGACGAAACAGCATAAACAGTTGAACCCGGACCGTATGATCCTTACGTTTTCGTGTTGTTTTCAATCCGAACTTCACTTTCAGGCGATGGTCTGATATCATCTTCATGACCCATTATCCAGTTTCGAAAGATTCTGAGGGCACTGTACGTTACGGCCCGAACTAGGTTGATGTTGGAAGATAGAGGGAGACAGAGAGTGAGAGAGAATGAAATCCGAACCCGCCAGTAGATGTCCCTTATAGCCAGCCAGTTTCCTTTCACCGTCAAGTATGATGCTTAG
This sequence comes from Acheta domesticus, assembly GCA_031308135.1. Classification (NCBI taxonomy): domain Eukaryota; kingdom Metazoa; phylum Arthropoda; class Insecta; order Orthoptera; family Gryllidae; genus Acheta; species Acheta domesticus. Next base: position 268,230,064 of record JAHLJT010008446.1, read on the forward strand.
AGTGGCTTCTGATGTATTATTTCCAACAACTGCATCGATTCTATCGATTTGCTCAGTTCGCATCTCCAAAATGGTGTCTGATTACCAATTAGATTTCAAAATAAGGCGCCATGAAGAGCGAGCGGATCCCGGCGTCGGTGTGGTGGCGAGGGGTGGCGGCGGGTGGGTATCGGGGGTAGGGTCACACGGCGCGGCAGGGCGGAATCGGTGAGACGGGGTCTCGGAGCGCGGGGGCCGAGGCGGGGGGCGGGGGCGGACGCGGGGGCGGAAGCGGAAGCAGGGGTGAAGGTGGCCGCGGGGGCGGGAGTAATGAATGAACGGGAGCGGGGACGGGAGCGGGGACGGGAGCGGGGGACGGGAGCGGGGACGGGAGCGGGGACGGGAGCGGGGACGGGAGCGGGGACGGGAGCGGGGACGGGAGCGGGGACGGGAGCGGGGGACGGGAGCGGGGACGGGAGCGGGGACGGGAGCGGGGACGGGAGCGGGGACGGGAGCGGGGGACGGGAGCGGGGACGGGAGCGGGGACGGGAGCGGGGACGGGAGCGGGGACGGGAGCGGGGACGGGAGCGGGGACGGGAGCGGGGACGGGAGCGGGGACGGGAGCGGGGACGGGAGCGGGGACGGGAGCGGGGACGGGAGCGGGGACGGGAGCGGGGACGGGAGCGGGGACGGGAGCGGGGACGGGAGCGGGGACGGGAGCGGGGACGGGAGCGGGGTCGGGGTCGGGGACGGTAGAGGGGGTGGGAGGCAGGGGCGGGAGCGGGGTGGGAGCAGGGGCGGGAGCGGGGGCGGGAACGGGGGCGGGGGGCGGGAGCGGTGTGGAGTGGATGGCTGAACGATGACCGGCGCGGGGGAAGGAACAAGGGCCGAGCGGGTGTGGGTGTGGGTGGGTGCGCGGGCAGCGCGGATGTCCGCCCTGTGTTTATTCGTACAATAGCCTTCCATATCGGTGGCCTGGGCATGGGCCTCGGCCGCGCGACGCGACGGCCGCCGCCTCTGGGAGCGCCACAGAGGCGCCTGTTTATTCGCTGAGCGGAAGCGGGAACAACAACGGAGACGGGGGACTGGGGGTGGGAGAGAAGCGGAAAGGGGAACACGCGATCGGACGGGTGAGGTGGGAAGAACAATGCGGGAAGTGAGGGACGTAGGTGAAAAGAGACAGTAATGGATGAGGGAAATCAATGTGTGATAAGGGCGAGAGGGAGAGGGGGACGCGGGTGGATGTGGGGGTGAAGGGGTGAGAGTCGTGGGAAGTCACGGGCGTGGGACGTGATCGGGAGAGACGTGGGTGGGAGTGGACGCTGTTGAGAGTGGGGTGGAGATAAATCTTGAACGGGAATAGGTCATAACTGGTAACACGATTTTGGTAGAGAGGAGAGGATAGGTAAATGGGCAGTTGTGAAAGAACGCAAACGCATTGTGAGGCCAGTGCCAAAAAATTGTAATTTTTTTGAATATGTTAACATTCAAATAATTTTTTTTCTATTATTCTTGTTATTTTATATTAAGGTCAGCTTTAGCATGATAGGGTTAATACATTAATTATGTAAAATTGCATTTAGAAACATGTAAATATTTTAATATTGTTTGATGTTTGTTTTCTGTATTTGTAATAATATCTTAAAAACGTTACCACCGGAAGCATTCCATGTATTCCTAAGTAGCAAAATAAATATTCTATTCTATTCTATTCTATTGCATTCTATTCAATGTGACGTCATGTTCAACTGCTGGGGCGTAAGGGAATATGAAGCTGGGCGGGAAAAGAGCACAGAGTAGCTTAACATGGGGAAATGTCGGAACCAGGAAGAGGTGGTTGCGGAGTGGGAGCGAGACAGGCCGACAGGCCGTGCGGGGGTTGAGACGAGTTCGGGAGAGTGGCGGAGATAAACGTGACACAGACTGGAGGGAGAGATAAACGTAATGAGAGCGAGAGGACGAGGAGCGGAGGTGAGGTGGAGGTGGGAGCGACTTCGGAGACGGGAGTGGGGTGGGACTGCGAAGAGTGGTGTGTTGAGGAACGCGACGGGGCTGGACAGGGAGGGAAGTTGCAGAACGGGGCGGCACAGTGCATGACGGTGGCACGGGGCGGAACGGGTGCGACTGAGCGGGGGAGGGTTCGGGTGGGGCTGGGCGGGGCGGGACGTATGGGGTGGTGGAGGGCCAGATGAGGCGGAGCGGTACGCGACGGGACGGGGGTTGGACGGGGCGGGGTTGGGGCGAGACCGGACGGGGCGTGACGAAGAGATGGTGGGGCAGGGCGGGGCGGGGACGGGACGGAGGCGGGTCGGGGGCGGGTCGGGGGCGGGTCGGGGGCGGGGCGGAGGCGGGGCGGGGACGGGTCGGGGGCGGGAGCGGTGTCGGAGCGTGGGCGCGACGCAGAGGCGCCGGAGCGGAATGGGAGCGGCGCACTGAGGCCTTTGCATTCGCCCAGAAGGGACGTCGATAAATCGGGGCAACTCGCGCCCGAATGGTCCCGCTGGCGGGGGCGGTCTCTGCTAAACGGCTTTCCTCTGCGACCGCTCCCGCCGGCGCACCAGGTGGCGACGCGGACCGCGAACCGCCGCCCCGGACCCGCCTTCGCCCCCAGCGCCCGGCGCCGGCCGCCCGCCGGCCGCCCGCCGCCCGTGTGTGGGCGGAGTCCCGGCGCCCGGCGCGCGTGGGCGCGGAGCCTGAAGGGGCTCTTTATAGCGCCTAATGATGGCAAATTTTACCAAAACATCGGTACATCGATGTTTCGATACATCGCTAAAGGGTTTTCCATGTCGATGAAAACATCGCCATAAAAACATCGATGTGTAAAACATTGATGTTTTAAATACATGCTAATAAACATGATATTTTCCTATCCATTTTTAATTACCATAAGGAATTTTACTATTCGGTTAGCAGCATGTTTGTAGTAGGATACTATGCCTAATACAAATTATTATTGAATGTATGGAAAATTAAAATTAAAGAACATCGTTTTTCGCTATTTCACCATCTTTCATCTTTTTAATCAATATTCTACATATACCAAACAAAATTCCATACATAAACACTCTTTAAAAAACATAATAAATCATTGCATGAATAGTAAACTCAAACATCGATGTTTTTGAACAAAATATCGATGTGAAGAAAACATAGAAAGCAAAATATCGATGTTAATATATTGATGTTTCTGGTCGAAAACACCCATGTTTTGAAAAGATTGATACTTTTTTGCCATCCCTAATAACGCCTGGTCGTTCGGCGTAACTGGTACACATTACTTGCTCCCCCAAAGGGGTCGGGGACACCACGATAACCCTCATATGACACTTCAAAAATGTAGATGATAGGATTTCATCTAAAACTAATTAATATTCAAGGTCTAAACTAACGCGTTCTTACACGCAGCGATTTCCGTCATTCCACAGGCGGTAAGGTCAGGAAAGATCTCAATACTAATTGTCGCAAAACCACTACTTGAAATGCTTCATGGCAGGTAAATATTTGTATGTAAAGGTTTTGTAAGGTGCTGAAAAACCTGGTAAAATTTCATGTCAATTCGAATATCCAGCACGGTGATTGTTGCGTGTTAGAACTGGTTGCGGGGAGAGTATGATTATTATCGGAATCTAGTGACGTTCTTTTCAGCGATAGTTATCGAAAATTAATAAAGAAAACACACTTTTTGTTTCAAAGACGATAGTACAACTTTTCTTCTTACTTCTGGTTCATTCTCTTTTCCATTGAAACAATAATTTTAATTAACTTAATTTTAACTCATTTAGTTTTAATATGTAAGGTATCAGGTGTAACTTGTGTACATTTTCCTTGGAATTACTTATGTTAAAACTATTTTCTATTCTTACATGGTAACGAGAAATGTCACCGGTTGATGAAATTTATTTTCAACGCAATTTACATTCCAAATTTATTGAGTTAATGGAGTTTGCTTTCTCTATCGTTATTAATGACACTCATTTGAATATTTTGAGGTGAACTAAATTTAGCAATTATTGTTAAAAATAACAAATGGTAAAAATGAAAAAATGTGAAACCGTGCCAGAAGCCGTTTGTTTCAAAATCACACAAGGCGTGACACAACAGAAGCAAACTTTCCTTCATTATAATTATTATAATTGCCATTGTATTTGTGACTAACTCATGTTAGGATGTGTAGTGTGTAATTATAATATTCCAATTAACATTGTCAGTTAACTCCAACAGTAGTGTCATTCAGTGTAGAACACCACTTCCCTTGCGCTTCCGTAACTAACGTTGCGCCAGGAAAATTTCTCCGCCACGAGCCAAATCAGGGGCTCTTATTAAATATGTGCATTTCTGTTCGTAGCAACCATATCACTAGGAAACTTTTGAAGGGAATAACCTGTTATCATCGTGGCAAATACTCAATTTACGTTTTCATTTGTTACACGCTGCAGTTCATGCTATCAACATAATTTCTGTTCCTAGCACTCTGATCAGCCATTGGTGCCACCGCGGACAGGTTTTTCTAGAGGACTGTATGGCCCTGGTCTGGATTGAAATGACATTTATTAACGGTGTTTAACTACAAAAAAATAAAGAATGAATGCTAAATGAATAAAAATAAATAAACAAAAATTGCCACTACAGTTGGAAAAGTAATGACCTTCAGCTCTACATCGAGTGCCGTTGTGTGACCGGAGAATAGGTAGACAACTAACTCCGTGACATTGTCCCAGACTCCTGAGTACTCGCCTCAGGCAATATTATTAATGAAGGCAAAAAGGTTTGTTTGTTGGAAGTTATTCAATTCAAAAGTAAAGTAAAATAAGTAAAGTTCATTCAAAAGTGAGTAAATAAGAGGCCGTTTGTGTGTGTGTTGCTTTCTCAAAAAAAATGTTTCGATTTTCATTTTATTAAGAGAACGTCAACATTTTTGGAAAGAGCGTTATATTTGGAATTCTGTAATTTATTTGAGTAACGTGGTTGCCACCATTTGACTTATTATTGAATGCAAAAGCAAATATTTGCCAGAAAACTTTGAACGTTAGTGTATTAATCAAAATACGATGGTGTCTTCTGAGTTATTTCGGTTAAATTTTTGATATTCAAATTTTGATTCTGCGTTTCACATTAGGTACATTTCCGAAAAATTAAATCGCAAACGCAAGATGACAACATCAATGCAACCGGAATATAAAGTGGGTTAGTTCTGTATAACAAAACCTTGTTTTAGATATAAAAACGTTTGGCATTCAGTTGTATGTATGTATGTTTGTACTTGACGTGACAGCTCAGGCCTTCCGGCAACGTCCCTGCCTCGCGGCCATGGGTTTAAGGAGGTACGTGTGGTTAGCACGTAGACATCTCCACGCCATATTCCGATCTTTTTCAACCTGAGAAGTGAACCTGAGAAAAAATATAGGCCCGTGTTCGTTTGGAGAGAAAGATTTTCTTGGTGCTTTGCTTTCTGTACTGTTTTTAGAAGAAGGCTGAACAAACATTGACGAAACACCATTTTGACACTTTGTAGTTCACACCATGGAGTGAAATGTCAGCAAACTGTAAAAAGAATTGATGTTTTTCATAATAAATATTTTTTAAACAAAACATTATTTCACGAGAATTTACAATCCTATTCTATTAATTTATTATTAATTAAATCATTTCTAATCATCGTGTTGAAAATGCAAAATCAATGTAATTATTTTTCTTTTAGAGAATATTCCGCTGTGTCGCAGTGCCCCTGCCGGATTGAATTGTAGTGGAACGTAGCGTGCTGGTAAATTCCAAATGCGGTCAAATTCTATAAAATGCTCTATGTTTCTTTTCCAAAAGTATTACTTGTAGAATATGAGTGAACAGAGAATCATTCAGTTTACGAGAACCTTCATTTTTTGAAGTGCGTTGAAGACGACTTACATTCATCTTTTACATAATTGATTTATCTCTAATTCCATCTAATGTCAAACTTAGTAATTGTCAAGTACTCTTCCTAGAAATTAAAAGACGCTTCCAGATAATGTTTGAATAACACTGCTTATTAATCTTCTCGAATGGCACTTATACTGCCTCTCTGAATTTGAGAGAATTCTCATTATAAGACTATTTCGTAGAATTTCCGCTCTCTGGACTGAACATTCCAACATTCACCAAGTGCTCTTGAGGCAACTCTACATGCGGCGAACATCACTTTCAAGATGACTTTAGAATCTATTTTGGGCTAAGGGATAATTGGAGAGTTGGTGATTCTCCGAAGGCCAAAATCATTTCGCATATTCTGAGAAACAAAGAAACGAATGGTAACGTGGATTCTACAAAGATATTAAAAAATGTATTCTTTGCTGCAAAATGATCAAAGATCGTTAGTACAGTTAACTGTGCTACAACGGCACGTACTTTTTCGTATTATTCCATTTTTTGTGACATTCGAAACTTTAAGAGTACAACGATAATTATATCTTCACCATTGTTATAAACATTCTTTGCTTTATCGTTGGAAAAATTTGAAGAAAAAAATTGGAGTCGTTTAAAAAATGTTTTTTTATAATTTGCAATAAATTCGAGCAGGAATTGGGTAATATTAGTTCGTTTTTTTCAAAACATTTTATACGACCTTGTTTAAAGATCTGAATTTTTAGTACTGATTTTACTGAAGACAAAAATTTCTAACTTGGTAATACTTTTAATATAATGCTAATACTTAGTATTATATTAAATTATTTAATTACAGAGTAATATAATACTTTTGAAATGTTAACATTTTGCTAATTTGAAAAATACAGTTTGCCAAAATGATACCAGCACCAGTTTTTTTACCGTACATTGACGTATTTGAAATGAAAATGAAGAAAAGAAAAAATGGAGCCATTTTTGAGATAATTGGCTCATATTTGGCGCAAAACTTCGCGAAAACTCCCATATTCCAAAAAATTGTTATCTTATTTGAAGATCTGTATTAAAAGAACAGATTTCATTAACAAAAAATCTCTAACTCCAATATAGTAATTGTTGGAAGACTCCGAAAAAATTGAACATTTCAAATTTTCGAAAAATCGAGGATTTCAACGAACATCAGACTTGCGCCATTCTTTTAAGCGTCCCTTACGCAATCTGAGAACAAAATTTAATTAAAAATTCGAACCGCTTATGAGAAAACTTTGAAAATGTTGGCGAGGCTTCAGGTAAAGTACCCTCACCTCAAAATAATCAAAATATCCGTTTCCAACTGTGCCTTGAGTTCCTTTAAATGGATTACAGAATATCATATTTGGAGAAAATTGACTGAACGGTTTAAGCACTTGCGTTTATCATGGACATACAGACGGACAGGCGGACAGATAGTCGGCTAGACAGAAGGGCAGACAGGCGGGCAGACAGGCGGGCAGACAGGCGGGCAGACAGGCGGGCAGACGGACGGGCAAACGGACGGGCAGACGGACGGGCAGACGGACGGGCAGGCGGACGGGCAGAAACACGGACAGGCGGGCAGACGGACGGACAGACGGGGAACAGACGACCGGGGCAGATGGGGAACAGACGGCCTGGCAGACAGGGAACAAACGGCCAGGCAGACTGGACTGGCGAACAGACTGGGGGGAAGATGGAGTGCAGGCCACACATGGACAGAAACACGCCGACAGTTCACACGCAGACAGCTTACACACTCAGTTCACACATGGACAGGACACAAGACTTTTACCATCAGTCGATTTTCCGGTGTCAAGGGCCCACAAAACAGATTTTGGCTACACAACATATTAGAAGTAATTTACTACACTAGTATTTGTGAAAATTGCGAAGACAAGGTATGTTAGAAATCACTTAAAAATCGGTGAATGTGTAGAATAGTATATCCGTAAGAAGTAATTAATTTGCGTAGAGATGGCGTGAACGTTAGCTTATCAGCGCCCTTCTTTTGTATGACTGGTCAGGTCAGTGTTACGCCACACTGATTCGGTGTAGAGACGTCAAAGGACGTGGAAACTTACAAGCAAGTGTTGGTACGCCTCGTCGACGCCAAAGATTGCAATATCAGCATCTGTATGAGTTCGAACCGGGAAGAATGATTGGTCATCAGGAAGCGGGTTTGTCGTACCGTGACATTGCGGCTCGCACGGAGCGCGTTGCTACGTCAGTGATGCGTGCTTGGAACCAGTGATAGAGGAGGGTCGTACACAGCGACGAGGGAGTGCTGGACCACACCAATTGACCACAGCACGAGATGACTGCCATCTTGTCCGCATGGCCGTAACCGACAGAACGGTGTCTTCCAGTGTTGGCTCGACTTTGAAGCACTGAGGAGAATGTGGTGATGTCTGCGTCGAAGGTTCGACGCCGTCTGCTGAGGGCTGCACTGGTGATACTTATACCACTGCGTCGGATTCCGTTGACCAGAAACCACCGACGCCTCAGTCAGCAATGGGCGCGTGAACGTGTTCACTAGTGTGCTAAGTGGCAAAATATAGTGTTTTCGTCACTTTTCAATTTGTGGTGCAGCGATGGACACGTACGTGTTCGACGCTGCCGTGGTAATCACTATCAGCTAGCCTGCATTGTTCCGCACCATAGCGGACAAATGCCAAGGGTGATGGTTTGGGGCGGCATTGGCTACACTGTGCAATCTCGCCTCATACGTATTGAGGGCAATCTGAACAGCAACGCTACACCAGGGATGTTTAAAGACCGAGGTACTCCTGCAAGCAGCTCCACATGCCATATTTCAGGAGGTGAATGTCCAACTGCATGTGGCGAGTAATGTGCAAGCTTTCTGGGAAGGACAACCGAAAGTTAAAAATTTTTCGGAGTCGTCCTACACCTGAAATATTAAAGATGGAGATTTTTCCTTAATGATATCTGTTCCTTAAAGATAGATTTTGAAAAAAGGTGATGTATAATTTTTCGACAATTTAAGTACTTTTTGCGTAATTTTGTGTGTAAATAGGGCGAAAGTGCATGCTGTTTTAATACAAGTTTTTTCATTGAATTAGGTTTTCTTTTTCTTGACGACAAGCTTAGTTTCTGAATGTCTCATACGTTTACAGATTATCGTCGACAATCCTAGTTGTGGCCAAAACCTGACGGGGGAAATGTGATGATAATTCCTGGCATTGTAAGCGAGATACCCACGTGGCATGTCTGGACGCCTCGGGCCTTGGCTTGAAAGGAACCCTGCGTCGAATATAATCGAATATCGGAAACGGAAGGCGGCCAAACGGCCGAATCTCCACAAAAATACCTCTACGGGCAAGAATTATACGCGGAAGCCGCACCTGCGAGGGCTGGGGCTGGGAGTGGGACTGTGTTGGAGAGGAGCGGAGCGCAGAAGGGGACAGCACATCGATCCCGGGCTAGGGCAGCGGTCGCTTTGCCGGAGCTCGCGCCGCCGGCCGGACGCGGCGACAGCCCGCTGACAGATGTCGCTCCTTTCGCGCCCCCGCCCCACTCACTCTCGCCCTTCGTGGACGCTCCGCGCGGCCCCGATTCCACTCACTACCCCGCCCGCTCTCACCACGCTCCCGCTCCACCCCCATCCTGCTCTCGCATTCTCTCCCCGCTCTCGCCCCGCTCTCGCCTTGCTCTCGCCTCGCTCTCTGCCCGCTTTCGCTCTATTCTTGCTACGCTCTCGACACGCTCTCGACACTCTCTCGACCCGCTCTAGCCCCGCTCTTGCCTCGCTTTCGCCCCTCTCAAGCTCCCTTTGCACCTCAGCTCCTCACTCGTCTCCATCCCTCTCCCGCCCCTCACATGCTCCCATCTCACCTCACGGCTTTTCCGCCTGTGTCGCTCCGCTTCGCCACTTCGAATCCATTCCCATTCTATTTCTCTCCCTCTCATTCCTCTCCCGCTTTGCCACCAAACCCCCCTCCTCCACTCCCGTACCCTACCTAAACCGCTCACTGATTCCACCTGCCTCACGTAGCCCGACCCATGCTTTCGTCACGCAGCCGACACGCCCCCCTCCTCGCTCGCGCCTTCGCCCTCGCCCTCGCAAACGCCTCCCTCGCGCCCGACGCCTCTGCTCCGCCCGGTCACGAATCCGCTTACACCCTCTGGAAGAGCTCAAAGTTGGGCTTCCGATTTGCCGCGGGAAGAAGAGCTCTTGGCGCCGGCATTTAACCTTAGCACTAAGTCGATGCACTGAACGAAATAAACAGACGTCTGCCGCGTGGAACAAATCGCACGCTGGCAAAGGTGGCGACGTCATCATTTTTCTTTCCTCAGAGCTCTATTTTTCTTTCAATATCATACCGGTATCAAGAATTTGCTCCGTTGTGTTGGAAAATAATAATATTAGTCGTGATACCACAGTACATTTTTTCTTGCAATTTCTGTAACTTAACCACTTTTCGAAGATTCAGTAAGTTCATCTAAAATAGACCCTGTGACAATGTTTAAGCGTTCTTTACTCTGTGAAAAAAAGAAACAATTTGCCGTCATTTTTGATTGTTTTACTTGCATCAATGTTAAGTAGTAATTACGGAAAAACTAATAATTTAAAAAATGTGCATAATCTTTTTTAAAGATCTGGTTTTAGAACAGATTTTATTTAAGGAAAAAATACCTATCGTCAATAACGTAGATGCATGTTAACTTTAAGCAATTTTCGAAAATACACAGAGAACCAAAATAGGACTATCGCTAATTTTTATCATTTGATGCGCACGAGGAGAAAACGTAAAGAAAAAAATTGGAGCCATAGTTGGAGAAAATAATTGGTATAAATTGTCTATATTTCATAAAAAAATTACGAAAAAAATATTAATATTTTTCAAAAATAATCAACAATCTTATTTAAAAATCTGTCTTTCAAGACGCCGAACAAATTTTGAACGTTAGCAAATTTTGAAACACGAGGGATTACATTGAAAATTAGACTTCTACTGTTCTTTTAAGCGTCTTTTATGCTATCCGAGAACAAAGTTTAATTAATAAAATGAAGCCATTTTAATAAAATTTTGAAAATGTTTTAAAATTTTGATTTTTTTATGATCTTGAGTTCGTTCCAATCGTTCGGTGAATATCAATTTTCGGGAAGTTTTATGCGCTAGCATTGATTACAGATAGACAGACGTTTCTAAGTCAATTTACTTTTCGATGTCAAGGAAACACACAACGTGGATTACGACTACACAACGTATTAGAGAAAATAATTTACTGAGTATAGAGTAAATATTTACGCACATTTTCGTGACCAGGTCTCCAAAATACGAGTTTTTCTGTCGCAAAATCGCCGATTTCTGTTATGCAATACATTCAGCATTACAATACCCACTTGACTACGTAAGTACGTACTAGGCGAAACCGTAATTACTGGCTTTTAATTAGGCAGTATGCTATTCCAAATTCAGAACACTATAGTAATTATATCTCTCAACACTTTATTTTGTTGGTGAATATCTTTCTTCATCCAGGTGGTATAAACACTAAAAAATTGTCTGTTGAATAAGCTAATCTTCGAATACTCTTGACAATTCTTTAACGCATCAAATAAATTGTAAAAAAGGGCAGTCGGAAAAGACCGCACTACATTATACAAGATACATAGTTAATGGTGATTGGACAATGCCCATCTACGTGATTACCTACTCTTAGATTATATAAAAATTCAAAAAAATACTGGAAAATTGTTCAAGTGCTCGGTGGCTCAATTGAATTTTTTTTAATATTTCGGAAAATATGTACGAGTCTTTTTCAGCACATTTAAATACGCGGGGGTTCAGGAGGTACAAATTCCACCTTAGCGAAAATAAATACACCCGTTTGTAAGTGATTCATTGATAAGCGTAAAATCGTAAAGCAGTGCCTTTAATTTTCCAGCAATAGCAATACCACTATCTGTAACAGAAATTCTAAGGCGGTCAAAAGAATTGGCATTTTTTATTTCTTCTGTTAATTTCTCAGTTCTCATCTTGCGTAAGAGGAAGCAAAATATACAATAAATAGAATTCAAATTAAACAACAGAGGTTATCGGTGAACATACAGTTTCAATAGGGAAGAAATCACTTCCCGACCTCAATAATTTTTTAAATAATGAACTTCTCAGAGAACAAAGAAATTGGCTCCGCTGTTGTAAAATTTGAATAACCATATTTTTCATTAATAGTTAAGTATTTTTGCGTGAATTTTGAAGATTTATCAACAAAATATCCCTTACCTAACAACGATGAAGAAATAAAAGCAGGTGGTGTTGAACATTAAGTAAAACGTTAAAGAAACAAAAAACAACAGTAATTTGGGTGGTGAAAAATCAAAGTGTGTGGTCGTATAAAAATCACATTTTAATCAATTTTTGTTCCTACCATCACTGAATATAATGCTACCATGAGAGTATCGTTTATTAGTTCGCAATCACTTGAAGTAATGAACATTGTCTGTGGACTGGTTATGTTCGCTAACCGCTTTTTCTCTGCAGATAAAAGAAACTGATCTCTATCCCTCGTCCACTGACTTAAACCAAATGCAGAAGAGAGGTTTTGCTACCTCGAACGTTAACCACTATCGATCTTTTGCTCATGCGCAGTTCAAGTTTCACATCCCTTTAGTGCATCTTCACACGCGCAGATCGATAGTACTTAACGTTCGAGGTAGCAAAATCTCTCTATAGTGCGATTTTTCTAACTCTGCCCCTCATGCCTCTCTTCACGATGGAAGATGTCACGATATTAGGCGTCTTCTCAGTCGTGCCGCTAGGTATCGCACTATCGCGATCGTATCAAGCAGTGCTTGCGATCATGCGACATCTAGCGGCACGACCGAGTAAGACGCGAAATGCCGTGTGATATTCCATCATTGCCATAGGGGCTTGCGAGGCAGAGTTAGAATAATCGCACTGTAGTGTCAGGTGCTTCCCTCCCGGAGTACTGCTCCGAGTTCCCACCAGCGCAGACGGCTGCGCGTGTGGACTTCGCCGCGGACGCTTGCGACGATTGCATTTCTCGCTTCCCCGGTCCTCTCTCCCGCCGTTTCGACCGTCTCAGCCCCCCCCCCGGAGGCACTACGCAGCGGAGGGAGGCGGAGCGGAGAGGAGCGGAGAGGAGCGAAGAGGAGCGGCGCGACGCGGCGGCGAAGGACCGCGCAAAGAGGTCGTTTTCTCGTCGGCGCCGCTCTAAGGCGCGAGGTGTGAATTAATTCGCGTGTTTATTGCGGGGCCCTAAGCGCGCCGGCGACGCCTCGTGGGCGGCAGGATTATCAACGGGCTCCGCGGGGGCTCAGCGCGGAGCGGCGCTGTCGCCCGCCAGCCACTTCACAGTAAGGATGGCAGAAAAACATCGATGTTTTCCACCAGAAACGTCGATATATAAACATCGATATTTTGCTTTCGATGTTTTCTTCACATCGATATTTTGGTGCAGAATCATCGATGTTTTTTATTTTTAATTTTTTTTATAAAAACGAACCGCGTAGAGCAATCCTCAACAATATCGAAGTTTTGCCTCATCTTCTTTATCACGCTACACATTTCACCTGTGCAATCTGAGGATGTTTGGGAGTTTCTCGTGTTACGAGTATATGTCATCGTTAGGCTGTCATTGCCCGAATCGACAGTAGTATTAGAAATGGCCTCTTGGATGAAACCGTCAACAGCTGATTTGTGTCACAGGCAGAATAGGAAAATCGCAGTATAAAGCAATAACCCCGTTTCATCATACCGCCACCCGTGATCCCCTCACCTACGTCTCCATCGTTGGCTCCACCTCTTCGCAGACGGTCTAATCTACGTTTCGTCGTTTCGTCATTGATGGATGGGTACGGCGCTATTCCTCGGCTAGATGGTGAGATCCGGAACTGACCTACACATCGGTCTGTGGGAGAATCTTCCTCCAAATATCTCCACAGCGGGGAACCGTTTCTGCAGGGACAAACATCAAGGCTGGAGCGCCTAGGAAGATAGGAGAAGGACGGGGAAGGAAAGTTCGCGCGCAGGAAGTGGCCCGTTTTCTAGGAGCGTTCCGGAATTCTCTAATCATTGATGAGAGAAAAACAAAGACAGCTACCGATCAAAGCGGCCGGCCGCTAGAATTGTCCTCCGCTCGCTCGTCTTCGCGCCGCCTAAACTCCACTGCAGTCGGCCATCGCGAATCTCCTGCATCACGGTGCCTACGCTATTGTCGGCGTGTCACCACCTGTTTTGTTCTGCATTACCGCCATCATCATCACCACTCAACGCTGGAGATGAGGCGCGCGTTCTCCTGTACGGTGAACGCCCACTGGCATCTCCTCCCGGCAATTGCACCTTGTCTCCCGCTTCCCACAAGCATCTCCTCCCTCCAATTGCATTCATGTGTCAGCTTCCCGCGCCCTGACGCGGATTGATTATTTAATTGTTCGTGATTCCGGCGCGTCAACTGAGGTCATTAGTCCCGTATGTGTGGTGCGTGTTTTCCCTCGCGAGATGGTGGTGATATTTTCCCCGCTGGATGGCGAGATCCGGCGCCGACCTATCGTCGACTAGCAGGGTTTCACCCAGGTATCTCCTACCAGCGGGGCACCATCCCAGCCAGGACAAGCTATAAGCTTCAGACTGGGCTCCCGGCATGTGTGGTAGTGAAGTGCAGAATAGTGTAAGTGTGTGTGAAGGGGTGAGGATAGGACAAGGAAGAGGAAGGAAAGATCGCGCGCGGTCCGTGGGCCCGTTGTTAGAGTACTGCTCCAGCATTCTCTTAGTGTTGATGCGGAGAAACCAACGGAAAAACTACCGGTCAGAGCAGCCGGCCGCTAGAATTCTCCTCCAGACGGACTGAATTCGACCAAGCTGACAAGTTAGTGTCGAAAATCCGCGCCGCCGCCGGAACTCGAACCTAGGGCCTCCAAAGGGGACAATTGATGCACTGAGCTATCTCTCCCGGTCCTCGCGCGGACCTATCGGTCAGTATCATCGTTGCCTGCGCTTCTCCGTCACCGCCGCCTGCGCCCCGCACCAGCTTCGCCCATCGCCTATCGCCCATCGCCCTTCGCCCTTGGCCCGCAACCGCGCGGCGTGGCGCGGGCGCGGCGCGGCGCTCCGCGGCGCTCCCGGTCGCTTCATTCCATCACCGCGCCCCCTCGCTTCCGCATCGCCCCTCGCCCCGCGCCCCCGGCCTCGCCCGCGCCCGCGCCGCCCGCGCCGCCGCCCGCGCCGCGCTCCGTCCAGCCGTGATGTGTGCGGCCATTACTGCCGTTATGCATACCATTAGGCCAGCCGCTAATTACCGCGGCCACGTCTCTCCCGCGCAGCAGCCCCGCGCTGCGACCGCCCGTCCTCGTCTCCTCCTCCTCCTCCTCCTCCCCGCCCCGCCGTTGTACCCCCGCCGCCGAGTCGCTTCCGCGCCGCGCTATGTCGGCACGCCCACTCCCGCACCGCCCCTCACGGCGCGCCGCAAACGCCTTTCTTTAGAATAATTTATTTTGCTACTTAGGAATACATGGAATACTTCCGTGGTAGCGTTTTCTTAGCAATTACTACAAATACACAAAACAAACATCAAACAGCATTAAAATATTCATATGTTACTAATACAATTTTACAAATTTAATGTATTAACCCTATCATGCTAAAGCTGACCTAAATATAAAATAACACGAATAATACAAGAAAATAATTTTAATGTAAACATATTCTAAAAAAAATTACAATATATTTAATCTAACTTAAAAATTTTTGACAGTCTCAGGGAATGTCTCCAGCACTGCTGCAGGTAATTCGTTCCAATTTGTATGATTCTGTTTACAAATGAGAATTTACCTTCGTCTGGTCAGTTTTCTTTGGCGCAATTTTGAAGCCATTGAAGTGGCTTTTCCGGTGCCACCCGCCTCCACCTCCTTCCGCCTCTGGCTCTGATCCTCTGCTCTCCGCCAGAAACAGCGATTTATTAACATCGATATTTTGCATTCGATTGTTTTCCTTCACATCGTTATTTTCTTGCAAAAACATCGATATTTTTTATTTTTTTATAAAACTGCACGTGCGTTGATCAATCCACAGCAATATCGATGTTCTGGGTCATCCTCTTTATCACGCTGCACATTTCGCCTGTGCAATCTGAGTTTCTCGTGTTATGAGTTTCTTGTATTATCGCTGGGCGCGTCATTGCCTGAATCGAGAATAGTGTTAGAAATGGCCCTCAGACGTTTTGACAAATCGTAAACCAGAACCAGACGCACTCCACTAAATTAAGGGAAGCCCCACAGTAACATGTGATATGTGATGAACCATTGTTTTCCAAATTGGCACGAGTTTCACCATATTAAAATGGATAAGAAAGTAGCACGTTTATTAGTCTATATTTAAAACATCGATGTTTTAATGTTGATGTTTTCATGGACATCGAAAACTCTTTAGCGATGTATCGATATTTTGGTAAAATTTGCCATCACTATCCACGCCCCATCTTCCACCGCTACCCTCTCCTACGCCAACCTTCGTGCCGTTCGCATAGACTCTTCCCTTTTCCAGCGCCTCTCTCTGCTTATGTTTGGTTCACCCTACTCTTCCTCGTCCCGCTCCACCACTCCCGGCCTCAGTCTCCTCTGCACCTTTGGATTACACAGGTCGTCTGGGTTCCACTTCGCTTCTCTCTACGCCCCATTACTCGCAACTGACTCTCTCTTCTCCTCTTTGACTCTCCCATGAACTTAGGTTGCTGAGGGTATCGACTGATGTCACGGCAATGCCTCTGGCCGGTAGGTCATAAGGGGAGAAGTCATAGCTGTTGCCGCACCCATTAAACACGGAATAATCAATCAATCAGGCGATCAATCTGACTCTCCTGCCTTATCCCGGACTCTCCAGCTCCCACAGCTCCTCTCGGATATGCACCACTCTGTATTTCTTCACCTCGTTGTCGAAACCGTCCTCAATTGTCGGTTGTCGGTGGAAGGATTCTCATAGGATAGTGGCTCTTCTGAAGATTTCAAAGAAAAAACACAAAGTCGTGACCACAGAACAGCATATAATTGGATTAAAGCAAAACAATAATTACAGAATGACCATAACAGCAACACTAAAAAAGAATTAAACAAACAAATACATTTCACAGTGTCAAAAAACATCAAAAGGAAAATCAACTGCAAAATTATCATGAATTAATTTTAAAATTTGCACAAATTAGAATCACAGCAATATCGTGTGTGAGAAAAGAAATTGAAATTCAGGGAATTGAATAAGAAAGATCTCTGAGGAGTGCACATAAAGTTACATCAGAGGGAAGAGCACAACCATTTTGCATAACAGAATGTCGTAGTACTTTCTGTTTACGAAAATTGCTGTTAACTGTCCCTCAACATCTCCTGCATTAACACTCGTATGTAATTTCTTGCACAAAATTCACTGAAATTACAATGAAATATCTTGTATACAATTAAAATGAATAAATATAGTTTTGAAAACAGAATTTTCACAAGAAGTTTCTTGAAAAACTATAGAAAATTACTATTTATTACAACAGATACCTTTGGTTGACATTGAAAATGTTTTATTTCTTCTCAACAGGCATTCTAAATTTCAATATCTATTTTGAGATATTTAAGTTCACCTAAATTCTTGAACTTTTCTTCACAGCAAATATAATTTTATAACTGTTATTTCTCGCGATTCTCGTGGCGCGGTTCACTTGAGAGCTCGCGAGTAATTTTGCTGGCGTTGATTAATTTTGTTAGGTCAAAGCATAAATATGCACAAAGTGACGAGGGGTCAAAGCCATATATAGCTATACATTTTGATATTACGAACAATTTCTTCTTCATCATGACACATTTAAAATTATACTTCACAACACTTTTTTTAAAAAAAGTTTGTTTGATGCTTTGCTTGCTGTTTTAACTGAAATATTAATATAGAAATGGGTTTAGTATTTAAACAGCTTTGTATTAACACATTCAGTTGTTAATATAACAACAAAATTATTTACTTTCAAATTGGACGATATTGAAGTTTGGGAAGTAAACTCTTTCAAACAAATTATACTGAAGGGATATGAAGTGTAATTTGCTTGTGAAATAGAATTTAGTTTAAATAATTATATTTATTTTGTTAGCATCATGAACTCTACTAGTCATTTATTTTATTTCTTATTAATTTATTAAGTTTCGGTTCGTAAAAAGTATGTATTTTTTCAGTTATAAGCAGATTTGGTGCTACTCTTTGACGTTTTTTCGTGTTATAAGGATGTAATTCGTGCAGACACCATACTAGCTTTAAGCATTAGTATAATAGTGGTAATACTAATAAAATTTTATAATTTCAACGAATATATATGTTGCTTTTTTCTTTTAAAATATTGCTTTCTTTAACATATTAAGTAGAAATGTGTTTAAAAAATTTACCAATTGATTTATAAGTATTAAAATGGGGTTATTTTAATAATTATAAATCAACTCGTCTATTTTTTAAACACATTTCTACTTAATATGTTAAAGAAAGCCCCCAATAATAAAAGCTTAAAAGTAACATGTTTGTGAAATATAATTTATTTAAATATTAATATTTATGGTGTTAACATTATGAACTTTACTACCTCAACAAGGGTTTCGTATTAAAATGGGGGGTTTGGGGATCAATAATAAAGGTTTAGTTAGTATGAGTTTGTGAAATATAATTTATTTTAAATAATTATATTTATTGCGTTAACATCATCAACACTACTACACGCGAACAAGGATTCAGTTCACGGAGTCCATTCCTCTCTAATGAACCGAATCCGTGAACCAAAAGAACGGTGCCACCCTAAACACGGGATCAACTCCTTTTTTTCATTATTCATAAATAGCTCTAGTTAACTTCTAACTTGACTTGGATTTAACACTATCATCCGAAATGTTCTTTTGGAAGAATTGAAACTGCACTTCTTTTTATTAATCTAACAAGATTCTTTCCAAATCAGTGTTGTCCCCTAAGAAAGATGCATAACTTGAAATATCTTATGCAAATAGTACAAAGTTACTATGAAAATACCAATGAGAATAATATATTAATAATTAAATATGAATGTTAATGACAAAAAAAAATCTGACAGTAAACTGCAGAAACAATTCATTACTCTGCATTTTGTAGTCAATAGCTTCAACATTCTCATTTTTATAGTATTCAGGCGACCACTGTAGTTACTATGAAATTATTTTATTTTATTCCACCGTAAAACACGTCTGCATTTTATACCACCAGTTTTATTACACTTCATTACACACCTCTTGCGAAAACAGCAAACTCGAGGTTTCGCGCAAACGTAGCAGTTCATTGAGCAATAGAAAATACGAAGTACTAAAAGGACCTAGTACCGACCTCAGTTTGGAGGATATAGCCTCGAAGAAGTGGCAAGAAGCTTGTAGTAAACAGGGGTGGTGGCCGGCATTCGAACTCGCTTGCGCGTTCGAATGCCGCACACATTCTTTGTAAGGACACCACTTCCAACGCCCCGAGATACAGGCGCGGCCACTCCGTCCTCCTCCAGCTTCCGTCACCAAAACACCTGCATCCAAAAAAGCTCACTCCTTCCCTCGTTACCGCCTCACAACCTCTCACTCCGGCGTTTCAGAAAACCTTCTTCGTCCGTTCGCCTCTCTCTGCCCCCCTCCGCGCGCGTCACCACCCCAGGTAGGGGGCTACACCCCTCCTGCTCAATCCCCCAGCTACGAGGAAGAGATGTCGGTAGCGACGGCGGCGGCGCGAGCGCGCGGCGAATCTCGTACAATGTCCGTGACCGGACACACATCCTATTGTGTCGCTCCTATTCTACCCTACATCACCCCACCCCAACCCACTTCATCCCATTCCACTCTCCCGGGAGAGATGGCTCAGGACATCAATTGTTATTGCAGTGCCACTGACGTCCTAGGTTCGAGTGCCGATGGTTGCGGGATTTTGACACTAGCTTGTCGACTAAGTCGAATTCAGTCGCTGGCTGGAGGAGAATTCTACCGGCCGACTACTCTCGGTAGTGGTTCTATGGTTTCTCCGATCTGCACCAGGCGAATGCCGGAGCAGAACCCTAACAAACTGGCCACGGACCGCGCGCGGTCTTTCCTTCTTCGTTCTTGTCCTATCCTCACCCCTTACACACACACACACACACACACACGCACACTAATATGCACTACACTACCACACATGTTGGGAGATCTGTCGGAAGCTTAGAGCTTGTCCCCGGCTGGGGCGGTGCTCTGCTGATGAGAGATACCTGGTTAGGGAAACCCCCGCTAAACGACGGTAGGTCGTCGCCGGATCTCGCCATCCAGCCATCGTGGAGACTACCGCCTCCTCCCGAGCACAAACATAACTACTTTACGGAATTAATGAACCAATTAGTAATGCTCCCGCAATCACCAACAGTCATTCAACCCATCCCACTCCGCCCCACCCTAACCCGCTCAACTCTACATCTTTTTACAGGTGGCACCGCGCGGGCCCAGCACATACCGCATTTGGCTCGCGCTCTGGAACCCAGCCCCACCTTTTGCCACTTCACCCTCATGCCCCGCCGCCCTGCCCTCACCCCGCTCTCCTTCGCCCCGTCTCTACGCGTCGCCTCGCCCTTCCACGCTCCGCCCTGTCCCACCGTACCACTCTGCCACGCCCCCGCTACGCGCTCTGTCCGTCTGCCCGCCGGCGGAAAATTAACTTTTTTCGTTATCGACCTCTTAAAACGAATTAACCGCCGAGTTGAAAGAAAATGAAAAATTTGCTTCCAAGGAGCATTTGTTCCATTGCGAAATATACCAAATTAACTTCACTCCGAGGAAACTTCAGTCTGTCGGTGAGTCTCCTCGGCCCCACTGCTTGCGAAAGACTGAGAACTGAGTTCTTCACAATATTGTTCCGCCTCCCACTGTCACCAAACAGTTTGGCGTATATGATTGTTATATTACTAGTATACACATGTTGTTTAGGCTCGTAAATTAGATATACTATCCAATGAAGGAGGGATTTTAGGCCCTACGGTTTAGGATGCCTGATATATTTAATTATACAAAATTCTTTTCAATTATTACAGAATTTAATACAAAATTATGTAAAATGGTACCGCAAAGACATACAGTATTAAAAATAAAAGAGTATGAAATGAAATAATTTCATTCATTTTGTGTATACATCTCTTTCGTTTTTGTTTTGCAATCAGATTTGCCCATGTCTGAAATCAATTTTTCACAGTATATATGATACATGATCATCATCATCGTGTTCTGATACTAACATGTGAATAAATAGCTCCTGTAGAAATAAGTGTTGGTTGTCGTTAATTCAAGGGTACAGCTTCTATGCCCTTTTGCTATATTATTAATCAAAACACCATGAATAATTTATGCTTAATTCTAAAGTATATATTCATGTCATGACTGGGATGATGAGAAGCAAACTTGTCGTACTTCAAGTCCTGTTGAAATAGATGCCAACATTTTACAGTGAACGCAGATACACCCACAAAACAACGCGATCATGGATGGAATGCATTTATCTTGTGTATGTTTGAAATGCTGTAGTTTTCCTAAAACATCGTATCATTGTAATACAGAGGTGTCTGTTTTCAGAACCAACAGATGGTTTTCCGATATATTGACGTGAGATGATTTTTAATCCAGCGGACAAATTACAAAGGAACCTGGTGTATGTTACTGTTACGTCTGTCATATCTGACATTACGATCAGAATCTCGTTCTTACTTCTGTATTAGCATTACTCAGACATCACGAATTCAAGATAGCTTGGTTGATATTGTCAAAAGCGTAGATATTGTGTTCGACAAAAACCTTGAGCGCCACTTGTTTGGGGAGAAAAACGTGAGTATTAGAAGTTCGGCCATGAGTCTCAGTCCAGCTCACGAACTGCGTATGGAAATCGACCCGTGAAATGATGTGTTCTCAGGCTAATCGTGGATTGGACGCTTCTGGGTCTTCCCAGAAAGAAATTATTTTATAACAGGGAAAAGACATAAATCACGCTTATCAATAAATGGATTTTCTAGGATACTTTCAAATCGTCAGTAATAAAACGATATAAAAAGAGACAAAATTTGATTTGTTATTTTAGCATAATAAGTCTAATGAATGCGTTTAGTTTAACCAACTGTCTTTAGTAATGTACATGGCAGTCGAATTTATGACGCGTTCCGAATTTCTGGCAATGCATTAAGAGATTAATATCATAAGGAACCATAAGTTGATCAAGCTGTGGGGCTCCCAATAATATTGAAATATTACATGTATGTCACCGGCTGAGGTGGCTCAAGGCATCATCAAAAGAGAGGGTCTCCCGTGTTTCTACCAGGAGGTCTTCCGTGGTTTAATGGTTTCTCCAATCAACATCAGGCAAATGTCCGTGCAGTACCCTAACGAACGGGCCACGGATCGCTTGCGACCTTTCTTTCCTCTTCCTTACTTACACAGTCCTATTCTTACCCTTACTTACACACACACACTCATATGCACTACACTACCACTCATCCCAGGAGACAAGTCGGGACATTAGAGCTTGTCTCGGCTGGGGGCGGTTCCCCCATGGTGGGAGGTACCTGAATGAGGAAAAACCAGCAAGCCGACTTGTACATCCTTGCCAGATCTCACCGTTCAATGGGGAAAGAACCGCTATCTCCCTTTAAAAAAACCTGTGGTACACTCTAACGCCTGGCGGATCCAGAAACAAATTTTGGGAGGGGAAATTCAAAATGTTTTGGTCGAATATGTCGTATTATTATATGTCATCAGATTTTATAAAATGTCGCAGGCTACACTCACCTCATGCTGCGATACGATTTTATTCGTTTGAATGATTATCCTAAAATAATTTTGCTTGAAAGTTTTGTGAAAATGTTAAACCAGTGGCGCTACAACAGCACATATTTTCTCGCGTTATTGGAAACAGCTACGTTATATTGAAATATTGCATTTTTCCAAAAAACGAGCAAGATCCGAAAATGGGACTAGTAGCATATTTCTTACCGCTCCTTATTACATAAGTGAAGAAAAGTTTAAGAAAAATTGGAAAAAATTTTTTTTTGTATATTTCATGCGCAAACTACCCAAAAACTATTTGTTTTTTCAAAACAATTTACCTGACCTTTTTAATGAGCTAGTTTTGTACAACAGACTGCCTAATGCAAAAATCTGTCTTAATTTTGTAGTTAAATGTTTTTTGCAATTTTAAAAAAATTGGGGATTTCAACGAAAATGAGACATGCACACCATTCACTTAAACGTCCTTTGCCCAATTCAACAACAAAATTTGATAAAAAATTTTGATAATGTCCAAGGGGCTTCATGTAAAGTAGCCCTCAAAATTAAAATATCGATTTAAAATTCCTGAGGCTGTGACATTAGCTAGAACAATTGGGGAATATCAATTTTGCAGAAAATCCGCAGAATTATTTAGGTGCTAGCGTTGACCACAGACGGGTGGGCTGACGGACGTTTTGCTGTCAATCGAATTTTCTGTATTAAGAACCAACAAAATACGATTCTGGCTACACGACGTGTTAGAGGAATATTTTTCTACATTTGACAGTTTGATTTAACCACTCTTTGGTTAGCAAGCCCCGCCAAAAAGAGTTTTTTCTGGCGAAAATTCGCCGTTTTCTGGCGCGCATAACTTTCTATTCTTAAGAAGTTCCTTCTTAAGGGCGAGAAAGTAAAAAAAGACCGAAATATTTTAGGGGTAAATTTCTCTCATTTCCCTTCCCTTGGGTCCACGCCTGACTAA
This sequence comes from Acheta domesticus, assembly GCA_031308135.1. Lineage (NCBI taxonomy): Eukaryota > Metazoa > Arthropoda > Insecta > Orthoptera > Gryllidae > Acheta > Acheta domesticus. The sequence goes on from JAHLJT010008446.1 coordinate 268,253,688, forward strand.
CGGGACTAGTAATCAGAGTAGTTGACGTGCCAATAACCAATCTATTATACATTCCTAATCAAAATAATCCATATAACTTTTTTAAACAATTTAAAGTGTATGAAATAAAATTTTGTTTAAAATAATTGAGGGTCCATTTGCTGCCGGGATCGACCCATGTTCTGAGTGCGAGTGTTCATGAATCCTTGCATGCAACGTATCTAACGATTAGGTAAATCTTACGAAGTTGCTCATCAATTAAGTATGTTGATGAAGGCATCGATTTAAGTTGGATAAATTTATTATTTATTTAGTGATACTAATCGTCTATACGTCGTTTGAAAATATATTTCCGTTTGCATCATTCACCTTTAGGAGAGATTTTGGATCACATTGGATTTGTGAATGTGAACTATTTGTTCTACATGTTGTTACTGTCTTATTCTCGTACAGTATTCGAATCATACCCGCTTGTTGAATTGAAAATTACACACTTCATTGAATATTTTGTACTCACTCGCTCATTCTGGGAACAATAATTGGTACCCGAATCAACACTTATCACATTTTAATTCCCGAGTCAGCACTTATTATCACTGACACGGCTAGATAAGGGGAAATGTGTATTGTTATAAGTACTAGATAATGTATTAAAGTATGTACGTATGGACCTAGAAATTGTCTCGATAATTATAGTAATTTTTAAAAATGTATTAAAAAATACTATAAAAATTATCAAAAATGAACAAAATATTCATTATTATAATGTGGACTTTTATTAGTTTAACATTTTTATAATATTAAATTCTGAAGTGTTATCGTTTGAAACAACTGTGTTGTAAATGTCTTGTGAGTGGTTGACCTTTATTTTGATTTCCTTATTTTCATCCAGTTTCACTTGGTTCATTCATGATAACTTCAGCGAAACCTGATATTCTTCTAAGCGCTAAATGGAGCTACCGCAAAGAGTACATACAATTTTTAGTGTTATATTTTATCACATATAGTTAATAGTTATAGTTTTTACTTTATCGTATACGTAATGTAGTCAAATCCGTAATTTGATGATCCCTGGCAGAATTGTTTTTCATTTTCATTCAAACGCGTCTGTTTTGACCGTCTGTGGACAACCCTATCATAGTGAATTCGAAAACTAATTCATTAGATTTGCAAGGTAACCCAAATATATCAAGCCCCAAAATAATTTGATTTCTCGGAAGTGACTGCAAAGTTTTTTCTTTATTTTTTCTTGGTTAGAATGAAGGACGCTTCTAAACATTGGGTAGCCTTCCTTCTAAGCATTGGGCAGTAAAGTATCTAAATTTTTGGGAATTGAAATGTTAATGTTTTTCGACACAACTATATTATTGAATATAGAGATATTGTTCTATATGAAATAATATTATCTTCATGGTAAGATTTATAAATGATGTGCTGTACAGTTTAGAAAAATGTGGGCAGTTTCTACGTTTTCAATACTGAAGCTAGAAATTTTTCTCATAATGGAATCTATTCCTAATCATTTTTAAAAACTACTAACATTTTCTCATAATTTTAGGTAATATACTTCAATCATTGCAACATTAAGTAATCATTACTCTTGTATATTCAGATAGAGGTGTTAATAAGCGTCGAGGAAGTCTTGTCTCGTCATCCGTATGGTCGTGTTCGAATACCAATCTGAGTAAATATGTTTTCTCTTTAACCTTTTTGTATGAATAGGGCACAAATCACCGATTTCACTGGCAGAATTGTTTTCTGAAGTATAGACTGAAGTATAGGATGTTGCAGTATTGTATAATATTATGTAACCGTTGCTAATAATACAAGAAAGAATGCATTGATGTAGCCCCACTACTACATGAAATGTATACTTTCAAAACTAATATCGTCATGTTAATACTTTTCGCGCGTTTAGATCAGATAATGAATTTCCTATATCCTTCAATTTCCTTTTTCAGCCCCTAAACCGCATAATAGTACATTACATTAATCAAGGATCAAGAACGACTATCAACGTAATATTTCATGTTGCACACATTCGATTATTATTTTCTCAAAAAATTACCCTGTCTTTCCTCTGATTGCGTGCTGCCGTGACGGGAATCAAAGGAAAAGAACAGGACTCTTGAACATAAATGACGGGCCTCAAAGCCTTGTTGCGGTGGAATGGAATAAACGGTAACGGTACGAGGCGAAACCGGCTAGAGAAGTGGGCGTATACCCTTTGGCAGTGTAGCACTATGCCATGCTGGTGGAAAGGCCAGTGTTTGCAGACCTTTGCGCTCCAAAGCTTTACCATGCGGGCGCTGGCTTCTCTCTGTAGCACATATACCCTTATTCTGGGAAAACAAAAGAACTGGTCACGAGGTGGAAGTCGTGAATGCATGACGTCCTCACCCTTAGAAATTGCAACAGTATTTGCCTTTGCATATCTCTATTGATCGTGAAGTAAGAACAAATCACTATAGAAGAACGCGTTTAATTTTCGAGCATTAGTACCTCATTCGCATAAAAATATATCTCGACTTTTAATGTTACAAAATTAAGAAACTTGCATACGAAAAGGCAACAGTACATGGCTCGAGTTAATTCCCTCTCGAATTTTCCAATCCCCGCTCACAAATGTGATGATAGGTTTATGCCGTAATGAAACGTAACACTTCTGTCTAAAGCGATATCTAACAATCATAACTATACAGAGCTCCAAAAATATTTACTGTTTATTTGTGTACAGCTGTGTCAATAGCGTATAAAGAAATGACAATGTATGTAAATCGACGCGAAATACCGGTATTCACGCAGATTCGCAGACACATGATCGCTATTATTACGACTGTAATTGAAATGGACGTATATTGGTTGGTCGTTTATTCATAACGTTGATATGAATGTTTTTTCGCTGATATATGAGATCCATCAATTAAAAAAAATCCGTTACACATTGTATTTTTTCGCTAAATCTCAGACAGGAGAATTTCGATTCTGGGTATTTCTGTTTAATTTTGTTTGCTTGTTAAAAATCTCTGCATCTTTTAGAGGTTGTGTTTCAGGCTTATACGTTGCTATCAGAATATTCTTTGCTTTATTGTCTGGAAACTCACCTACCAGTATTTTATCGGTTAATTATTCAGACCGCCGCATAATGCGATCATTAGTATTACGAGAGGTCGGATAAATCAGTATGTAATAGTAATGTTTTCTCTGTGTAACATGTTTTTTAACGTTTATTATTCATGTTTATGGGAGCACGAATGTTACATCAAAGGTTCTCTAGAATTGCATCCAGAGGCCTGTGTTTGTATCTGCCAGCAATTTTAATATGGAATATGACTAATTGATGCGTAAGGGCAGGTCATTTAAAAACGGTGTATCATAATGTCAGCGAGTTTGATGGCTGTTGTATGCAGTAGGCATATAAAGAGGGACATTTTTCAGCCTATTTTACATATCTAAATCATTCATACGAATTCACTGAATTTGTTCAACCGAATATATTGACATATTAACATCAATCGGTAGATGCCCATCTGAATTATTTTAACCATTCTGCTGGGGTCTAGTGGGAAACGTCTCCAGTACTGCAGAAATAAATCCCAAATTTTTTTTCTTTTGTGCTTTTGAAACAAATACATCTTTCTCCTTGATTCATTGTATCTTAACCTATGAGCACTTAAAGGTACGTTAAAGTACTTAAAAACTCCCTGTGGAGAGCACACGCTAGGGAAAATGCCTGCTCCAGTTGGGGCAAATTGTTTCAGTGCACGAAAACTTGAAATTGTATAGGAAAATGTCATCTTCCAGCTATTTTCGGTGAGATTGAAGGTAAATGCAAAGATACGCTTAGGCCGATTGCTATTGTGAGGGTGGATCTCTAGACAGAGGGAATGGAGTTAGTGAAATAGAGGCCGGACCTGGTGGGGAGAGTGGTGAAGATGGAGGGACAATGACGAGGGCGTCGGTGGGCGGGGACGAGCGTGGAAGCGAGGGCGGGTCCGAGAGCGCGGAGGAGGGCGTGACCTCGAGCTGGGACGAGTGCGAGGCCGGGGGTGCGGACGGGGGTGGAAGCGGGAGCCAGGGCGTTGGCGGTGTGAAGACTGTCGAGGGCGGGGCGTTTTTCTGCCCCGCCGCGCGTCAAGCAAACAGGGCGCGGCTGATCTTGGGCGTAAGGCGCTTAGGGCGCCCTGCCGGCAGTGCTCAATCCAATGGCTCCATTACCGCTCCACACGACTTTTTCCGCGCGGCGCACCGCGCCACCGCTGTCCCCACAGCCGTCCCCACCGCCACCACGCTTCTTCACACCCCGTCCTGCGCTTTCATCTCCGCCCCTGCACCGCCACTCCATTCCTATTGGCGCTCCCTCACGACTCGTTTCTAGTTCGTTCCAAGGTTCCGCTCGCTCCGCTCATTCGCCCGGCCAACTAGCCCCACACAACCCACCCCGCCCGCTTGCCCTCGCCCCGCTCTCTCCTGCTCACTCGCCCCCACCCACTGGCACCCACCTACTCGCCACTACCCCCCTCGCCCCCACGCACTGCACCCGCTCACTCGCCCCCGCCCACTCGCCCTCGTCCACTTGCCCTCGCCCACTCGCTCTCGCCCACTCGCCCTCGTCCTCGCCTACTCACCCTCGCCCACTCGCCCTCGCCCACTCGCCCTCGCCCACTCGCCCTCGCCCACTCACCCTCACCCATTGCCCTCGCCCACTCGCCTCGCCCACCCGCTCACTCCCCTTCACCCACTCCCCCCGCTCGACCACGCCCAGTGGCCCCCACCCACTGGCACCCCTCCACACACCCATACCCACACGCACCCACTCGCACCTGCTCACGTCCTGCCCACATCGCCCTCGCCCACTCGCACCCTCCCACTCGCCCCACCCACTCGTCCCCGCCCCGCTCACTCCGTCCCCACTATCGCCTCCTGCTCGTCCGCCTGGCGCTCTCTCGCACTCTCCTCCCCCTTCCACAGCACGCCAACACGCCTTTGCGCCCTCGCTGCTCTTCCCGCCTGTCGATCGCGTTATCGATGCGCTTAGGGCTGCGCGGATTCGCAGATTGTGTTAGCTCTCCCGTCCGACCACGTGAGATCGCGGTTGGCTCGTTTCCCCATGATGTGCCGTTTGCTGAGACTGTGCGGCTTCTCCCCTCATCTCTGCGTTACTTTTTTTCTCTTTCACTGCTTGCCGTTTCCTTTAAGAGCGAAAATTATTTTAGAAGGTAGAGCAGTATAGATTATCGATTAGATATATTTATAGATAAAGATATCGATTTTTGATTTTATATCTCAGAATGAAGTGGTGAAATTAAGTACTCAAAACTGAAATAGCCAGTATCCAAAACCCTTCTTTTGGTAATGCTGTAATACGATATACATGCACGTTACGAAGTCGATTCTGTCACAAAATAACCAGTATGTTCACTTGCGGAAAAATCCCATGGAAAAAGTTTTTTCAATCACGTGACGTCCGCCATGTTCTTGGTATAATACCCAGCGCGCGAAATACATAAGTACTATATTCAAAACTGATTTTCTTACATTAATTTGATTCTCTCCTTCAATTCAGTTTATAATTCTATCCATTTTATTCAAATTTTACGTCCTCTAAAGAAAAATAAAGCACACACATTTACCTTTCCACATCTTTTGGAAATCGGAAGAAACTAAACCTACAGTTTTTGGTATTAGTTTTGCATGTCTTTACAGTACAAGAAAAATAACCACGTTTTGAAGTAATTTTTATCAGAGCAAATAATACGACCTGAAGGAAAAATTGAAACACAAGCACTAAACTCAACAGATTCTAGTTGCCGCACTTTTAGTAACAAATACAATGGCATCTAATGCACGTCTATTTTCTGTCCCCCGCGCTTTTCCCGCCATTCCACGTAGTCTAGAAATTTACTTTTTTTGGCGTGCGATAAAATTGAGACAGAAGGCAATCATAACCATGTTAATTGTCGTTTAAGCAACTCGTAAGTTTCTTTGAGAATGTCAGTTCTCGTATCACACGGTATATATGTCTTTGAAAGTATCTGCTGAAATTCTATTGGGTGACAACCAATTACATGGCCGAGGGTATACCCGGCGCAAAACTAGATTTTGGGGCAAATGAACATACTGGTTATACTGTGGTTCTGTTACAATTTTACGTTTGCTCACTCAACAGTCTAGGAGCATTTTGGAAAAATGTCAATGTCATCAGACTACGCTGTAAAGAGCAAATTCAATATTAAAAGTACACTTAAAAGACAGTGCACGAATAGTTTGTAAGACTAAGACTACTTTCATCATTGATACTGGATGCGACAGCTCAGTGACAAAAGCATTGCAATTGTAGCAGCATTGATTGTGAGAACGTAGGGTTTAAGTTCCGACGAAGACGGATTTACGACACTAGCTACATAGCTGTGTCGAATTCAACCTCTATCTGGGGACTTTAAGCTAACGTACTGTACAAACGTTACAGATACATTCTAGGCGAATGGATTCTGGCCTCGGACCACGCCTGAACTTTCCTTTCGCACCCTTTCCCTTTCTCTTCCCTTAGACACGCACACTTCCATGCACTACTACACATGTCTGGAGAAAAGTCGGGAGCCTGGAGCTTGTCCCGGCAGGGCGATGCTCTGCTGGAAGAGATACCTCACGAACCGAGGTTTAGGATGACGCCGGATCTCACATTCCAGCAAAGAAGGAACTCTGCCCACTTCCGGGATATGTCATGGACCACATGACTGATGACTGAAGTAATTTACGCTCTGGAATCAGTATTCACGCACTCACTTCATATACTAATATTGAACTCTATCACTTATTGCGTCCAAAATAATGAAGTATATGAAGTTACATTTCTTGAACTATAGGTAATCAATATTCCTCCTGGGAGGAAACTTTTTAATTCTGGCAAATCTGCTACTTCTTATGCCAGATAAATAATGTCGAAATGTAGAATTTACATATTGTGTGGTCGGTTTACAGCAGATAATGCAGTTTATTTCTAGTATACATTTTTACATGAAAACAAGTAAACAAGAAATAATCCATCTTACTGTTTAATATATACGAACTCTTGTTTATGGAAAAGTTGTTATAGAAACGTACTCCACTAACAAAGAAATCATAACATTTCACAGAATCAAAACACCATAGCTCGGCAACTTGAAATTCATTTCATTATAATCACATTGATGCACAAGGAAATATGGTAATCACATGGAATTTATATTGTGTGGTACGCCTGTATTGTGAATTATTCGTGGGTTTGGAAGTTACCTTGATGAAGGGGCGTGTCTTGTTTTTATTATTTCATTTATTCAGCAAATGTGGCTAATGCTTTTGCTTTGAATCTGGATACAAAATTTATATTGTTCCTCCGAAAAGTTAGATAAATGTTTATTCTTAATTTGCCGTTTAGCAAATAACATAGTAGACTAGAGTAGAGTGGAATACTCGTATATACTCGTATTACGAAAACTATAGAATACTATAAATAAGTAACCGATTAAATTAACAATAAATTGCATGAATGATAAATTCATTATTTTTTTGGGTTTGTGCCTTCTACAGCATAGTCGCAACTTCCAATATGGAGTTATTCATTATTAATACTTCAATATTGTAGCATAGAACCGATACATTTATATTAGCAATAAATTGGTTATATATAAAACAAGCTATAATACTATTACGAAACGAATGCATTTATATCTTTGCCCGTGTGCCTTGTTTCGGTTTCGTAACCTGCATTCCTATCTTGTGTCTGCAACAGGCGACGCGTTCATGCTGCGGGTAGTTGAATGATTAATGGTGCGCGGTATCAGCAACGTGTGAAAGGCCCCTCCCATTCAGTTCCACGTCACACTACGCCCATCAAAACATCAGTCGTGCACACTAGTCACTTCCGTGTGTTCGATTATCACCGCAACATTTGTACGAGTGCGGCCAACATACTTTGCGCGTCCGGAATATGGTCGCGATTAAGCACAGATGTTGAACATGTTTTTGATAGTATACATAGCTGCTGTCGTTATCTGCGTCGACCATTGAATTTTGTACAGTAATGTTTTGGGGCGCATAGAAAATACGAAGAGGATGCGCCATGTTGCGTATCGCCGCACATCTCTATTCACAGATTCATGGAGTAAAAGTTCAGTAACTCCAAATATAAAAAGAATACAGGGAGTCATTATTTCTACGGTCTGATATAGTTTGAAATAGAGTGTCTAATGAGAATACGAATTTTAAAAGTTATCGCGAATCACTATTATTCTAGCCACATGTTAAATGCTTCTTTTATATTTCAAACATTCTAAACAAATGGATCCTTATGTTTGAAACTAATAGAGAATATGTAGTATATTGTAATGCTCCCACATAGTTGTTTTTTACAATGAAAATAATTAGAATTAAATTGTGTTAATTATTAAAATTAACCTGACATAATGACATTACCCTCTTGCGTGGCCCAATGTAGCTATTTAATGAAAAGTTAACTTCTAACTGATTTAGGAGAAAAAAGGAATAATACAAATGCTCAAGATAAATGTTTGGTTTTCGTCATCAACAATGTGACAACCATTATTTCAGAGATATTGAAATTATATTCATTTGAAACAATGGAAAAACGTGTTGGTTGTGATAAATATTACACTGTACATTGTTACAAAACGTTTGTGAACAATTGTGTTTATTATTTCCCCCACTCTCTTCCTGTCACTGATTGATGTTCCAAACGTGTACACTTCTCTGGCCATTATTCCCCTTAGTTTAATGAATGAATAGTTGTTTTTATCCCAGATATGGCGAAATTACTCATCCCCTCTGGTTTTTTGAGATCTGGCGCCGACCTACACGTAGACTTGAGAGGATTTCCCCTCCCAATGGGGCACCTACCCATTCAAGCTCTAAGGTCCCGGCCAGTCCTTGTGGTAGTGGACTGCATACAAGTGTGTGTGTGTGTGTAAGAGAAAAAAAACAAGACAGGGAAGAGGATGGAAAGATTGCGCGCGTTATCAGATCGCAGCTGAATTCGATCTAGTCTATAAAACTAGTGTCGAAAACTTCCTATCATCAGGACTCGACATCTAGTACTTACCGGCCAGAGGTCCTGACTAGCTGCCTTTATTTGGTGGAATATGGCAATGTACTTTAGTTCCTTTCTAAAACTATGATTACACGTACTCTCTGTAGGAGTCCTTTTGTAATTGGGTTGACCTTGGCATCCATATCTCTATCTATGTATATACAATTCCGAACGATCTATGTATCTATGTATATACGGTACGAACTCCATTTATTTTTCCCTTCGTACCACTCTTTTATCTGACCGCAATACGCCTTTTGTGCTTCGCTATGTCTTCTATTACTGTAATGTAGTTTGTCCTATGAAATAATTCCGTATCTCCGTTCGACATCATGAGGATGAAGTGCCGTTTCATACCTAACGTACATTTTATCTGTGATTGTTAATAATTTTTAAAAAAATATGCTGGTAATGAGTGGAAACTGTAACTGCCGTGTTTAGAATTCTACATTCTCTATATCGTTCACTTGAAGTTTTTAATTGGACAGAAATGTTGGGAATATAACAACAGTTTCGGAAAGCGTTAACGTTCTCTTTCTACCCCAGCGAATACAATTTGCCGGTGTATAAAGTACAAGACCTAACATAACTTTAGCAAACTACATTGTTGGTTTTGTCATCAAAAGCTTCATATGTAATATCAACGACGACAAAACAACTGAGGAAATTTAAACGACAAAAATTTATGAAATAAATTTTCTGTTCTTAAATACATACATACCCAATTATTTACTTTTACACCATGTGCTGCGTTAGACACCAAATTATTAGACTCTCAGTGCTGAATACGAGTTCTCATTGGTTGCCTTTCATAAAAATGTTTATGTACCTGGTATTTCTCGGATTCTCCGCAACCTACTGCGTAAACTCCATTTATTTTTCCCTCCGTAAAACAATCGGCGGGTGAGGTTGTGAAGTGAGACAATGAAGATTTACTTCGACGCAACATTTTATTTTGACGCGCACCACGGCGAGACAGTTTAGCTTAGAGACTTATCAAACACCTGAGGCACAGATTAGCTTAGGAGCCTATGAAACATCTGAGCGCGGGTCCGATCTTGAATGAAAATCGCAGATTTTTGAAGGGCGGGACGACTTCTCATTTACACGGCATGTAAAAAATAAAAAATAAAAAAGACTGGCAGCCAAAATACTTCCAAAAATTAAAGTCTCAGATAATTCCGTCCTAAATAGTTTTCATTTTCTTTTAGCCAGGGACGCCTTAAGGAACAGATAATTCTTATCGAGTTCGTTGTTTTGGCGCTCCGAGGCGGCTAACAACAAGAGCCAAAATTTGCCAAAACTGGGTAACATGATAAAACACGTTTGTCATGTTTACAGACATCCACATATGTAGAACAAATTTTCATAGAATTGTCTTCCTTTCTAAATGTGGAAATGCTGATGAAATGTTGTTGACATTATTAAAGGATGAAATAATTCAGGTCATCTTTGTTAATTTAGACTTATTCAGAATTATCTTAGAATTCTCTGAATAAAAATTCAGAATTATTCTGAATGAATCAAACTTGACAAAGATGACCTCAGTATTTTCGTACTGTTTTAAGCTGCTCATATTATTATTATTATTATTATTATTATTATTGTTATTGCTATTGTTATTGTTATTGTTGTTGTTGTTGGAAAAGAAATGTATATGCAGGAAGAAAAGTTCCCATTTATAAATGACTATGTCGTAATGAAAACGAAATATAATGAAAGAATTATTTCATTCGCACTCGTTCCAATAATACACAATATCTTGCACTCGTCTTACAGGAGGGTCCCCGTCGCGCTCGTCGCTTTGGTAATCCGCGCAGATTTCGCAGCGTTTGCCCCTTCGGCGCCGCGATCCACCGCAGGCCGCCGCCGCCGCCACCGGCGCCGGCGTCCCGATCGGGGAATTTTTCACCTCTAGTCAGGCGCACGGGAGCTATTCCTTAGCCCTGCCTCCACCCCGAATCCCCCGAGGAGTGGGCCGATGGAGTTGGAATGGGGGAGGGGAGGCTCGCGGCAGCAACTCGCCGAGGCCTGCGCTGGCGCGCGCGACGTCAACAGGAAGGTGGGAGGGGGCGGTGGAGGGGAACGGGGCACCGAAGGGGGGGCAAAGTTGATGGAGTTACGAGTCGCTCTCTCGTGCAAAGGACCCACCGATCAAAAGCTACGACACTGGCCCGCGCCGTGCAGCAGAAGCGTTAGAGAGCGGAATTGGGAAGGCGGAAAGAGAGCGCCCGAGGCGCGGTGGCTGGCGCCGTTGCGATTCGGCGCGTTCAGGGAGGCCTTGAGGAGGCGCGGGTCGCACGGAATGTTTCACGCGAAGGTCCTCGACCATGGGCTTCTAGAATGGAAACAAAACCTCCTGAAACAGCGACGAGAGATATCTTTCCCTGTAGAGCAGTGTTGTCAAGGTCGATGCCACGAGCGGGAGTCCGTGGCACGAGTGGCACGACGAAATCGCCCCTCCACGAAGTTCATCACCCCGCCAATAGAGACGCCATCACTATTGTTAAAACGGCGGTAGTCTCCTTTCCCGACGCTATTTGCGCAGAGAAGCTCGTGGCATACCAGTGCCACGAAGCGTGTCACTGCCACCAGTAGACCTTGACACCACTGCTGTAGAACGTTATGACATATTTTCGACAACAATCTACAGCGTAGAACGGGTTGCCATCAAAAAATCAGAGTTTAGGGAGGTTTTTGATAGCGGATTATACTCGATTCGCCTCGCTGGGGGCTGATTTCTTCACCCCCTAACAAAGTAGTAGCGCTAGTGACATAATTTTCTGAATTACAATTGAAGACCTTGGGGCAATAACATGCTATGCCACGTTTCTGATGAAATTGAAATATTAGTGTATTTCGACGCCCCATGGATGTATCTAGATGTTGTTTTTTTATTTTAAAGATTCGCTGCAAGATGGCAGTGATATTCTAAATTAAAGCTCTTTATCCCTATGTGTAGAATGCAATTTCTAAACCTTTACTCTCCGTTTTCTCAAAACTTGAGTACTGTGGCGTAGCATATTTGTGCCCCAAGGTCTTCAATTGTTGATACTCCGATTGCTTTTCTAATGGTCGTTTACGTTTCCATCGATGTTCGAACTGTATCTTAAACGAGGGACCATTAGCTAGGCGCGATTCTTCCTTCCATATCATGTACCCGTTCCCGTTCCTATGGGCTGGCGGTACCACACCCCTATATCGCCTAATGCCAATATATTTCTTCTGTTTCAGTTCGCCAGGCCCACGGACATCAGGTCTAATACTCGTTAGGTATAATAAACAGGACGTCTATTGCGAACCAGGTCTAATGTGACATAAGGTCTACGCGACAGAGGGTCTAATACCAAAAGAGGTCTACAATGAGAAGGTTCAATTAATAAGATCTAATAGGCATAAACACCGAAGGTCTAAAACAAAGGTGTAACAACAAATAGATTATCAAATCTAACGATCATTTGTAATAGTTAATCAAAGGCAAGAGTGAAAGGTAGACCGAATTTATTTAGACATTTTGACACTTGCAGCAAATATTATTAAATCTTTTTAAAAATTAGACCAGATACGTCTAATAGACGTATTTTCATAGACCTTCTGACATTAGATTTTAAAAATTAGACCTGTCATTAGACCTAATATCTTTTAACCTAACGACCTCTAACCATCTCTTTCTACTAAAATGTTTGAACGCGGGGGTCATCATGCATAAAATTCTAATGTGTAAAGAAAGCCACCTAGAACAAACGTTAGATCTTGGATGTCCCGCATATATGCCGTCAAGTGCCATTCAAAACTAGTAAACCGACTGAGATATTATTGTATTACTACTTTAAATAATTTACCAATATTAGGTTATTGTATTTTGGACGACATTATAGAAGTGTGATGCGCTTGATTAAAATAATACATTTTGTCGTTTCAAGCTTACCACTCGTAAATGCGTGCCAGTTTTTTGTAACATGAGTTCGCGAATGCGTTTCAAAAGACAGTAATAAAGTTTCTCAAAACTTTTAATCTCTTTACAACCGGAACTGCGATTTTATATTTTAGGAAGGTGGACCAATTGAAACGAGAATTTACTGCATTTCCACAATTCTTTATATCCTTTAACATAGCAGACAGTATAGAGTTGCAACATGACACTGCGCCATCCTTTCAAAGCAATTAAACGGAATGAAAACGACTCTCAGGCTGCCTTGGAAATACGGTTGCGCGCGAGCGTTTGTCGCGGCCATGCATGCATGCATGCATGAAGAAACGCGGCGTATTCGTTCTATACAGGACTCCTTGTATTCGCGCCCGATTCGCACGCATTAGTCTCTTTTACCGCGACAATGAGTGAAACGGAGCGTGCTTGTGAGGGAGGGGACACGGGCCTGTGGAGCGGGTGGGGGAAGGGAGGGGGAGAGGAGTGCGTTGCGAATCACCAGTCGCGGAGACCTCCCCCACTCCCCTCCCCCAAGTCCTCGTTCCGCGCCCTCACAGTCCCTCCCCTCCCCACACGCACCGACGAGCGTTTTGCGTTGTCCGACGCCTCCGTGTCCTCGTCCTCACCCTCGTCCTCGCCTGGGTCCCCTCCCATCCGGTGTCTCGTCCCGCGGGGTCCTCCCTGCCTTTCCCCTCCACACTAGGTTCCCCTTTCGCCGCAGCGAGCGTCGACCGTGCCATTGTGTTTCTCTGGAACTCCTACAATTGTCATTTTTGCGACAAGGTCCTTTGTAGTCCTGTGCCTACGCGCGCCCAATGTACTATTTCCCAATGGTCTGCTTGTGCCACCTGTTCCCACTTTGCACTCCCAGGCATAGACAGCGCTTCCATTCATCATATTCCCCTTCATAACCCTTCGTATCTGCTCTTCGTTTATCCTTCCACTTTCGTTTGATTCCCGTACTTCATTCATGCCTTCTGACATTCCCATTTCCAGTTCCACTGCAACACTCACCACAATTTCTCCGCTCTTTTCCATTTAACTCCCTTTCTCTCCTCCATTTCGAGATTTGTTATGGATCTCTCCCTAGTGATCTCTCCCTAAACGTGACAACATTTCTGATCTCATCTTCTTCACCCCACGGCTCGTTCTCACATTCACTTAGTTCTATTGCCTTAGCATTGACACCCATTTATCTCTTAATGGTCTTGTAAATACCCACGATTCACAGTGGGGCAGGAGGCCTCCAAAGTGGGGAATAATATTTTAAGTGAACAGAAGAACAGTAATGGGCTGTGTTGATAACAACGGATAATAAATAATATGTATAAACAAAATATAACAATATACCTTTATTTTCAAATTACAATGCATTATAGCAACGCTACTGCAAAACGTGCAGATTCAAACTTTGTCAATTTGGAGAAGATAATACGTAATGATTATCTGTAAGTATCATCGTTGCATGACCTAGTTCCTATCAATATAATAAATCTGAAGGCTCAGCAATATCATTATCTTCTTCTCTTTCACGTTGCGCTTGTCCAGGCAACATCATATTTAAAACTTCTATTGGAAGTTATTTAATTTTCTTTCAAGAAGTGGTCTGTGTCTTGTGAAGACAGGGTCAAAAGACACCAAAAGTCTTCAAAAATTGTTTTTGTTTGTTTTTTACTATGGTACACTAACAAGAAAAGTCTTCTCTAAATTGTTTAATGTCCTTATTACATGCCGTACATCAAAGAACTTAGACAAACATTTTTTTTCGAATGGGGCAAAAACGGGCAAAGTTTCCCATTATATACGTAAAGTAGAATATACGCTCATTGTAATGCAACAAAAAATGTTGCTTGTACATATTTGTAAGGTAACTAGATGTTCATCAATTCAGGAATTTCTGACAATTTTGCCAAAGGTTGACAAATACATTTTAGTAAGAATACAGACACTAAACGTTTGCAATTTTATGACGATATACTTTTATTTACCTTTCGATGTATCAGCCATTTTAATTTAGTTCCAAAATTCTATCGCGTTTACACTCTACAAACTCAAACCTTCAGCACATATCCAGCGCGCCGTACGTAAGCTTACCGACTGACCAGACTTGAGGATGCAAAATTTGTGTCAGAACACTACAAGGAACAAGTCGGTGCATGTTTCAGATAGAGCACTCTTTCTTGTACGCAGCAACCATCAGTAAACACGAATCGTCCGAGTTTTGAGTTTTGAATTTTTCTCACGTTTTACTGTCTCCTGCACCACTGTGCGCCGCTTCGTAGCCCCTCGTTACTCATGATCGTCATGGGCACCCACGCTGTCGTTGGCGTTCGCTCTCTATCCCACCCACTCCGTCCGCCATATTCCCCGTCTCGCCTCGCGCCACTCCATCCCCACGAACTTACCCTTTCTGCCCACTCTGCCCCGCTCCGTCGGTCCAATCGAACATCTATCTCTCCATCTCTCAACCCGCCATGCACTGTCAGGTCCGGTATGCTGCTCCCCCGCCAACCGACTGCGCTGCCACCCCTCCCCACCACCTCAACACGTTCCGCTTTTGATCACCACACACCCTCTCATCTCGCCCTGTCACGCTGCCTCGTCTCCCTGCTGCGTCTCCCTGCCTCGCCTCCCTGCCTCGTCACCCTGCCTCGTCACCCTGCCTCGTCTCCCTGCTTCGCCTCCCTGCCTCGTCTCTCTACCTCGTCTCCCTGCCTCGTCTCCCTGACTCGCCTCCCTGTCTCGTCCCCCTGCCTCGTCCCCCTGCCTCGTCTCACAGCCCTCGTCTTTGCGTCCGTCTCTCGCCTCGTCTTCCCATTGCGTATCAACCTCGTGTCTACTTTTCCAGTCACGCCATTCGTTTCCGTTGACCTAGTCTCTCGACCCCTGTAACTCCCCCTTCCTAGTGCCCTCTCCCACCCCCAGTTCTGCGCCCCCGTCATCACCCTTTCCTCGTTCCCCTGCCCATCCTCTCCCCCGCCCCCGGCGCGGCGCCCCCCATCCGAACGCTCTGCCATTTGTATAGGGATTGTCGGGCGCGCGTTTTTCACCGGGTTCATTCGGTTTCGCAGCTAAGTGCACGCTATTATGAGGGCGCTATCGAATTTACCCGCGCGGCTGACTTTTTTTTTTGACCGGGAGCCGGGTCGAGGAACCTCTTTGGCGCGGGGAGGGTGGAAGAGGGGCTGAGGAGGGGTGGAGGGGAGGGGAGGAGGCGGCGAAGGGCGACGTCGAACGCGCGGTCAGCGCCGCATTGAACGCGCCGCGTTGATTCATTTGAGTGTCAATGAAGTTCATTAAAGTCCAGATGATTGGTGATGTTATTGGGCGGGCGGCGATGAGTTATTTCATGAGCCGGGCGCGCGCCGCCGGCGCCACCGCCACCGCCACCGCCGCCGCCGCCGCCGCCGCCGCCGCCGCCGCCGCCGCCGCCGCCGCCGCCTCTGCACGAAGCTCGCGCACTGCCGTGCCGCGCCGCGTCGGTGCCCGCGTTAAAACATACGAAAGCCCACGCCGCTGATTAGCGCTCTAAATATCGCCCATCCGCCGGTCGTTGGCTGTGCGGTGGCGGGTGTCAGCGCCCTCGCGCTTGGCTTGCCAGCGCCCGCGCCCCGCACCCGCCCTCCTGCGCGCTCAGCCGCCACTGCCCGTCTCGCCCCTTTGCCGCTGCTTTGCCCTGTCACAGAATAGATACTACACAGAAAGGAAAGCTATCCACAACCCGTGCGCCGATATGATGCGAGTGGTCGCCATATTGAAAGCGTGTAAACTGCTGCATGACCCGGCATTTGTTGTGGGGTGAACTGGAGTGAAGGTGTCTTTTATTTCCGTTGTACTCGTTACATTTGGTGTGTGTATAACTAGCAAAAACATACGTAACGCAAAGTAAAATTTGCTTAGCAAATATTTTTATTATATGTATATATACATATATATAATAAATTTTATTTATTGCTTAACTTAGGCAAATATTAATAAAAAATACAGATAAAAAGGTAAAGAATTATAAATACATAACTACTAGAGCTTCAGGATGGCACAGGCTTTCTCGTATTAGTTTTCTATTTATTTTGGTCTGGCCTAGTCTGTCGGTCTTGCCACATACTCTAGCCAGCTGCCATCTATCTCCGCCCAAGTACATTTTTTGAAATTTTCTCAATTCTTCGGTTTCCTAATAGTAAAGTCGAAATATAAGTTAAGAATATTAAAGATAGTGTAAAGCCTCGCCCTAAATGACAATTTTCATTTAAAAATTTGAAGCCATGTTTAAGATAATATCGTTTAAGCGTTACTAAAAATGTGAATTTAAAGCTCTTTTTCATAGAAAATTTTTGAGTTTTCGAAAAACTGTATTCAAAGTCATTTAAAGCACTTACTCACTCACGCAATAGTATTTACAAATCACTGGAAATGTGCATATTAACGGCGTGAGACATATTTCAAAATCATTCCATTTGTGTAATTTTTGAAAACAAAATAAAACACCAAAATGAATTTTATGTCACAATAAACAGTGCAATTAGCGCTACCCGTTGGAAAAGTTAGAAGAAAACATTTGGAACTGTTTTTAAGAAAATGGCGTTTGAGCTGACTCTTGCGGTTCCTTTGCACAGTTTCAAGATGGCGGTCCGCGCTGCGCGCTAGCTCACCGAAGATCAATGGAGCCGCTCTTTACTTTACTTTCTGTGTCGTATCTATTCTGTGACATTATTCGATATTCGGCCTATTTTCTCGTTCATTCGTACCCTTCGCTGTTCCCACCGTTCTCATGACTGGGTTCTGATCAATCTCTTATCCTTCATTAGCCCCTACTTCGATGTAGATAAAAACTTCATCCTACTTCATGTTGCTCTATGGCAAAATGCAGGAATATCAACTAACTAGTGGCCTGCAGGAGTAAAACTACTGCTGAACAAAAAAACATAGATGGTTTTTCAAAACGTAGCCCGCATACTGTTCACGAACAACAAATAAAATACTTTTCATAAAAGCAGTCTTCATGAATACTACAGTAACATAGTCCTTACATAGACGGAGGCTGCATCATTTTCTTTCAGTTTCTGTGGATCCTGGACATTAGAAATTAGTAATATTGATATTTGCATATATGAGTAAGAATTGAAATACATGTACAACAATAATCCATCCGTCCACCTAATTGTCCTCGGCTTGTACTCTCTGTGCGCGCCCTATATCCTTTAGTTCTGGCCCCCCTTCCTGCCTTCATTCGCACCCATTTCGTCATCCATTTATCCCCTTCACAATCCCCGCCTTACCCTCGTTCCCTCAACTGGTGTTGACCCCTCGCTCATACTTCATTTGCTCCTACTTCATTGACCATCCGCCCCCATCACCGTCCCCGACACGTCCACGATCCATCCCCACGTACACTTCCTGTTTCTGGACTCGGGACCTCCTCGCCACCATTTCGTACCTGTCTCTTCGTGCTCCCCATCTACCACGAACTTGCGTCGTCCCAAATCCTCCCTCACTCAGCATTTTAGACCCCTCGCCTTCACCAGGGGCGGATCCAGCCGATCATTGGGGGGACGGACTAGTAGATTTTTGTTAAATAGCAAACATTTGTTATTATATTGTATATTATTTACGTACTGTAGATATGATACTATTCGACATTGTTTAAAAAATTACATAATTCGAACATTAATAACTATTTAAATCAATTTTGCCAAATAAAGAAAAGTAAATAAAAAATCTACGCCTTTTGGGGGACATGGCCCCTATGCCCCTCCTGAATCCGCCAGTAGCCTTCGCGACCTCTGTCTTCGTCGCCGTCTCACCCACGCCCTCTTGAACATCTTCAACATCTCGGACCCCACCTCCGTGCTCATCTCACCCATCCCAGTTTATTCGGAATATTTTCATTCCAATTCGAACACGACGAACACGCTCTTCTCCACCTCTATTCATAATTCAACTGAATATGTGTACGGGTTAGGACGGAAACCCCAGAGCTGAAGAAAACGTCCACAGCTTCCACTTCTCTCCACGTTATAGTTTTAACTGTTTCTGATTCTGTGGTGAACCCATTCTCATCTCCACCGCAGTTCTCCAGACGAACTCCCTGTTTGTTGCTTAGCATCGCAACGAGACTCTCACAGCTCTCTGCCATGTGCTTTTGTTTTCATGTAAATAGTCTGAGTGATGATCATTAAACTGTTTATAATATACTTATTTCCGTGAAAAATGTTTGAGGAAATAAATCCGCATCATGTCAATATATAATTTTATATTATTATCGTCAATATGAATTGAAATGAGCTTCACTTTGTTGATAACATTTGTCTAATTTTATCAATAGATATTAGAAGTATCGTTACATGAATTTCGAAAATATTGACGTATCTGTACCCTCGCCCCTGTCGCCGCTCTCGCGACCACCCATCGCCGTCGCCCTCGATTGATTGATTGATTGTTCGTGATTACGGGCGCGTCAACTACTAGAGTCATTTGTTGCGTAAATGTAGTGCACACGTTTTCATCGGGGGGTGGCGGTAAACTTCTCCCGCTGGATGGTGAGATTCGGCGCCGACCTATCGTCGGCTAGTCGGATTTTCCCTAACCAGGTATCTCCCACGAGCGTGGAACCGTCCCAGCCGGGACAAGCTCCAAGCCCCCGACCGGTCTCCCGACATGTGTGATAGTGTAGTGCATGTTAGTGTGTGTAAGGAGTGAGGATAGGACAAGGAAGAGTAAGGAAAGATCGCGTTCGGTCCGTGGTCCGTTTTCTAGGGTACTGCTCCGACATTCGCCTGGTGTTGATCGGAGAAACCACGGAAAACTATCGATCAGATCAGCCGGCCGCTAGAATTCTCCTCGAGATCGTCGCCCTCGATCTAGCCTCCGCCCCCCCCCCGTTTGTGCCCTCGCCCTCTTCACTGATTCCTTGCCCCCGATCCCGCCTTCGTCTTCTTATTCCGTCCACCGTCGCCCTCCACTCAGATGCTGCCCGTCACCCTCCTCCACCGCCCCCAACCTCCAACGGCCCCGCCTCCAAAGAGTCTGTCGACGCAACGTGACGCGCCGAATCGGAGCCGCATGCAGTGAAAAGTAGCTCCACAAAAATTAGCGGTGAAGTGCACAATTAGCCTCCGCGCGGCGCGTGTTATAGTCGAGTGCATAATTGGCTTAAAAAGTTGAAAGAGAGGGATTATCGGTGCTTTGAAGTAGCGGTGGATAATTATGCATGCGATACGGCCGCCGCCAATTAACGCGGTGAAGCCGTGCGCCGCCGGGGGCGACAAAGGCCGCGGGGCGAGCGGGGATGGGTCCGGGATGGGCGGGGCGGGGTAGAGCGGGCTGGAGCGGAGCGGAGCGAAGGGCGGGTTGGGATAGGGAGGGTCGTAGTCACAGGCTAGAGCTGACGGAAGGGACGACGACCAACGGAGCGGGTGGGAACTCAATGGAGTTTTGTCAAGCCACCAATTGGATTTGGAAGGCACGCCTGTGTTGGTGTTGTTTTTGTAATCGTTGTTGTGGTTGTGGTTCTAGTTAAGTGGTGGTTGATGCGTTTATCCTTAATAACCCTTAATAGAAAAAACACTAGTGGCAGATATCGTGAGAACTGTTAATATTTTAGCGGAAATTTAAAACATTAATATTTATTAATAATTAAATTTGTTCAAGAGTTGCTCACTCCGACCGGGACTCGAACCAGGGTTTTCTGGTTTACACCAAGATGCTCTAACCACTACGCTACCGAGACAACCAATCCATTGAACAGTTTTCAGGAGTGCATTATCGCTCCTTGTATGTATCAGGTGGCAATTATATTAATATTTATTAATTCAAAACTTTGCCATTATTTTCGATTGCGTTAGAGCTTAGTTTGAGACTTTTTTTTAACTTATTACTCTTGATTTTTTAACTTATTGACTCTTATTTTACATCACAAACAGTTAAAAACTGTGTATGATATTTATTTATTTATTGAATTACCCACAACAGGGCAAAGCCCCAATTACAGTAGGCATTACTAGGAAAAATATACAAAACATACACAATAATAAAAAAGAGTTTCAAATGATATAACAAAACTAAATTACAGAAGTGCAATTACAAGAATACATCTTTTTGCAAAATTGATAAAACATAACACACCAGTAAGATAACCAAAATGGAAACATATCTTCAAAACAGCCATTACAAAAAAGGAACAGAAATGAGTATAAAAAATGAAAATAATACAAAAATGGAAAACGCATCTACAGAATAATCGGAACATAATAGCGAGCAATATTTAACACAAGAAATCCACATTCAGTGATCATTCAATATTTTATTTAATTTCTCTTTATATTTAGCAAAGAAAAACTAAAGTCTGAATCCCACACTCTACTGAATTCATTGAATTTTGAAGACATTCTCAAGAGTGGTGAATATTTGTGAGATGTTGTTTTTGGTTTATTGAAATATAATAATTCTCGTCCTCTTAAATTTGATACTCGTGCATTAAATGACAATTGTGACAGCAATTCACTGCTATCTGATAGGCCATTAACTATTTTAAATAAGAACAATTGTTCAGCAAAGACTCTTCTACTGGCAAGAGTAGTTAGATTGAATCTTTAACTAAAATAGTATAAGCAACTTCATAAGCAGATTGATTGAACTTTTTGTAGTATAAATACCTCGAGAATCGTTTTTGAATTTTTTTCAATTTGGTTACTTAGTGATATGCAATGAGGAGACCAAATAACTGAAGCGTATTCCAATCTGGCGCGCACAAGACAATTAAAGAGGAGTATTAAACTTGAGGTGTTATTGAAATTTTTGGAATTTCGAATAATAAAGCCAAGATTTTTTAATGCATCATTAGTTATATTAAATATGTGTTTATGGTAAGTCAAATTATGTTGAATAGTAACACCTAAGTCTTTTACAAAATATACCGTTCTAATGATTCATTATTCATTGAGTAACTTGTTCTTAGATATGCTTTATTTCGTGTATAAGTAATGAAACAACATTTTTTAATATTAAAGTACAAATCATTCTCTACGCTCCATCGGTAGACGTTATTAATATCAGCTTGCAATTTGTTTGAATCATTTTCATTTTCAATTGATTTATAAATTTTCAAATCATCAGCAAAAAGTAAACATTTTGAATATTGAATTACATTAGGCAAATCATTGATATAAATTAGAAATAATAGAGGTCCGAGATTTGAAACTTGAGGCACTCCAGAATCAGTTTTATAAAGGTACGATTTGTGTAGATGAAATTTACCATATTGCTCTCTATTTGTTAAATACGAATTCATTAAGTTCATTTGTTTTGAAAATCCGAAAAAAGAAGTTTAGATAAAAGTTTTTTTGTGATTAATCTTGTCAAAAGCTTTAGAAAAATCTGTGTAAATTGTATCAACCTGAATTCTACGGTCTAAATTGCTTGAAACATACTGAACAAAATTTACAAGATTTGTGGTAGTGATCTACCAGTAATAAAACCATGTTGGTAATCAGATAAGTAGCATTTAACATGGTTAAAAATTTTAACATACATTATTGTTCAAATACTTTAGAAGGAGAGGAATTTATTGAAATAGGTCTATAATTTTCAATTTTACATTAGTACCAGACTTAAGTGTTGGACATACACTAGTAAGTTTCCATTTCTTTGGAAATTTTCCAATTTTTAAAATCAGATTGTAAATAATGTGTAAGGGATATGATAACGCATCATAGCAGCCTTTCAATATAAACGGTGGTAAACCATCAGGACCGCTGCACATTTAGGTTTCAATTTTTTTATAGCAATTCGAATTTCATCAAATGTGATGTTGTTGATGTTAAATGTGTTAGCAGTGCCCAAAAGAGAAGAATCAAGAATATGGTCATTGATTGCACCATGGGAAACATAAACTGATTTGATAAAACTGGCAAAGCTATTAGCAATATCATCACTATTTAACGGAATATTTTTAAAAGTCATAACATGAGATCTGCGAGAATGTT
>JAHLJT010008446.1:268276759-268363310 GCA_031308135.1 Acheta domesticus
GACGCTTTAACACTATTATGGTCATTAATTCCGTAGATTTTGTTACATCTAGGAAGGTGGCCATGATTCTCCTACTGCAGAAACGTGAGATTCAGATATGAAAGTCCATTGTATAAAAATTCCCATTACATGTTCATTGGCAAAAGTGATCATTTTCGACCAGTCTATATGCCCTAGAAGTTTGCAACCTTTATTCTCAGATATCCTGTAAATGGCTACTCTACCTACAGAGAAAGCATTCAACATTCACGAAGAAACTAACGTAAAACTTAAAATGAGAAAATATTTATATACATGGATGATTTTAACAATTCTTCGATACATAATTACGTAGTAATTTTACATTACAATTAGAATTACATTATGAGTAATTATCAGTCAGATGCACTGTCCGCATTAACTAAGAGTTAGCTAGAAATATCGCCCAGGGAATATGACTTCAACAAATACGAGATGAAGGACAAAAAATACTGTCAAAAAATGCAAATGTATTAAAAAATTGGGGTTGTATAAACGTACAGCCAGTACACTCGTCACTCGAACACCGGAATTTCAAAAACGTATCATCCACCAAGTGTACTATTTATCTATCTATCTAAGCTAACTATATATATGTAGTTGGATGGATATTGGTATATACAAGAGGTCAACTTCGACACCGTATGACCTACGTATTTCCATGAAAGTTGGCACTTCTACGTACTTTTTCACCCAGGTTTATGTGCTGTTAATTCCGTTGTAACTCCACTACATTGCGCTGTAGAACAGAACAAAAACAAAAATATTCACGTCAAATGCAATCCGCAACGCACACGGCAGCGTTTTGACAATATATCGTTAAATAACTCCTAAACGATGCGTTCTAGGGCCTTAAAAACTGAACGTTTGAGGCCTACGGTCTCAAACGAAACGTTTCTCACGCCTTAATCTAGAGGAATGAGCTTTTCCTTGAACATTCTATTACAGTTTTGCTAGTCCGGTACTTCCCGATATTACCTCACCTGCTCAGAGGACGTGCAGGAATCTTCCAGTAAATGCGAATGAGAGGGGACCGAGATCGGCAGGAGGCAGAGGCACACAGAGGACAAACAGACAGGGACAGGGTGAGGGAGGAAGAGACAATGAGAAACGGGATGGGAGGGGAAAGAGGGAGATGAAGGCAGAACAATGTCTACCAGGTTTTCGTAGTTCTTAATAAGAACGATCTTTTAATTACATTTTCAGGTGTTAAGTTGCGTATACTTTAAGGCGATAGACAAAAATATTTATATATTTAGTACAGCATATTTTATTAATAATCATACGCATTTTTACAACATAGCATTTGGCCCTTAACACCTTTGAGTACTCACGTTCATTGTGACAAACTACTTACTATATGTTAAGAGGACAAACTTTCGTAAATGTAAATATATTACAGAAGAAAGTCGATGCTTATTTGCTTCAATACTCCAGTGGAGGAGATAACGAATAATTGGAAAAAGTGTAGAATCGAGTGGGCGTGTTTATTTTTCAGCAACACACTCTTCTTGTGTTTTGGTTGGTTATAACTGTTACTCGCTTCGTCAGGTACTGGACACTACAACACCATTCACTATTGATTAAATGTGTATTTCAAGATCGAGTAGGTAAAATAGAAGCATATAATGCCTGGGACACTTTGACCTTCTACATAAAAATTTGACACTTTGAATCTCCTAATAAATGAATTCGTTTTCATTTCAGGCAGGCCGTCACTCCAAGTGGAAGTTAAATGATGGGAAGAAGTGTTATTATGGAAATAAGATCACATCTACTTAGTTTATTTGTTTATTTAATGTCAAAAACAG
This sequence comes from Acheta domesticus, assembly GCA_031308135.1. Lineage (NCBI taxonomy): Eukaryota > Metazoa > Arthropoda > Insecta > Orthoptera > Gryllidae > Acheta > Acheta domesticus. The sequence goes on from JAHLJT010008446.1 coordinate 268,278,589, forward strand.
TTAATAACTAACAGTGACGTGCTAAGGGGATAAATGTTCTTTGCACGTTTTCTTAATTATGGGATCCCTATCCTAAGGCATTTCAAGTTGAAATCTGAACAAGGGTTCTGAATGATCAGCATCTTGCTAAACACTAATGAATTCGTGCAAAGGAAACGCTGTCTCAAAAGATAATTATTGTGCATATTTCAAAAATGGAAAGGAATTCATAAGCGCAGAATGTACCATTGGCTATGTAAAGTACATGTTAAAATTTTTACACGCAATACAATTCGTTTCTCTTTTGAACCCGTGCATCATGTTGGGGGGAGGGTTATGGATTGAGGGAGCGACACCCTTTTCCAACGGGGTTCCGCGGCAGAAATAAAGTCAAAATGAATATTGTCCTTTATGAACAAGCCTCCTATATTCATATTTGGAAGCAAGCGCCAACAATTTGTGCGCGCGCCCGAAAACGCAGTTATTTGGCGGCACTGTCGCAGTCGCGTCACGCCCCAATTAGCGCGCGATCGCAAAGCCCAAGGTTCGCGACTTGGCGACCCGACGCGCGACGCGGCGTCCCACCGCTGCAGATTCAACCGAACACAAACATGAAAGCGCGCTGAAATCCGAGGCCTCGGGTCAGCGAAATAATGCCACGCGGGAGTGAGAGAATGGGGATGTGGTGGAGACGTAAATAAATAAATAAAATACATAAAGAAAGAAAGAAAAAAGAAAGAAAGAAAATAGAAAGAAAGAAAAAAAGAAAGAAAGAAAGAAAGAAGAAAGAAAGGAAAGAAAAAAGAAAGAAAAAAGAAGAAAGAAAAAAGAGAAAAAAGAAAGAGTAAGAAAATAGAGGGAAAGAGCTAAGAAAATAGAAGGAAAGAGCGAGGAAAATAGAAGGAAAGAGCAAGAAAAAAGGAAAGAGCAAGAAAAAAGTAGGAAAGAGAAAGAAAAACAGAAGGAAAGAGAAAGAAAAAAAAGAAGGAAAGCGAAAGAAAAAAGAAGGAAAAAGAAAGAAAGAGAAAGAAAAAAGGAAAGCGGAAGAAAAAAGGAAAGAGGAAGAAAAGAAAGAAAACGAAAAAAGAGAGAAAGAGAAACGGCACGGAAGATGGAAGAGGGTGGAAGGGGAAGTTGAACAGGGAGCCGCAGGTGGAGGGCTGGGAGGCACGGAGCAAGCCATGAACGGGGTGGTGATGGGGGTGGGAATGGTAGGAGCGGTTTATAAATGGGCTGGGAAAATGGTTTGAGGTCGCGATGGTTTCAGGTCGAGAATAGGGGACGATGTGGGAATGGGGTGTATGCAGCCAATGGGAGGATGAGGAAGAGTTTGCATGGGGTAAAGATGGCAGCCTTCTCCTGAGGAAGAAGCATACAAGCTGCCATCTCAGGGGGCGGAAGCATTTAATATCTACTCGCGCCTAGTATACCGTATTTTTGTTATTCGTTTACTGTCTACTGTTGTACGGGCTGTGAATATTGGCATGCAATTTGGATTATATTTCTGGGCGCGGAATACGGTCATGTGGAGTGATCTAGAGCTATTGCTAGAGTGACGAACCGGCGTAGTACCTTGTGAGCAAACAAAAGTTTCCTCCGTCTCTGTTTCACTGTGGAATTCAAAATTGTATTAGAACCTGAATGCAATGACAGTGCGTCTGACCGGGAGGTCCTAGGTTAGATTTCAGACGGCGGCAGTATTTTCGACACTAGCTTGTCAGCTAGGTCGAATTCAGTCGTTGTCTGGAGGAGAATTCTAGAGACTGACTGTCCTGATTGGTAGTTATCCCTGATTTCTCCGATCAGCAGGCTGCTAGAATTCTCCTCCAGACAGCGACTGAATTCGACATAGGTGACCAGCTAAATAGCTGACAAGCTCTCGAAAATCCTGCCACCGTCGGGACTGGAACCTGGGACCTCCCGGTCAGAGGGATTGCAGTGACATCAGAGCACACACTGACCCATCTCTCCCGGTGTGGATGCGGCGGATGCTGCATACAACGACGAGATAGTGAAATACGAGAGTGTGCCCGGAATAGCGATAGAAGGGATGGCGACGGTGGGAAGATCGTAGGGGTGGTAGAGATTGTGAAGATCATGAACACAGGGGACGGGACATTGAGGGTAGGGGCCACTCGGGCTGTTACCCAGGTGTCTCATAGCACCCAACCCATCTCCTGATTCCGGAATGGAATTAATGACATTCTATGGCAAGCGAAATGTTTCATGTTGTTCCAACGCTGGAGTCAATTTAATTCCTACACTAACCGTATTAATTGTTTTGTTTTTCAGGTAAGAGACGAGTGAAGCTGCTCACTCTGCGATAGGGGTGTCTTCCCCTGCGTGCTCCTTTTGACCACACGTACGTGACACGCCACTGGTACGTATTATTTTGAGTTGTAAAAAACTCGATAATTTCACGATTAATTCAAGCCCATGAGTGATGATCTAATGTGTAGGTGATGCGATGCATAAATGATGTAGATATAGCGATAAAGAGGAGAGTAATGATAAAGAAATGAGGGGCGCGGGAAACTGACAATTCCGAGAATACATTCCAAGAGAATACATACCAAGAATACATACCAATACAATTCAATTTAATTCAAGAGCTCTCTTTGTCCGCCACAAAGTCCACAAGGACTGACCGTGATTGAAACGGAACAAAACAGTGTAAGGCATACGTGATATCCATTACGTCAGACCCTCTCCCCATGTACACTCAGGACATATTACAATTTTATTCTATGTAGGTTCAATTCGATGGGCGTTTTGCGCATTTGACTTTTACGTCAGATGTGTTCCCCCCTAATCTGCCGTCCATCTACACTCTCCCTACTCCCATGGTCGATTCGTTTATCGACTGATCAAAGTCACCGTCAAGACAACAGCGACACTTGTTCTTGATCGAACAAGTGTCGCTGTTGTCTTGACGGCGCGTTTCCACCTACCGTGTAGTCACTACAGGATTATGCACACATGCCTTGCCATCACTAAGCGTTTATTACGCAAGGGAGTCCAAAATTGTATTCAATATCACCGTCAATATCTGCAACTGAAAATGCATATCGATTTCACCTCTGAAGTTTCATGAAAATTTCGACTTCAAATGTTTTATAACAGACTATTTCAATTCATTATCAAGGTTTTTTTTATTTTTTATTTCCTTTTTCATATTTTGGTCCATTATTCAAAAATTTGAATTTTTAATTCAGATAGGAATTAATGTTCAAACATCATTGTCTCTAACTTCTGTGGAGATCGGGGTAATGGAAGTTCAAAAACAAAATAGCAGATAGGCGACTCTCTCCCGGTCTACTGCGAAGCCCAAACGGGTTTTGCGTTAATGTGTATCTCCGCCCTTCCGGCAGCAGCCTGTAATAGACATGCAGCTGTGCACGATTCCATGAAAATGCATCAAATAAAAAAAAACAATACAGGACATTTAATATTTACTATACCTAAAATATTCAGAAAAATACAATGCAAGAGGTGTTTTTAGTATTACTCCATACACTCTACATATTTGCATGTGCTCTCTTTCGTGATATAACGATGTTCTCACAAACATCCACACACTTCCCTCGCTCACGTTGTAGTCCTCGCCATCGCAGTCGTCAATTTTATCCTCTTCCCCCCCACACACTTATCCCCCACACACTTATCCCCCACACACTTATCCCCCACAAACTCTTACCCCCCACAAACTCTTACCCCCCACAAACTCTTACCCCCCACACACTTACCCCCCACACACTTACCCCCACACACTTACCCCCCACACACTTACCCCCCACACACTTACCCCCCCACACACTTACCCCCCACACACTTACCCCCCACAAACTCTTACCCCCACACACTTACCCCCACACACTTACCCCACACACACTTACCCCCCACACACTTACCCCACACGACACTTACCCCCCACACACTTACCCCCCACACACTTACCCCCCACACACTTACCCCACAAACTCTTACCCCCCACAAACTCTTACCCCCCACACACTCTTACCCCCCACAAACTCTTACCCCCCACAAACTCTTACCCCCCACAAACTCTTACCCCCCACAAACTCTTACCCCCCACAAACTCTTACCCCCCACAAACTCTTACCCCCACAAACTCTTACCCCCCACAAACTCTTACCCCCCACAAACTCTTACCCCCCACAAACTCTTACCCCCCCACAAACTCTTACCCCCCACAAACTCTTACCCCCCACAAACTCTTACCCCCCACAAACTCTTACCCCCCACAAACTCTTACCCCCCACACTCTTACCCCACACACTCTTACCCCACACACTCTTACCCCACACACTCTTACCCCACACACTCTTACCCCACACTCTTACCATTGCCCTCACCTTTCACTTTTCCCTAGCTATCATTCTCGCCCTCGCTCTCTCAACCTTTTCCTGGTCTATCACTCCGCACGTGCTCACGCGTCACCCCGTGTACAGAAGGACAACCTATTGTAGTGGCCGAATGGGGGGAGAGAGAAGAACTACCTCGTTAGGGCGCAGGCGACGCCGTGCGCGCCTCCCAGCGGACAGTGAAAGCCCCAACAGCGTCGCACGCCCGCCCTCAGCGGAGCGAGGTCCAGCGCCGCGCCGCGCCTCGCCACACCACACCACGCCACGCCGCTCAGCGCCGCGCCAGCATTGTGTCCGTTCGATAAAGCGGGCCTCTTTTGTGTGCGAAAAAGTTCAATCAAACGTGACTGAATATTTCATGTACGATTTTCCCGCAGTCAAACATGTACACAGTGACTCGGCTCCGCTTGCTATGGCCGGCGCCGGGCGTGCGACCGCGGCGGGCAGGAGGAGGGGGTGGGAGCGTGGGCGTGAACGGGGGCGGAGGAGGGCAGTGGGAAGGACAGAGGCGGTGGAGGATGCGGGAGGGAAGGGCTGGGCCTGGTCGGGAAGACGCGCGGCAGTTGGGGTTGCGAGCGGGTGGCGATGGACGGAGGTGGTGGAAGGTGACAGTGGATGGTTTTGGTGGAGTGGAATGCGGGCGGCAAGCAGTTGTAGCAGACAGTGGGGATGCAGTGGCGATGGATGGTTGGCGGCGGAGTTCACTGACGGAATATTGTGGCGGAGTTCGTTGGCGGAGTGTGGAGACAGGGTGTAGCGGTGGGGTGAGGCGGCGGAGGGTGGCAGCGGAGAGTGGTGGTAGAGTGTGGCGGTGAGGTGTGGCGGTGGAGGGTGGCGGCGGAGAGTGACGGTGGAGTGTGACGTTGGGGTGTGCCGGTGGAGTGTGGCGGCGGAGGATGGCGGTGGAGGGTGGCGGTGGAGTGTGGCGGTTGAGTGATGGGGTGGAGTGTGGCGGTGGACTGGCGGTGGAGTGTGGCGGTGAAGCGTGTCGGCGGAGGGTGACGGTGGAGTTTGACGGTGGAGTGTAGCTGTGGAGTGTGACGGTGGAGTGTGCAGTGGAGTGGAGGGCGGCGGAGGGTGGCGGTGGATTGTAGCGACGGAGGGTGGAAGTGGAGTGTGGCGGTAGAGCGTGATGGTGGAGAGGGGATGCGGAGAGAGGCGACGGATATTGGAGGCGGATTGTGGAGCCGGAGTACAGCGACGGGCTGTGGGGGAGACTGCGGAAGGCAGGCAGCAGGAAACGGTGGTGATGGTCGCAGGGGGACAGTGGCGGAGGATGGCTGCGGCCGGTGGCGAGAGATGTCGGAGAGATGCGACGCGAGAGCCAGGCGAAGGAGGATGAAAGAAAAACATGAATATAAAGAGGTGGAGGACGGGAGGCCTGCGATGGCGTAAAATTTCGGAAGGCACCCGGGGGGACTTCTGTCGAAGGTAGCGACTCTGCTTGCGGCCAACGCTCTCTGCTCGGTTTCTTTCTTGTTTCAGTTCACAATCTGCCTGCAGCTTTTTACACTAAATTTCTTCGTGAAAATTTACCTAACTTTTAGAATTTTAAAAAAAATGTTTACAAGTTACGTTCGCATCCATTCTCTGAGAAGGTTCGTGAGTATTTTTGTATACAATTCTTCTCTCCATTCTGTCGCCAATCTTGTTTCCTTCATAATTCAACTTTATTTTGAAACACGGCCAAAGACAAGAATTTGAAAACAAAGATTTCAACATAAATATACATTTCAGCCAACGATCATTTATGGAAATATTTATCATCATTTGCTTTGAAGAACCACTAAATTAGAACATAAATTGGAAGTGCATATCCGAATACGACAGAAACATGAGAATAGTTGGTATACTCATGAAATTGTTTCAATTAATGGTCATTTTCACACTTCCTTTATCGACATTATTGGGCCATTTATTAATTACTTCTCCTATGCCATTGAATTGCGTGTTTTTCCTCTACATCACTAGTGAATTGTTGCAGTAGTAAAGTGGCTGGTGATAAAGAGCACCGTTAGAAGGGACGGACCTTGGTCATTCTTGTCCTGATACTGGTGATAGAGGCCGTGGGGAAGACGGTGCCGCGTGGTTATGGCTCCAGTTATAGGACCGGTGACAAAGGACGAGTAACGAGCCAATGCCGGCGTCGGCGCTGGCGATCGTCTGACGACACTGGGCGCGACGGGGGAGGAGGTTGAGGAGGGAGGTAAGCCGGAAGAGAGAACGGCGGTGGCGGCGGGAGCGGTGGAGGCGGAGATGATAGGGGCGCGGTACCGACCGATACAACAAGACAGGTGTCCTCGAGGGCGGGGCGAGAGCGTGGCGAGGACGGAGCGAGGGAGGGGCGGGAGCGGGGCGAGGGCGGGACGATGGCGGGGCGAGAGCGGGGCGAGGGTGGGGCGAGGGCGGGGCGAGGGCGGGGCGAGGGCGGGGCGAGGGCGGGACGAGAACGGTGGCGAGGGTGGGGGCGAGGGTGGGGGCGAGGGTGGGGGCGAGGGTGGGGGCGAGGGTGGGGGCGAGGGTGGGGGCGAGGGTGGGGGGCGAGGGTGGGGGCGAGGGTGGGGGCGAGGGTGGGGGCGAGGGTGGGGGCGAGGGTGGGGGCGAGGGTGGGGGCGAGGGTGGGGGCGAGAGCGAGGCGACAGCGGGGCGACGGTGGAGCGACGGCGGGGCGACGGCGGGGCGACGGCGGGGCGACGGCGGGGCGACGGCGGGGCGACGGCGGGGCGACGGCGGGGCGACGGCGGGGCGACGGCGGGGCGACGGCGGGGCGACGGCGGGGCGACGGCGGGGCGACGGCGGGGCGACGGCGGGGCGACGGCGGGGGAGGTTGCAGTTGGGGGAGTTGCAGTTGGGGGAGGTGAAGGTGCAGCTGAGGATGGTTCGCCAGGCGGCGGCGGGGACAGTGGAGGCCGACGATGGCGGGGGTTTTGGAGACGGCATCGTCCGTCTCTCCAGTCTCCCCACGCCCCTATCCCCCCCTCGTCTGAGGTCTCTGCCCCCTCCGCTCTCCGCGCTCGCGGCGTCCTCTTCTTTACGTCCTCTTCTGCGGCGCGGCCGGAGCGTCCCGGCAGCGACCGGTCTTTTTCACCGCCGCCAGAAACAGATCGTGGATTTGGGGCGCCCCCGAGAGCGACCCTTGTTAGCCGGCGCCGACGGCCGCCGATGCGAGGTCTGTTTCGGCCGGCTCGGCAGGCCCCTGAGGCGACGAAATCCTGCCTTCTCCCCTCGCCCCACCCTCGCCCCGCCCACGCCACGCCCTCTGGCCCCGCTCTGGCCCCTCCTCCCTCACCATTCCTCCCTCGCCCTTCCTCTCTCGTCCTTCCTCCCTCGTCCTTCCTCCCTTCCTCGTTTCGCACATACAAATGTCGCCCCTGCACTTCCCCTGACTATCTTTGCCTTTGCCATACCCCCTGTATCGCTTACACCTTCCAGTTCGTTACACTTTCATGTCACTCATGTAGATCTTAGTCTACCTGACTCGCATGGCTTTTTTAACCTCTTTTCTAAATTGACTAAAGGCGTAATTGATGTTTGTTTCCCATCAAGGAAACATTTCACAAGAGACCGATGACTTTCATATTTGTATGGATGTTATCAGCCGGGTTTGTGTCGATTAACTTGGATATAACATCTCTCTCTCATTAACCATCAAAGGATAAACTGGTAATGTATTAGAGGTAATTCGTAAGGAAGACTTTCTTAACCCTTTGCAGTCAGATTCTTTTATAACTTAAATGTTTTACATGACGTAGATCATCCGTAAGATGACATGGCGTCTATGACTCTCACCTCGGAGCTTCAAGAAGGTGGCTCGCACTACAGGTCGAATGTCATCCCTCAGATAACAACGTCCACCCCATGATCCAGTCGGAGGGCATCTCATAGATGACAGCTGCTTTTCTTCATATTTCTAGAGAGGATCTCCAGCTGACAATTAGACAGCGCCCCAAATCGAAAATAGATGGTTATCGAAATAGATTAAAAAACTAATTGATCAAATATTTTTTCATACTCATTCTTGTCTTTCTCTTAGAGAGTGTTATGTTTCACTATAGGATAAGACCACATTTTGTAGCTGTTACTAAGTGCAAAATAAACAATTTGGAGGACCTAGCCATTCAGAAAATGTAAAAATAATTTGTGTATACATTGATCTTTGTGTTCAAAATAAAGCAAATGTTTTCTTGCATTGTATCGTCTTGTTTATTTCCGAAATTATACAATCAATAAATTTAACTTTTGAAGTACGTCCATTTGGAACGTGATTTTCAAGATGAAAGAAAATATATTGTCATTTTTTGAATGTATTATTCAAATATCTAGTTAATTGTGAAATTACAGCAAAAATAATGACGGAAGAGTTCAATACTGTTTAAAATACAGTGCCAGTTAAATAGAATGTAACTCGTCTGATCGTGAGACTGCGAAAGAATGGCTGAGCTGACGGAAGTACGAAGCGCGCAAACGCGAGTCAGCGCGCTATTTTTCGGTGTCATCTCAGAGATGCTCTCTGACCAGTAGGGCAACACGCTTCCAGCAGGTACACGAGTTGCGAAATCAACTCAAGTGTCATCTCAGACATGCCATACGAGGGCAAAGAGTAAATCTTCTAGACTTAACGAGCAGCAGGAGAGTACGATTCAGTTCCGTAATACCAGTTAGAAAACTGAGGGGATGATTGTGCAAGAGGAAAAAATGTTCAGCCATTGTTGCGAATTGGTTCGCAGAGCATAAGTCATAGAAATATAAAATCTTTATCCTCCTATAAAGTCTCTCCTTTTCTAAAACAATTGCTCGTTGATCCCACAGAGCATTTGACTAAGCTACTACTACACATAAAGACAGTTTCTAAAGCTTCCAGCATAAAGCATTGACCGGAGATTCTAGGGTCCGAGTTTCGACGGTAGCAGGAACTTCAACACCAGTCAGACAGCTACGTCGAATTCAGCGACTGATTGGAAAAGGATTCTTAAGGCCAGATTCTCTGATTTATAGTTTTTCCTCGGTTTCTCCAATCGATACCAGGCGAATGCCAGAGCAGTACCCTAAAAAGGTGTCAGGGACTGCGTGCGATCTTTCCTTCCCCTTCCTTATCCTATCCTCACTCCTTACTTACACACACTTACAAGCACGACACTACCACAAATGTCTGGATACCAGCAGGGCGTTTCGAGCTGGACGCGGCTGGGGCGGTGTTCCGCTATTGAATGATGATTAGATAGGGACCCCCCCCCGCAAGCCGACGTATAGGTCGGCGCCGGATCTCACCATTTAGCGGTGAAACAACACTGCTAACTCCCATGATAAAAACGGGCCCTACATTTACGGGACCATAGCAAGAGTTGAGCCCAGAAAACAGGAAATAATCAATTAATAATTCAATCCAGTGGAAGAATTTTAACAGTTTTACTTTTTAACATTGTGCAGCTAGAAATCCGTTCGAATTGCGTGTTTCTAATCTTGCTGATTTTTCTAAGATTTAGATAGTAGATTCAATATATTCAATAGATTCTAAAGTTTCTATTGAATAAATCACGCTCTTCGGTTGTGGTTACGTTAGTCAGTAAACCAGGTAATTTCTATGATTTCTGCGCGTATCATCTCCAAAGACAACGTCCACAAAAATAAATGTCAACAGTTCGTGAGAATAAGGCATTTATTCCATTCTTTACAGGAATGCGATGCGGTTTTTTCATTACGTCTTTCGCGTTAAATAATTTTGATGATATTTTCAAATTACTTTCACGTCTTTATTTTTGTATGCATGAAAAAGAAAAAAAGAGTTATGAAATTTCATGGACAAAGTGTATTTGAAGGTAAGCCAATTTTACTTAATACGTAGATATTTTAGTGTGAATAAAAAGTGTTATTGAGAGATCATATAATATTTTCAAATTAATAAGCCTTATAGACGCAACGTTGTTTACAAGTGTTGTTAATGAAAAATATTGCAAAGCCCGGTTTGAATGCCAGTTTGTTGCCACGAATGGAGAACTAAAGTCTCCCAGTAATCATTTCATGTTACGGTAAATCGAATATGTCTGTGCAACCGCTGAATGTAAACAGGAACATGTTGGCTATTTGGAAGAACAGTAAATACCAAATCCTAGCAATCTACGAGTTATATCTCCCGACATCAACGAAGTAATCTGTGTAATTTTCCCGGTTAAAATATTCATGACACAAAATCGAGGAATCAGAATTGTGGGATTATATCGCATTTGATAACACTCCACATATTTTCCTCAGAAACAAAAAAATATAAATGGAAAAAGAGCATAATAGTTTTTCGTTATGAATGGATTCGTTGCGTGTCAGAAGAATATCACGCCGAGTATCAAAACTGTACGATTGTAAATGTATCTCACTCATACAATCACAAATAGTCATGTGATATTAGAGATTTTGCGTACATCCAAGAGGCAGTAAGTCAACGAGAAACGTTTTGCGCAGACCAGCGAATTTGAAATGGAATTTTAGTGGTGTTCTGATTTCTGTAATGATTTTCTATAAATCCTACCTAACTGACTCACAAATTAGTATCGAGATGATTCAACAAATAATTTCGGATAATAAATATTTGTTTGCCCCATCTTCTCTGTGTACCAACACATCAACTCCATCCTGATGAATGTCCAAGTTCAATCCATTTTCTTGAGTGAAACAAAAGTCACTTGTACAAAATTGGGTAAAATTTCATTGAAACATTAATACACATTTTTTATTACAAATTGTTATTTTAAAAAAAAATATGACATCCATTTCGTAATTTAATAACAATATAATCAAGTCTACAAAGCTATTGTGAGAATTTCACCGCAACAATTTCCTTTCGTTTGTATTTCTTATAGTTGTAGAACCAGTTCGCGATTTTTTGTTTTAATGGCCATTCACAAGGACAATTATCGATACGTCCCTGTTCAAACAGGGACATATCACTGAATTATGGAAATTATGCAAGGGATGACGATATAAGTCCGAAGAATCTTTCCTTTTCTGAGGAGAAACATTTTAAAGAATTGAAATCGTCCACCAAAATGGCAACGTATATATTATAGTTTCTCATAAAAAATGAGTAACCAAGACGAAATCCAATGTAGTGATTTATTCGATTCGTTGTATGAATAGGAAACTACTCTCTGACATAAAATTAAATTTCAAAAATTCTACCTAACGTAGCAAATGAATAGAAAATGTAAAAAGAGAATATCGTATACTCACCTTTAAAACAAAATCGACGTGATTCGTTATTTTTTAAGCAAACGTGTTCTTTGAATGTAACTCCCAGTAAATTCATGTAGTGCTTTTTTTTCGGAGAAAAAATATTTCGGGGTTAAAGAAGTGATTTCAGTAAACCCTTTAATAACAATGTTTGAGAGGAAATGGGGGAGAAGGGATATTAGGAAAAAGAAAGATGAGAGGGAGTGGGTGTCTCCTGATGTACTCGTAAAGTTACGAACATAAATCTCACGAAAAATTAAAAGAGCCTACTCTTGCTCCCGCTTCTCGGAGTCGATCTTAGAGGAGGCATTCGTGGGAAGGGACGGAGCGGGCCAAATGCCTACCCTCACGATGCGTGGTTGAAAGCTGGGCCACATTCCTTGGACGGGTATCCGACGGGCGCTGAAGGGAATAGGACAGTGATGTCAATGTCTTCTACTGGTGGCAGTAGCACGCGTCGTAGCACCGTCGAATGCCACGATCTTCTCTGCGCAACTAGCGTCGGGAAAGGGAATTACTAATAGTAGTAACCCCGCCGTTTTACTATAGGGCTGGCGTTGTCTCTGGTGGCAGGGTAATGAACTGCGTGGAGCGGCGATTTCGTCGTAGCACTCGTGCCACGGACTCCTGCTCGTGGCATCGACTTCGACAACACGAGTACAAAAAAATCCGCCTAAAATTGAAAATGACAGTTTGCTAAACACGTGAACATCACATGTAATTCAGAGACGTATCCCTCCGTCGCGACAGCTGGTCAGCCACGCCTCTTCGTTAAGTGTTTATGGCTCCCGGTAAGACATAACCGCTTCTCAAGATTCACAACTGTGTAATTATATAAAAAAGATAATTGATAAAACGCAAAGCACGGAACGATCTCGATCACCACTCATCACCTTACACCAACAGGAACAGGAAATGTGCACATTTACGGATATCAAATTCAAGACTCGGTTTTAAATAAACATAATACCCATCACACAAAAGTAAATTCACTGTAATGTTTATATAAACAAAACTTTTACAGAAAACCACATAGCATTGCACTTCTTAATTTCAATTATTTCTTGTGGTGCACTGTATTTTCGTCGGAGGAGCCCATCACAAAGCCAATTTTTACGTTAAGTTAGCCAACATTTTTTTTCTTTTCTTTTTTTAACTTTTGAGCCTCAAGAACATGTGCGCATATAACCTCTTCCCCCATATGTCATATACAGGTTTTACTGTTTTTTGACCAAATAAAAAAAGAAAATAAACAAATAAACTACAAAGGAACGAATGGAGGAAGAGTTTAATGTGCTCAAGAACACAACGACCACAGAACCTTCAATTATGTTGCCAGCACTAGCTGTCAAAGAGGTCCTTTCTTATAAAAATCGCTCTAAAACGGTAGTGAATTCTTGGAAGTAAGTGGAGTTCTTGGAAGATTCTGTGAAAACGGTGTTATTCTTGGAAGTAAGTTGTGGGGAGAAGCGAAGGGTGAGATTGGCGTGTGGAGGATGGTAGTCTTGGAGGAAAATGTAAACGTGAAGTTTGCACGGACTGTCTTCTCCGGGTAACTACTGATTGATTAAATTAATTATCGAAATACAAGTATGTGTGTATTTCATGGACGAGAAGAAGAAACCCTAACACCTATATATTTTGCTCTTGAATCTTTATGTAACCCCGAATCAAGGTACCGGGTGTTTTTTTTATCGTTCGCCGAAGATTCCGGCCGCGTCGCCCGGGCAGTCGAGGGCTCATTCGCCCGGCATACCGCTGACTCAACTCTCGTGCTATACGAGACCTACCGCTGCGGCGCTTAACGTACTTTAAAGAAGATGCTGAAAGTGGTGTCCTTCGACTCGAATGCATTCTTGGCACCTCCGAAACACATTTTGATTTGCCCTTCGAAGTAAGTCTCGAGGAATTGTTGCGATCTTCTCTTCGATAGAGCTTCACGAACAATCACTTCACGACATTAAGATCGGAGTGTGGTGTGCGTTAAGTTCCACAAGAAATATTTTTCTAGAATTATTCACTATTTTTTTCAACACTACCGTTACTGCTGACGTGTACATACATCAAATATTGGCATTATGCTTCCAACAATTGACACCAGAAGAAAGGCACTATGGTTACTTTCAACAGGATTCGGCAACTGTTCACACTGCTGTTCGATCCATGAACTTTTAAATAATGTTTATTGTGACGATCGTATAATTATAATATGACCTCCTAGATCACCTGATATATCTCCTTGTGATTTTTTCCTGTGGGGGTACTTGAAAGATCAGGTGTATGCAGAAAACCTGCTTTCGGAGGAAGAGCTCTGGCGTTCTATTGAAGAGAAAATCGCAGCAATTCCTCGAGACTTACTTCAAAGGGAAAATCAGAATGTGTTTCGGAGGTGCCAAGAATGCATTCGAGTCGAAGGACACCACTTTCAGCATCTTCTTTAAAGTACGTTAAGCGGCGCAGCGGTAGTTCTCGTATAGCACGGGAGTTGAGTCAGCGGGTTGCCGGGCGAATGAGCCCTCGACTGCCCGGGCGACGCGGCCGGAATCTTCGGCGAACGATAAAAAAAAAAACACTCTGTAGTTTGCTGTTCTGTAACGCACACGTGAAATATATACTGGTACAAAACAGTGCACGCAATTTCTCTCGCTTTTTATACCAAATTACCTTTGTGGCCAAGTTGACACTTCGCTACCGATTTGCTAGTCGAGAAGAAAACTCATACATACATAAACTCAACAAAAATCCTTACGTCTACGCAAAGCATAATTACAAACACATTTAATGCAAAAATATATTAAGAAAAACTCACCTCATAAATCTCTGGGATGGTAAATACGGATATATTTTATTTCTTCCAGGAAAGCACTCGTTTTGTCATTTCCGCTAAGTCCGATTATATCCGTCTCGCTGTCTCGTTAGATTTCACTAAATATCCACACCCATTTAAAAACTCCCCAACGCTACAAAACTCAACCCCTGTCGATCAAAAGCTTCTCCTCAAAACAATCGATCATTCCCTCCATCGTGCATTTCCCCGGCCGGCATGAACGATTCTTTAAGGTCTAAACACGTGAACATCACATCTACGAATCGACCGAATTACGCAATAACTCATTTTGTAAAGGCACTATTCTCCACGTGAGAAAAAAAATGAGTTGAAACGAGAGAAAAATAAAAGGAAAAAACATCATCACTAAATTGATTGATAATTTCGTGTTTCCGAACGTGTCACGAGTTTTAGTTTTTAATCCCAAAGTGTAGTGCACGTTTTATCTCGAGGTGATGTTCCTCCACCACTAGAACGTGAGATCCTGCACTAAGTAACAAGTCGGTGTTCGGGGAGTTTCCTTTTCCAGCTATCTCCGTCAGTGGGGCACCACCCCAGACGGGACAAGCTCTAGTCTCGTCTGGAAGTATGGTTCACGTAAATGTAATGGGATTTGTATATGAGGCAGGGTTTTCCAACTGGCGGCACGCGAGCTACATGCGGCCCGCCGGATCTTTTTGCGCGGCCAACGGCTGCTTTGAAAAAAATATACCAACCAAAACACAATACAATTGTACAATTCATTTTATTTTTATTTAATGATAAATTAATATTCTCGATGTATGTAAATGAATCATTAATTATGTTGAATAAAAGTCGTATATACTGTATATTTGTTCCAGCATCATCTCAGTAGTTAGGTTCAAAAAACATCTTACATTACGGTGCGAACTGCGGCTTAACTAGAATTTGATACGTGGCCCATAAACCCTTCTAAGTGGGGCAGCCCTGGTATATGGGGAAGGAGGAGAGGGGACAAGAATAACAAAAGGTAATATACAGCAGGTGCAGAAAATCCGCCACCATTGGGACTCGAATCCTAGGACCGCCCCTCAGAGACGTCGCAGCGGCAACGGATGTTTTCACCTAGTCAACTCAATCACGTTGATTAGACCATTAATATCCATAGCCTTTGAGATGGCAAGGAGAGAACAAACAATGAACTATGAAATTTACCCTCCAAGCTCTAAAAATACGTTTCATTGACCATACTGAGAATTCTTTGGCAAAAACATTAGTTCGTAAAGGACACATGATAAAAAGTTAGGGCTTATGGAGGCTTCATAACCGGTGAAGGAACCTAAGGGCCAACCAGCTTTTGTGCCAACCAGGCCCAGTCCCTCCTACAATTTGGATGACCGTTGCTCAGTTTCAGCTGTTGCTACTACGGAATTCCTCTTCTTTGCCAATGCTCTACTTTTCTCTCACGTCGGGCTGAATCTAGAAGTAGCTGGCCACACCGTTCGCCCGGAAATAAGCGCTGGGACATATTATACCAAGTGCCACACTGGTATAGAAGGCTGAAAGCCTTATTGTGAGCACTCTTAGAAATAAACTTATGTACACTTTGTAAAGTTAGAGTAGGAAGGGCAAACGAAGGGGAGAGGGATTGCTTGTTGAACGGGCAATGGAGCGTGGCACCAAGTGGACCGGAAGTGAGATGGGCGAAAGCTGAAATGGTACCTGATAAAGTGTTGCCATATAGGCGGACAAAATTAATTCAGATTTGGCGCCATACTTGAATTCAATAATTTATAACAATTCTTAGGGGCTAATTGAGAGCAAAGAGCATACGTTTCAAATATACCGCGCCCAATATAGTTCATTTTTCCCTCAAAAACCCTTCGATTCCCTCGCAAAGAGAAGGAATTTAATTCCTGGCATGAAGTTCTTTGAACTGCCTTCAAAACCGGCCGGAGAGAGCGCGCCTCAGACCAGACAACGGAGACCAACGAGCTCGGCGCATTGGCGCAATTACTAGGAATTCGCCTTCTCCACATAAGACGCGACGGATTGCATTGTTTGAGAATCTGCAGCCAAGCGATCTCATGGCAGGTCATCTCGCTAGCATAAAAAGCTAATACGCGCGTATTCACTGCACTGAAATTTGCATTCCTGTTGGAAATTTACATTAAGTTGGTAGCAATTCCAAAGCTCAGTGGCATTGCATTTTCCGGGAACCAACGCGTGTCTTGGCGCGTGAATTTCTTGCCCACAGGCAGCGAGATAGATAAACTGAAATTAAGTAGATTTTTCCGCCCAGACCAATGTAATGCTGACAATTTCTTCAATACTTAATGATCCTTACGCCGAGGCATGATAACAGTCAGGATATCTGTCGTTTTAAGTGTGTTTTATGACCAAAGGGGCGTAAACGGACCAATAGCAGTTTACTTGGCACGACTTCTTCACAACCCACTTTCTTCAAAAGCTCTCACACCACAATTGCAAACTTATGGGGAGAAGGCAAAAAACAGATTTTGGAAAATTTTCGTTCGTTAACCGGACAATAGAAAACTGGAACAAATTACCTGCAAGACTGCTAGAGACTTTACCTGAGAGTGTGGGAAAATTCAAAAATAAATTAAAAAACATGTCAAAAATAGTTATAATTGTACTTATGTTAGACTAGAACATTCTAATTTTGTATTTAGTTTTAGACATACTCTGCATAAAAATGTGTTTATAATGTACTTAATTTAATGTATAACTTGTGTGTAATTTATAACTTGTATGTAAATGTATTACTTGATATATCTATGGAGAGCTGCCACCGGGATCTTTTCCCAAAGCAGTTATTATTATTATTATTATTATTATTATTATTATTATTATTATATTTCGCAACCTCAATACGGGGAACGAGTGAAGGAAGTGAAGGAAACCCTCAGTTCGAGCAGGAGTGTAGAAGAGTTGCATATTGAGGCGAGATCTGGCGTTGAACGTTAACTGTGCAAAAGGATGGAAGAGAGAGAGATCGGTGGTAGAGCAGGATGGGGCAAGAGTAGCCTTGAGAGAGCGAGGGAGGGGTCGCGTGTTAACCGAGGACTGGAGACAAACTGATACGGAGCGGAAGAAAAGGAGGTGGGTGAGAGCGGAAGGCGGGGGCAGGTGCAAGAGTGGGCAGATGGAGCAGGGGATGGCGGGGAACTTGAAGCAGAGCGAAGGGAAGTGTGGTGGCCTGAAAGGGAGCGGGGCAAGGAAAGCGCAGGGAACAGGGGCCACGAGCAGAGCGGATCGACGCCAGAGCGAATCGGTGGCAGGCCAGGGTAGAGCGCAGGCAGGACCCGCAGCTGGGGCGGGAGAGCGGTGGCGTGGGGCGGTAATGGGGTAGCTAGGGCGAGAGCGGGGGCAGGAGCGGGCGCGGGGTGGGAGAGGGGCGGGGAAGGGTGACGCGGGTCAGGAGCGGGGGCGGGAGCTGGGGCGGGAGCTGGGGCGGGAGCTGGGGCGGGAGCTGGGGCGGGAGCTGGGGCGGGAGCTGGGGCGGGAGCTGGGGCGGGAGCTGGGGTGGGAGCTGGGGCGGGAGCGGGAGCGGGGGCGGGAGCGGGGGCGGGAGCGGGAGCGGGGGCGGGAGCGGGGGCGAGGACGGGAGCGAGGGGCGGGAGCCGGGGCGGGAGCGGGGGCGGGAGCGGGGGCGGGGACGGGAGCGGGGCGGGAGCGGGAGCGATGGCTGGAGCGGGCCGGGAACGAGCCGGGAACGGACCGGGAGAGGGGCCATGAGTGGGGCGGGAACGCGAGGACAGCCGTGCCGCCAATTTGCCTGGAACGTCTACCCAGCCTCATTTCCGGGCGTCGGGCGCGGGCGTGGAGACTGCGGCGTGGGAGGGGAAGCAAGGCGCCACGTCAGACATGCCGCCTCTCGCCCCCTCCGTGCCTTCCGCCTCTGCCTCCGGAGCTTCAAAGCCGATCGCCGCCGCCTCCGTCGCCTCTACCATCGCGCTGGATATTGCGTCTGGGCGGCGGCCGGTGTCCGCCCCCCTCGCGCGTACCACGCCCTCGCGTGGCCAGGTACCCCGGCGAGGCGGCCGCCGTGATTGGTTCCCCGCGGCTTCACCTAAACAATGTTCGCCCGTGCGGATGGAATCAAGTGATTTTAGCGCATTCGCCGCCGTCAGCCGGCGGTCCCTCTCCCCAGATATAGTGTCACCGCACAAAAGACTCCATTTACATGGCAAATACGGGAGGTAAAGGGTTATTTACCGACTGCGGACGCCGCTGTATGGGGGCGGGAGGGGGGCTGACTCGCGTCCAGGGCATATGGGGGCCTCTGCTTCGGCTCTCTGCCTGAGCCACTTTGGCGAGCCTGCAGTGTTCACCTCTCCTGCCGCTACTGCAATGTTGCCAGCGACAGCGCAAAGGAAGGTGACGTTTTTTCGCCGTAGTGTATGTGACTCTTCCTTTTCATGGGTTTTGCTTTTCAATCAACGAGCTAAGATGATCAAAGAATCTATCAAACCTAATTCTATTAAGAAGTGCTGGTTGCTATATAAAGTAACTTTGAAGTAAATATGTTGGGCGTTAACAGTGAAAATATCGTATTATAATAATGTAACTATTTAAACAGAAAAATTTAGTAACCAAGTCATGAAACAAAATCATAAAAGTTAATTGTTTCAATAGAGAAACTGTTTAAATCAAAATCACCTAATATCTACAAATTAAACAATGTAGATGAAATAATTTAAAGACTGAATTTTCAATATTGATTTATTAAGAAATATCGATATGCAATAAAAAAAGTAGAACGGATACGAAAACCAATTGGACTTTTTCACTTATCGAAAAGTTTATAGGTTCGATTAAAAACCAGTCTTTAAGCATATTTATATAGGCCCATTTTTCTCTATTTAATAGGAGCAAACAGTTGAGGGAAAATCTCGCGAGATACCTTCATGGAATGATTTGAATATGAAACATATCATTAGCGAATGACAATTTCATATAAAATAGATAATAGATAATAAATTTTATTTAATCTGATATTAATAGTCAAACATCCTAAAAGTGTTTTCGTGTAACATTGGAATGTATTTATAGTACGTTCATTTGCACATATCGGGTTTTCTGGTCTTTGAGTCGGGTCACCGGTTACTCAAGGAATGCTGCTCTAATCCATATTAATATTTTAATAATACTGACAATTACTTTTGTAAAGCTTACTGTCATTTCCATACATATTGGAAGAACACAATATCAAAATGACTATACAGCCTGACTATATAGCCTAAAATGACTATATAGTTAATATGAAAACAAACCTAAATAGTAGCAAATGTAAAATTCATGTCTATACTAACATGTACACAAATTTAAAGGCTCGTGACATAAGAAATAAAAATTTTGTTATTTTAATTTGGAAAATTTTATTTTAATTTTGAAGGGTTAATCATCGTATTTTATTTTTTTCATACCTGTGATAATGCATATAAAAAGTTTGTTACATTCTCGAAACAAGGAATTATCTCTTACATTTTACATTCTTAAGCTGTCTACAAAGATATCTTTCTACTTGTGTTACTTGTATATTCTAGAGAAACCAATTTTTTTCTTTCCATTTTTCATCAAAGATATACAGGTGTTATGCTATTCGTTTATATTTCATATTAATTCCATTCTATTAGTTCGGAAGTTTGATTTGGGGAGCATGGGCAACGGAACTAGATACGTACATCATTATTTCATTGCATCATCGCTTGGAATATTGGAACAATGGCTAGAAACATCCAAGAAGAAACTGGACATTTGCTTTCTATTGTCGTTATACAATTGTGATCTGAAAATATATTTTGACGACATTGTTAACCTGCGTGTTATATATTAAGCGCTACAATCAGATTCATTTTTTAACTTTTTTCACTATTGTATTACTTTGACGTGTTGGCACTTATTAGACAAACACAAAGCACATCACATCTCTTAAAGGTTACGAACCCATGACTTTCCGTTTCACGAAAAACAACCATGGAAGGGCCCAGCTGTTTTCCAGAAGTATTTTTTAAATTTAAGAACAAATAATACGTGTGTTTAACCATATACTACATGATTTCGGGACTACGGGTATGTTTCAAATATTTTCAATTTCTGACGGCAAGGGCATGTATATCTTGAATATTTTCTGTACTACCAGTGTAGTCCATTACGCGGGGACACAGATGGCGGCTTCCTTTTTGAAGAACTAGTTTAAATGTCACCATACACAACTGTTCTCTACCTCGACAGATACTAAAATAAGATTTTAACGTGATTGTGGGCAGGCCTGTCTGTAACATAGCAGTTGATGCGTCCGGAATCACTAATCAATCAATCTATCAATCCTTCTCACCAGGCTATGCACTCACTAACCTTCGTCCCCAACGGCGCTCCCTGTACAAATATCCACAGACTCTCTCCCCACCAGCTCTCGTCCCAGCCGGCATTCGTCCACCCAGGCTCCGTCCCCGTGGCCTTCCGCTCCCGCATGCCTTTTGCCCGCTGGTTTTTCCTTTCACCCGCCCTCCTCACTCGCCCACGGATGCGCCGGTTCTCATTCCCACAAAGCCTCATCTCCGCCAATCCTCGACCCGCCTGATCTCGTTCACAATAATCCTCGTCTCTAGACCACATCACTCGTTTCCACATGTTTTCTCCATGACGACACTGGTCCCCGGTAGAATTCACCCCCGCAAACTACCTTGCCTGTGGCTTCTTGCTTCCACCACTCCCCGTCCCCGCTGGTTCTCCTTTCACCAACCATCGTTCATACTTTGTCTTGTCTCCCCTGATTCTCATTCCCACGAAACCTCGTCTCCACCAATTCTCACCCCCCGTCTAACAGTCCTCGTCGACCCAATATTTCCCAATAGTTGTTTCTTGACCCCGCCAAACCTTGTCCCCGCCGGCACCCATCCCCGCTGACTACCGTCCCCGCCACCTCTCGTTCCCTCTCGTCTTGCGTCGGAGGTGTCTTGTTGCCTGGGCGCCCGTTCGGAGAATTTTAATTAAAACCGATAGGTCTGCTTTTATTGGGCCTGTTAAAAAGGTAATTTCACCAGCGCTGTCCTGATAAAGTTCACTTTGTGCAATGAGTGCGTCTGTGTGAAAAAATATTGTATTGCCAACGAAGCTAAATTCGTAAGGAAAAAATTCAACAAACCCCTCAGCCGCACAGTTCATATTCCATTATTATGTATGCTCGAATTTGTCACAGACCATTGATTAAATGTATTTTTGTTGTTTCAAATTTCACTCATTACATTTATCACATGTACACCAATCACAATGTGATACACATTTCAAGGGCTGATCCAGTCGATCATTTGGGGGGGGGGCATCATAGATTTTGTCAAATAATAAACATTATTATATAGCATATTATTTTTGCAGTGTATATGACAACATACAATATTACTGATTAAATAATGACACAATTTTAATATAAATAAATTTATATAACAAGTGTTCTATATAAAGAAAGGTAACAAATGAAAACCCTTGGCATTTTTCGGGGTTGGGGCATGGTCACCATGGCCCCCCCTGGATCCGTCACTAACACATGGGGGGGAATTTTACTGCCCCCCTCTCGGGCAAAGCGAAATTTTTGTACTAACATCTGTTGCTATCGGCGCGCATACGAAAACCAGCGAGTCCGGAGACGAGGGAAATTGATAATCTTACGTACAGTAATCTGTGAATATGAGGCCGAATGGTAAATGAACAATCTTCTCACTAGGTCTGTGCTGTTCCAGGAGAAGAATAGTTTCGGGACTGGCTTGTTGGTGTAGCCTTTCTTCGTGTTTTACCGCGAATCTTTGTATTTCTTCATCCACTGAAACTTTCAGATCCTTGTGTAGATCTTTATTTCTTATATAGTAAGGTGCTCCGGCGATATTTCTTAGCACTTTGTTCTCAAATCTTTGGATAATATCGATGTTACTCTGGGCGATACATCTCCAGAGTTGTTCACCATATGCTAATTTTGGGCTCAATATTTGTTTGTCAAGTAATATTTTCTTGTATATTGAAAGGCAAAAATTTTTCCAATTATCCAGTACATTTTTCTGTATTTGACATTGATCTCTTTAATATAATATGGAAAATTAAAGCTCGAAATTTCTAGTATAAGAAGCAAGTTTGAAAGAAGTGAACTATTTCACTGCAATTGGCCAATCAGGGCAATCCTCCAGTATAATTCTATCAAAATAAACCAGGAGAGAGGAAAAACCGAGGTTTTCAGGTAGAAAGATAAGAGGTTACATAGCGACGTTTCGGGATATATTTTTCCCCATCTTCAGGCTAAAAACACTAAAGAAAAGTAGGTTTTCTTTACTGTTGATAGCCTGAAGAATGGTTCGAAGATTTTTTCTCCTTTTCTTTACTGCTTGTAGCCCGAAGATGGGGAAAAGTATCCCCGAAACGTCGCTATGAAGACTCTTATCTTTCTACCTGATAATGGAAATAAAAACATTTTTATCTGTTGTGCAAAATCTGTGCCCATATTCATTTAATAACATAGACTAGTTAATACAAACATTTTTTTTATGTTATAAAAACTTAGGGACCTCGAGCTCTTGGGTGACGATGGTCAGACATGAATGTTTTGGGTACATTCGCATAGCCAAATATTTTTCGCCATCCATACATAGAAACTGCTACTTGCCTTCATAGTTTATTGATTTGAAAGTGTTGAAAGCAAAGAAGCAACGGCCATATAAAACAACGGGGTTCTGCGAACTAAACAAAGACTGGAGCGACATGAATCATCATGGTTATCGCCTCGCATCATATTGAGAACGAGTTGTCGCGCGTTGTTGGGAGAGAGGGAAATCCTATACAAACTTGTGTCAGGAGTGAAGGTTCAATAAAGAGACAGTACTTAGACCACACATATTTCGTACTTATACGTCCGAGGCAGCGTGGACCTTGGCGAGAGGCGAGTGTCGTGGCGATTGGGCGATATCGTTGAGGGACGACGGAAGGTGCAAGGCTAGAGAGTGCGACGCACAGATTCCAACTGACAAAAAACCTGGCCATAATTCTGTGGTCATGGGGTAAAAGTTTTTAAGTCAAAAATCTTAGTTTGGAGAAAACAAGGGTTAGATTATGGAGACTCCTATATTTATCAAATCCAAGCTATATTTCCCAACGCCTTTTTGTCGTTAAGGAGACAACATTTGAATTCGGTCGTTTTACTACAATAAAATATAGATACTAAACTTGTAGTTTCAGTACTTAACCCAATTTCGCCAAAAATTGACTTAAGAACTTTTACCCCGTGACCACAGAATTAGAAGCTATGTAGAAAACCGTACCAAAATGTGTATATTATGGTGTTTGGGGTCGCTGATAACGAATTTGTTGTCAAAACTGGAAAATACAAAATGGCGGATCAAATATTTAAAAATAAAGTAGATTTTCGTGAAACTGTCTATTGAAGTATTTTAGGAGTTGCTTATCATGAATTTTTGTCAAAATTTAAGAACTCAATATGGCGAATCCAATAGTTACACATTAAGCAGATTCGTGTGAAACTGTGAATTTAAGGGTTTTCAGAGGGGCTGAGTACAAATTTGATGTCAAAATTGGAAAATTCAAAATCACATATCCAAAATGATGGAGTGAGTATCTGAAAATTAAGCGGTTTCGTCTGAAAATATGTAGGAAGGATTTACGTGCTCAAATTTGATCCAAAAAATATTGAGTTAAAACAGTAATGTTCGTTCTATAAACGTCATTATTATTAAAATTGTTAATTTTGAGCTATCAAAGGTAAACGCAACATCTTGAGACATGTAGCCGGCCGCGGACAGGTCGTGGCACGCGGTATCGACATAGGCCGGGTATGCACTCCAGTAATTAAATGATGATAAAACAAAAAGGGGCAAATATGTACAGTTGTAATTTGATACATTGATAGAGAACAGTTGGGGCTTTCAGACAAGTTAAACTTCGAAGCGGTACTAAGCGGTACAAACATTGTAGACATCAATAAGTAAAAGAAAGAGATACGTGGAAAATGTTATAATACACACGCCTTACTGCTCAAAATTTATAGAAAAGAAAACTTGTCAAATATTTAAATTACCTTCAGTTATATTTTCAATTCGGCAATATAGAAAAATCCAAGCAAATTGTTAAAAACGCCTTTTGTACTGACGGAAACTTGCTTCAAAATCTCGTGTATTTTTCGACTTTCAGATATCACCAACTTCACCGTAAACTGTGAGAACGAAATAAGATTGGAATTTCTCTGTCACGCCGGCATATGATGCACCAACGACATATGTGCACGATTTAATAGGACTAACCTCTTAGCGTGAAGTGCGATTTTTTTAATTATGGCTAGGTTTTGGTCAGTTGAAATAAATGTGCTGTGTCCGTTCATACAGGTTACGCAGCGGGGGTGCTGGTCAGAGGGATTGCCCATCGTCCGCTGCGTGCCGTCGGGCGGCAGAGAAGTACATGTAAATTGTAAATTTACGTGAATTCATACAAAAAATTATACACGCCACTCGTACAGAAGTGTCTTTGGCGTATTCATTTCAAAATGGCGGACTCAGCTACTATCGTCAACTCATACGTCAAATATGTAGTTCATCTCTGTTGCCATACATTTTTATTTTCTACAGTATTTTGTCTCGTCATTATTGTTACGTACGTAACAAATATATTCTAAACGTTAGTTTGTACCACAAATAAGAATTTTAAGTTTTCAGATACAAGTAGGTACTAACAACAGACGTTAGATAATCAACGTAGAAATATGCACGGCAATGCAAACACTTCTCTAATACTCCCATAAAATTAAGCGGATATTTAGATCATTATTGTTTCGGGTGAATGCAAAGCAGAAACATTTAAAAAACACGATTCGGTTCTTATCGAAGTAATAGATTGGTCAGTTTTTTCATTATTTGCTTCAATCCAGAAATTCAAAATAAGATATATAAAATTCTGCAGCGAATTGTGCGCATAATATTTTCATGAGGTAAATTTCATTACAGCATTTTTAAATAACAGCAGAAATGTGCTTTGTAATAAAATCATATCGATATTCTCAGAATTCATTAATTTTGTGAGGTAGGAGAGTTTGTTGGCATCGGTTTGTTTTATTTTCCACCACTCTAATTCGCGACCACATGGTGTTTACCTGGTTTCGCAACCATAATGGTTTTTGATCCTCCTACTTCAATGAAATTTTCTGTCTGGTTTATAAAACCTGATTAAATCAAACCAAAGTAATAACAAATCTGTTATACATGCTGTAATGTAACCGGCTCAGCTGAGGGATTTCGTGCCTTTGGAAATTATTATTTGATTTAACTTGGGAGACGTTCGCTCTGAGAGGAGGTGGAATAGTGCATTTTCAGTCGTTTCGCATTGTATTTCAACATGTGAGTATGCAAGGAGCCTCGCCCCTCGCGAAGTGAACGCGGGCGAACGGTGCTGCTGACCGTCAGAGGGGAGCCCGCGAGGACAGATTTGGCTGCTAGTGACAGTCGCGTCAACCACAGCCCGCTCTTTGCTTTAAAATCGAAGTGGTCAATGGATTCATTCAATGATTATGTCATGTTTTCGGGCACGTCAACAACTTTGGTCGTTAGTTCCGTAGGTTTAGTGTATGTTATATCCGTAGAAGTGGCGGGGTTTCGCCTCCATTAGAAAGTGAAATTCGGCACCGACCTACACGTCACCCTGCGGGGTTTTCCCCTCCAGATATCTTCGGCAGAAAGTTCCTGTTCCATTCGGGACAAACGATTACACTATTACATGTGTGGCTATGTTGTGCATGTAAATGTATGTGTGTAAAGGAAGAAAAAGGTTCTAGAATTAGGGAGGAATGGCCGCGTATGATCTGTTGTCCGATTGTTAGGGTACCGCTTTTACATTCCAGTAATGTTGATCGGAGAGACCGCCGAAAACTAGGAGTCCCCGGTCAACCGATCAAAGCAGCCGGTTGCTAGATTTCTCTTCTAGAAAGCAGCTAAATTCAATCTAGCTACCTAACTAGTGTCGAAATATCGGGGCCGTCGAATCCTAGCTTTTCTGGTCAGAGACACTACAATGACCACAGTTGTTACCCTGAGCTATCTCAGCTGGTTAAAGCAGTGTTGTCAAGGTCGATGCCACGAGCGGGAGTCCGTGGCACGAGTACCACGATAAAACCGCCCCTCCATGCAATTCATTACCCCGCCACCAGAGACAACGCCATCCCGGCGGGATTACTAAAGATAGGAAACTATTGATAGTTTCCTCTCCCGACACTAGTGGCGCAGAGATGCTCGTGGCATGCAACGGTGCCACGACGCTTGCCACTGCCACCAGTAGAAGACCTTGACACCACTGGGTTAAAGTGTTCGAATGTCGTTGCTGGAACTGTATCCCCTAGTCAACCTTGACTAATGCAGTCAACCGCGAAGGAATACATGTTGTGGCTCCGGCATCTCAGAAGGTTGGCGATAAGGGAACGAGCCTTCTTCTGAACGAAACCTTTAGTCTGGGCGGATGCGAATCGCGTTGTTCTACAGCAGGGATGTCAAGGTTTCCTACCGGTGCAGGGGCACGGTTCATGGAATCGTGGCATGCCACGAGCTTCTCCGCGCAACTAGCGTCGGGAAAGGAAACTATCAATAGTAGCCCTGTTCTCAGGAGGCAGTGAGACAACATTTTACAAGGTACTCGATACAGCACAACTTCCAAACATAAAAGATAGTGCTAATCGAATAATATATGTGTATGTTAGCACATATGTCTGTAAACAAGCCATTTCAATAATGAAATTGCTCAAAAACAAGCACGGCGTTCGATTAAGTATTGAAAATTTGAGGAATAGTTTACGAATTTGTCTCTCGGAATCTCTAGAACCTGACTTTACAAACGTGGAATCGAATGTACATAAGATATGCACAGAAAATTTAAATATAAATAAACTGAAAATTAAAATATAAATAACTAGTGGTGCTACAGAACGGCAGACTTTGCCGTATTAGTTTTCTATTTCCTTTGTATCGGCTAGCTATTAAGACTTGCCACATACTCTTGCCAGCTGCCATCTATCGCCGCCCCAAACTACATTTTTTTTTTTTGACATTTTCTTAATTTTTCGGTTTCCTAATAGTAAAACGGAAATATTATTTTAAGAATATTAAAGAACAGTGAAACCTTGTTCTAAATGGCAATTTTCTATAAAATGTTTGAAGCCGTTTTTTCAGCAAATGGCGTTTGAACGCTACTGTATATTCGAAATTTGAAGCTCTTTCACAGAAAATTTTTGAGTTTTTGAAAAACGTCATTTGAAGTCATTTAAGGCATTTTAACTCACAAATACAGGTAACTCCAGGTAACGTCCGAAAACTGAACGACCTACGAGGGAACACTAACCGCTAATGTGGCGGGCAGCCTCTTAACTACTCGCAATGGTACAATTTGCTGGATTTCTGAATCGCCTCTGTAATAGCTGTAACATTTTTTTTTTGAAAGTACACGATGAAATTTGATTCTTTTAATTTTTTTTATATTCTCTAATGATTAATTAAATTTTATAATACCAAATGTCAGTATTTTCAATTTCCATATTGCACTTGACATCGTATTTTAATGACGTAGTAGATCACGAGAGCGGGTTAATAAAGTACGTAATAATTAGTAGTACAGTGTTCAAACAACAACAAATATAAAAACAATTGCCTGTGCTGTATATTAACGCTTTAACGCACACATAGCAACTCAGAATTTTGTTTAAAAAAATTGATTAAAATCCGTTCACTCAAAAATGCTTTTATGAAGAGTATGGTCATGAAGGGTACATAGATTATTAGAATTAATTATATCTTTATATATTTATCTCTCCATATATAATTTTCAATTACAGTTTTTAAAATTAAATACGTAATTAAATATGTATACTTATTTACTTATTTTTTCCCATCCACGCCGCCTGAAAAATGTATCTTTATTTCTGGATACACCAGAAGCAACACAATCACAACCGACCGAATTAACAATATCACTTAACTAGTGTATTCTGATTTCTAATTCAACGAGTACTGGGATGGATGTGAAAATATTGATAAGTTGTGTTGATGAAATGATGAATGACGCATCGATGATCGAATGAGAGGCAGGGGGAAAACGAGAACCTGTTTTTTCATCACAGGTTCCTCACGAATCGACCTGGATTTGAACGTGCATAGTACATACATAGGGTGCCCAGGGAGGAAACAACGAAACTTCGAAAATAAGTTAAGACAATTTTGTCTAATGAACTTGTCCCATATATCGAGTGGTTGAGCCACAATGTGCACTCAAACAAATACTTGGCTTGAAAAAATTATTTCTATGCAAATATTTGCATCACATTTAAACACTCCAGGTGACCTTAGATGTTTTTAAAGCAAGCTAAAATAAATGATAAAAGAAAAAACACTCCAGAAAGATGTCAATTGTTCATTGTTTACAACAGAAATGAATGCATTTGTTGACAAAGACAAACATACAAACTGTGTATATTGGGTGCTTTTTTTATTTCTGTGTTAATTTTTCTTTGTGAACAAATATACTTCTTTATTTTCTAAATAATAAACAATTACATGTTTTTGGAGCTTTATATGTTTCTAAAATGCAAATTTTTGCATAGAACGTATTTGTTCAAACCAACTTTTGAGCGAATATTGCGGCTCAGACATTCGAAATATCGAAGGAGTTTATTAGACTAAATATGCTTAAAATTGCCTTAAAAGCTTATTTTTGAAGTTTCTTTGTTCCTTCCCCGGACATCCTGTGTACAGATACACTAGAACAGTTTATTACGTACCAAGAACATAAAAGTTGCTCTTTCAAAATAAATCACGTGAATAGCAAATATTAATTCATGGCAGGCGTCGTCTTCTTTCCAACTTGCTGCCGCCTGACGCCCAACCGTGTCAGAAGCAAACGACGCACTGACTATGATAACGGTCGTAAATTCAGGCGGAAAGTAAAGGCGGAATAACACAAGCAAATATTTGAACTTTTTAGTCAAAATCGAAATTATCATTGTACCTCGCGTAGGCTGCATAGTTTCCTGTCAATTTCTGTACGCATTGGAAATAAGTAATGCATATTTTCCCATTAAATTATTCTAGTTAATGTTGTATACAAGGTCGGGGTTCTCGAAACTTGTGCGTTGGTACATCACCGCTCGACACTCTTTTCAAGGACTATACTGACGAGAAGTTTCACCCATGGTACTATTTTAACGCCAACTTTACAATTTTTTAACTACATCACAAGTTCAACACAAAGGACTGGTGCAACATCCCTCTCAGTGAAATAGCCATTGCGTGTATCGTTGCAAGTGGCTGAACGAGTTTGCGATCTGATTAGAACGGGAATAGTAGAAGGATTTAATTTGGCCGAGCACATCGCCAAGTTTTTTTTCATGCCTGACTGCCGATATTCTGTCTTTCAAATCTCCATCACCATCAGCCTGCTTTAAAACCGACGAATTAGATTTTGGAAGACAGTGGGCTAACTTCTACACTTCTGGAGCCAGCTCTCTGATAAGAGACACTGTATATCTAATAATACCTCCTTTGCTATATTTTCCCGTCACCAAACAGTAGATATGACACCTGACTTAACTCCCAAACGGGACAACTTCGCCCCATCTCCTTACTGTCTTCCCTACTTCTCATTTTTCACTACAAGATCACTTACAGCAAGCCTCCAGCCGTAACTTCCCAGCGCTTTCCCATGAAGTAGCTGCTGCTGTTGTTCACGCTGCTGCAGCGGCAGATACAAACAGGAACCAATAAACCTTCGCGGTGCTCGCGAGAAATAAACTATTTGCTTGTGGTTGAGGGGACGGCGACGAGGACGGCGACGGAGACGGCGACGGGACGAGGACGGGGACAGGGACGGGGACGGGGACGGGCACGGGGATGGGGATGGCGACGGCGACGGCGACGGGGACGGGGACGGAGACGGAGACGAGGACGGGGATGGGGACGGGGACGGCGACAGCGACGGGGACGTTGACGGGGACGGCGACAGGGACAGCGCTGGGGACGACGACGGAGACGATGACGGTGACGGGGACGGGGACGCGGATGGGGACGGCGACGACGACGATGGGGGCAAATGTGAGGAAGGCGGTAGAGAAGGTAGTAGGGACGGTGGTGAGCGAACAGAAGTGGAGACGACAATAATGGAACTGCGGTGGTTATAGCGGTAGAGAAGGCGATGAGAGGACGGCGGTGATAACGGCGGTGAAAATGGTGGTAGGAACGGTGGTAGGAACGGCGTTGAAACGGCTGTTGAGACGGCGCGTCAAGGCGGCGCGAAGTACACCAGCAATGACAGCGGGGAGGACGGGACGGATGGAGGATGACGGCGAGGGACTAGAGTCGGGTGGGCGGTGGCGATGTCGGTGATGACACTTGCGAGGTCGACAGAGGGGGCAGTGTGGTTGGGGCGGGGGTATAAATAGGGCAGGGACGTAGACGGGCGAAGGCAACAGGGGCGGGAGAGGCCAGGACGGTTGCTGCACGGTCGGAGATAGCATGAGGATTGAAGCGTCGGGCGTGAAGTGGCGGAGGTTGCGGTAGCGGAAGCGGTTGCTGCGGGGGCAGAATCTAGGGAGGGGGTGGGCGGAGGTAGCTGAGCGAAGGAAGAGGCGGTGGACGGAGAGGGTGGGGATGAATGCAGTGGACGTAGCTACGCGGTCGGTGGCGGCGGGTATGAAGAGATGAGTGGGTTGATTCATACACTGTTCGTGATTCCGGGCACGTCAACTACTAGAGTCATTAGTCACGTACGTTTAGTGTATTGTTTGCTCGGGAGGTGGCGGTGGTCTTCCCGCGTTGGATGGCGAGATCCCGTGCCGACCTCTCATCGGTTAGCGGTGTTTCCCCAACCAGGTATCTCTCATGAGCTCCCGATCGGTCCCGTCCGGCATGCGTGGTAGTGTAGTGTGTGTGTAGTAGTGCGGATGTTAGTGTGTGTGTGTGTGTGTGTGTGTAAGAAGTTAGGATAGGACAAGGAAGAAGAAGGAAAGATCGCGCGCGGTTCGTGGCCCGTTTTGTTAGGTACTGCTACGGCATTCGCCTGGTGTTGATCGGAGAAACCACGGAAAACGACCGATCAGAGCAACCCGTCGCCAGAATTTACCTTCAGACATCGATTGAATTCGACCTAGCTTTCTAGCTACCGTCGAAAATCCTGCTACCGTCGGGACTCGCATCCAGGACCTCCCGGTGAGAGGGATTGCGGTGACCGTTGATGCCCTGAGCAATCTCTTCCGGTGGTTGGGTGGTGGTGACGTCGGGGACAGTGTTGGGGGGGGGGCTTCAGGTGGGGATTCGGATGCAACAGAAGGAGGAAGGCGGGATGCACATTGGGCGGGAGTGGCAGGAGAGGCCGTGACGAGGTTGCGTGGCGTGAGTGGGTGGGTGGCGGCGTCGGGGAGAACTTAACGCTGGCCCCGTGAAATGTTTACGCGCGGTGGTCGCGCATCGTAAAGGGGAGCGAAGCACCTTCCCTGCGTGGGCGGCGGTGGCGGCGGCGGCGGCGGTAGCCACTGCGACTAAAGTGCGTCCACGCGCAGCGCTCCCCCGCACTGACAATGCAGCGTCGGTCGCCGGCCGCATCCACACGCCGCAACACGCCCCGTCCCGCCCCGCCCCGCCACACACCGCCCCTACGCTCCGCTCCACTTCACACAGCGTTGTCTCGTGGGGCTGTGATGACGCAAGACGAAGACTCACATGCCTCGATTTTTACAAACAGTTTTTATTCTACATATCAAGAACATACACTTAAAATGATATGTTTATGTATTTACCATAAAAGCTATAGATATTAAATGAAAGCAATTTCTCTCCATCTTAATGGATTTAATTATTAGAACTCAGAATTCATTTTTTGAATCAAAATACTATTATTAAAGCGAATTTGGGGTACATCGCAATAAATGTGAAATTCTCGCAAACTACAACAAATTAAAACAGTTGTTTTCGGCCATTGTATTTTTGATAACCATCGACAGATTTATAACATTATTTGCTGCTATAATACCAGGTTAATCAAATTTTATTGCTATTTATTTCTTATTTCAAAATACTTTCTATCCTACACTGGACTATATACGTATAATTAAAGATAATAATTTAAGACATCCTTTCTTTTTACAAAAATATCACCATAAAATCATAAAACATTAGAATACCTCACAGCATCTTTAGATAAAGTCTCATCACTGATAACACAGGCCAACAAAAAAAACGGTTTTAAAAAACTTTTTAAATCTTAATAGTTGATTTTTATAGTTTTTTGAGTGCTCAGTCCACATCTGAACTCTATTTCTTTCCATCACCCACAGTTCAGTCAGAATTTGATCAATTAAGATATGGGAAAATATGCTATATATGCAAATAAAGTGAAAAATAAACGTCCTCTAAAATACCAACAGAACTTTATTTAAACATAAAAGATGGCTTTATATTCTTAACATTACATTCTACAATGTCTTTACGTCTCCATTGACGTATATTTTCTTTGTCTCTTTTCTTTAAAGCCTCTGATATAGCTCTTTCTCCTCTACGCTGTTTGCTAACTCTCTCGGTGAAGTGACCAACAGTAATCTCCCATCATATTGGTGTTCCAGCGTCCCTGATAACGTTTTTTCATCACTTTCAGATCTTAATGAAAACACTCACCTTCTTCTTCACTTACATCACAAAAATCGTCCGGAAAGAATTGTGAATGACTATTTATGACGTAATCTTTGAGGCTCAATAAACATGTTAATTTCTTCAAATCTTTCAGCATATTGGCAACAATTGCTTGATAATCTTGGTCTTTTTTGTTGGCTTGGTACTTATTAACAACGTGATTAAAAGCATTCTATGCTTCATTTTCTGTCATATGTAGTTCAAATTGGGCATCAAACATCACTTTTCTAATATCAGTCTCAATGAAAATACCCTATTTTAATAATATTGCTGCAGACAATTGCGTAAACTTTTCACAAAGGTACTTGAAACACTGTTCATTTTTAGGTAAGGCAATTGTTTTATGAGACCTAATTTTATGTGTAATGCAGGCAGGAGAATCTTGTGTTGATCCACCATATGTTCCCGTAGAATGTTCTTTTCTCCCAGGTTTAAAGAATTTCATACAGGCCAATTCTTTCTAGACTAATGCTAATCTCGTGCTCTACTATCCCATTCACATAGTAAATATGGGAATTTATAATTTCCTGCATCTCATACATATCTAGATACTCAGAGGAGCATTTGCCTAGCTATACAGATAAAATGTTAAAATGTGAACAAATGGTGGATGATACGGCATTTTTATTGTTATTTTTCAAATAAGCACACTTAAAATGATAAGAATTAGGTAAACACGCACAAAACGTTTTTTTGGTCGTTGGCCTATGGAATCATAACTAAAAAAAGGCATAATTAAACATGAAGCGCATTTAAATTGTCGTATTTTAATTTAATATTTGTAGCTTTTATGGTAAATACATAAGCATCATTTTAAGTGTATGTTCATGATGCGTAGAATAAAAACTGTAAAAATCAAGGCATGTATCTTCGTATTGCGTCGTCACAGCTCCACGAGACAACACTGTGTGAAGTGGAGCGGAGCATAGGGGCGGTGTGGGGCGGAGCACGACGGGGCGGGCCACCGCGCGTAAATTCGAAATTTTCATAATTGTAGGAAGACGACGAAAATACGTTAACTTGCAATTTTCGAAAATTCAGATTTCAACGAAACTCGAACCTCCACCATTTTTACAAGCGTACTTTCCCCCTCCGGGAAAAAAGAAAGAAAAACATGGAGGCTTCTTGTAAAGCAGAAAATTCGCAGGGTTTTACATTCGGGTAGATTAACAGGGCTATATCAATTTTGGAGAAAATCCTGTGTATGTTTCAAGCGCTAATGCAGTACATAGACAAACAGAGGATTTGTCGTAATCCAATTTGTCTCTTCCATTGTATTGTTCGAGATATTCTCACATTTTTCAAAGCCCAGGTAATTCTACCAGGCTTAAGATCTTTAATCACAGTGTGCATATCGACTTCAATGCTCTCTGATTTTATCATTTCACCTCTCTTTAAATAGTCTCTTGCAAATTTTCAAGACCAAATTTCACGCAGATGTCATTTCTAAAATCATTGATGACAGAATATAGGAGAGAATCTTTTATTCTAAGTAAACGCCTTAAGATGATCCATATAAAACATGTGATACTGTCTTTCATCACCAAGGAGCTTGTAACCAAAGTTAGCTTGCGATAAATGTATAGATAGTGGGATAAAACTAATGTAAAACACCAGAGGGGATTGTGAATCTCCTTGAAAAATACCCCTGTTGATCTGAATACTTCAGATTTCTGCTTCTTCCTTTCCGCTATATAGTAGTAGCCTGGTACACCACGACTTGCCTCGCAAAACTCTTTAAAATCCAATCGTGTGGTACACTATCAAAGGCCTTTTGGTAGTCAATCCAAGCTCAAACTACCCTTTCCTTTCTTTACATCATTCAAGATGACTTTATTCAGTAGTGAGATTTCCTTACAACCATCAGAACCTTTACTTTCTTCTTCTTCTTCTTCTTCTTCTTCTTCTTAATATTATTATTATTATTATTATTATTATTATTATTATTATTATTATTATTATTATTATTATTTTTATTCCTCTATATCAGGGCAATAGATCTTATGTGTCGGCTGAATATAAAATCTACTCCAGGTTGCAACCAGATACCTAAGGAGTAGATCCGGTGACTATGAGTGCCTCTACAATACTTTGCGCAAAATGTGGTCTGTTTCAAATAAAGCAATTTCTTGCACTTCCCAGTCCTTTGAATTACCTGGAAGTTTAGCCAAGTTCTTACACAACGTTTTCGGAACACATCCCAGAGCTCCGATAACTAGCGGGACGACCAGTGCTTTTACGCCCCACATTCGGTTGATCTCGATTTCCAAACTCTTGTATTTTCTTTTCATTGAGCTGGGAATCCTACCATTGCCTTGTCTATTTATTTACGAATCTGTAATATTTGTCAAAAATGACCTACTTAACGGAGGGAACATATTTTCATGCAATATTGATATTTATAATTACAACACACGCCGTAGAAATCACGTGCATCAAGTGTCAGTATCAACAGCTCAGTACAAGAAATCAACATACAATACATGTACGTTACTTTACAACGCATTGCCAGATGACATAAAACAATTAAAGTCGGTATACAAATTTAAGTTAAAAGTAAAATCTTTTCTGCTGCAAAACTGTTTCTATACAATTAGAGACTATACTGATCGTGAAAAGGAAAAATAATGTAACAAAACAAAGATATATAATGAATTAGTTTATGTTTGCATTGTATACATTTAAAAAAATATTTAATACGCCTGTAACAAGTAATGTACTTCAGCTTCCGGGTCAATGACCCCCATCTCGATCAGGTTTTTGTCCAGTTTCCCTGATCCATAGAGCAAATGCTGAGATGGCCCCTTGTTTTGCTTCTGGACGTAAATGTAGCTTCACTGTGCGCACGTTTTGTTGAGCACTCCTTTTGCTTGTAGTTCATTTACAGTTGAAATTGATTTTCTATAACTCGGGAAAAAACATTTTTCAAATATCTTTATTTCTCTAAAATAATTATTTTCTAAATTGATTCTTTCGTTTTTTTTTTGTTTTTTTGTTTTTTTTTTTTTTTAATAAAATTCTGGCCCTCAAGAAAATGTGCGCAGATAAATTTCTTTCCCCACACGTCATATACAGTTTTTACTGTTTTTTGACTAAATAAATAAATAAATAAAGACGTTTCTCTGCCTCCTTGGTAACGACGTTTTGATCGCAAGCTACAGCAACATCGACAAGTAAAGACGATTTTCCTTCAAATCCCGGATAACTATATCCGTTTTGTTTTTCGCTATCGTGCGATCATTGCGAATTTGTTGGACGTACAATATCGTACACAATCCAACAGACGTCACCGGTTTTGGTGAGTGTTTGTACCATTTGGGGCATGTGTTAGGAACTTGGAGGGTGGTGCCAGTGGAGGTAACTACACACCCTGTCGTGTCTTTTCAAGTATTCGGTCTCTGCTAGAATTGGACATGCTGAGACGATATGATCAATGGTTTCCACTTGTTCCTAGCAAATGCGGCATTTGTCATCTTGGGAAATTTTGAGAACCCCTTTATCATAATGTCGTATTCTCAACACTTGCTCTTAAGCAGCTATTAGAACTGCTTCCGATTCTGGCTTCATTCTTCTTCTTTTAAGCGACATAAATTATTGTTATTTATTGATCTGTACCTTGTCGATTCTTTGTAGATATTGTCCATGGAGTGGTTTGTCTCTTCACGAGTTCTTTAACATTTTTTGTGTCTCACATTTCATTATTATTATTATTATTATTATTATTATTATTATATTATTTATTATTATTATTATTATTATTAAGATTAGTAGTAGTAGTATATTTTTAAGAAAGTGAAATAAACTATAGCTTGCTTTGTTGGAGATATGTAGATGCAAAGTACGATAATTTTCAGCGTAATATGATCTACGACTGTTAGTTTGGAAACATCTTCAACTGCGTATACACTGAATTCTGATAAGAAAGTAGAATCAGTATTGTTGGCACATAGGCGGCCAAGTACGTTCGAATTTGACGTTGTAATTCGAATACAATAATTTATAACCATTCTTTGGAGTGAATTTATAGCAAAGAACTTTCATTTCAAATTTACCGCCTTCGAGATGGCCTTAATTTTCTTTAAAAAGCGCCTGCAGGAATTAATTTATTTTTAGCATTAAACTCTTTGAACGGGGTTTCAACTGCTTTCTAAGATGGCCGAGAGAACGCGTCAGAGACCACACACCGCAGTCCAACGAGCAGGCAGTAGAGTTTCACATTGTTAGAATTTCGTGGAAATCAGCTCTTTTTCAAAGGATTAGAAAAGACCTGTAGTAGTTTGTTCGGCACGAACATTCAGAAGTTCTCTCAATATACTCTGTATAGCTATGTTCGCAGCCTCAACAAGTATCATTTCAAACGTAAATAAAGGAACCTTCAAACGAAGTTTCTCATTTGACGCCTACGCTCCACAATAATAGCCTACAGGATAAAAGTTGCGTTTTTGGAAAAACCTTCACTATGAGATAACCAACTTTCTGTAAAGCAAGAAACACATATTTCATTTCAATCGTTCTATAGGGTAGCTATTAATACAGGATAGTTATAATTAAACTACCCCTACAGAACAATGGAACGAATTATAAACGAAATTGCTAGTATCACTTTTCAGAGTATTGGGTGCATGACTTCTATGCGTCACAGCGCCACCAGTCAGTTCCAAATATGATACCAGGTACCATGATGAGGCTCAGTGATCGTATGTCTGGTCGAAAAGCTGGTACATCGGATATGACATGCTGGCGAAGCATATCATAGTAACGCTGGCCAGTCATACTGCATGTCTTTGGTCCTTGAGCGCCAGTCTCTTCAAAATTGAATGGGCCAATGAACGTCGCCATGAAGTCACACCATACAGTGACATGTTCACCATGCAAAGGAACTTGACGCACATTGCCTGGCGGTGATGATCCCCACACTCGGCAATTCTATGTGTCCACTTCACCCGTCAGTAAAAATTCTCCCTGATCTGTCCGTAGGATGGTTTAAGGTCACGTCTTGTCAACTTCAACCCTTGCGAGAAAGTGGAGAGCGAAGTCTACACGCTGTTGTGAGTCCGGTGGCGCAAGCGCCTGAACGAAGTGGATCTTGAACGGATACCGTTTGAGAATAGTCCGAAGCACCTTCCATACAATGGCTCACGAGTTGTTCAACTGTCGGGGCACAGCACGCGCACTGCTTGACGCTCGGGAATTGCGCGCAGCGTTGTCAGCCAGAGCAACAGTCATTTCATCAACCACCGGGGGTCGGCCTCTTCCCGGAGCGACACCCAGTTCCCCAGTTGATTCCAACTTCATCATGTTCCGCAGGGGGAGAAAGAAGAACCTTCCGTAATCCTCGTAAGCTGGCTATATTCTCGAAGTGCAGCTGCAGCATTACTGTTGTTTTGATAAAAGAGTTTCGTCAATAATGTCCGGCTCCGTTTGTCCAAATTCATATTGATTCGTCGAGAAGTGCACGGCGACTGATCCGGTGATTGAAACTATTCAGCACTATTCCTGATCATGGCACCTGGTGGCCATATTTGGAACTAGCCGCTGGCGCTGTGTCGCATAGATATCATTCACCCGATACTCTGGACAGTAATACAAGCAAGTTTGGTACTTGTACTATAATTCGTTTCCCTGTTATAACGTGTTCTGTAGGGAAAGTATAATTATAACCACCTGTACATATCTGAATTACGAATATAGGTAGGAACTAGCATTTTATTAAAAATTGCTAAGAAAAATTCGGTGTGTAATAGAAACTATTTACGAACGAAAATAAGTTACAGATTTTGGAAACTGTCCCTTATCGTGCTCTTCATGAAGGAATCGACTTACTGCCGCAAAAACATCAACAACAATTAACTGAATCACACTGCACATCACTGAGCTCTAAGAAACGTTCACAAGTAGTGAAGCTACACTTATGTCCAGATATTTAAACAAGCGCCATCTCAGCGTTTGTTTAAAGTGTCGCGGAAACTGGCCGAAAAACTTTATTAACGTGGCGGTCATTGATCCAGAAGTAGTAAGTAAAATGCTTCTTCCAGACATATTAAATTGTTATATGCAAATTCAATTGTATTTATCGTTTTGCTATAAAGAGACTGCACAATGATTATAAGACACTTCCCAGATGCTCAATATCTCATTTGCTCATTTCCGCTCACACTATCGACGATCTTAATTCACACGTAATAGGTGATAACGAAAATGATTGTTTTGGTAAAACGGAAGACTTGAAGAAACAAATATAGCTGAAGTATTGAGAAAAGACGGATTTTGGGGAACTTATTTCTACAAAGCAAATATATGTTTGACAAAGAGGCTGCTATGTCGCTCGTCGGTTCGGAAGAACGACAAAACGTCGCTCTTATTGAATTAATTTCATAAGTATACAATATAAATAACTTCATCAATCGATTTATTCTGACTGGACAGGGCAAAGCTAGGACGTTGTCCTGGCCATTCACATCTCATCATTCAAAATCAAAAGGAAAGTCTAATGCTTTCATGTAAATTTGAGCGAGAGCAATGGGTGTGAGACATTTTCTGGAGAAGAGTTTTCACATTCCCATTTAATTAGTGAATGGTAAAAGCTATCTAAAATAATTAAAAACCGTAAAGGCAAACCTGTTTGCGGCCACTGATCGTAAAGGGGAGCGAAGTGTTTTCCCGGCCGCCATAGCACTGGCACGGGCGACGGTGGCGACGCAGACCCACGCAGAACGGAGAAGAGGAAGAGGCGGCGGAGAGGAGACGGAGAGCGGTTAGAAAGGGGAACGGGGAGGGGCGGGAGAGATGAAGGGGAAGGAAAGGAGAGAATGTGCAGAAAAGGCGGAGGGGGAGAGAGAAAGGGAACGTAAAGCAGAGAATATGGGACAGAGAGGGTCGGAGAGTAAGAAGATCGAAGAGAATGAACGGAGAGGAGGGCAAAGTGTGGGCACAGTGGGGGTGGAGGACGGGCAGAGAAGAAGGGGTCGTGTGCGAAGGGACGGGCAGAGCGGTAGTTGGGAAAGGGCGGAGTAGGGGGAAACCGGGCAAATGATGCTTTAGAGGCATTAAGGAAAGGCGCAGTGGAACTAGAGAGAGGGGCAAACAATGCACATGTCTGCCACAAAGAGACAACACTGGACGGAGATTGGTCAATGGGGTTAAAGGGGAAGGAAGCGCGTCGGAGAGGGATTGAAACGGGGAAGAGGCGACAACGGCACGAGGGGACGGCCGAGGAGAGGAAGATGAGAAAGGCGAAAGGCAGGAGAACGGGGAGAGGAATAGGAAAAGGGAGGACTTGAGGTGGGGAGAGGACGACGTGACGTGTGAGAGAGTAGAAGACAACGGCCACGAAGTGAAAGACACGAGAAGAGCTGAGTTCAGGAGAGAGATGAGGAATGGAAACTGGCCAGGGAGGTGGTCGGGGAATGGGTGGACAGAAGGCGAGCGGCGGCAGACAGGGGGTTGCGTCGGCGACGGGGCGGCGTCGGGGGCTGTGTGTGTGGCGACGGCGGCGGCGGCGGGGGCGGGGCGGCGTTAAGTGCGTCCAGGCGGAATGGAGCGGCGCGCCGGCGACGCCCCGGGACAATGGAGCACCGGCGGGGGGGGGACGGGGGCGGCACCGGGGGGGGGGGCGGCCGCGCTGGACGACAGACGGCCCATTCCCCCGTCGCCGCACCCCTCTCTCTTCTTCCACGGCATCTTCGCCCACCCCGTTCGCGACGGACGTATCCCCGCGTTCCTTTGACATGCCGATCAACGTCGTGCAACACGGGATGACGGGCACAGAAGGTGCAGATTCGGCAACGAATTCATTGAAACAATCTCAAGGCGTTTTAAATTCGCAGTTATTTGTACTTTTCTGACGTAACGCAATTTGAACTAAAATTAGGTGAGATTGGTTCAGTTCGCACTTTACTTAATTTAATTTCTATGTCTGTCAGCAGGTAGATATTCATTGTTACGAGTGTAAAAAAATTCCTACTTATGTCACGATAGCAACAAAGTACAAAGGTTTTGTTTACTCTCTTATTCATTATTCAGCTATGTCTAAGAAAACGGTCGCCTAGGACTACTGGATCCCAAGAAACGTGCAAAATTTATAATTTCCTCCGTACGCGACTTACAGTTTTTACCAGGATTGTTTGAGTCAGGATTAGAATTCTCTCGTATTTTCTATTTCAAAATTTTTGGATGCATACTTTACCATCCAACCTGCTACATTTATGAAACAAATTAAGTGCAATAACGATTTTTTCTCCAGAAATGAAATGGGTCAAACAAATAATGCAATACATGTTGCGTTGAGTGACTGACCAAATGCGAACATTCACCTAGAAAAATTATCTACTAGTTATGAACGGTAGACAGTGACGAATAATAAAGATGTCATTACAGGAAATTTTGTAATTGTTTAAGCTCTATCGACAGAAGGCATGTACAGGAAACATTCCGTGGCAATAATAGAAAGAAAGCTGAAATTATGAAAAGTAATGGGTAATGTAAAGTACTACAAACCAGTGCCTACTAATCGTTTTTAGTTTACAGCAAAAACCTTTCCTGAGAGAATTCGGAACATCCGATACTGATATTACCGAAGCTAATAGGAGACAAGCACGCAGTGTTTGAAAATATGCACATCAGCACAGATTTATGACGAGAAAGTTTGCAACAATATATTTTCTTTGTATGTGTGATTTTTCATGACTAAAGTCGAAAGGTGAAATACTCTTACTGCTGTCACTGCGCCCGTACCTCGTGTCCATGTTAACACCGGGTATTACGCATACTTTCATTTTACTCGGGGATAGCGTGGATGTGAAAAATTGCTCTGTTCTAAACCCTATCTTGAAAAACAATTCTTAGGGTAGGCACAAAATGTAAAGTACATACAAAAAACCAATGTACAAAAAAAACCAACCATTGTTACGAAAATTTACAAATACAATGTCCTAAACATCCGTAGTCACTAATGTAAGACACTAGATGTAGGAACATTATTACAGAAAAATGATGATTTGTTTACTAGCTATATCCAATAGAATCAAAAAGTTAGTTCCGGATGGAAAGTACACATCAGCTACTTAAAGATGTCTATGACTAAGTATTTAGTGTAATATGACCGAGTACAATAATATCGCAACAGAACACTTCGCAGAAGATTGATATTCTGAGTATCCACTAGAAAATCTTTGTTAGAGTACAAGAAATTAGCGCACCCCGATGCGATAAAAAATTTAATATGTTATGGCGCGATGTAGGTTTTGTAAAAGTATTGCGACCGAACTGATCAATTTTCCCTTGAATAAATAACATCTAAAGTAAAAGCGTACCGTCTGTATTTTTCGCGTGTGTTCTGCATTACATTTAATTAAAACAGACTTCGGAAAGTCGTGTCCTGATTCGGAAACCGATTTACGACCAATATCATTTTCATTCCGTATTGATGAATTCCGCAAGTGGCGGCGCGGGAGTATAGCAGGCGGCGGTGGAGGAGGATGGCGAAGACGCATTGAGCGTGGCGGCGGAACGAGGGGCGGGGAGGTGGAAGGCGCGGGGAGGGGAGGGGAGAAGCGGGAGGCGGAAGAAGCAGGGAGGGCTGGTGGAGTGGAGGGGAGAGAAGGGGACAGAGAGGCGGATGGAGCGGGGTGGGGTGGGGCGGTGGAGGGGAAGGACGGGGACGGAAGTAGGGGTGGAGGGGTGTGGAGGCAAGGGGCAGGACGGGGAGACAGAAGGGGCGGGGTAGTGCAGTGGAGGGGAGGGTGGAAAACGGAAGCAGAGGGGAGGGTGGAGGGAGCTGAGAGGGGGGACGGGGGTGGCGGTGGAGGGGAGACGAGGGGCGGGCAGGCGGAATGAACGGGGTAGGGGCGATGGTGGAGAGGGAAGGGGAGTGAAGGGGTCGGGAAGGTGGAAGGAGCGGGGTAGGGTGGTGGAGGGAATGGGGGTGGGAGGCGGAACAGAGGGGAAGGTAGCGGGAGGGGAGAAGGTCGGGTGGCGGAATGAGCGGGGAGGACGATGGAGGGGAGACAAGGGAGCGGGAAGGCGGAATGAACGAGGTAGGGGAGTGGTGGGGGAGGGCGGGGCGGAGAGGGGCGGTGGAGGGGAGAGGAAGGGTGGGAAGGCAGAAGGAGCGGGGAGAGGTGGTGGTGGGGAGGGGAGGGAGCAGGCGGCGCCAGCGGCGATCGCAGCCGCAATCGGCGGCGGAGGAGCCTTTAAT
This sequence comes from Acheta domesticus, assembly GCA_031308135.1. Lineage (NCBI taxonomy): Eukaryota > Metazoa > Arthropoda > Insecta > Orthoptera > Gryllidae > Acheta > Acheta domesticus. Next base: position 268,321,882 of record JAHLJT010008446.1, read on the forward strand.
GGAGTCACCCCTTGCACAAGCACCGGTGCCGGCGCGGCGGCGCGCCCACTGCTATTCTATACTTTTAAAGGGAGAGAAATATGTTTCTTGATTAAAATTTACGTGCGACGTTCAAGGCTCCTACGGAAACTTTAAATAAAAAATGAGACTCGCGAGCACCCAACCCCCCGCTCCGACGGCGAGGAACCGCCGCCGCAAAACTCTTTCCACCACGCCTCCCCTCCACAAAGTCCGACCGCCCCCCCCCCCCAGGCCTGTTTCCAGCAGGGCCACGATTTCAGGCAGCCCGCCTTTTCTCCAGTTTGCCGACACGCTTCGTCCTCGACGTGATTCGCTCATTGATTGATTGTTAGTGATTCTGGGCACATCAGCTACTGAGGTCATTAGTCCCGTAAGTGTAGTGCTATTTTTTCTCGGGTGGTGGCGGTGGTGGTGGTGGCGGTGATCATTCCCTGCTGGATGGCGAGATCCGTCACCGACCTACCATCAGCTAGCGATGTTTCCCCCACCCCACCAGGTATCTCCACCCGCGGGGTTCCGTCCCAGCCGAGACAAGCTCTAAGCTCCCGACCGATATCCCAGCATGTGTGGTAGTGTAGTGCATGTTAGTGTGTGTGTGTGTGTGTGTGTAAGGGGAGAGGATACAATAAGGAAGAGGTGAAAAAGATCGCGCGCGGCCCGTGGCCCGTTTGTTAGGGTACTGCTCCGGCATTCACCTGGTGTATATCGGAGAAACCACGGAAAACTACCGAACGCTGCCGGCCGTTAGAAGTCTCCTTCAGACAGCGGCTGAATTCGACCTAGCTGACCAGCTAGTGTCAAAAATCCAGCTACAGTCGGGACTGGAACCTAAGACCTCCCGATCAGAGGGATTGCAGTGACATCAGTTGATGCCCTGAGCCATCTCTACCGACACGTTCTTCGTCCTCGACACACCTCGATCTCGGTACCTCGTTCCCGTCACGCCTCGCCCCACAACGCATCGTCTCCGAGGTCTCTTACCCTCCACGCCTCGCACTTGCGAAGCCACTAATCCGCCACGTCTCGTCCCTCATCGGGTCACCTCTTCAGGCATTCTTAAGCCGAATGTTCGAGTTTTTATTGTTCGACTAGTGATTTCGGGCGTCCCCTGGTAAGGGGACAACCGGGCGTCAACTGATAAGGACATTAATTCCGTAAATGTAGTAAATGTTTTTTCTCGGAAAGTGGCAGTGTCTGTCCCGGGCTGGAAGGTGATATATGGCGTCGACCTACCTATCGGCTAGCGGGGATCTCCCTTGCCAAATACCTCCAACCAGCGAGGCACCCTCACCACCCGGGGCAAGGTCTAAACTCCCGGTCGGTCACCTGGTATGTGTATTAGTGTGGTACATGTAAGTGTAAGAGTGTGTAACGTGTGAGGATTGGGCAGGCAAGACGAAGGAAACGTCGCGCGTGGTCGGTGACCCGTTTGTTAGAATATTGCTCCGGCATTCGACAGGTATAGATCGCTAAAAACATGGAAAACTATAAATCAGAGTAGCAGGCTCCCAGAATTCTCCTCCAGACAGCGGCTGAATTCGACCCAGCTGTATAGCTAGTGTCGAAAATCCTGCCACTTTTGGGGCTCGATCTCTACCCTATGCCCCTCGCCCACCCCTCCTCCTCGCCACCCATCCTCCTCGCCACCCATCCTCCTCGCCACCCATCCTTCTCACCACCCCTCCTCCTCACCATCCTACCTCTTCACCACCCAATTTCTTGCCCCCCCTCGTCCCCGCCATCTAACTTTCGCGTCAATCCACCTTGCAATCCAGCTTCCTCGCTACCCAGCCATCTCGCAACTCCGCCTTCAAGCCACCCCATCTATATACCCAGTCTCTCAGCCAAACTCACCACCTCGCCTCGTTACTCTACCTTGTCGCCCCTCTACCTCATCACCTATTCACTTCTTCCCCCTCGTAACGTACACAGCACGGTATCCTTTCTGCAAATCCTCTTCCGCCTCCCCACTTCACGCGTCTTCTATGCAAGCCAACTTCTAACTTCCAAATCCCTCTGCCCCTACTCGCTCAAGGGTGTGTGAAGCCATAAGCTTTCTGATTGCATACAACAGAGATCTTAAATCTGAATTTCCAACTGTATTACAAAAACTATTTCATGTGAAGTGGCCGTTAGAGAATTACAAGAAGAATTTTCTTACAATTACTGCGAAATTCACTTGAAAGAATGGCATCCGGATCACAAATGGGAAATTACTGTGAATCCAAAGCAATCGTCTGAAAGTAGCGGATTCTGTACACGCGTCAACCCTCCACATCCTACAAATTTGTAATCCCAAGGTCTCGACGTCAATCCGAAAACGTGTTGACTTTCCTCTGTTTAGGACGACAGAGAATACCTGTACGATCGTAACCGAAAGCAATTCTCCGTCCAGTGCCACCATCAAATTTATAGGATCAACGGTGGTCAGCGGATTCCTTGGGCAGGGGCTGTGGGAATGACGGCCATGAGCCAGTGCTGACGCTATCCTGCCATCTTGATGCCGTAAGATTGATGTCGACGGAAACTAGAGTACCCCGTAAAACGCTGAACAACGCACGTTCGTTTACCGTAAATTTGACGTTCGGTATAAGAAGTATAATTTGCTACCCAGATGTGTCGAGAGCACCTTCTTAAAGAGAAAGGATGTTGCACTACATCACAGTATTACACAAAGAATGACGCCTCAAAATTTAAGGTTGCACTCTATGGTCTTACGGGCAATAGTTCATCGAAATGTGCTAGGGGAGTTCGTGCAGAATCAAGTCGAAACTGACTACGTAAAAAAATACAAAATACTCGAAAATAAAAATTTATAAAATGATATATATTACGCATCATTTTATATATTATCTTATATTACGCATTTCAATTCCTGTGGGAACCTGCTATATCAGGACTGTGTAAGGAGCGAAAATGAGAATATGATATATTCTTCTTTTTCTATCTTTCTCCTTCTCTCCCCGTCCATTTTTCTCTTTCTTATTCTTTCTCTCTCCTTATTCGTCTATTTTTCCATATTTTATTTCACCTCTAAAGCTCCATCTTTTATTTCTTCGTCTACTTTTCCATCTTTTTCTTATTCACTTTCCTTTCTCTCTTCCTTCGTCCTACTTTTTCACCTTGAACTTCTTCGTCTACTTTTCCACCCATTTATTCGTTTATTTTTCTATCTCCTTCCTTTTCTCTTCCTCCTCCTCCGTGTCTCAGCTATATTAATGTGAGATGACAACTGCGGGCCTTACTGCAGCACGAAACCTTGGAGAGCATGAACGTCAAGCAAGTTGCTTAATAAAACAATTAAAAAGCGACAGCGACTCGCGGGTGCCTCGCTAATGCTATTAATCGATTTACAAATTTCGAAACTCTTCATTATTGGTAGCTGAAGCGCCTAAAATCTAACCAACAAATGCGGAACGCATTAGTAAATGCTCTTGTATTAGATATACTCTGGTTACAACAAAATACAAGAAGTTGGCATGCGGGTAGTGAATAGTAAACAGTATTTAAGTATGAATAATCGAATAATTGAATTAAACCTATTCCTAAAAAAACATTGAAGATTAAAATAATAATTGGAACAGTACGCAAATATTACTTGTTCCCAGAGAGCATTAACAAAATAAAAGAAATTTCACACTAAACGGAAATGAACTTTTGGATCATTTATGACATTTATTTATTTATCGTCAAAACAGTAAAAACGATATGTGATGTATGAGGGGACAAATACGAATTTCTGTAGCGGAATAACAATGGTTCATGAAAGAGCAAAATTCAAATCCAATGAATGCGTTTCCAAGTAAACGGAATTATATATTTTATTAATACAGTAATGAGAATTTGTTCGTAAAATAAGAGTAATAATAACAATACATATATATATATATATATATATATATATATATATATATATATATACATACACACACAGAGATAGTAATATACGGCACTTGCTCAAGTATACTTTCTCTAATGGTAGAAAGTTAAACTATATATATATATATATATATTGTTGAAACAATTAGAAAAACTATTTTTCGATAATGATTACATAACTATTTGATCGTTATTAGAACAAACAATATTATAACTAAATAAAATGGAAGCATTTAATTTTGTTCGCCATACCTACCTTAAAATGGATGTTTTAAATTCAAAACGCTTAATTCCGGTCGTTAATGCACTATTTAAGTCCAATTACTCTTTTAAACCATGTACCAAGACAAAAGCAAACACACTAGGGCATGACAGATTGAACTTATAATACAATTACGTGAATGTCGGCACTGGAATAATAGTCGCCGATATTAGTATATTTTCTCTGCTTATGCAGCATAAACATTGATGTAAGCGCCTTACTAGCGTCTAGTAGTAAAGCACCTTCCCTCTCTCCCGTCCTCTTGCCAAGTCACACATATGAATTTTATTCGAGGCAAGAAATCACGGCATATAAACATAAAACTGTTGAACACTTCTTCCATTTCCATACGGGGGGTTCCCTCGCGTGGCGTCACGTGCTGCAGGTTGCCGCCTTCTCCCGACAGCGAGGGCTCTTCGGGGGGAAAGAAGCCGAGGAAAGCGGCGGCCTTTCAGCCACGGCGTCGCGGCGACGCCCGCAAAAAGGCAGAGAATAAAATCAGAAGGTGCGTCGTCGTCGTCGCCGTCGCCGTCGCCCTCGCCGTCGCCCTCGGCCGTCGCCCTCGCCGTCGCCCTCGCCGTCGCCCTCGCCGTCGCCCTCGCCGTCGCCTCGCCGTCGCCCTCGCCGTCGCCCTCCGCCGTCGCCCTCGCCGTCGCCCTCGCCGTCGCCCTCGCCGTCGCCCTCGCCGTCGCCCTCGCCGTCGCCCTCGCCGTCGCCCTCGCCGTCGCCCTCGCCGTCGCCGTTGCCCTCGCCGTTGCCCTCGCCGTCGCCGTTGCCCTCGCCGTCGCCGTTGCCCTCGCCGTCGCCGTTGCCCTCCGCCGTCGCCGTCATCGTCGTCGTCGCCGGCGCCGCTGTCGCCACGGCCGGAGCGGTCTACGAGGCGCGCGGCGCGAGAACGCGAGGCGACGGCAGCTTCCCTTTAAGAGACATGATTTGCTTTCCATTTGCCTTCGGCTCTACTCGCTTTCCGGCGGCGTTCGCGTTGCGCGAGACGGGAAGCGGAGACGCGAGGCGACGACGACGACGGAGGAGGGGTAGGTGGAGGTGGGGAACAAGGCGGGGAGTGGGAGAGGGTGAGGTGGGCAGAACGTAGGCGAGGGAGACGGACCGTTAGAGGCGGGAGAGAAGACAGCATTAAAAAGGGTGGGTGGTGACGTGGGTGGAGGCGTTGCGTGGGCGGAGTGAGAATTTATTCCTGGAGCGTCACCTACTTAGGCTTGTAGTTGCGTAGTATAGTGCATGCTATACCCCAGGATGTGGCGGTGTTCGTTTCCCCTCTAGATTGTGACTTCCGGTGCCGATCTACGCTTCGGCTTCCCTCTCCAGGTATTTCCCACAGCTGGACAGCGCTTTGGCCGAGAGAAGCGCTAATGTTTGACTGATCTTCCGACATATGTGGCAGGGCTGTGCATGTATGTGTATGTGTGACGGGTAAGGGGAGGGCGAGGAGACAAGGATAAGGAAGGAAATATCTGCACAGTCCCATAACTCGTTGATTACGATACTGCTCCGGGATTTGCCTCATATTTATCGGATAAAGCGCGATAAACTACCGATCAGACTCTCCGATAGCTACAATTCTCCTTCAGACCGTGGCTCAATCCAAACCACTACGTAACTACAGTCCGATTAAAATATGTTGGTGATTGACAGTTGTGCTTCTGAAGCTGTAACTTCATACAATATGAGTGTATGATTTGGTTACTTTCATAAATATTTATTTCAAGCGTTTATTTTTGCTTCCCGGGAACACGTGATCAGTGGTACGCAACCTGTGAACGTCGCTTCTTGCCAAACGCAACTGTCAATCACCAACTTATTTTAATCGGACCATAGCGTCTCCATGGTCGGGACTCGAACCCTGGATATCCTGGTCAACGTAGCTTCAAAGGCAGAATGGTGATGAGGATGGAGGATGTGACGTGAGTGAATAGGGGGTGATGTAGGTTGTAGATGGATATGGTGATGTAGGCAGTGGCGAGCGGAAGGAGATTATGGGTGTGGGTAGGATGGAAAGAAGGATGGAGCTAAAGGTGTAATAGAGGGAATGAGAAAGGAGAGGAACTGTAGGCGGAGAGAAAGCCAAAGATGGAGACGGTAGAGGAGACTGAAAGGGTGATAGGGTGGAAAGGATGTTCAGGAGGAGAGGGTGATAGAATTCAGAGAAAGATGGGAAGCGAGTGTATGTGGCGGGGACGGGGGAAATAGCAGTCGGGGCAAAAGCATCCGCAGTAAACGAAAATGGAGGAGGAGAAGAATCCGGAGACGAGGCCGGAAATGGCGCGAGGGGAGTCGGTGAATGCAGTGCAAGGGCGGCACAGAGTAGCTGAAAGGTGGAGAAAGCAGTGTTGGAAGGACAGAGAGACTTCGGCGGGAACAAGACGCGGTAGAATTCATTCCGGCAGGGGAAGGACAGAGAATGAAATTTTGTAAAGTTCCAAAATAGCGAAAGTTGATTTATTTATTAAATTTTTTATATTTATATATTTAATTTATTTATTTACAGATTAGTGTCCCTTCACGTACTAGGTTCATTAAGACTCTATAACTTTGTGATAATGTAACGAGTAGGGTGAATAATAACAACAGTGAGGTGACGGAAGATGAAATGATCGAGTGTGTGACAGGGGAAACGAAATAGCCTCGAGAAACGTGCACAGAGCTTTGCATTGTTCACCACAAATTGCAAGAGGATCGTCTAGAGATTGCCCCGGACCTCAGCGACGAAGCATATGCGCTATCCGTTACGCCAGGAACCCCGGTATGGAGAAAGAATTGAGGCGGAGCACGAGGATGGAAATAATGTCGTTATAGAGTAAGAGAACAGCAGAGGCGAGGGCGGATTCGAAGATGTTGGAGCGTATGGAGAAATGAGTTGGAAGAAGATGTGGTGGAGGCGAAGGTGAAAGGAAGACTTGGATGTAGTAGATCCTCGCATGACGGGAAAAGAGCAATTTGGGATAGAAGGTTGACGGAAGGAAGTACAATATATGACCTGCCTTGAGCTTGACCATTCATGCGAAAGTCATCCTACAGGTTCTCGGTCTGGTCTTCCTTACATAGTTCTCAGTCTGGTTTAGGGGGGATTATGATCTATGTAGAGAATGAGTTGGTGATAGGATGAATACACTGTGTTAATGAATACACATGTTTCTGTGTGTTGTGCTACTGTATTTTCCATCCTAACCATTAAATGAAAACTACTCTCAAGCTCTTTCTTCAATCTATGGACTTACTTTTTGTTACCCAGGGGAGTTACAGAAAGGAGAAATGCCTATAAATAATTAAATTCCGTTTAATTCGAAAAAACTGTTCAATTAAATTTTAAATAATAGGTGTAACTCCATAATTCTGAGAATTTTCCCTTGTCAAAGTACAATTACAAGTACAATTAGGTAATTAATTAGAAATTGTTAAGCTTAATCCGACAAATGGATGCAGAGTTTATAACTTCCAGAGAAAAAAATACTTGATTCTAAGAATTTTCATATTCAAATTGACATATGAATAATATGACTTTTTTGAATGGATTGTCGACAAAGGAATCACCGTTGTTCAAAAGAACTTCCGACACATTTTTTGCTCGCAAGTCAATACGTGGATGAACCGCCTTGCCCTATGCTACCCTTTTTTTTATATATTTGGTATGTATAAAATATGTGCGATCGATGCTACCCTTATTATGTAAACGCCATTTCTATTATTGAAGCCGAAGCTGACACTTTACAATACAACGTAGATGAACAGCAATCGAAATAAAATCCAAAGATATGGGAAACATTTTCATAAAAAGAAGGTTACTATGTTTTAAAAATTATATAAAGACAATAAACCCAGTTTTTTATCCAATCATTAAGATGGTTAATTGCTACCTGCTTAAAATGTGATTTAAAAACTGAAAGGTTACATATCATTGTTACATATAAATGTCTTATGGGTGCCTAAATTAGAAATTTTTCTGGAAATGTGTAAGCTGTGTGGCTCTCTGCAATATTCAAAAAGATTCGTAATTAGAAATTAAGGCACAATTGTTTTTCTGACGCTGGTCGTTTGAACACTGCAATTACATTTCTAAAGCAGTATGGAAATCGTGAGATGGCATTTTCCATGAGGGCATTACATGCTCGAATTGGTGCTACTAAACCTTTTCAAACATGCGTTTCCTCGAATGGTAGTCCAGATATTTTCTTTAAAAAATTCAGAGAAAATGGAATAATTGGGAAAAAGAAAATTATGGGAAACGGTATAAATACATGAATGAAATATGTGGTGAAAGCAAAATTATAAGGATTGAGAGTTATCCTTTTAATGCACTGGAAGCACGATTATCGGAAGCTCCTTCATTTATGTATAGTTTGTCTTTCTCTGAAGTATCTAGAATTCGGCTGTCAAAACCACGCCATCAGGAGTTTCACATCATTCTCGGTGGATGGTAAAGGCAATTTTTTCCTTTAAAATGTTTTATTTCAAGAGTAATCGGCTTTAAAATTGACTGAAGAGAACAGTCCGAAAAAAGTCTTGTGGCACTGTATGTTGAATCACGTTAGGACAGCACATCGGAAAAATGTGCTTCATTGTTGTTCAAAGTGTGATTTACTGTTCTTAAAAGACTTAGAGAACATACAACTACTGGTGCTAAACAGCACATACTTTCTCGCTTTATTTGTTACGGCTACGCAATTTCATACTACTAGATAATCCCCTAATTGTTATCTAATTTGTGTATTGTGAATTAGGAGGATAAGTTATAAAGAACGAGAAAAAGAAAGCGCAGAAAAACGCAAAAGAAGTGTTAGTTTAGTTTTGTTAGTTTGCTGCAACAAATACAAATTGTGTGGCCCGATATTTCTTCCGCGTCCTATATATATATATATATATAGATATATATATATAGATATACACACACACACACACATTCACAGGCCCCCGCCAGGCCAGGTTAGAGAATGTTTCAAATTATTCTCGGTGTTTGGAATTTTACAAGTTCATCGTACGTTTGTTACTGTTTCTTTGCCATAATATAGGAGTATCCAAACCATGTTTTACCAATGTATTACTCAAACGTGTGCCAAATTTTTCGTGATCGATATGGGACGTCGCCTTTTCAAGCACGTACTGCCTTCGATGCTGATTATCTACCGGCGCCCTTCAGCATCGCTTCCACTGGGAGCCGCGGCCAATCGTGTTCCGAGAATTGGGATGCGCTGCGCCCTGCGCTCTCCCGAAGCGTAATTCCTTCTTGAGAGCGCCGTCGATATGAACGGAATCGGAAATCCACGGGCAATACGGCCACAGTCGCACTACGCGGTATCATCAAGAGGATAAGGGAGCAGACAGCGATGAAATCAAGCAGAGCACGCGCGCAGTTCCTAGCGCATCTCGTGATCTCCACATTGAGCGCGTGCAGGGAGATTGACGTCTCTGAGAGGGAGTGTTAACACGTTTATCGCCCAATTACGCAATACATCTGTCTCTTGCATATGATAAACCGTTAACATTGCGCTATAGGTACACTTTTATTATTTCAGCAGAGTATCTTGTAAACACTTGCATTTAAACCTGAGGAAATGTGATAGACATTTGTCTGAAACCTCATACTGTCTATACGGGTATCGAACTGGGTTGAAGTAGTTTCCTTTTACGGTCATATAAAAATTCGTTAATTCAAAAATAAAGAGGACTTCGGGAAATTAACGCATCCTCCAGCATACACGTACAGATCTTACTAAATATAAAACTTCTATTGAATTTTCAGAAAGATGTTGAATTCTGGGTTCACAGTGAATAGCAATTGTTTTGTTCCAGAATGTGTAAGCCACTCTTATTCTATTAACCTTCGAGATATAATACCGATCGCCAGAAACAATGTCCTTTAGGATTTTTTTCGTATCAGGATTGTAGAACTTCTCTGACATTTCTAGAACCGCATCCAACTCATATCTAACGTTCGGCGTGCATCCTTGCTGTTCAAAGTTATGCCCTAACTCGTTTGAAGATTTATGTCCCAACTTTTAAAGACATTTTTCGACTATATTGACCTAGTGACTAGTTGGTTGTGACTAATTTGTGAAAGTTTTCTGCATAAATTCATTTAATTGTAGATCTTTAAATAATTTCATGCATTTTTAAACATCTCAGTAATTGTTGAGTAATAACCCTAAGAGAAGGATAAGTTGTGTATGTCTTACATTCCCACTAGTCTTTATTATTAAAGTAGCTTTGTACACTTTAAGAAACAAAATATTTTTCGATAAATATCTTGTTGATATGTGCTATTATGTTATTTTCCCTGTTTAAGTGTTAGAATAAAAACTGAAAAGTAAACATAAATAACGTTGGCGATGTTTAATTTTTCACTTTTTTGAAAATAGCTACAAGGCGCCGCACTGTTTGCCTCGCTGTTGGTGGTTGCACCATTATAATAAACTTTCTAAGACATTAACATATAAATACGATAATCATTATCATTACATGAAATGTTAAGAATCACATAGTTACCCAATCTTTGGTCAACCTTTCCCAGACGTATGTCATTTGTTGACAATTTGCTGCACTCACTCCAACTGAATTTAAGCAATCATGAACATTTTTTCTTACCTATTTCACTCTTTTTGCTTCAACGCCATTTCTAAAATATAATTTTTACAACTCGTAATTTTCTTTTAGCATGCACGAAATGCAATGATACTCTAGACGCTCGTGTAAACATGAATATTCCCGTATATTCAAACATGGCTTTAGCTCGTCATTCAATTCATCAGAAGCCAAGGTTAAAAATAAGACAAATCGTTTAACATACAAATAATCATAATAAGGGGAGAACAGATAATGCCAATGCTTAGCAGGTGAGAGCATAGTTCTCGGTCACACACGTAGTAACAAAAAGTACCTATGGCTTCCTGGTGACTGATCATAAAGAAGTGGAAAGTTTATTAAACTAAACGACCTGCTGTGTCGTTAAATTTAACAATTTTTGTAGATGTGAAAAGAAATGTATCAAAGCGGGCCACTGTCGACCAAACGAGAGGTTGTCTAATATTTAATCAATTTAATATTTGAAATACACAAACCCAAAGAATCTGTTGTTTAATAATTCTCGGGATCCACCAAAATAAATATCTGCAATCTTTAAAATACTGACATCTCAAGTCCTTGACAAACACTGTAATTTCAATACTTGAAACACCGCAAAACCATTCTCCCCAACAGGAAGAAAAAAAGACAGTTTCGGGCAAAGACCACTGGAGGGCGAAGCTGTCGCGGGTACTGGCGGATAGTTGGACGGGTACTGCAATGGTGCTCCCAGCGTTCTGCGGTGTTGCTAGGATGCTGCAAAGGTACTGCCAGGATGTGGTGCGTGGCGGTTGCGTGGCGGTTGCGTGGCGGTTGCGTGGCGGTTGCGTGGCGGTTGCGTGGCGGTTGCGTGGCGGGTGCGTGGCGGGTGCGTGGCGGGTGCGTGGCGGGTGCGTGGCGGGTGCGTGGCGGGTGCGTGGCGGGTGCGTGGCGGGTGCGTGGCGGGTGCGTGGCGGAGGTGTGGCGGGTGCGTGGCAAGGGACCGGTGGGGGACCGATGGGGGACCGGTGGGGGACCGATGGGGGGACCGGCGGGGGCCTGGTGATTGCTAGCGAGGCGCTGGAAGGGTGGTAGCGAGTTGTTAGCCGGGTGCTAGTGAGCGGCCTTCGCGCTTCGTAAACGGTGCTGCTGCTTCGGCTTCCCACGGACGGTCTTCAGGCGGCGGCAGCAGCAGCATTGGGCGTGAGGGAGGGGCGAAGGGAGCATCGGCGGGCACGGCGGCGGCGCGCGCAACCACTCCACCGAAACAAAAGAAAGGCGCCCACCGCCAATATTTGGTTTCGTTCGCGGGAGCTGCCTGGGCCGCCGCCGGGGAGGCTCAAAAAGGGCGCTCGAGCGAGGAGGAGGAGGAAAACGGGGTGGAAGGGTCGGGGAGTGTAGGTGGAGGAGCGAGGGAAGGAGGGAAAACAGGAGGTTAGGGGAGGGGAAGGGTTTACAAATACGCGCCAGCCAACGTTTCGAGTTTCCGCCGATTTAGAGACTGTTTCGCTGTGATTAACGAGCGCATGCCAGTGGAGCGGCGGGCGGCCGGGCGGCTGAGCGCCGGGGCGGGGCGGGGCGGGGCGGGGAGGGGAGGGGCGGGGCGGGGCGGTGGGGACGGGCTGCGCGCGGAGGGTGCGGGGGAGGAGAGCAGCCGCGGGCACGAGGACCGCGAAAGGAGATATTTCGCGCAGAAAGGGGAAATGAGACCTACGTACGAAGTGACTCGAGAAACGCGGCATCGACGGCCGCTGGGCCGCTGGGCTCCCTCCCACGCCCCTGCGCTTGCCACGCAGTGCGCTCTAAAGCCGCAAATTCCACCGCCGCCGCAATCGTCGTTGCGATTGAGGGTGAGAGGAGGCGGGGACTTCAGCGAGGAGGATGGGGAGGCTGGAGAGCCGGGTTGGCGCAGGGTAGAGTGGGGAGGGTCGAGGGAGAGCGAGGCGGGAGAGAACAAGGCTAGACGAAACGGGACAAGTCGATACAGAGAGGGTGAGGCGGAATAGGGGTGAGTGGAAAGAGGTACTCCCATCGGGTGAGAATGGTGGGTGGGGTGGAAGGTGATGAGGGGCGTGGTGCTAAAAGTGAGACGGTGCTCGTCAGGGCAGGGACGGGCTGGCAGGGAGGGGCGGCCATGACGGGGGAAGGTGGGATAGGGGGATGTGGATAGAACGATGAAGGAAAAGTAAGGCGAGGCGACGCGAGGGTAGAATGTGGCTTTTGATGATGCTGCAGAAGATACATTGTGAGGAAAGGCAGGGTGTAGTGGGGATAGTGGTGTTGGCATCAAGAGTGTTGCCTCAGTTATGACGTTTACGTAGCAATGGAGTGAGTGAGTGCTGGGCCGTTAGCTGAGAGTTGTAACAAAGATGTGAGTAGGTCGGAGGATAGACGGACGGGAACGATGGTGGAGGTAGAGGTAGGAACGATGTCTGGAGTAATGGTCGTGACGGGAACGGTAGCGATGGTTGAAATGTGAGAGGTAGATTGGTGCAGAAGCGGGAGAGTTGGAAGCAATAGCGGGGCCGGAGCAAAAGTAGATAGGTGACGATGGAAGTGGAAATAGTGATCGAGTGGTAATTAGGTTGTGGTGGTGGTGGTGGTGGTGGTGCTGACGGCGACGATGGTATCGGCGACGGTGGTGGTGGTGGTGGTGATGGTGGTGGTAGTGGAGGCAGCGGCAGCTCAGATGTGCAGAGCACTGGCATTACCAGTATAAAGAAAGTCAACGGTGGCTGCAAAGACGACGGCAAAAGGATGGTAAGCTGTACAGCCGTGATGTGGATTTCGCCACAGAATTTTTGGACGTGAGCAGTATTGTCTTCTACTTAAATCAGAGATGATTTTCCGAATATGTTTGTTAATTCTATTGCACATACTCATGTATACGAAGTTGTGGCAATTGAGGGTTGGAGGGTAAGTGGAGTAACGATATCAACATATTATTGAGCGAGATTCCACTGTTTCAAAAACCACGAAAGATGGAACAAAAATTATTTGATATTAGACAGCTTGTAACTGGATTTGGGAATGTGCAGTGAGCGATTGCGCATCTTTTTTTACCACAATCTCTGCCAAATACCAACGCCGTATCGCCAATTTAAGCTGTACTGTAGGAACGTGAGGAATGGTGACACTATTAACGCTCCCGCCGAGTTCCGCAGCGTATTGCTATTGGATTTTACATTTTCGTTACGGAGTAGAGAGAAAGTTACGTAATGCTGCGCAAAAAGACGGCGAATTTTCAGCAGAAAAACTCTTATTAGAGGGTCCTGGTAATGAAAACATGGATAAATCCAGTTGCTAAATTCAGAAAAGCATCCTCCATCACGTGGTGTAGCCAGAATTCAGGTTTTGTGGGTACTTGATACCTAAAAATTGCGTACGATCTTTCTCGCCCGTATTTTCCCACAAAATTACACGAAAAGCACTGAAATTTTCAAAAAATTATACATGACCTTATTTTCAGAACAGATTTAATTAAAGTAAAAACGTTGGTTTTTAATATTTTAGATGTAAAATGACTCCCAATAAATTCTGTAGTTACAATTTTTGAAAAATCAGGGTTTCACACTACGCAACAACAGAATTTAATAAAAAATGATGGAGCCATTTTTTTAATTTGAAAAATGTCCCAGAAGCTTCATGTCAAGTGCACCCGAAATTAAAATATCCGTTTCAAATTCAATGGGCCACGACATCAGCCAAATATTTTGGGAATATCAATTTTGGGTAAAACCGGCTAAATGGCTTAGCCGCCAGCTTTGTTCACAGACGGACAGACAGAAAACAAACAGACGAATGAACAGACGGACGGACAGACAAGACGGACAGCCGGACAAACGAACGGACAGATAGACGTTTTGTCGCCATTCGATTTTTCAGTATCAAGGACCCAGAAAACATGGTTACACCACGTGTTAAAGGTTTCTTTCTAGAAACTGGATTTATCCACTTTTTCGTTACCACGGCCCTGTAATAAAGACTTTTTCTGCCGAATATTCGTTTTTTTTCGCGCAGCATTACATAATTTTCTAGCTACTTCTTAGTGAGAAAGTAAAAACGGCTCTCGTATAATGAATATGTATGCTATACGTTGCTTGATAAGAGCACACGGTCACATTAGCTTCATGCGTTCACTCCTATGACTTTAGGCTTGGTTATCTATCGTAACGGTTTTATGATTTTCTTAAGTTGAAAGCTAAAGTTACTTATTAAAATAGCTTTGCTCGATTCCCTTAAATGACGATTCACTCTCCAAAAAAGGTCATTATTTCACCATGTGTAATGTATGTTGTTTCCCAGGAGGTGGCGATGTACCTTTCCTGATCTGAACGTGTACCCTATTCGTTCGCTTGCTGGGTTTTTCTCCCCTCACGGAATCTGCTCCAGCAGAGAACCGCACCAGCCTGAACAAGCTCTAAACTCTCGACTGATCTCGCAGCACACAAGGAGCATTCCGAAAGTAATGCAATTATTTTTTTTATTAATTTATTGAACAGATTTTCACAAACACTTAAAATTCTTCTAAGTACTGTCCTTGGGTTTCTACACATTTTTTCCAGCGACTCTGCCTTCAACAGTACGTGCCCTGCTAGGCGTCTTCGGGGATCTCTCGCAAGGTCGTCACGGCCGATTGGATCTCTTATATGGACGAAAAACGGGTTCCTTTGATGGCTGCGTTAATCCAAAGAAACAAACAGAAGTCTGATGGGGCGATGTCAGGACTATAGGGGGTGGGGTGGCGTTGGCACCTGGTGTTTGACCAGGAACTCGAGGACTCGTAGTGCGTCGTCTGACAACACCTTTGGGCACGAGCTGGCGCACACTTTCCTCATCACCAAATCTTCAGTGACAATGTGGAACACAACAGTATACGACAAGTTCAGTTCATTGCCAACCATCTTGATACTCAATCCACGATCAGAGGCCAAAAATTGTCGAACATGAGCCACATTACTGTCGGTTTTGCTGGTTGACGGCCGCCCAGAACATTGTTCGTCGCGAACCTCTTCCCGGTCCCCATTAAAGGCTTTTAACAACCTCCAAACTTGTGAGTAGGACAGAGCAAAGTCCCCTCACGAATCATTTTGTGCCTCCTCAAGAGACTTTTTCAGTTTAGCACAAAACTTATTCGCGTAACGTTGGTCGATCGTCGATTCCATTTTTTTTGTGACACGGTCGACGCGCAGAGGTTCACAATAACTGACGTCCTGCCGCTTTCACAGCTTGGAGAGCACTGAGACCAATTTTGCAAAGAAGCTTAGCGTCCCCTCACCTACTCCAAGAGGTCCTATCCCACTCTGACCAATAGGAGCGACGCAGGAAATTTAATTGTATTACTTTCGGAATGTACCTTGAATGTGGTAGTGTACTGCATGTGTGTGTGCGCGCGGGTGTATTTGTGTGTGTGTGTGTGTGTGTGTGTGAAGTGGAGAGGAGGAAACAAGAATCAGGAAGTAAAGATCGCGCGGTTTTCCGACAAGGTGCGTTGGTTCACGTGTACGATATCAGCAAGGTCAGCTGTCCTTGCGCGCTGCATTATGACATTTACCAAGTTCTAATTGCACTGTTTTTCCAACAAATACTTTTCGAATATTAACAATATTTATATCATTACATTGAATTTTGAAAGATCTTTAGAATGATGGAGAAAAAATATATACTTCCATTTAAAAAATCAAAGTTGTGTGAATATCTCTAAAGTTACATACGTTATAAACAAGAAAGCGAAATATGTTATTTGCCCCATCATCCGCAACATCATGGCGCAAATAGCATCTCGATACCTCGAACCATTTACCAGATACTTTTTGTGGACAACTTAGGTGGTCCACCTACACGTTTTCTCAGAAGTTCTAAAATGTCACTTACACCGTTATTGTTTTCACCCATTATAACGGATTTTCCACGAATTTCCATTTTTGTCCTTCTCCTTTGGAGAATCCTCTTCTACCGCCACACATTGCCCTTGTCAGCCGCTTTCCCCCCTGCACAAGTGCACGCGAGTATTGATTCCGCCTAGCTCCAGCCGATCCGCGCCAAATTCTTTCATTGGCCACGCGGCCGCTTCGTCACAAAATTGGGGAAGAGGGGCTGAAAATCACACAGGAGGTCATGCATGATCGAGTGCGCTTGACCTCAAACTTTAGCTCGATGACATTTAGCTCATCTACAAAAGTTACATGAACATTTTGGTATGACGAAAATGCCGATGGAATCAAAAGTTATTAGAATTACCATTCAGAGTAAGCATTTCACTTAGTTGCTAGTTTACTGCTTAAGCTTCATTCACGAGGAGGTCCACGTTTCGTGATCCCATTCCAGCGAAAATTTGCAACGTATGGTAACAATTTGGCCGAGGACTGCAAACACAAGCTTCTGTCATTGGGCGTTTTCATGTTCTTTATATTAATTGAAGGTACAGTAAAACCTTATTAACACGAATTCTAAGGGACCGAAATATTCGGTGTTCGTGTTAAAAAAATCCGATTATTATATACATCCGTATTATCAGTGGCGGATCCACGAGGGGACATGGTGCCCCCAAAAGGCTTTGGGTTTTCGTTTACCTTACTTTATATGGTACAATTGATTAAAATATTTATATTTAAATGATGTAATTATTTAAACAATATTCTTCCCTACAAAAATAATATACAATATAATAAATATGTTTATTATTTTAAAAAATATGATGTCCCCCCCCAAATGATCGGCTGGATCCGATCCTGCGTATTATGTGTCTTTGCTATAGACGAATGTTATTCGTGTTACGGAGTTTTCGTCTTAAGCGAAATCACACTAGCAAGAACATACTGTAGATTTTGGAGTACTTTGAACGACTGGCAAACCAAGCGCGATCCTTCTTTCTCCACACGATCACAACTCACACCTTTCCGGTCGGGCGATGTGCTGATCTCGGTTGTCATGTGCCCCTCTTAGGATCTAATAAGACTTAGGTTGCCCTGCGAGGTTGCGGTTGACACACCTAAGCTCAAAATGGGATGTAGCGTCACAAACGATTTTAATAATGCTTTTATTTTCCTTCAAACTAATGAGTACACTAACACACATATATCAGGAGATCAGTAGGCAGCTTGGAGTTTGTAGCTTCAGGATCGGTGCACCACCGAGGGAGATACCTGGAAGAGAGATGCCTGGAAGGGAGATACCTGGAAGGGAGATACCTGGAAGGGAGATACCTAGAAGGGAGATACCTGGAAGGGAGATACATGGATTTTCTGTCGAAATATCGCCACTTTCCGCTACATCATTAAATTCATTCTCTTTATTACGTAATACTTATGTCTCTAGTAGGTGAGAAAGTAAAAATACGTGACCAGTCATGAAAATATTTTGTTAATTCATTTTTCACAATACATTATTATCCACAAAGCTAAATTATATACTAAGGATATAATTTCTAAACAGAACGAACAAATTCATGAATATGGAACTTTGTGAAGAACTTTACAATTTGGAAATGCTTAAAGAGAAGTTTGAGGTAAAAGTTTGAGCAGCGCTGACTTAAATTAACGGCAGATAAACTGAAGAACTTGCCCCTCTGAATCACAAGTGCAGAGGAAACCAAAACCGAGCAAATACATGTAGAGGTGTATCAACTAATGAGGAGTTATTTTCTACAAGTTTTCAACCAACTAATACAGAGTCATTAGAACACTTTCACAGCAAGAACTACGGCACGCTTAATCACCGCCAGAGAGTCTCTTGATTAACTTTTCTTATAGGCTAGCCTAATTTACCTTCATCTTCTCGAGTACACTTTCGAATCATTACTTTGCCACATCAATAAAGATGAGAAACAAAAAGTGCCCGTAACATGGAAATATCTCTCTTCATTTTTTTACACTTCCCTTTACTCTTTGTAGTCACCGGGAACAACTAAAGATTTATATCTTAGCGAAAAAATGTACTCCCAGATTTTTGTATAATAATCTTAAATTACTAATATTACTTTAAAGTATTACTAATACGCTGCTAACGTATAAAGAATTGATGACATATCAGAAACTGCAATAATATTAAAAATAACAATAATAATAATAACATAATAATAACAATAATAATAATAAACAAACTCTGAGTAAGCTAAAGTTGAATGAACTAATGTATTTAATTACGTGACAATTACCTGAAGGAGACAAGATTGCAATAATAAAAAACAAAATCTACATCACGGATGTAGTACTTGTTACCGACAACTGAACCTATTCAATTAAATTCACTTCAAACTACTTACCATGAAAATCCAGATGTTAAAATTAGTGGAAGAAACGTTCTTAAAAACGCAAATAATTGACACCCTTATTAGCAATTACTCATAAAAATAAATTCATTTTAAAAAGATATACCGCTGAAAAATTTCGAGATCAAATAACAAATTTGATTATACCGAGTTATTTCGTGGAAATTGCAGTGATATTGAATGCAATAATGCTCATTAATTCTACATAATTTTTTTCATCAATACTTTTAATTTCATTTTGATTTGTGCGAATGAAATAATAATCGTAGTTTCAGAATTTTTCTTCTAAACCGTGCATTCCATACAATTTATTTATTATTTATAATAATCAGTTCATAATATTTCACATTTCAAAGAACAATGTACGACGTCCATTTAATAACACGAACGTCAATACAAGAACGTCGAACGATAACACGGATTTTTTATTACCTCAAAGAAACCTGTCATTCCCTGCAACTGTATATAGAATTAAAATATAATAAAGCGTCAAAAACTCGAAATATAATCCCTGGTATTTCTCGAAAATAGGGAAATTCACATTCTTTCATAGAAAGAACATCTTATTATTAACTTGAAGGAAAGCACGATTTGTTTGCGGGGTGTGTAAAATGTCCTTGCTCCATTTTCTCAAAAATTGGTATTGCTTAAGGTTCATGCTCTGCGAAAACTATCTAACGGGCTTCCCATACTCTTACGCACTTGGGCATCTCGCTTTGCCCCGCCTTTCCCACCGAGGATACTCCCACTAAAAGGACTTCGTCAGGACCTTAATGTCTCAACGATGCCACAATACTTGAAGATTAACTGGAAGTGAGCGCAAGGGCAATGCGGGGTGATTTGATTTGTTTCCTGAAAAAAAAACAACAGTAAAACAGTATATGATATATGGAGAGAAGTATAAATTAGGGAAAGTTTTCTTGAGCTCCCTTCCCCCATTATCGTATACATACACTTGATTAATAAATAAACGTACCGTCATCACGGGTTACTTGTACGCGTAGGATACCACTTGAACCCCCATGAAAAAAAATGTTTTGAGCGCTTGAAGCCACGGTCCGCTTGAAGCCATTTGTCATATCAGAGGTATAAATTTGTTAATATAGTTGCTATGGTTTCTTGGTCATTGGTAAAATGCCTCTCCGAATTCTGATTCTGCCTTTTGATTGTGAGCACATGATCTCAAAAAGCGGGCTACTTGGACGCATGTGCAGTCAAAATCCCGTAAATGTATTTTTGATCTTTTTTAAGCGTTAATCATCTTATTTCAATATTTAAAACTTCGACAATTTTGATTTTCTCTTGTTTCTTCAGTAAGATCGTTATTAGACACAAATACAAAAGATTGCCTGGAACGGGAAATATGCGGAATATACGGACCACCAGCTTGAGGAATGTTTGACAGCAATTCAGTCGGGAATAAAGTCACAAGGCAAGCTGAAAATTCCTTTACAAAAAGTCGATCGACTATAAAAAGGAGACAGAAAAAAAATCCATTCTGATACCGGGCCATCCAAAAGTTCTTACTGAAGATTTGGATAATAAAAACTTGGATAATAAAAATTGCTTTTCAGTTAATGAAGTTATCTTCATGTTCATAGTATATTTATATTCATGTATCAGAGAACCTAGAAACTGGTCCCAGTTTTTAAAACATTTATTTGTGCTTTGAGATCAATATCGTTTATCAAACCAGTCTCGAGTGTTTTACATTCATCCGTTAGATTTATAGAAAAAAATTATAAACAAATTTTTAGTGTGTCATGGATTGTTAAAGAAAAAACTACGAAAGAATTGAAAAATTGAGTCCAAGTAACCCCATGTTTACGGTATCAAGAATGCAAGGTAGCAATATTTGAATACTAAAACTGTTCGATCCCGAACAGATCCCGAACAGATCCCGAACAGATCCCGAACAGATCCCGAACAGATCCCGAACAGATCCCGAACGATCCCGAACGATCCCGAACTGTCCGATCGTATAGGAAGAGAGGCGCACGAAGTGCAATACGGTAAGCGGCAGTAAATCCAATGTCCGAGAACTCCGTTTTTTGCGGATTCGTTTACTATCAATGGACTTAAATGACGAAGATTCCAACCTCATATTTCAACATTTTTTGATGAAATGCAAAGAGAGTCCTTTGCATAAATAGTTTTTATTTTCTAAATACGTTTTCGTTAATTTGAGATTTCGACAAGTCGAAAAATTATTTCTTTCAGAAGTCCAAGGTATATATCAAGGCATAAATAGTATTTCCTATTACTTGCTTTGAAGAAATTCGCCTTTCCACCATCATTGCTGTCTAAAAATCCCTTCCCGTCGTTTTCTGTAAACGAACCACTTGGATAATGAACTGGCTTTTCATGTTGCGAAAGGGGCCTTCTACGCAGTCTCAACATGACACAGGAGGTGGTCGTACCCTGGTCTTCCCTCCTGCCACGCCGCTACGTCCCACCCCCGCACATCCGCACCCTCCGCCCCGGCTCACGTTCCGCTCCATCCCACCCCGCCCCGTTCCACTCCGTCCCGCTCCACTCCACACCGCTCCACCCTGCCCTCAACATCCCGGCCCGCTCTACCTCACTACGCTCTACCCCACCCGCACCAACCCGGCCCGCTCCGCCCCTCCCCGGTACACTCTGCCCGCTACACCCCACCCCGCTACACCCCGCTCCGTTATTTCCCTTCCCACTACATCCCACCCGCTACACCCGGCCCCGCTACACCCCGCCCCGCTACACCCCTCCCCGCTACACCCCGCCCCGCTACACCCCGCCCCGCTACACCCCGCCCCGCTACAACCCGCACCGCTACAACCCGCACCGCTACAACCCGCACCGCTACAACCCGCACCGCTACAACCCGCACCGCTACAACCCGCACCGCTACAACCCGCACCGCTACAACCCGCACCGCTACAACCCGCACCGCTACAACCCGCACCGCTACAACCCGCACCGCTACAACCCGCACCGGTACACGCCGCCCCGCTACACCCCGCCCCGCTTCACGCCGCTCCGCTATACCCCGCCCTGCTACACCCCGCACTGCTACACCCCGCCCCTACACCAAGCGTCGCGTCGTTCCTTCCCGTTCTGCCCCGCTCCGCTAATGTCGCGCTTTCCACGCTCTGAATAGGTGGGACACGGCAGCGGTAGTGGGGCTTGCGGCCGGCCGGCGTGACGGGGAGTGCGAGGGCGGGGCCGAGCGCGGGCGAGGCCAGCGGCGGAAATTACCAAAGGGAGGCGTGGGCGACGCGGGGAAGGGAGGGACGGGGCGGGGCGAGCGAAAACGCACCGGTGAGCGGCTCGCGATGGGCGAAGACGGCGGGCCGGGGGCGGGGGCGGAGGCGGGCGGAGGGGAGCAGGGTGTTGCGGGACTGTGAAGTGGGAGGGGAGCTCCGAAGCAGGGCCAGGAAGCGAAAGGGAGGAGCGATGCGTGAGGGGAGGAGAGCAGCCTAGTGCGGGTAACGAGAGCGGAGACAGGCGTGACTGATTGTTAGTGATTCCGGGCGCGTCAACTATAGTTGTCATTAGTCCCGTAAGTGTAGTGCGTGTTTTCATCAGGAGGTACCTGTGACCTTTCCCCGCTGGATGGGGAGATCCGGCGCCGACCTACCGTCGACTAGCGGGGTATTCTCCAACAAGGTATCTGCCACCAGCACGGCACCGCCCCAGCCTGGACAAGTTGTAAGCTCCCGACCTGTCTCCAGGCATGTGTGGTGGTATAGTGCATGTTAGTGTGTGTGTGTAAGGGGGTGAGGATAGGACAAGGAAGAGGAAGGAAAGATCGCGCGTGATGCGAGGCACCTTTGTTACGGTACTGCTCCGGCATTGGCCTGGTTGTTGATCGGAGAAACCACGGAAAACTACCGATCAGCGCAGCCGGCCATTAGAATTCTCCTCCAGACAGCGACTGAATTCGACCTAGTTGAGAAGCTAGTGACGAAAATCTTGCCACTATCGGGACTCGAACGTAGGACCTCATGGTCAAAGGGACAGCTGTGCCATCAGTTGTGCTGTCTCTCCCGGTGGAGACGGGCGTATGTGGGATGGCCAGGTGCAGGGGAGGGAGCGCACGCTCGGGGACACAGGGACGGAGCGGCGAGGACAAAGTCCGAGGAGGCTTGTCAGCACAAGAAGGACCCCGGAGGGGGGCAACGAGCCGTGCAAGCGCCTTGCGCCGGACAGGCAGAGCAAGCGGGTGAGGCGGTGGGCGGGGCAGGAGAGGTGAACAATGCAGACGTGGTAGTAGTGGCTGTGAGCATGAAGAGGTGACCGGATGGGCGGTGTGGATGGGGATGAGTACCAAGTGAGCAGGATGAATGGGGTATGCGGCAAGAATGAGGGGGTGACACTAGATGTCCGAGGTGGGTGGGATGGCACGAGAGAGAGTTAAGCGAGTGGGGTTGGTGGGGCAAACGGGTTAGGCGTGGCATGTCAGGTGGACTGGCTGTACGATTCATGGCATGTGATCAGTTTAGGCAGTGTGAGCAGGGTGATTAACGTGTGGGGACAGTGTGCAAGGTAGGCGGGTTGAGCACGATGAGCAAGTTGAGTAAGGTGAGCGGGGTGATTAGGGGGGATGGAGTGAGCAGCGAGAGCAGAGTGTGCAGGGTAGGAGGGCTGAGCAGGATGAGCAGGTTGAGTAGGGTGAGCAGGGTGATTAGAGTGGGTGGAGTGAGTAGCGAGGGGAGTGTGTGCGTGGTTGGCGGGCTGAGCAGGACGAGCAGGTTGAGTAGGTTGAGCAAAGAAAGCAAGGTTAGCAGAGTGATCGGTGTGAATAGGGTAGGCATGGTGGGAAGGGGGAGTAGGGTGAATTAGTTGAGCTGGGTGGACGGGGAGTGCAGGGTTGGAGGGGAGGGGGCGTGTGCCGACCAGGCAAGGAAGGCACGATTCAGGCGGGACACTAGGGCCAAGCGGAGTGGGTAGGGAGCGCGGATGGCTGTACACAGTCTCTCCGCCTGGCTGCAGAGCCGTACCGAGATTCCATCTTGGCTAAGAGGCCTTCGCTCAAAGCCTCTCCTCGGACGGTGCGCCGGCCGGCGAGCGGACAAACGGGCGCAGGTGAGGCGTGGACCGTGGCCGCGCTGGGGAGGCGGGGGGTGGCGGGGGTGGCGGGGAGGGGCGGGGAGGGGAGGGGCGGGAGTGGCGCCACAGCGTCGGGCGAAGCGGTGGTCTCCGCCGCTGAGGGAAGTGGATTAATAAGCGGAGAGCGCCGGGCGCTCGGTTTAATAAGCGCCTCGTACTCTGTTGCTTCTCTGCCTCAAGCATTGGGATTCGATGTTTTTCACGATTTGCGCCTGAGATGCGCTCTACAGAAAAAAAATGTGTATAGAAATTGCTGTGGAGTTGAATTCCTCGCGGAATACAGTCCCCAGCCGTGCGCGAGTGAAATGAAAAGGTATTATTTAGTTACTGAATGGTAAGTAATATTAATGACCGTGAAAGCGGCAAGTAGAAAAACCGTGAAAGGTACTCTGCACCTAATAATAATTCTTTTCATTTCCAGCTGCTAACATATTGACGCTGCAAAGTGTATATGCTGGGAGTACCGCGACAGTAACATATAGAAAATACAATAATTAAGAGATTATTGAACACATATTTTCCGCGTCATAATTAATTTTATTCTGTAGTATCAGAGGATTAAGATACATCAAACGTCAAATAAAATTATTTTAAGCATTCCTCTTCTCTTTGTTCTACCCGAAGTCTGCTCTTTGTACTTCTGACGATTCGCTGTGGATTTAACTAGAGCTCTTTGCGTAATTACAAGGAATAAGAGAAATGCTTAAATATGAGCGCTAGCCATTTCACTGTGTACTGAGGAAATGATCGCCTATTCCATATTATAAGGATGTAAAGATTAATTACATGTTATACTATTAAGCTTGGCTTCACGTCTAATAGAAACCTTCGTAGTTTGAAGATTAATATTTTATATTATTAGTCTACAGATAACTGGCTGCAATAAAGTTTAATACACTGAATGTAATAATTTCAATGCAGAAAACTCTCCAATTGAATATGTTAACATTCTAATGTGTATAGAAAATATATACAACAATACGTGACTAAATACGAGTGCGTGGGCCTTCAACGTGATTTTAAATGTGAAAAATACTTGGTATGCTCATCCTTCGAAGGGAAGTAAACCTTATTATCACATATAGTACATTTTTTTGCGTGTAAAGGAACCCGGATTAATTGGCGCTACCGAGAAAAATTCTAAAACTCATCGCCCTAGCAATGCCTCGATTCGGTTGTAGATGACATTTTGTTGACAGACCTGACCCTGACACACGGTTTTATAGCGCTGTGAATGGAACGTGTTGTATTTCAAAGCTGAAGTGGCGACCGGGAGATCTGGAGTGGCAAATACCTTCCACTCTAAATACCTCGCAGAATGAATAGTGTTGTTCTTCAGATCTCGAGGAATGTTAATGCTCTTCTGTGACCGGATATACTTGTTTTATGTGATTAATATCATGCTTCACAAAAATTACTTTTTGGAAAGATTTTAAACGTTAAATGTTTTTATTCGCAGTTACCAAAGTCACAGATGTAACTTATAGGCTTGGGCGCCATATATTATTGTGTTTTGAGGCTGACGGGGATATACGTTGGTAAACCAACCGCGCAATATTTCTACATTTTGGAGACAGCGTATCTCGCCCCGGCTGAATTATGTTGTGCAATTGTATGTACCTTCGCCCCCCAAATAACTTTATGTATCGATTATCAGTTTTCTGCCCATATAGTACAATTTAAAAAACACATTGTTTTCTACTTACGTGTTCGAAAAACAAAATAAAACAAATTAATTCAGAATTTGTTATTCACACATGCTAGCATACCCTGCATACATCGAATAATTATAATGAGAAGGAACATAAATACAAGCAACGCCTAATTTTCTTCCTTATTATATATTATGTCGTGTCGTGGCATGTACGCCACCGACATTACTTATTATTTTTTTTCTTATGGTAGAGTTTGAATTTGTTATGAATTCAAAATGAATCCGATTAATTTTTATCACCAGAATGATCCCCATTTCAAAAAAAAAAAAAATTTAAAAATAACGATTTTATTAGAATCTTCAAATTCATACCAACGATATTTATTACATTAATATATAATAAATGGATTAAAAAACCATTTAAATACATTTTAGATTAAAGAAAAAATAAGTATGCCAGCATGCTGGTTCATACACTAGTGCTTTCCGTGTTGGATACTGTCCAGCAGACGTAACGATCTACCTTCCAATTTCTTCTGATCCTGAATAACTGAGGTAACGAGATAATAAAGTCATCTTTACTTTCAGATATCTTTAGAGCAGTGGTTGCAAGGTCTTTCTACTGCTGGCATTGACTTGCGTCTGGCATCGTAGCATAGCGCGAGCTTCTTTGCGCAACTAGCGTCGGCAAAGGAAAGGTATTAGTAACTCCGTCGTTTTACAATCGGGATTACGTTGTCTCTGGTGGCGGGGTAATGAACTGCGTGGAGGGGCGCTTTCGTCGTCGCACTCGTGCCACGGACTCGCACTCGTGGCATCGATCTTGACAACACTGCTTTAGAGGAATAGATGAATTGTTTTCGTCCTGGAAAGTGAATATTAATTTCTCAACCCAGACAATTAATGTAACCGTCCGTCTGTAACGGCCTATTGAATTTTCCATGCTTTTATTCTGTGTAAATTATTATACTGTACTAACTTATTAATACAAGCAATAAACGTTTATTGTTTTACAATCATTCGTAAAAATTAATTTCCATTCAGATTTAATTTGGCTTGAGCTTGTTCATTTATTACATTCCCAATTTCTCTGTAACGCACAAACTTGTTGCGTCATCCTTTGGTTTCACCGTAGATCAGTGGTGTCAAGGTTTGCTACTGGTAGCAGTGGCACGCCTCGCGGCAACCGTGCCATGTCACGAGCTTCTCTGCGCCACTAGCATCGGGAGAGGAAAGTTTCAGTAACCCCGCCGTTTTACAATAGTGATGGCGCTGTCTCTTTGTGGCGGGAATCATGAACTGCGTGGAGAAGCGATTTCGTCGTGGCACTCGTGCCACGGTCTCCCGGTCGTGGCATCCACCTTGACAACACTGCTGTAGATAGACCGTAAACGCCAAACGGACAGTTTCAATTTCAATGAATGTGCGTGCACTACCTCTATCGATGGTCTTATTGCTTTCGGCGATTTCCGTTGGGTGATATTCCGCCCTCCGCTTTGCCTTTTTGGCCTGAACGGGCTCCTCGATCATTTACGGTAGCTCCGGTTCCGAGGGCGTCGTGCCGCGACGACGCGACTGCACTTCGCAGTTTCATTTCGCGGGCGCTCGCGACATGCCGCACTCCGACTCGTGCGGAGCGGAGCGATAGTGGGGGGGGGAGCGTTGGTGATGGCAACCGAGAAGGCGAGAGCGAGATCAGATAAAGGCAGAGGGAGAGCGCCGTAGCACAGTGAGGAGAGCGAAAAAGGCTGGAATGGGTAGAACGGAGGGGAGGAGCTGGGGGCAGAGACGAAGTCAAGGGGGGGGCGTGCGGCTGCGGGAAGGGTCGGGAGCGTTTTCCCGCAGGTTCATCGTGACATCAGAAGAATGGAGAGGATAGGGACAGTACAGGAGATGGGGCAGGAGCAGAAAGACTGGGGAGTAAAGGGAGAAACAGAGAATGGGCTGTGGAAGCCATCAGGCGCGGGAACAGGGGTGGGGACATTAACAGGAGGGGGGGACAAGATGATGTGGCAAAGTCATGGGACGAAGATAGAGACGTGGTATGAATAGGGATGGGTAGAAGGACGGGAAGGCGACAGGAGCAGTGGCGGAGATATGATCGAGGACAGAGGTAGGATCACGGGGGGTGACGGGGTCGGAAATGGACAGGAATAGTTCAGTGACAAAACCAGGACGGGGAGAGGGGAAAACAAGTGCCTTGTGGACAGGGAAGGAGTCTTGCTTGGGGATACGTGGGCGGAAAATGGACAAAGGCAACGGCGAGGGCCAAAGGCAACGGCGAGGGCGGGTGGAGGGAAGGTGCTGGAACGTTGCCGCGCCTGGGGGCGGGAGAGCGGGGTGGGGCGGGGGTGGGGCGGGGTGGGGCGGGGTGGGGGGCGGGGTGGGGCGGGGTGGGGCGGGGTGGGGGCGGGGTGGGGCGGGGTGGGGGCGGGGTGGGGCGGGGTGGGGCGGGGCGGGGCGGGGTGGGGCGGGATGGGGCGGGGCGGGGCGGGGTGGGGCGGGGTGGGGCGGGTGGGGCGGGGTGGGGCGGGGTGGGGCGGGGTGGGGCGGGGTGGGGCGGGATGGGGCGGGATGGGGCGGGATGGGGCGAGGTGGGGCGGGGTGGGACGAGGTGGGACGATGGTGGGGCGAAGTGGGGCGGGGTGGGGCGAGGTGGGGGCGTGGTGGGGCGAGGTGGGGCGGAGTGGAGTGGGGCGTGGTGGGGCGGGGTGGGGGCGAGATGGGGCGTGGTGGGGGATGGTGGGGCGTGGTGGGACGTGGTGGGGCGTGGTGGGGGCGGATGGGGCGTGGTGGGGTGGATCGAGCGGGCGGGGCGGGGGCACGGGTCATAAGGAGAAACGTCCCTCGTGCAGAGGACAAGGAGTGTGTGGGCGTGTGCCGCCCGACGAGCGCCGCGCGACACGGCGCTGACGCAGCTCGCGCGATTGCCAGCGCGGGCCGCGAGAGGGCGGGCCGGGACCGGCGCGGGGGCGGGCCCGAGTGCAGCAGAGCGCAGGCGGGAGCTGGCGAAAAGGAAGAAGCAGGCTGGAGCACGGCCGCTCTGCGGCTAAATGCCAAGTGTTGGCGCGTCGAGCCTCTCTGCCAGATGCGCGATGAAGCCTGGCAGGTTGAGTTGATTGATTGTTCCTGATTCCGGGCGCGTCAACTAGAAAGGTCATTGGTCCGTAAGTGTAGTGCGTGATGTTTCCTCGGGAGGTGGCGGTGTTCTTTTCCTTGCTGCATGGCTAGTTCTACCGTCGACCTAGCGGGGTTTTTCCCCTCAACCAGGTGTCGCCCACCAGCGGGGCAGGAAGAAGGGAACGAGGTGGAGAGTGGTACTCAGTGGGGAGGTCCGGAGAATGGCTGGAAGAAGAGGCGAGGAGCGTGCTGCTGAGGCGGGATAAAAGTAAGGCTGGGAGGAGACATGCGGGCGGGTAGTAAGGCAGGGTGAAGATAATCCGGAGAAGGAAGGGAGTGAGGCGGGGTGAATCGTGTTTGGCATGTGCGTGCCGGAACATCAGATGGAGCGGAGTGGGATGGGGCATGCAGCGGTACAGCGCGGGGTGGCAGCAGTGTTGATAGTGATCGTGGTGGTGATAATGATAATCCATTCTGTTGATCTTGACCTCGTTTTATAATATAATGTGAATAGTCGTGCGGGTAGGGTATGTTGTAATAAAAACTTACTTTTATTGATCTACCCTCACTATTATTTACATTATATGATGATAATAATGGTGGTGGTTTCATTGATTGACCGATGTTACCAGACACGTTAATTGATATGGTCTTTAGTTCCGTTTGAACAGTGAATGTTCTAATTCGGGAGCTGTAACGTGTTGCTCTCTTGCTGAATGGTGAGATACGGAGTTGACCTGCACGTCGGCTAGCGGGGTAATTTCCCCTCCAGGTATCTCTCTCAGCGGGGATCCACCCCAGACGGGACAAGCTCTAAGCTTTAAACTGGTCCCGTGACATGCGTGGTACTGTAGGGCAAGTATGTGCGCAAGTATGTGTGTGTTAAAAGGGAGATAGCAAGACACAAAAGAAGAAGAAGGAAAGATCGCGTGCGGTCCGCATCCCCCTGTGTTAAGGTTCTGCTTCGGCATCCGCCTAGTGTGGCAGAGGTTGGTGGGGTTGTGAGACGACAGAGCGTAAGGTCGAAAAGCCAAATGGAAGACTGGGAGAATATAAAATATATAAAGCGGAAAGTTGGTATATACATAAGAGCTAAACTCCTACACCGTGAGACCAATCTCCACGAAAGTTGGCACTTCTATATGTTTTTTCACCGAGGTTTATGTGATGTTAAATCTGTTGTAACTCCACTACATGGCGCTGTAGAACAAAACTAAATATTTACATCAAACGCAATCCGCAACACATTCGGCTGGATTTTGCATCTATATGGTTAAATAACGCCTAAATAATGAAGTCTATGGCCTTAAAAACTAACATTTTGAGGTCAAAGGCCTCAAAGAAACGTTTCTCATATCGTAATCTACAGGATGAAACCTTCTTGAAACATTCTATTACATTTTCGCTGGTCAGCACTTCCCGATATTACCTCGCCAGCTCAAAGATATGGAGAATCTGCAATTAAATGTGAATGAGAAGGACAGAGAGCGGCAGAGACAGTCAGGGACAAGGTGAGGGAGGGAGAGTCAGAGAGGGTGATGGGAGGGGAAAGAGGGAGATGAAGGTCAGAACAACGTCCTGCCGGGTTTTCCAAGTAGAATATGCGCAGGGAAGGCTGGGAGCATCGGAGCTGGGCAAGGAGGCGACTGCCCCGCGGGTCGTTTCAGGCGTGATGGCGTCGGCGGAAACAGTGGCGGTGGCGGCATCAGACCTCGGCGACGGCGCCCGCGGGGCCGTGGACGAACACTCCCACTTCCCTCTCCCCCTCCCCTCCCCTCCCTTCCACCCCACCTCACTCCTCCATTGCCCATCCGCCTCTTCTCCCTCTGCGACATAGCAGCGGTACACCTGCCCCCACCTCATATCACCGCGTTTCGCGAGTATGCGTACATCTTACGTCATGCTACCAGTCGCAATGTCGCCAGTCGCTCATAAGATGTCCATGGAAATTTTTATTTATATTTACATATTTTATCAGTGGTAAAAAATAATGTATAATCCGAGCTTTCGTTCATCATTGAAACGACGAAATAATCCAATTAAGATATAATCAAAATAATTGATTTTCTATTTTTGCAATTTCTAAATTTCTATGTCTTTCTTTCTCCAATGGAGTAGGTCATAATATTTTCAGAATTAATAATGAAGCTTACTTAATGAGGTTTTTCTTCATGTATCTGCGGATTCGGAACAGGAGGTGAAAGAATTTCTTTGTTTATTAATGAGCGAATTTGGAATGTCATTTCAAGATGATTCAGTAATGTTACCCATTGTGAACTTGCACCACAGTTTGGATAATTATTTGTATATGGATTTCGATTTCTTAATCTCAAAATATTCTAATAAATACGAAGAAATTCAGCAGCACTGTGTTACAATAAGCATAAAAATATTAAAAAAGCATGATTAAACGCTCCCAGAAGCCCAGTTGTTAGTGGCAGAAATCATGTATAACGTCATGAGGTTTACCAAGAATTTGCTTGCTCCCTATAAAATTGAGCATATTGTACTGTGTCGAAACAAAGAGATTACGACATAGAAAGATGAGTTCCTGTTAACTAGTAATCAAGTGAAAAAAAGGTCGGCAAAGACTACTCAAGGAAATTTTCTCGTTAGGGAATCATCTTAAGTCAAGTATCCTAATTCCAAGTTAAGTTATTTCTAGTTTACTAGTTTCTAGGACTCTTTGGCCACACTATTGGAAAAGACGCAAGATTAACCTATAGTTCTTGTTCAACCCAAGTTGGTTCTATCCCGTCCGCAAACATCATTTCCTCTTCACTTTTAATCTTATACGTTGGTAACATTTGTGCTTTCGCGGAGTGGTTTCACAAAACTGCTTCATATTTTAATTTTTTTATTATTTATTTACGTCAAAAACAGTTAAAAACTGTGTGACGAGCTATGGGAGAAGTGAATTTTGTGCACGTTTTTCATAATTCTATGATCTATATCCCAAACCATATTCTAGTCGAATTTGAATACAGAAAAGAGCGTTTTTTTCAAGTTTTGTTGACAAAATATTCGCTACTATATAATAAAATATATTTTCAATAAAATATTATTTTCAAATATATTTTCAGTTTATAAACTCATATAAGAATGTATTGGTGGTCACTAAAGTACCTCGTTGAAGGCATTGCTTCTTGAATTTTCTTCACCATCAATATTCAATCGTTTCGAATCACTATGGCAGAAAGTTGGTATCTCTCCAAAACCCGTGACATATTTTAGGAGTTTCATAAACAATATTAGTCTTTTATCCTCGTCAACACATTATTTACAATACAGGCACCTCCAATTTTTAATATCTTCCTTTAAAACCTCTCCTCAAATATTTGTAAATATTCTTAAATTTGTCGAAGTTTCACATTTGTACGACAGTTATACTGTCCTGATTTTATTTGCGTTCACTTGCATTTTTCCCACCTTACCTCACCTTACCTTCAAGGAAAATTACTTTGTAATCAAATACCTAACTTCTTCAAATGTATCCTTCGCAACAGCGTCTATATCAACCTTCCAAGATTCAATCAAGAGCATCGCCCCCGCTGCGTCATGTCACACCATGTCCATCAACAAAATGTCATCAACGTGATACCTATTTCTCAATATGATATCCCTAATCATTTACTGTATAGGTTTGTAAATATTAGTAGTTTCGAGTTAGATCGTGAATGTGTGTTGGAATCACCGTAACACCCTATAGTTCGAATTGAAACTCACAGCCTATAATACAAGCATTGATAACTTAAAGGAACGACTAATGCTTTGTAAACCTAAACGTCTGCCTTCAAATCCCGGCCCAGACAAATACTTTTTAAAAGCTTTTTGTACGAATAGAGAACACTACACTAAAATTTAGTGTCAGAATGCTATTTTCATTTCCTCTTTTCAACTTATATTTTTGGAGCCCTCTTGTGATTTGTTTGGTTAGGAGTTTTTCAAGTGATAGCTGAAGTGTTAGTATTATAAACTCGCAATATTATAATAATGCGTAAACGTTATCAATAGCACGAGGAAGTATGTGCAGTTGTAGCATCTGCAGTTACTTCTCTGTGAACGTTAGCCATAGTTATAGACATAAAACCATAGAGCTCCCATTACAGAATGATTCATCTCTGGAATAGCCACCCAACGCTAGGCTAGAAGTGATGTACATTGTATTTGGAGCACTAATCAAATGCTGGAAGTGTCGGTGTTCAAGCCGTGGTCATTTCAAGAAAGTCGTAAAATCCTTAAAGCCGATCATGCTGTAGTCGATACCTAGAACTAGAAATTTTCCAAGAACTTCGATAAAGGAACATTTTATGTAGGAAAGTTAGTACCCGACCTTACTTATCGCTTTTGGACATCCATACATTCATACAGAAATATGTTAAACCGCAAGACAAATAGTATAATAACGCCTCTCTAGTTAACACTGGTAAAGAATCTGCTGTATTTAACGAATATCTATAATGGAATACATCGAGTAGTTCATGGGTATTGGTTCACAAATGCACATTTTATATCAGTTTGTCCACGGTTAGGAGTTTTATTTCCCCATCCTCAGGGCTGAATACATTAACAACTCGGTTAGATGTATAAACACTAATTACACAATGTATAAACACTAATTATTTGCAAGTATATGCAATTATATGCAAGTAACATACTTTATGTATATACATTGTGTAATTAGTGTTTGTGCATCTAACCATTTTGTATTGTATTCAGCCCTGAGAATGGAGAAATAAGACTCCGAAACGTCGACAAACTGATATAAAAGTTTCATTAAGGGACCAATACCCATGAACAACTCGATGGACTGGTAAAGAAGAGAACTAGTTGAGTTGAAGTTGAAATTAGAGAGGATAAACTAGCAAGCTACACATCAATTAAAGAACTAATAGAGGTGATTCTGATTCAGGAGATTAGTATACTGGAGATTGTGGAACTGATTAAGCAACTTCAGTTGAAAGAATAAATCATTTTGTTGGCCCAGTAGAAACCTTTACATGGGTAGAAAAACCAGCCGTCGAAAAAAAATTTCGTTCAATGGAAAGAAAAATCAAAGACAATAAAAGTATTCAACGAAGATAAATGAAATTTACTATCAGTATGGAAAGAAGAAATAAAAAACAGAATACAATTTCGAACAGAAGTCATCAGATCGAACAACAGGCAAATAACATTATAAAATAATATTACTGGCAAAAATCAACTAAGCAGGAATACACAATTAATACTCCACAAAGAAAACAAACAAGAAAATTAGTGTGGAATGAATAGTGTCGCTTCGATTCAAATTACATAATTTTCTCCTTCAGGTTGTTATTCCTATATTATTATTATTATTATTATTATTATTATTGGTTTTCTTTCTCAGTAGTAACTTAATGTAGGGACTGTTTTTTAGTGTTTTCGAACCAGATTCTGCTCTTATGAAATGGGAATTCACCCTATCGCAGTTGAGGTTACTGTAAAAACATTGGAACAATGTGGCAAGTCTGAAGTAAAACTGTCTTTTTTCCGACAGTCTGCAATTTTCTTGCCAGTTCTATATATCTCAAATTATTTGTATAAATATATAATGGACGCAGCTTTATCAATGTGTTGTTTCTCCAGAAGATTGGGGAGTATTCCTGAAGGATTTTTCCCTTTTAAGAATGTAGTTGATCTTGAATATTTATCGTGTGACCTAAATCAATTTCAATAACATCCTGTATAATTTGGTCAGAAGAGCAGATCAGTTTACTTTTCATATTCTGTTCTTTCTTCCTACATAGCTTCTGCATATTAAATGAGCCTGTCTCCGACTCTTCGGGATAGTCTGTCTGCAGAAGAATTGGAGGTGAAGATAGATCAACTTAGTGATCAGTCGTCTTGTAATTCTGTCAAAGAAATTACAATCATACTCAGACCATTTAATTTCAAAAGAATATATGAATGTTGGTACAGCCCAGGTGTTAATGGATATAATTACCAGATAATTGCGTACTTAACACTCTACTTATTCTACTCCGGTATTTTTCTGTGAAGGTTTTCTTTAGCTGAATGAGTTCAATTGTTGAGTTTTAGCTACATTCCAAAATATTTGCACGTATCTTCCGGCGACAATTCGTCAATACCTTGGAACTCTTTGTTCGGATGTTGGTTCGGATGTACAGTTTTCCGTATTAGAACATTGATAATTGCGTATTTGTTGACACCAAATGGCATGTTAATCTTCACTACAGATCGCCGCAGTGTTGATCAAGAAGTGCAGTTTTTTAATGGTTCCATAAAAAGGAGATGAATAATCTTTTAATCATATTTTGTCTTGTACCCATCTTACTTTCTTGCAATAATGCAGATAATAGAGATAATAAACAAAACCACATTAAAGAGAGGATATCTCCTTGATATATTCTTCCCTGATGTTAACAGATGCAATTTTACTATATAAAATTTGGTCTGCAAGACTTCATCATGGCCTTCAAGCGTTTAATAGTTTCCAGGGAGATCTTGTAAATTTCAAGAACTTTCAATAGGCATTCATGAGCGGGGTTGAATCATTTGCATCGCAGTAGTCCATATAGCATGCACGTAGATTTCGCTTTTCAGTTTGCACCTGCTTCAATATTATAGTACACTAGAAATTCTATACGGTATTATTTACGGTATATAGATATTCCATAAGTCAGGCCGTTTGGACTAAGGAGATGAAATAAAACACCGTGAGGTAATAAACGAGATATGAGAGTAGTAAAATACGCCGAATAAAGCACGAAGTTGAATTAAACTTAACTCTCTCGAAGAACTAGTGACGATAAAAGAGAACACAGATTATTTCCAACGGTTAACTAAAACGATATTTTGCAAATAATGTACTTATATTCCAGCTATTTGGGGAATAAGTTCCTTCTTAATACTTCGCAGAGAGAAAGGGGTGAGTGGATGGGGAAGGGAGAGGTTTCGGCAGCGGACTAAACGGAACTCTTCTACGTTCAAAAGAATTTAACGCTGCGCCGGACCGGAGTGGCTGAGGGACAAGACATGGCTCTCGTTAGAGAAGGAAATGGAATTGTGACTGAAGACAATACGGAAATTATAATAAAGATCATTGCACATACCATTTATTATGACTATTTCACTCATGAAATTTCAGCCAATAGCGTGCAAGAACTGGGACCCTACCAGCCAATTAGAGACGACTTTACCATGCATATTTATCAGTTATTGATTATCGCCTCCTAGGAGATGATAAATTTTGCGTCTTGTTTGTTTACACATAGAGGTTATGTAATTTTGCTATTATTTTTATTCCTTGGTCGGATGTGTATCTTTTGTTTGAAATTGTTTGATCGCAAAATGTTGCAGCAAAGGTTTTGGTTCGACGTCGATTGACGAAATAGGGGAAATTATTTGTAATACAAACCAAATAACACACTCAACAACAGCAAATATATTTGGAATCAGTTTGAGAAATTTTGTGATGAAAGGAAATATAAATTAACCACAAGTAATACAAATTCAGGAAATATCAAATATCTTAAAAGATTTGAGAATGAATATGAGAAAAAGGGTGAAGAATATAAAGAATATTTCGTGAAAACGATATGGAACGTGACTGCGAAAATGATACAAGAGAAATTTTTCAAAGAAATCAATAGAAATATTAACCCCTTTACAGATATGGAATTTCAAGTCGCCTAGAAAGGCTAGAAATGCAAAGAGAAAGTTACTAGAAAACATTCCGGAGAACGAAAGGTTAGTGCAGTAGCTCTTAAATCTCAAGAGTATCAATTAACGATTGATACGTGTGAAGAAAAATATGCCAGAAGAGCTGCAAATAAGTTCATTCTTGCCGCCTCACTAGAATTAGCGTGGCGTGGTGGAGAAGCGGCAAAATGTTAAGTCTATTATTTCCAAACGGAATTAGGTCATGATGGTAAAGAAACCGGTAGAATAGCCTATAATCCCGTATTTTCCAAGATTTGTCAAGGAGGCGATGGAAAGCTTACAGACACGAAATGGTTGACACCAAATGAAGAGTCGCCTTCTAGATGTCAGGTAAGATTATACAAACTTTGGCAGAAAAACGCAAAGGTAACATTAAAACTGATCGTTTTTTGTCACACCTAACCCTTCCTACCAAAAGTCAGGCATTTGGTACAAGAACTGCCCTGTTGGGGAAAATCAGTTGTCTACGTGGACGAAAACGTACGCAGCTAAAGTTGGATTTGACACAAAAAAAACAGAAGATAACTATAATTCTTGTCGTTCAACTGCGGTTTCTGAAATGCTCCAAGTTGGCATTCAAGAACAAGAAATAATAAAAATTACAGGACACTCCAACACATCGTCACTCAAGACATATTTCCAAATGAATGAGGAACACCATTCTTCAATTAATAATAAATTAAGACATTGTAGCGCTTCCAATTATTCTTCCTTAAAAATAAGCGAACAAAACGAGTTTCCCTCGAATTTAAACTTTAAATGTTGTTCAAGTAATAACTGTTTTCAAGTAATTTCGCTCTTAATTATATCTGTCTTATGTTTATGTTTATTTTGTTGTTTATAATTGACCTTATGTATATATTTTTGTTCGATGTAAAAATATTTGAATACAACAATGTTAATTATTAATAGTACATTATATTTATGAAATTTCATTCGTGAAATAGTCTTAGTAAATTTCAAAACCACTCGTGGAATTACCTATGAAAAATATTAATACAGAACTTATAAGCTAAAACGATTATGAATGTGAATTGTTTATAATGACTGATTGTTAGTGATTTACGGGTGCGTCAACTACCGAGGTCATTATTTCCGTACGTGTAGTTCATGCCCTTTCATTGGAAGATGGCGATGATCTTCCCCCCGCTGGATGGCGAGATTCGACGCCGACTTATCGTTGACTAGCGGCGTTTTCTCCTAACCAGGTATCTCCCACTGGCGGAGCACCACCCCAATCGGGACACTCCCTAAGACCCCGGCCGGTCTCCCGCATGTGTGGTAGTGTAGTGCATGTTAAGTGTGTGTGTAAGGAGTGAGGATAAAACAAGGAAGGGGAAGGAAAGATCGCGCGCGATTTTGTGGCCCGTTTGTTCGGGTACTGCTCTGGCATTCGCCTGCCGTTGACCGGAGAATCCATGGAAAACTGCCGATCAGAGCCGCCGGCCGCTAGAATTCCCCTCCAGGCAGCGACTGAATTCAACCTAGCTGACAAGCTAGTGTTCAAAATCCTGCCGCCGTTGGACTCGAACCTAGGACCTCTACGGTCAGAGGCACTGCAGTGACATCAGTTGATGCACTGCAGACGATGCACATGCCATTCTGTCCTCCGCTGTCCTTTTCATCTTTGTATAGTTTCTGAAGTGAAGTTCGTTTTGAAGTTCTTCTAAAATTATCGTTCTAGATCTCCCTTTTCCAAATATTTTGCAGTAAAAAATTGTACTTAAGAATTGTTTATGTCTGAAAATATGTCTAAAGATTTTTCTTTTTGCTTTGTGCTTTCCATGAATAAAAAACAACAAATATACAGGACGGAGTTGTTGCTTGTTACCAACTCACTGGTAACACAATAATTTATAACGAATCTAAACTGATAAATCACAAACTGATAAGCCGAACTTCGCATAAGACAAAAATTATTTTAAGGCATTTCTTGTAAACATGATCAACTCTATAATACGAAGTATCCCTGCGTGACAGAAGATCCTCAACTGAATTCACAATTCCACCACGAATCCAGAGCAACATTCACAACTTCTGTACCTAACGTCAAAACGGTCCGGTGGAATGGACTGCACTGATGAGCTCCTCACTGCAGGATAGGGCGCCTCGAATGCGCTCTGGTTCCATGTCATCGTGATAATGGAATATGCGCTTCTTTGCACTGGTGCGCCCTGGCGGCCAAATGCAACACAAAAGTTGCCCCGAATGCGTACCCAGTGCGCAATGCGGCGAATCGAAAACGCTATTGAACCCAGTATCGAAGTCTGCCGACTTCTCGCGATGTCTCGTCAAGGATGATATCAAGTGGAAGAAGATGAAGCCGGGGTCATAAGAGGTGCTTATATGCTCGTGGAGATCTTGGCTGTTTGGGTGACGCCGCATACAAGGCTGTGTAGCCGACGTTTCGACCATCTTTCTCGACGTCTTTATCAGGGCTGGTCTGCCCAGACGAGCCCTGGGGAAAACCTCGAAAAGGATGGTCAAAACGTCGGCTACACAGCCTTGAACGCGGCGTCACCAGGACAGCCAAGATCTCAACGCTGGCCGCGGAAGCCTAAGTCTTCACTATATAGGCAGCGTTTTGCGTTCAGGCCTGTGGGTTTTTTTCAGTGAAAGAACGTGTTTTGGGGTTGAGTCTACTTCTATGCGGAGCGCAAGAGAAAGGGCTGCGGCCATCCGTGAAGACGCGTGGCCGACGAGAAAAAGGCCGGGGCGCGGGACGCCATTTCTTCGTGACGTAAGCAACCTTTTGCTTGCCTTTTTTTGTTATATAAAGGCTCATTAACAACTAGGTCATTAACGACAACTATTGGATGTAACGTTATGGTGCGAGGATGAAACGATATGATGATGATAGGGGGTGAAAGGACGAACACATACAGCCATGCCCGAGTCGGCACTGAAACTGCGACCCCACGGTCCAAGATCACTACTGGCTTAGCGATCTCGACCACGGAGACGACTAGCGCTTGCTTTGGAAGCCCCATGGTCGGCATGAACAGTCTTCTTACTCTGTGCGAAAAATTAAGCCCAACACGTGTGCGGGCGCGAATGAGACACTTTTGTTGTGCGATCCCGTTAAATAAAAATACCGGAAGTCGGAATCCTACAAAACATTAGTTCTGTTGAAAACAGTAAGTATTATAAATCTGTAAATGTTGTGTCCTGTTCTGAAACATTCGAAACAGTATTTATTCTTTTGGGGGGTTATGTATGTTGGGTGTTCAGGAAATTAAATAATTCGTTTATTGAATACTTTTAAATAATGACTCTGTTCGAAATTGTAAACGCCAGTATCCTTATTTTCAGGTCCTGCAATGCCAAGGTGTTGGAGCGTAACGGGCTGTAAATCAAATTACAGATCGCAAAAGGAAAAAGTGCCTATCTTTGCTCTCCCAAAGATGAGAATTTGAAGAAGCAATGGCTGCGGAAAATCCCCACTGATTTTAAAGGCATTAAGGGGACTATTGTTTGCATAAAGCATTTTGCTGGGGATTGCATTATCAAAACTGAACAATTCATGGTTAAAAATGAAATAAAAGTGTATAAAAGAAAAATTCCGAAGGTAGAATGTAGTGCACCACAAAGGTTGTGTGATGCTGAGCAAAACAATATGGACGTAGCAATTGCTTGGAATATGGAAGATTTCAAGAAGGGACAAGAGAAGAATGAAATAAAAGTCAAAGGAACCGAAGACCTGCTGAAAGTTTTCGTTTGAAGTTTAATGTAAACTAAAATAGAGTGGGTGCATGTGGAAATCGCGACGGAGCGAAAGGCGCTCGTTTGTGTTTTGAATGTGAACGATATTCCCCGGTTTAGCAGTTCATTAACAGTTTATAAGAACTTATGTATAAATATTATTATTAATATGATAACGCCCTGATAGTAAGGTACCAAAACATTTTCAATGCATCAATACGAAATCCCTGTTTTCAGAGCTTCTGAACTATATTGAAAGATTAATTGATGATTATGGAATTGAACTCTGTTTTAGCTGTAAATAGTGCTGTGGAGGTATTACAAAAATATTGTTCTGATAAACCGCAACTGACATTTTAATAGAACAAATTCAGTTGTTAATAGAAAAAGAAAACAATCGCAGGTATTTTAATAGTACTTCTCTGTTTGCAGCAAGAGCATTTATTCATTCACCATCTGCTTATCTTACCACTCATAAACGTTCTTGCCTCGTTCTCTCCCACACTCACTGCTTGCAAAGATTAATAGCGCAGTATAGGTTGGTTAGTTCAACAATTGATGATAGCATCCATTATTTAAAAAACTAAGCAGAGATTTTTAAAAACTCATGCCTACATTGTAAATATTCTGCTAGATGAGATTTACATTGAATCCCAATTATCATTTTACGGTGATACCATTTGTGGTTTTAGCCACGGCCATTCCAGCCCGTCTCCATTGCCCCGTGGCCGGTGTTCGTCCCTAGATGCAACTTGAGATCCGGCGTCAACCTACACGTTGGTCTTCGGATTTAATCCTCATCCAGGAATTTCCCCAGCGGAGAACCGTCTCAGTTGGGACAGGGTCTAAATTCCCGATTAGTCTTCGTGGTGATAGTGTAGGCGTGGTAGTGTCGTGAATGGAAGTCTGTGTGTATGTGCGTGCTGTGCGTGCGCGCGCGTGTGTGTGAGGGGAGAGGAAGGTGGCACGGAGGAGGAAGGAAAGATCGTGCGCGGTTTCTCACACAGCAATAAATCTAGTGTGGAAAATCCACCTCCGTCATTTCCACCGTCCCCTCCACTTCCACAGCCGCAGCCATCGTGCCACCCACGCCTTCACTGTCGACGCCGATTCCCATTTGCAAATGCGCCGACTGCACGCCAGGGTGTCGCTGCCCCTGTCGAGAGCGCTTG
>JAHLJT010008446.1:268364310-268374381 GCA_031308135.1 Acheta domesticus
TTTTTAAATTATACTTATCTTTTCAAACTTTCGGCTCAATTGTTGGGAGGCTCTTATTGACGAAAAATCTAAAACTGAACCAAATTACTTAATCAAGAAATTGATACTTGGCACCTGATTAACACTAGAACGGTGGCGATACACCTAGGATACACCTAGAACAGCGGGAAGAGATCATTTTGACACCTCCAATACGATGTATTGAATTTCGAATTTTTTTTATAACAGAGCTTTATTTAGGTGATCATATCTTTCTTACATCTAAAAACATCTTAAACATCTAAATGCATTTTTTGCAACTGATTTTACAGTTTTTTTACACATTTTCCACAAACGGCTTTATGGCCACTTCTCACACAAATCGCTGGTTTTGTTGCCTTTGCATAAACTGATCTAGCACTTCTTTCCCTTTTTGGATGGCCCCGAAACTACAGTCTCTTCTTCTCCTTGTGTACAGCTTCTGACCAATCCTCTCCCTTCAGTTCACTAGAGAGGTGAAGAATGAACTTCTTCCTTTTCATCTTTTCATTAGTTATATGATTGTAGATAATCCAAACATTGATTGCCGTCATGTCCAATATATTATAGAAAATATGCATCGGCCATATCCTGCATGCTGCTTTGGTGCTATATTTCCGAGTCATTTGATCTACTACGTCTACTCCATATTTTGTGGCGTTATAGAACGTCACAGTTTCCGGCTTCCTTTTTCCTTCATCACTGACAGCTACTTCACGATGACGTGTGCTGAGAATCATGACATTCTTTTTCTTCTTTGACTGATACACTGTCAAGGTGCAGTTTGTGTTGCCTGGAGTGTACTCGTAAAATAACAGACGAATGAAGTTCAGCATTTCGCTTCAACTCATCAGGGATTTCAAGACGGATCGGATTTATTGTTTCCACTAATGATGTTTTTCTCTAGCAGCTTTTTAGCAAGTTGAAGAGACGTAAAAAATTTGTCAGTTGTCACGTTTCTTCCTTAGGTTTAGAAATGGCTCTATAAGACGCAGAACAACAAATTCACCCAATGGTTGTTTATTTGGTCGAGCATCCTCTTTGTCAAGATAGGGAAAAGCATTGCAGATGTACTTCGTTGATACATCAGCCGTCACCCAAAATTTGAATCTGTATTTGTGGGAATTGTTTGGCATAAACTGGGTATATCTGCACCTAGTTTTGCTCGGAAGTAATTGCTCATTGATTGTTTACATTTTCATCTGGGCGATAGCAACGAATGCAGTTGTCCACAAACCTCCCCCACATTTTCTAACACTAGAGCAAACTTAT
Source organism: Acheta domesticus (assembly GCA_031308135.1). Classification (NCBI taxonomy): domain Eukaryota; kingdom Metazoa; phylum Arthropoda; class Insecta; order Orthoptera; family Gryllidae; genus Acheta; species Acheta domesticus. The sequence continues at coordinate 268,365,601 of JAHLJT010008446.1, forward strand.
CAGCACGAAGGCGTTCAGTTTGTGTTGATTTGTCGTCAGAACGGAGAAATCTGAGAAGCTCACGAAATATGTCCATAGGCATTGTGTCCTTTATGAATTTTGGTCCCCATAAACGAGACCAAAGATCGTCAACTGAAATACCCCTTGTACAAAACGCTCCTCGTGCGTACATGATGGTGATCATTGCGTCCAACTCTTCGAGAGACACGGTCCAGTAGTTGTTTTTCAGTACTTTACGTGTTTCTGACTCGGTGTGTCTCTTCATGAGGCGAAGCATTGATTCATCAAATAGAAAACGGAAGGAAATTATCACAGATCCATTTGTTCGCTGGTACACCCACGAGGTGGGACCACCTCGTTCTTTCAAGACATTCACAGCTCCTCTTCTTCCAGCTGAAGAGGAGTTGGCGCTGATGGCCTCCTACTCAGTTCCATCGTTGGCAAACACATTCAGTGTTAGGGTATTTGGCTGCTCCTGTTGAGATGATCGAGCGGAAGATTGGGCTACATCAAATATTGCATTTTCTTCCGCTGACAGTTCATCACTCGAACTATTGGCTTCATCCTCACTATTCCTTGGCACAAAATCGTCATCTGAATCGGCTATTTCACTTCCTGACTCGATATCCAAATTTTCTAGAATATGAGACAACTCGTCCAAGAGAGAGACCAATTGAACCTGACATTATGAAACGTGCACTCGTTTCAATCTTTACTTTCAGGGAAGAATACAATCGTCAAATGAAGCAAGGGAACAATTATCGCTTCTATGTTCGATGTAAACTCTACGACAATAAATATAGCATCATTCCTGGAAGAAAGGAATATCTGCTAACATTGCGATAATGTAGTATCTCCATGATAATGAAACGATTAGACCGAACCAACACCGATCAAGTTCAGAATACGGTAGTTACACAAATGAAATAAAATGGTGTCAAAATGACCCCCTCCCGCTGTTCTAGGGTTATGACATGATAAAATAATAATATTTTATATATTCCGAATATACCATCATAAACAGAATACAAAAATGAGGAAAAATCACAATGTTGAAAGAAAACACTTAAAAACTGAATTTAGTATTCAAGAAACAACAGATGTAGGTGTCATTTTGACCCCTGCCGTCGTTCTTGTGTTAACACATGATGTTCCATATGTAGCGCCTGAAGTCCGAAATATGGCTAATTCGCGAATTAGCTGAATAATTCGCACATTAGCCAGACGGTTTGAATAAGGCTTTAAGAATGGCGTTGAACGAATCATTTGGAACATCAGTGGTATGCTGGTGTATACCAAATAGTGTACTCGACCAACACTGGAGTATGTTTCGAAACGGTATTGACAGATGAGAAACGGCTGGGTTTCTTGGGAACAAGCGAGTCGCACTGGACAGTGGCGCGAGGAAGGGGTGAGAAGCGGAGAGGGTTGGCGAGTTAGTTTGAGTGAGTGGCAGACGATCGGGAGGCAACGAGCAAGGTCGATTGTCTAGAGTGAGAGAGAGACCGGGAAGTGTAGAGTATTACAAGTTAAAATTGTGTAATAGAAGTGTATGAAAATTAATCTAGCGAATTGGAGCCCGTATACGAGGAACCTGTGGTAAGCGACTTCGTCTGAGAGGCCACTAGTGGACGCTGTGGAGGCGGACTGGGAGGAGAAAACCCGTGAAGTTAGTCCAGTGACGAACAGTAATTGTTTTGGGATACAAAGGCCTAACAGTTCATTTTTACCCAGACGTCTGGGGTGGGCGTTAACCGTAAATGGGAGTAATATTCAAATGGTAGCAGCAATGATGTAAGAACGTAATTTTTAGATGTAAGCAAATATTCTTATAGTGAAATTTATTGTGTTTATCAGTTTTGTTTAACACATAACACGTCTACAGAAAGTTCAATTTATAGTTCATGCTATTTTTTTTTCTCTATGGGAGGGTATTATTGTGATCATGTTTATCCTGTTTGTCTCTTTCATTTGTTTAGAATATAGAATTGTCTTGAAACTGTATTTGTCTTTCTTTGGTGCTGTATGTTAATCTTCTGGTGAATATGCATGTACGGAAACCCAAAGGTATTTCAAAATTTTGTAGAGAAGGGGAAATAAGAGAAGTAATTATTAATCAATAATTAAGAAGGGCTTTAGGAAATCCGGTGGTGGCGCCCAAAGCACCCACAAATCCCGTTTATCACATAGTATCTACTATTATTCGCCACCGTTAAGTACTTCATCTACCCTACCCGCCTCATGTTGTTATATGCACGTTATTCAGCTAGTCTGAAGGCATCGAAACTTTCTACTTCGGACATTATTCACCCATTTTCGAAAAACATGCGAATTAACCCGTTCGTGAATTAGTCAGTTTCGGATATTAGTGATATATGTGATATACATTCCATTATAAATCCAGTGCTATTATTCAGTGTAGTATTTGGTCCAAAATGTATCCCTCTGCTGCAGTGAAGAGAGCTTGTTTCGACTGAAAGGAGAGAGTTTTCATGAAGTTTTGACCCAAATGGTTTAAGTATGAGACTGATGGCGAACCAATGAAGAATTTGTTCACTGAATACAGATATCTTTTTGTGTTATGATTGCTGTAGATGCTTTAGATATCGAGAAGAGAAATGAAAATGTTATCACGTATAAGGCGGTAGTCGGGGTGAGTAACAGGAGAAAATGTCTACTATTGCTCAGACCGTAGCAGACCGACGAGGCTTCGGAGAAGGCGAAAGCGGAGAAAGACAATGCAGGGAGGAGGCGGTGAGGCATCTGCCATTGAAGAAATCAGAGAAAGCAGCTTAGGCAAGAGGGGGCAGATGAAGCAGCACACAGAAGAGAAGGAGGTCGAATAGGAAGGAGGAAGCAGCTAGGCAAAGAAGTAATGAACATTTCTGAGAGAATAAAGCGGTGGACACAGATCAAAGAGGAGAAAGCAGCGCTGAGAGGAGTGGCTGAGGACGCAGCTGGGAGGTGATGGAGGAGATTATGCATATGAGGGAATGGGAGAAGAATACACAGGACTAGAGTAGAGCGTGAAGAAGGTAGGTGATAGAGGAAGAGGCGATTGAGGCATCTAAGAAATTGAGAATGGAGGAGGCAGAGTTAAGAGGAAGGACGAAAAGGGTAGCTAAATGAAGAGGCAGAGGAGGCAGACGAGAGAGGATTCGGAGGCGACGCAGAGGAAGAACCGGAAAGAGGGGGAGGGAGCAGCTGGGAGAGAAGACATGCGACTGAATTACGGAGAAGACATCAGAGAGGGTGTACATATTCAATTCAATTGAATGATGCCTTATTTTACGTGACGACACTCAGGGCTTGACGCCTGCTCTTCCGTCTGACCACGCAAATTTCGGTACACTCCTTTCACCATCTAACGGAGAAAGAATGTTTTACTCGGGCGACGAAACAGGCAAATTGAATTTATTTCTTAAAACCTGTTCCACTGATTTATAGACAACCAAGTTTATTTTGATGAACGTTTTCTATGAGGCGAACATTTTTGAGTAAACTTTTTTGACAAATTCACTTATCAACGTTAAGTGACATGTTATGTATATACATTTATTTCACTGATAATCAAAAAGTTATGTATTATTCACCTGATGAGGGAGACGCAAGAGTCCTACGAAATACGTACATTCAAAAGGATTTTTAAATAAACTATTTTCATGAACTGTTAAACTTGATTATCTGCATGGTTATCTATAAATCAGTGGAATCGGTTTTAAGAAATTAAGAACAGACAATAATATTGTTTAATAAACGATTTGAGTTTAGAGCAGAAGCTTCTTTTTACATTCAGTAAAAGGGACAGCTAGCCTTACTTCCCCTCCAAAGGAAGGCATACAAAGAATTTTTTCGCCCTTTAAAACGGCTTCGATTGGGTTTGAAACCGAGACTTGGGTATAAAAGCTCGATACGCTAATTGTTACAGCATCGAAACCATGACCACTTATGGCGCATACAGGAGAGGAATAATTATAAGGAGACTTGCCAGAGAGCAGGAAAAAAGTGAGAACCGGGAAAACGCGGACAAGCCAGCTCGGAGAGCGTGGAGCGGAGGAGGCAGGGCGCAGGCACCAGCGGTGAGGGGCGGTGCGAAGAAAGCGGTGCGCTCAGCAAGGGAGAAAATCCGACGGAGAGAGTTCGAGATGCGGAGGGCGGGAGGCTGGAGCCCTCGGGCAGCGGAGACGCTCGCGACGTCAGCGGAGGCAACTCGACACCGGGCGGCGCCATCCAATTGGACGCGGCGCGTGGTGGCGCGGCGTGTCGTGGCGCGGGGCAGGGTGACGATGGGTGGCGCGAGGTGGCGCGGGGGTGGCGCGGGGCGGCGCAGGGCGGCGCAGGGCGGCGCAGGGCGGCGCAGGGCGGCGCAGGGCGGCGCAGGGCGGCGCAGGGCGGCGCAGGGCGGCGCAGGGCGGCGCAGGGTGGCGCAGGTTGGCGCAGGGTGGCGCAGGGTAGCGTGTGGTGACGCGGGAGGCGGGGCGGCGGGGGGCGGCGCGAGGAGGCGCGAGGTGGCGCGGGGTGGCGCGAGGGTGGCGCGGGGTAGCGCGGGGTGGCGCGGGGTGGCGCGGGGTGGCGCGGGGTGGCGCGGGGTGGCGCGGGGTGGCGCGGGGTGGCGCGGGGTGGCGCGGGGTGGCGCGGGGCCGCGCGGGGTGGCGTTGACACGGCTTGGGCCGCTAAGGTCTGAGTGAAATCGGAGCCTGATTTAACGACAATTTCATTTCGCTTATTCTCCGCCGCGCGCTTCCACATCGCCTGCGTAACTGCGCGTCTCTTTCTCTCCATTTTCACCGCGGCCCACTCATCGTCGTCGCCCCTCTAGTACCTTCTACGCGCCAACGGCGCCTGCACTCGTCAAGGTACATTGTTAATAACTACAATCGTGGCACAACTCGAAAAACGAGATATTGAAAAACAAGTTTCTAATTTTGACTGTTGAAATGCAATTAGTAGTCGCTTAATCAGGGCTTTACATGAGTTCCGTTAATAATAATAATAATAATAATAATAATAATAACAACAACAAATCGTGTTTACTAGTCGATGTTGCTGTACATTGCGATCAAAACGTCGTTACCAAGGAGGCAGAGAAACGTCTTAAATACAAGAATTTGGAAATCGAGATCAGCCGAATGTGGGGAGTAAAAGCACAGGTCGTCCCGATAGTTATCGGAGCTCTGGTATTTGTTCCGAAAAATTTGTGTAAGAACTTGTCTAAACCCCCAGGTAATTCAAAGGACTGGGAAGTGCAAGAAATCGCTTTATTTGGAACAGCCCACATTTTGCGCAAAGTATTGTAGAGGCACCGACAGTCCCTAAATCTACTCCTTAGGTAGCTGGTTGCAACCTGGAGTAGATTTTATATTCAGCCGAGACATAACATCTATAGCCGTGATATAGAGGAATAATAATAATAATAATAATAATAATAATAATAATAATAATAATATATTTAAATACAAGAGTTTGGAAATTGAGGTAAGCCGAATGTGGGATGTAAATGACAGGTCGTCCATATAGTTATCGGAGCTCTGGGATTTGTTCCTCAAAATTTGAGTAAGAAATTTTCTAAACTTCCAGGTCATTCTAAGGGCTGGGAAGTGCAAGAAAGTGCTTGATTTGGAACAGCCCACATTTTGCGCAAAGTATTGTAGAGTAACCGACAGCCCCTAGATCTGCTCCTTAGGCAGCTGTTTGCAACCAAGGATAGAGTTTTTATTTAGCCGACTCATAACATCTTTAGTCGGGATATAAAGGAATAATAATAATATTAAATTATATAACACTTCGGTCATAAATCATACTTGTGTGCAAGTTTGGAAGACCATGAACGATAAACGTGTTGTCTGTTGCAGTATCCAATGGTAATGAATTCTTTGAAAAGCACAAATCTCCTACAATTCATTTTTTAAAATCTTTATTTAAATATTATTTTTAATTCTATAGTGGTAATTCCATCCTTCTGTCGTGTAAATTTATTGAAATTTCGGAAACCTGAAGGAGAGAATGTGCTCGAAATACCGTGATTTACTGTAGATTGACAAAGTCTTGCCTTTTATGTATTTTTTAACATTATTCGTACTTTTTTAATTGGAGTTTTTTACAAATAAACCCCCATGAATATTGAAGAGGTTTCAAACTGAAGGTTTATTTCAACTTGAACAACTGTGTAAATGCATGACAGTCTGTAACTTAATGAAATAATAGAGAAGTGATCTGGATTGATGTGACACTCAAAAACAAACTCATTAACACTTTTTTGTTTCACATTCGCAACACGTTTGCCTTTCACAAACACCTGATACCCTGAAGGGATAGACCCATTACCATTCATTCGATACCTATAATTGCGATACATTTGTTCTCCGATATTTCCAATATCGTCAATAGAAATCGATAATAGTTTGGTCTCGTTAACCAAATTGCAATATCATTATTGAAGAAGTAAGAAAGTGGATAAACATGTAATTAAAACGGATGTTCAATTCTTTTTGTACTTGTTTTAAGCAACTCTGTACTATAGATTGATAAATACTACTTTTACGCAAGTTAATGGATAAAAATAGTCACATAATGGTAATGAAAGATTTGTGGAAAATAAAAGTGGATTATGCAATTTACTGGTAGTAGTATGAGCGGAGCCTAGACTGGAGATGAAAAAAAAGAATACAATAAGTAAGTGATAATTTAGTTAATTAGTAAGGTAATCAGTAATGCTTATCACTAATATTAATCAGTAAGTTAGTCAGTAATAATAATGACAGATCGTCCTTGTAAATTAATCAGCAAGCGATAATTAAGTTGATCAGTAGTAAATTAATCGGAGAGGCGGTGGTGCGGGCGATCTTCTGTGGCGCTGTTTGATTTCAGGGGCTAGGAGGCTAAAAACTGGATGGAGAAGATACCCACGCCAGGAAATTAATAAATAATTTCGAAAAAATCTAGTAGATTAGCATGCACTCGTCTTCTGACGGCAGGTCTTTCCCCATTCAGTTTTTTTTTTCTCATCCGTACCTTATGGTCTCCTTTCCGCGGCTTGGATGCGATGAGGAGACCATCAGGGGTGAATGCCAGAATTCGAAAGGTTAGAATGCGGTAGGATGTAGGTGTTGTAATGGCTTAAAGGCCTTCAGCCTAGACACAGAGTTGTAGTTACAAGAAATGCAATTATGTATAAATGTGTAATAATTACCTATTAAATGAAAAAAACATTTATTTTCAAAATTTGGAATGTATTTGCATATGAAATAAAATGCATAACATTTTCCACCGGAAATAGGGTATCGGAACCAGTGAATTTTCATCAGTCACTACTTTTCTTTTCCAAAATTTGTCAAACTACTTATCAATAATTGATTTCTTTCCCTGTTTCAGGTAAGTGTGCAGATATACGAGTTAAGCAGCGTACCGTAAGTCATTTAATTATGCTTTTATCTACGAAGTAATGTTAAAGTTAAGAATTTATGACATTCGTAAATTTAAATGCAGAAATCAAACGGCAATTAAGGGAAAATTCGACTTCCTAAATTTTCTAATGCAGTGTGGAATAAGATAATAGTGAAGAACTAGTGTAAAAAATTTATAACCACACACAAAAATAAATTAATAATATAAGAGCGAAGGAAAGTATTCTGCAGCGATGGCTCTCGATAAAATAAGCTTCTCAAAATGTACGCAACATTGAGAGAACTCAAATTTATAAAACATAATGAAGTGAAAATTTTGTGTATTTTTAGAATGACCTGAGTTTATACTTATTAATGTTAATTAATTAGCAATAACAATAATTATGATAATACTCACAAATACCAAACTTTTATTCGGATTGAAAGGGAATAACGAAGACTGCTTAGATCAGGTATTAAGAGCATATTATGACAAAGAGGTTCTAAAAATGTCCTACAGACGACAAATGATCTATTGACAGGAATGGGTAGAAACAATTGATCATCTCGTCTCAGCTTGTGTAATTCTTGCAAAAACAGAATACATTCAAAATGCACGATAAGATTCCCTGTGGTTATCTCTTCTGGCCAAACTGTAACGCTCTCTAAGTTCAATACTCCAAGTGGTGTGAACACTCATCAGACCTGCGACTTCCGTTGGACTGCACAAATAAATCCATATTCATCGCACGGTAGCAAGTATAACTCGCCGTTTACTTTATTCTTCTAGATCTGGGAAAATATCGTCCTATACTAGTAGAATGTTGCGTGCAATGTCACACCAAAGTTGTAACAAGAAGGCAGAGAAACGTCTTAAAAACAGAGAGTTTAGGAAATTCAGATCAGGATATGTGTGTATAAAACACAACGACGTACCAATAGGTGTAGATGCTCTGGGATTTGTTCATAAAAGAATAATCATAATCGAGCGAATTGGCACTATAGTAGTATTAGGAATGAGTTCCAATAAGACGGTTTCCAAGCTGAGATCACACAATCGCAAAAATGATAGATTATCAAAATGCTAATTCACCAAGTGTAATCCGTACTTATGCTTCCATGGTCCTTCAAGCAGCAACGTCCTCTCTTTTTGGTCACGTTACACCCGACCTTAATCCCCCCTCGCTGTCGTCCTCGCTATAGGTCTCGCTTATATCTAAGCACGCTCCCTGCCCTCGGTTACCCACGACGTCTCATCCTCGTGTATACTCCTCGTACTCCCTCTCACCGTTACTTTCTACATCGCTCCCCTTCCCCCGCACAGCGACTTTCGTAATTACTCATTGCACAGGAAACCCTGAAATGACAAATGTGGGAGAGCAAAGGGAAATTGGACAGT
>JAHLJT010008446.1:268374481-268402474 GCA_031308135.1 Acheta domesticus
CTTGCTACCCCAAGACTATCCAAATATAGCATTTATTTAATAAAAACGATAGCGATAAGACTGTTGTCATGGTTGCCAATAATAGTTGCATTTATTAAAAGTATACAGGGGTATTTAAAATTGTCCTGGGATCTCGGAATGTTAACTGGATTATGATATGATAAGTTGTTTATAAATCCCCTTCTTACAAAATCGAAAGCGAATTTTCGCCAGCGAAGAAAAATAACGCGTCCCATAGTGACAAAAAACGATACACAGCTAGAGACCGCAAGCTCCATCCTTCGAAAGAACGAAGGTCCCAGGAACTAAAGCGATGACCTTAGACGTTGGTGTGCTTGTATTGGATTGGATTGTATAAAACATTGAATTCTATTGTAATGCAATGTTTTATAAGCCTCTGACACTTCGCATTCCCAATAAAATCTTTCTTTGATAATTCATAATGACGATTTGGAAATTTCTTTTCGCAGAAATGGCATCATCAGGGATCATCCTATATCGCGGGTCGTCAGGCAATTTTGAATCACTCTACACACTATCTAAAATACAAAAAAATATTCAACCTCAATACATTACAAACTTTTCAGCCATCCTAAATATAATCCAACTCGAAATCCGGCACATAACACCCACCCCTCAATTGGGCTTCAACCCCCCAATCCCGCCACCCTTGTTCACCTTCCCGGTCCTCTCGTGCGTCGCGCCCACTCCATCTCCGTTGGCCACCGTTGGAGGCACGATGTTCCGTTACCTCGGAGCAGCAAAACGCAACGCGCCGGGTCGCGTCCATCAGGAGCCTCGGCCGCCGCGGCGCGGCTCGCGGGCGTTGGGTGGGCACGCCGGAATCCGGACGCCTTCGCGACGTGGTGTGAAAGGGCGGCGGCAGCGCCGAAGAAAGCGCGGCCCAAATGGAAGGTCGCGGCGGCGCGGCGCAGCAGGCTCCCCGGGGCCGGAGGAAGGGGGAGGGGGTGGGGGGAGCGGGAGGGGCGGGGTGAAGAGGAGAAGTGCGGCGTCGGGTCCAGCGGGCCGTGTGCCGGACACTGGCCGCCGTATATTACATCTGAGCCGTTAGCCCTGTTTTAAAACACAGAGGATATTAAGAAATGCTACTGTAGGACTCAGCCCATGATATAGGACCTCTCTGCGCGTTTCGGTCTTTTTATGGAGCAGAAATTTCCAGTTTTATCCCCCGCCGCGCCGCGCCCCGCCCCCGTCCCCCCCCCCGCCTTCTTCACCCTGCCCGCCCGCCGCCTGCGCCCTGGCGCCGTCCGTCGATGGCGACTATTTTTTCTCGGCAAAAAATATATCGCGGCCGCAGTCCTTGTTCCCCGGCGGCGCGACGCGGGCGGGGCGGGGCGGGGCGGGGAGGGATGGGGAGGACCGGGGCGGGGAAGAGGCCGCCGGAAGAGAGAGCGGGGGCTGCGGCTGCGCCCCGGAGCCACTTCCGCTCCGTAGCAAAAGGGGGCGTGGGCGGAGCGACTGCAGGCGGAGGCGGGGTCGCGGCGTGCAGGCCGGCGAAATGAGGCAACGGGAACCGACGACGTGGAGGGGGGTGCTGGATGGGGGCGAAAGAGATAGGGGAGTGCCGGGTGGGTTGGTAGGCGGGGAGGGGAGGTATCTGGATGGGTGGAGAAGTGAGAGAAAGGGAGACGAGGGTGCTCAGCGAGGAAGAATGGCGGGGAAGATGGCGAGGAAAGATGGCGTGGAAGGATGGCAAAGAAGGGTGACGAAGAAGGGTGGCGAAGAAGGGTGGCGAGGAATGGTGGCGAGGAAGGATGGCAGAGAAGGTTGGCAGAGAAGGTTGGCAGAGTGGGGTGGCGGGGTGGCCGGGTGACGGGGATTCGAGGATGGTGTGGCGATATGAAGCGAGGAGAAGATAGAGGGAAGTAGAAGGGAAATGGGAGGGGCGGTTGGAATGGGACGGTTGGTGGCTAGGAAGTGGCGGGGGGAAGGCAGAGATGGGTAAATACGAGACAGAAAGGTGGCGGGTAAGGCATAGAATAGGATAAGGGAGAAGAGGGTGAGGCGGAGGTGAAAAAAGGTGCCATTGAGGTGTGTAGGCATGAAGAGGTAGAGATGAAAAAAGGTAATTCGGGGATAGTGCGGGGGGGATGCGAGTAGGTGCATGTGAGGCGAGACGCGTAGGTTGAGTTCTCGAGGGTCAGCAGGTGGCGGGAACAAGGTGCTCCGGTCGAGATATTTTGAAACGCATCACGATTCCGTGGTGGGTGACAAAGACAAGAGTAGTCTACTATTACCGAAAGGACGAATCTCTCGGAAAAAAATGGAGAAGGAAATTGAGAGTAGTCAGCAGAAAGCATTTATTTAGCTTACATAAATAATGTTCAGATAAACAGTCAGTTAATTATATCTGATCTTTTAGGTACATTGCAGTATTTTTTTAGAAGCCTATAGACATTCCTTTAAAGGGCGAAGTTATTTTTACTCCCAGGTGTAAGCCGATTATGAAGGGGAATCTCCAGAACGTACACCACCACGACGTCTCAGTTTAGATTGAGGTGATGAGACGGAAAAGGAAGGGATGATCATGATCGGTCCTTCACCGGCTGAATAATGTGCTGCTCCTACCACCATACGAATGTGATCAGGAAACTAATGATATCACCGAACTGAATTCCAGAACAAAATCGCTGATGTTAGTCACATTAAACAAATTTCTGATACCTGATCGGGACCAAACAAACCGCGACATTGATACTGGATTGTAGGACTAATGACTTTACGGTTGCAATGACTGATGTTAGTTTATTGCAGCACACAGAAATACATTTTCGACATTAAATATGCCGGTACGTTGAAACGTTGCAGATATTGATACGACACGAATATCGTTGCCAATCCTTATTTGGAAAGCAGAACATGACCGGCGACAACGGGAATCGTACAGAACTGAAAGTTGGAGAAAACAACCAATTGAGATTGGATGATGCACAAGAAAAGTGCCATCTCAAAAGTTCTTATTTTGCAAGGAGAACATTTTTAAATGAAAGGAGCCGTTTACATCGGAAAATCCGAAGTATTTTAATGTATCTCGGCTCTTTTATGAATTATCTTTGTGAAATTTATATTAAATAAAACGTCCTATTTTATAAATATATAGCTTTACTTAACTAAAAAATGACGATCTTTGAGATGTGCCACTTTTCTTAAACACCAAAAGCAAGGCAACAAAAAATATCAAGTATTCACGACACGTATGAAGAAAGTTAACTAACTAAATTATTACTACACTGGGGAGTCTTACTACATTAGGAGAAATACCTCTCTGAAGTCCGGAACCAAGAGGACAATGAATGTTCTAGTCGGGTAAATAAGGAAGAAGGTAAAAGCTTTCGTTACTCGTGTTAATGTCGTTCGATTGAATTAAGTTCAATACAATTCTATTAAATTCAATAGTGCCTTATTTTATGTGTCGAGCAGTCTTGCTCTTCCGTCTGGACATCAACTTTCGCAATGCCTCCTTTCGCTATCTAGAAGAGAAAGAAGGTATTACTCGAGCGACGAAACGGGCGATGAGAATTCAGCTTCATGTTATACAGCAGAAATGCTCGTGAAAAACAACAATATAAAATACTAATTTCCAAGGATTTTGCACATGTTTCTTCCACGATCATAAATCAATCATTTTAAGGATAATTAAAAGTCGGTACATGAAAATTATTCTTTCAAGTGTTATGTATATTATTGACCAGAGATGGACGGACAGATGCAAAGATCGAGGCTGTCAGACAGACAGATAGATGCAGAGATAGAGGCAGACAGTCGGACAGACAAACACATGCTTTGCCGTCAATAGATTTTTTGGTATCAACGAACCACAAAACATGCTAGAGGAAGAACACAATTTACTACATATAGAAAAAGATTTATCCATTTTTTCGTCCGCTGGGCCCTACTACAAGAGTTTTCCCCGCTAAAAAAATAGCCAATTTCCGGCGCACGATTATAATACTTTCTCATTATTACGAACGTATTAAGGTGTGAAAGTAAAAGAGAATCAAAGGTGAGGCGGTGAGAACCAAATGTGTCGGACACATGTACGTGTATAGTGACTTGATTTCTTTTGATTTGATTTATTTTCGTCACAAACATACAGCCATACAGTAAAATGAGGGAGAAGTATATGCGGATAGAGTGTAAATGTGCATTTGGAACTAACACATACATATTAAATGTAACAGATTGCATAGCAATAGACATTAATAGAGGTTTATCTGTAGATGAAGATTGAAAAGTAGAAGAAGAAATCTAAGAGTAGGCGAACGTAAATCGCATGGTCCGTAGACGGCAAAAGAGAATAGAAAGAAGGTCCTTAATTTACGTAATGAATTTACGAGCTGAGTAGAGATTTCCTCTGCTTTGTTATGTTTCACAACTCTAATCCTCCTAGCTCACTAATTACGCAAAGCAAAGCTGAGTAGAAATGAACATCTCCTTTACCTTGTAAGGTTGTCCTAACGTCAATCCGACTTCCTTGCTAACGGCGAAACATTAGGGGAGACAAGGGCTGCTTGGAGCTGGTTCACAGATTTCAATTCTCTCACAAAACTCTTGTTTAGTTTTGACAGGTTTGATTTTATCAAATGTAAACTACATTTCTTTGGTTACCTTATGGAATTGTTTTATTCGCGAAGAAAATCAAGTCAAGATGTGCGCCAACCAACTTGACTTGTGTCGTTTGTTGGCACAAGCCTTCCGGTGGGTTGCCACACTACTTTTGTGAGAATGTGCAGAAATTAATGACAAAACGAATTACTTTTCACTGTTTTATTCGCAGAAATAAATGCCGACAAGAACAGCATCGTTTGTCCTTGAGAATAGCATCACATTACTTCACAAGACTTCTGTAGGTTCGAATTTTAAAAATACGTATTTAAAAATTAGTTTTTAATGTGAATTAATAAGTATTTTACCACTTTTAAATTAACAATGCTCCTTGTCTCTTTGGAACAATGAGTATGTAGCTTCATATTGTTTTATGGGCGGTTAAGAGAAGGTGCATATGTGATACGTGCAAGGCCAGGTAGCAGTCCACTACGTCAGTTGTGGCCATTTCAAATGTTTTCTAGTGGTGACTATCAGAATAAAAAATTATTTATTTCCCATTATATTATGTGTAAAGAATAAGCAGAAAACATAGTATTATTGGCATTGCAAAAAAATGTAACATGATGGTTAATTTTTTAATATTTTTTGGTGTCCGATACGTTGGGGGGAGGGGGGCGGTAGAATATCGATTGGCCATTGCTCAGTCAAGTATCTGAACACTAAAAACGTTTTTTTGCCGTTTTTAAGTAGCATCTACTGAAAAAAATCATTGGTTCGAAATAAAGTAATAAAAAAATAGAACAAATCAAGTGTTCCATTTTTAGGCACGGTATCTATTCCCAAAGAGGCATGCGAATTCCGCTATGCATTTCATACAGTGAATTTATTAGTAAAAGAATATGGAAAAAAACTACAAAAATCCTAATAGTGGCCACTATCCTAATCTAGATGTGACAATCTAGATGTGAATAAAATTTCAGAAAAATAGTTTAATTCTGTGTAGGTGGTTAGCAGATGGGATGGGGCTTATTGGTACTAGTGCAAACCAATCACAACTGAAAACTGCCAACAAGCTGCAAATGGGATTTCTGATTAAAGATGGCCGTAGAAATGACAAGGGAACTCAAAACTAATAAACTGATACACGAAAATTAAGAGCTTGGTTGAAGGTTTCAGCTGAAAAAAGAGAGCGATATATCCACTTTAAATTGAAAATAGCAAATAACGTTACAAACAGTTCTCGTGACAGATTTGCAGATATATGAACCGACACAGACCCATAAAGTAATTAAAAACGAAAATCATAATAAAATAAAATATACGGAAAGTAGTCTAATTATGAATTAACACAAATATATTTTACAGATGATAAAATATTTACGTTAATTTCACCACGAAATGAATTATAAAGAACTTACATACATATCACCTACTTCTTGAAACTGTGTGATACGACTTAACATCCTCCCTCCATATCAAAGTGCTGTATAATTTCAGAAGCTCCCTACAGGATAGTTATGTGTAGATTAAAATATTGAAATATATGTAATGGGAATGAGGGACCAGTATCATGAATGAGAGCGAGAGTAATGAGGACAGGGATCACAGGCGAATGCCTAGATGTGACGCAAGTGGGAGGCGGCAGGAGACAAAATCGGACGAAACAAAATCGGACGAAACAAAACCGGTGAGACAAAATCAGATGAGAAAAAATCGGACAAGAGAAAATCGGACAAGACAAAATCAGACAAGACAAAATCGGAGAAGACAAAATCGGACGAGACAAGATCGTACGAGACAAAATCGGCTGAGACGAAAAATCGGAAAAAACAAAATCCGACGAGACAAAATCGGCCGAGACAAGATCGAACGAGACAAGATCGGACGAAACAAAATCGGCCGAGACAAAATCCAACGAGACAACACCGGACGAGACGGTATGACGCGGGACGGGACGTGACAGAAAGGGTGGGAGGCAGAGCGTGGGAGAACGGCGCCGAGAGGGCCGGGTGGTCGCAGAGGACGAGGTGTCGAGGGGGGCGTGGTTGCGCCGCGCGGCGCCCGCCGCCAGGCGCTACACGATTAATCGGCTTAGCGCGGTGCCCGAGCGCCTCGCCCTGGGGCTGATTTAGCGGATTTCCCAAAAAGCGGGGCGCAAATGCGTCGCTCCTCGGGACTACACGGCATCGGCGTGTTGCGTCTTCTCCACTCTCCTCGCAGCTCACAGTCGCGACCGGCGAAATCAGGGCCTGGGTGACGCAGACGATATAAGGCGGGGAAGATACGGGAAGTAATTAGTTGATTGTTCGTGATTCCGGGCGCGTCAATAATTTGGTCCCGTAAGTGTAGTGTGTGGCTTTTCCTCGGGAGGGGTCAGTGATCTTTCCCCACTGGATGGCGAGATCCGGCGCCCAATTACCGACGAATAGCGGGGTTTCTCCTATCAGGTATCTCCCACCAGAGGGACACCACCTCAGCCGGGACAAGCTGTAAGCTCCCGACCGGTCTCCCGGCATGTGTGGTAGTGTAGTGCATGTTAGTGTAAGTGTGTGCGTAAGAGGGGAGGATAGGAGAAGGAAGAGGAAGGAAAGTTCATGCGCGGTCCGTGGCCCGTTTGTTAGGGTACTGCTCCGGCATTCGCCCGGTATTGATTGGAGAAACCATGGAGAACTTCCGATCAGAGCAGCCGGTTGATAGAATCCTCCTCGAGACAGCGACTGAACTCGACTTAACTGACAAGCTTGTGTCGAAAATCCTGCCGCCGTTGGGACTCGAACCTAGGACCTCCCGATCAGAGGGACTGCAGTGACATCACTTGATGCGCCATCTCTCCCGGTGGTACGAGATGTCGGTGAAGGCGGTTGTGTGGGAATAAATGTGGGCGTGAGTGAAGGTAGGAACGAGCACATGAGCATGGAGTGAGCTGAAACACGTGCGGGCGAATGCGTGAATGAAAGCTTGGGTAGATTGATTGATTGATTGATCGATCCAAGCGCGACAGCTTCTAAGGTCATTATTCCCGTAAGTGTAGTGCGTGAGGTTTTCTAGTGATATGGCAGTGATCTTCCTCTGCTGGATAGTGAGAGTCGGCACTGTCCTACACGTCGGCTACAGTTTTCCCGCAACAAGGTATCTCCCACCAACGAGGTACTGCACCAGCCGGGACAAGCTCTAAACTTCCGACTGATCTCCCGGCATATGTGGTAGTGATGTGCTTATAAGTGTGTAAATAAAGGGCGAGGATAGGACAAGGAAGAGGAAGGATAGTGCGCGCGGTCCCTGATGCATTTGTTAGGGCCCGACTCCGGCATTCGCCTGCTGTTAATGCAGAAACAACCGAAAATTATCCGTCAGAGCAGTCGGTCGCTAAAATTTTCCTCCAGCCAACGTCTTAATTCGAACTACTTGTGTAGAATATCCTGCCACCGTCGAGACTCGAATCCTAAGATCTCCCGGTCACAGGCACTGCAGTGACATCAGTTGATGCCTGCCCTAAGCCATCTAAGCCGGTAAGCTTGGGTGGAGGCGTGAGGCGAGAACGAAGGCGTGAGAGGTGGCGGGATCGGTGGCTGAGACAAGGGTGCGGGAGGCGGTGCGTCCAGAGGCTGTGACCAACGGAATTACATCGCAGGCCGGATGCCGCCCGGGCTCAGAGACCCGTCCGGGGCAGAGAAGGCCTCAGTGAGCGAGGCTTGGGTGGGCACGTCAGCCCGCGCTCCTCATCGACGTGTGATCGAACGTCGAGAGAGAGAATCGCGGGGGCGGGTCGATGTGGACGAATACGCTCCGCGACGGCCAGTGGGCAGTCAAGCAAACACGCGGCGCGGGCCGGGAAGCGGGGTGACAGATGGGCCCAGCGGACGCGAAAAGAGGGCGACAGGCGCTGTAGGGAGGCGAGGGTGGCGGCGACGTGGGAGAGGCGGGGCTGGCAGGGAGGTGGAAAGCGTGGGGTGGGGGTTGTGAGGATGCCGAAATTGGGGGAGTGGTGAGAGCGCCAGAGACGGTATCGTGCTGCGAGGTTGGTGAAGAATTGAAGGTCGCGAGGGCGGAGAGGGGAATACCCGGGCAGCATGGGTGGGATGGGAGCGGTGGGGGCGGAGTGGGCGGAACGGGGGCGGTCGAAGTGGCGTGGGCGGGACGGGGGCGGTGGAGGCGTCGTGGGCGAGACGGAGGCGGTGGAGGCGGCGTGGGCGGGACGGGGGCGGTGGACGCGGCGTGGGCGGGAAGGGGCGGCGGCGTGAGCAGGAGGGGGCTATGGAGGCGACGTGGGCGGGACGGGGGCGGTGGCGGCGGCGTGGGCGAGACGGGGGCGGTGGAGGAGGTGAGGGCGACGGGTGGGGTCGGTGGGAATTGTGGAGGCGGCGAGGGTGGCGGGACTGGGGCGGTGAGGACGGTGGACGTGGCGGTGGGAGGCGGAAACGGGGGGAGGCGAAGTGGAGGTCTTCGAGCAGTGAAAGGTCCTCCGTGCGGCCGCTCCATGGTGTTGAAAAAGATTATCGACTTTCTTTCCTTCGAGAGAACTTACTCCAGACCTAGAAATGCTGGGGAGCGTTTAGTACTATTTCGCAACAGCAAAACTCAAGTTGCCTAAGTAATATTGAAACATTTTTCAGTACAGTTTCTAATTTACTTATATACTTACTATTTCCTATTTTAGGTACAAGAGAAGAATTAATTCATTGCGGCAGTGAACTTTTAATTTTACATACTGAGTACACAGATTGTGAAAATCAGGTTAATTCGTGATTCTGTGAACAAATAACCGTGATCGGTTTTGTATTGTCTTAGGTTTACTTTTGCAGATTTGAAGAAAAAATATTTTCTCTTTCATTTTACGTATTCCAATTTTTTGCGCATTTTTGTCCGCTTGTTTATTTTCAATTTTTTCGCTGTGTCTGTGTTGAGTTTGTAATGGTAATTTCTGCAGTATCCATCATTTGAATGTTGTTTGCACAATGTGCGTAAACGCAAGGCACGGAAATGGATTTCTTCAATAAAATGAGTTAAAGATGCGGACATTACAACGTTATGCAGGGCGGTTAGGAAGACATGTTACAAATTTGTAGAGCATGAGGGCGTGGAATCAAAAATGTTTCTGTTTTTTAATGAATATATGGTGGGAAGTATAATTTAATAAATCACACGTCTTTTTTTTCATTGTATTCTGATTATAAGCAACCATCCTGCATTGGTAATTGGGAGATACAGGGATATCAGCGCACGCACTGCTCACTTGCAATTATAATATGCGGATGTCTTTATTTTCTCAGGTTTGACTCCAAAAATTCCTCGAAATGAAGGTGAAATTTTATGCTCGTGTGATACTAGCAACAACGATGCAGATGCTGTTGCACCATCTTGAAAATATCGGTTGATGTTTTATACAAACAAGTTGAAGTAAATATCTCCCGATCAGAGGCGCGATATCAATAATTCCACTTTGTTACTCCGTTGAATGATGTTCCTTATCGTATGTTCATCGGCAAACTGTGATTATCATCTCACCCAAGATATCTTAGATGTTTGTAACATTTGTTTTGAACCAATGGTTCATGTTTCAAAAAATTCGCTAACGTAAAGGACAAGTAAAGAAGGTCAATACAAGTTTGCGTCAGCATTACCTCGGTGGGTTTGACGCCAAGTCTTGTAAAAAATGCATCTCATCCCTTTCTACGTGTCACGCCAGCACGCAGTCCAGTCGCATAGGTTGTCACCATTTCTGGCTAAAATAGTCATGCGCATCTCACCGCCAGAATTATTGGAGGAGTCACCAAAGAGCGGCAGATTTAAAGAGGAGCACAAAGATACCAGAAAATTTATGTATTTATTTCTCAAAAACAGTAAAAACTGTATATGACGTGTGGGCAAAGAAATATATCTGCGCACGTTTTCTTGAGGGCAAAAAAAGAAAAAAAAAACAAAAAAAACGAAAACTGAATTTAGAAAATAATTATTTTAGAAAAATAAAAATATTTGAAAAATATTTTGTAAATTAATAATTAATAAATTAATATTAATAAATAATATAAATTAATTAATAATAAATTACACAGGCACACAAAAAATGGTGTCAGACCAAAAGACTTGACACAAGTTTCTCTTAGTACTTCGACGCGCTTCGACGATCACAAAAAATACAATTTCGCTATGTTTTTTCACTATGGTTTATGGTGGCGCAATTCTGGCTTCAGATTCGGATGCGGGACGTCGAAATACATAGAGAAATATTTGTCAAGTCTTTGGGTCTGACAACTTTTTTGTATGCCTGCGTTATTATTTCAGCCATGATGACTGCACCTCGCCGTAATGTTTGTCATGATATTGACGGATGGAGCATCAATTAATTTTATCGCCGTTGCTAGCCATTCTAATCTCAAGTTTTCAAAGATGAAATTCCTCCATCCAAATTCTATCCCGCAAGACATGTGTACTAAAAACTATGCTCTAAAATGTACGTAATTATGTAATTAATGTATGTAATGTATGTAATTAATGTACTAAAAACTGCAGAATAGTCATAGACTAAGCCGATTAATAATGCTTCTAAGTACATTACTCAATGAGCTCGGAAATATAATAGCTGATTATCACAAACACATTTATCAAAACGAATTTTAGGAATTCTCTTTGTAACGTGAACAGCAAGCGTCATACTTGTAACTCCCCAATAGCTACCGATCACTTATGTACAGAAACATTCCAACCAGAAATAAAACACATACGCTTTGTAAAATATTTTCTGCGCGCTACTCAGCGGAGTCTGTGATGCGCACCATCGATCATTCGGACTATCGATCTCTCGTTGCCAACGGCCTGAATCCGTTTCTCGCTAAAATGGAATGAATAAAAAAGTGATGGAGCGTTGTAGCGGATACAGCAAGTGATGAAATATTTTTGTATACCCATGTCTCGTTAACTCAATGTTAATAATGTAATAATGTTTGAATGTTCTTTCGCTTACAATTCTAAAGAGATGTTAACACAACTTATGTGTAACTTGAGTGCTGTTCACGCCATCACAAAAAATACAATTTTGCAATGGTTTTTGCGATTTAAAAAATGGAAGGTGGTGGCACAATTCTAGCTTCAGAATCGGATTGTGACTGTAATTGATTTCTCTACTCTAAGTACAAACAGTGAGCATTAGAGAAATTCAGGAAATAAATGTAACCTCGCTACCTCTGCACGTTATCTTGAGTTCAGTGGGAAACACAGTTATTCAAATAATCGTTTCCAAATTCTCGCGACAGTAAGTTGATTTCTTCACGAGGAAAGATACGATAAGAAAACATATCCGAAATATAGTTTATTTTCCTGTGCAAATAGTTTTTCATTACAAGGAAGCAAATATTTTCTTATCGATTATTTCCAAAAACGCTCGTTTCCACCTGTTTTCACAATACAACTCGTATGAGTTAGGGTAGGTATTCCAGAGCTCAAGAAAACGCGCTCTGCTTATAGTTTTTCCGTACATCACGCAGAGTTTTTAACACTTTTTGCCATTAAATAAACAATAAATAATTAACATTCTTAGAAAGATTTTTTAATGTATTAAAAAACTTAGGAGTAGGCAAATTATCATCGAAAATATCCAGGAGTTTGCAATGTATAAAATCACTTATCCTGTTTGCAGAGTTAAGGTAGTTTATAAGGTAAAAGCATCCCCACTCTAATCCTTTAAACTAAGATAAAGAATAAATCAAAATCTACTTAATTGTGCAAACTGTCTGAAAAAAAGATGTACACTGTGCTAGAAGTGTAGCTCCTTTTTTATTGGTGTTACATATAGAAATAAAAGTTAATTTCTAAAATAGAGAAACGATATTACTTTTTTCAAAGTTAACGACAAGTGTTATTTATAAGCTTATTTACGATCGTTAATTCACTGATAAAACAAAGAATTGTTTCTGATCTTATTATACATTTAATGTTTGCTACATTATAATGTGTTCTAATGTTTTGTCTCCACTTTTTCTTATTAATGAACAGAATTGCGTTTTATTGATATCTAACTGAAGTAATCCGGCGTTGCACGAGTATTTATTTATGGTCTGCTCCCTTCGTCCTGCCAGACTTTGCCCGGTCCCAGCCTTGTCTTGGCGCGACAATACCAGCAACAATACTGCCTCCAGGCAATAGTACCCTGCACAGCAGCTGTACAATAACACAAAATTTGGTTTAAATTCAAATTTCGAGGCTGCGAACCCTAAATCGTTTTCCACGGCTTGTTAGGTAAAGTGATCATGTAAAGTGATTATGTAAAATTTGAGAGCAATACATTTAGTGGTTCAAAAGAACATCCATGTTTATAAATTTAAGATATATATCAGGTGATATTACGAAAGATTACGAAAAATAATTTCAGAAAAAAACCGGTACTGTAATATGTCAATATCTTATGCCATTTTTATTTAAGTTGTTAATTATTACGTTTCGTATATCAAAAACAAGCTACTTTTAGTTTTTATGAGACAACTTCATACGTACATATTTGAATAACATTCCTTATTTTCTGGTTGATTTACACTATGTTTACTAATATATCCCCGCGTTGTTTGTTTTACTATTTGCATTTAAAATATCAGGATGTTTTGGAACTACTTTTCATAATTTTTTAGACTGTCAAATCTTTTCTTATAAGAAATTGTATTTTTGAATGCAGAGGAGGAAAGCGTATGATTCAGAATAGTTTGTGAAATAAAATCCAAAACTCGACCATGTCCAGTTTCCATTCAGCAAATGCTCAGATGGCCTCTTCTTTGAGTCTGAACAGAATCATAGCTTCAACGTGCACACGCTTTGCTGACCTCTCCTTTTGTTGGGTGAAATAGTAGAGCCGGAAATGTGTGGGAGGTTCTTTGGTTGGCAATAAAATAAAATTAATTCTATAGTTTGTTTACCGATGCAAATAAGTACTACTAAGGAGCGAACAGTTCTAGTTTTAAAATAATTATAATCGCGTGAGATATGAATTCTGGAGCTTAAAAACCCTAAGCAGCTTATACCTCTCCTCCATAAGTCGCAACAAGTTGTTTACCGTTTTGTCGACGAAATAAAATGAATAAAAGGAAATACAGGTTTGGATTTTCATTATGTAATTCCTCGTGTTATCTAAATATTACTTTTTACTATAGTATTTAATTTTCTTTTCTTTTTTGAGAAGAAAACAATATTAAAAATTAAATGTAAATTTGGTTAAAAAATATTTCTCGTTTGCATCAACAGCATTGTACTCAGCGCTCTGTGATTTCTGCAGCGAAGAATCCATAAATACTTTTTGTACACTCACTTCCACGTCTACTATTAGACATATCACAATCTGTTTATTATTTTCAAAATAGAACGTTTCCAGCTTATGCCATTAAAAAAGCTACCACGAACTTAGCCAAACGAAAGTAATGTAATGAAACTCGCAATGAACGACTTTTATTACAGATGATATCACCTCGTATCGAAATATATTAATGCAATAGTTTTATTTTTCATATTCAGTTGAAAACCTTCGTTTATATTAAATACGGTTATATTTGCTTATAATATTCTTGGGCATCCGAAGATACAGCACATAAATTTGAAGTTGGAGAACCTTAAATAGAAACGTTTCTAGATGTCCACCATGACACTTCAACTCGAATTACAACCAGCAACACAAATATCAGCAATAACTACTTCCAGTCGATATTTTTTCTGAAATTGTTAGTATTTAAAACTATTCAGTTTTTGCCTAGTCTATGAATTTCCCATTCTGATAAAACGCTCTCCCCAAAACCTTGTACTTATTGTTCCAAATAGCTACTATGTTACTGTTCCTAAATATATTACATATTCGTATTGTTTGCCACGCCAGTGATGGTGTTTCGGCTAAAGGTATTTCTACTTGTTCAGAGCAACATAAACCATTCGTGGCTAATGTATATTTTGTAGTAGATAAGTTAAATATGGTTTGATATAATCTATAGCATTTTTTCCTTTAATTACAGGTACATTAGGGTATCTAAATAGAACATTAATTGGGAAGTTGGAAGCAGTTCTTTTTCCTTACATGTTAAGGGATAAGCTCTACATTCAACAATGAAATTTAAAAAAGACTGCTAACTTTGTTGAGAATTAGCTCCTTATTTATTAAGTACGTGTAATAATCGACATACGTTTTGTCAGAAATTTGTCGGTATTAATACAGCATTTTGAGTAAAGAACGGGATAGGACTTTGTTTTGCATCCGGAATAAATGTTTTTCTCCTTCATTAAAGTCAAATGCGGGTACCATTGCATTTAATTACATAACAGTGATATAATTGAAGTTGAAAGTTATCTTGGAGACTGGTTGACGCCATCTTTTGAGACTGACGCATCTGGTTGTGCTCTTGATTTTTTTAGATTTATCTACTATTTTTAGCGATCTGACTGCATTTTGCGTGTTTAAGTGCTTTCATTACTTGTTGCAGGTTAGCTGGAAATATAAATTTGGCTGGTTTTTTGCTCTAACAAAGACGAACCAACAGCTAACGAATTTTAAATATTACTGAACCTTAACGAACTTCAGAATTACGAGTTGGTGATCAAGTGTCAACATCTATAAACAGAGCAGTTTATTTTCGATTTTATATCACTGTTTTAACTTAATTACTGAAATATTTATTCTATTTTTGTGTCGAGTGACTATTCAGTTTATTTTATTTTTGTGGCGAGTGATTATTCAGTTAATTTGAACGTTACGAGGAGGGTGTATCGTGTAGTTTTGAATTTGTTTCAAATCTTATTCAATATTTTGAAGACAAATTTCAGCTAATATCTTTATCTATTTACGGTAAAGTATAGTCGACATTGTATTAAACAGTTGCAGCTTAAGTGAACGAAAATACGTAACCGCATTGCCAAATTTCGTAAGTACTAGCTTTCAATAGATTTTGTAGTTAGCATACCTTCTCTTTCTTGTATCGAATCTTAATTTTTAATTTATCGAATACACATAAATCTTACACTTTTAAAATATTAAGCTAGGTGACTGTTGCTTTATCTGAGTTTTCTTGTATTTATTCCAATTTTATCACGTACTTTAACACGCATTCGTGACATGGCTACTGTTCGTTCTACTCTTTTTACTCTCTACACCCTCAAAGCCGACCTTCTGAAAGCCTTCACACACGTAAACAGTAATTTAGATAAACATATCCGAAGGCTGGAAGAGGTCGTTCTCTACAATGACGGTTGGGCACAAGTAGGCAACACTGCGAATTTTCCCAACCGTGCACCCGTGACTGCACATAAGACACAGACACCACATCCAGTCGCAATTCAAAACAGATTTAGTGTTTTAGATTATGAAACACATTTTCCTCGCCTTCCTGATCCTCACAACCCTTCCCTTCCATCGACAAATACATGCACAAACCAACGCAAACAGGCTAGGAAGCGTGTCAAAACCAAAACACGTAATGCTTCGCATCCTAGCCCACTTGAAAACAAAGCCATTCCTACTGAGCCTAAAAACAGGTACTTATTTTAGCTGACAGCCATGGTCGCCATCTTTCCTCCATTCTCAGTAGGAAGTTACCCCCCAACTACTCAGTCTCGTCAATTTTTAAACCTAACGGGAGGTTTGCAGACGTGACTGCAGAGTTGGACACTCACACGAAGACAATGACCAATCAGGACACAGTCTTTATCATCGGAGGGCAGAATGACATTAATTTGGCGGTAACTTTACACCAGAACAACATGTAAACAAATTACAATGTGCCGCCCAAAATACTAACATTGTAGTCTCGACTCTGCCCTTCTGGTACAACAGGCCAACACTCTGCAGCGAGATTAAGCACGCAAACCAACAACTAAAACGGCAACTGAGAGAAACAGATGTAACACTTTTTGAAATGAATTTCCTCTCAGTAAAACACTTCACCCGGCACGGTCTCCACATGAACCTTGCTGGAAAACATGCAGTCGGTGAAAAGCTTGCACAATACATCATCAACTCCAGTCCTACGCAGCCTCCTGCCAAAAATCCATCCCTTTCACCTTCCTTACGTTCCCCACCCCCCATCCTTTTTCTGAACCCTCTTACCCCCTCCTGTGAACCTACTCCCGTTTCTTCCATTCCCACTACCAATGACGCCTCTATTTCCTCACAACCTGTGACTGCTGGGACACATTACAACCTTCGACCACGCACTCGAGGTAAAAATGGAGTAAATATATAGCAACTACAGTCAGATGCAGCAGAAAAACATTCGTGTAGGTACTTGCAAAAAATAAAGATATTCCACCATCATGTTCAATCCCTTTCAAATAAAACTGAGTTTATCGAGGCAGCTCTACAGACCGATTTAAATCAAATGGATGTTCTTTGCTTTACAGAACATTGGTTATCTCCTAATGAACTTAGCATTTTCCAAATTCCAAACTTTTACCTCGTAGGCTATTATTGTAGAAAAAGAGAATATCTTAAAAGTCCGGCATATGGAGGTTCTTGTATTTACGTTAAAAAAAATATTGATTCTATCTCCTTGACGGAATTCAATGAGTATTCCGTTGAAAATGTTTTTGAAATTTCTGTTGTACATCTTCCTGTGCTAAAAATTATATTGCTTTGCATCTACAGGCCTCCAACAAAGAGAGCTGCAGATTACATTTTGTTCTTAGAAAAACTTGAGATAACACTAATCAAAGTCATCAATCGCTCTTGTGAATGCATTGTTGTATGTGGAGATTTTAACATTGATTTTCTGATCGAATCTTGCGAGAAAGAGCAGTTTCTCAACTTAATTAATTCCTTCAATTTAGATATTACAATAAAAGTACCTACACAGATCACAGTAAATCCAAAGAAGGCAATCGATCAAATTATAATTAACAAAACCACTACTCGACATGAAATTGAAACAAAAGATTTAGGATACAGTGACCACGATGCACAAATTCTTACCATTATACGAAATGCGAACAATGACACAATAAATAATACACGTATGAGTAGAGTGTTTTCTAAAAGTAAAATAAAATTATTCATTGATTACTTGCTGCAGGAGTCATGGGACGCGGTTTATAATACTATTGATACAAACGATAAATATTATTCTTTTTTTCAACGCTTTCATTTCATTTTAACACTTGCTTTCCTCTTCAGAAAAGAAAATTAAATATTTCACGCAAAAACAATTCTTGGATAACACAAGGGATTAGAACATCATGTAAAACCAAACGAGTTCTTTCTTTCATTTCTAAGCATCATAACGTATCTCAAGATTTCCTCCTGCACTTTAAAAAATACAAATCATTGTTAAGAAAAGTCATAAGGCAGGCTAAAATCATGAAACACGATCAGGATATTTTGAACTCAAATAACAAAACAAAATCAATGTGGGATATAGTAAAAAATGCGACCAAAACAACTAGAAACCTTGTAGAGAATGTTGTTTTAAAAGATAACGATAGAGATGTGAACGATCCGGCAACAGTGGCTAGTCTCTTTAACCAATACTTTTCGAGAATTGCTGTCAATCTCACTAAGGGTTTTCAACCACAAAATTCAACATCTTACGTTTCCCTAAAAATCTTAGACACTATGTTCGTTTCCGAAACCTCTTCCTATGAAATTCTCAAAATAATCGGTAAATTAAAAAATAAATATTCGGCCGGTTTAGATGAATTTCCGGATTGTTTTCTAAAGACGTGCGCGCCAGCCATTATACACCCGTTAACTCACATATTTAATGCATCCTTATGCACCGGAATTTTCCAGATATTTTTAAAACAGCTAAGATTAAGCCGCTCTTCAAAAAAGGCAACAAAAATGAAGTTCAAAATTATCGACCAATTTATCTTTTGTCAGTTTTTTCAAAAATATTAGAGAGACTTTGTTATGTGCGAATGGAAACATTTCTCAATAAACACGACGCGTTTTCAAATTGCCAACATGGATTCCGGAAATCAAAATCTACGGAAACAGCCATTTTTTCTTTCTTAAGGATGTTGCCTCATCATTGGATCAAAACGAAGCAACTATTGGAATATTTTTAGATCTTTCAAAAGCTTTTGACGTCATTGATCATAACATTTTACTTTCAAAATTACCTTCGTATGGAATCCGTGGTATTGCTCTAGATTGGCTATGTTCGTACCTTAAACAACGATCTCAGAGAGTAGAAATACCTTACTGGAATGATGGAACTTTATGTACACACCTTTCCGGTTCTTTGCCAATTGCACGTGGAGTCCCGCAAGGATCGATTTTAGGCCCTATTCTCTTCCTATTATACGTAAATGACATGCCCTTAGCGATTCGAAACGGAAGAACAGTTCTCTTTCCGGATGATACAAATATTCTTTGCAACAAAGAAACCGTAAATAGTACAATACCAGACGTTTCAAATTGGTTCCGTAATAACAAATTAAAAGTAAATGAAAATAAAACTGTTTCAATGCAGTTTTCCATATCAAATAAAAAATTCTGTACTCCATTGAAAATGAACGGTGTGCCATTGACTGATGTAAATGTAACAAAATTTTTAGGTCTATCAATTCAGTCAAACCTCAAATGGAATGCCCACTTAAATGAATTGAACACAAAATGAAGTTCATTATGCTACGCGTTCAGAATTCTTTCAAATTCCGTCAGCCTTCATACAGCTCGTTGTGTATATTTTGCCAATGTTCACTCCCGCCTGAGATATGGCATAATATTTGGGGAAACACATCTTATAGCTCACAGACTTTCAGATTACAAAAAAAATTGTACGAATAATAAGCAAATCCAACCCACGTGATTCTTGTACGTCACTCTTTATTAATCTAGGAATTTTACCATTACCTTGTCTCCTGATTTACGAATCAGTAGTTTTTGTCAAAAATGACTTACTTAAGGACGGGAATATATTTTCAGCAAACGCCGATGTCTATAAGTATAACACACGACGTAGTAATCATATTCACCAAGTGGCAGTATCAACAGCTCACTACAAAAAATTCACATACAATTCATGTACATTACTCTACAACACTTTGCCAGAAGACATTAAACGATTAAATTCAATAGAAAAGTTTAAGTCCCAAGTAAAATCTTTTCTGCTGCATGACTGTTTCTATACAATTCGAGACTATACCGAGCATCAAAAAGGAAAGTAGAATTAATTTTAACAATGATAGTTAATGTAATTATTTATCATTTGGACTGTATAATTCTAAAGAACCTGTAACAAGTATTGTACCACAGTTTCTGGGTTGATGGCCCCCATCTCGATCAGGTTTTTCGTCCAGTTTCCCTGATCCTTGAGCAAATGCTGAGATGGTCCCTTGTTTTGCTTCTGGACATAAATGTAACTTCATTATTTGTGCACGTCTTCTGAATTTCAGTGGGAAATATAGTTATTCAAATTATCGTTTTTCATATTATCGCGGCAAAAAGTATTATTCTTTCATGAAGAACATGAGGGTTCAGGGCAGGAATTTATAGCTAATTTACCTTTGAAAATATATTTTATTATATAGGAGCGAATATTTTGTCAACAAAACTCGAAAAAAAACCTCTCTTTTCTGTATTCAAAATTCAACTAGAATATGGTTTAGGATAGAGACCACAGAATTATGAAAACGTGCACAAAATTCACTTCTCCCCATAGCTCGTCATACGCGGTTTTTAACTGTTTTTTGACGTAAATAAATAAATAAATAAATAAATCTTTCGGAAGATAAGTCAAACTCCGGAAGTAGGGATTAAAGGACCCACGGGTGGTTAAAAAGTAAGACAGAAAAATATTACTTGTCAGCCGAGATACATGCACATTTTTTACTCTTATATTTAATTAATAATGTCCAGATAATTTAATGCATGGTTTCAGAAAAACTAATCATGTTTTGTTAAGCATTTTAGTTGGTAGAAGTCACCTTCAGCTGAATAAAATGCTGCCGAATAAAAAATCACTTAAAATGATTTCCAAAAATGTAATACGCATCCTGCTAAACAATAAATTAAGTACTCTGGCATAACGCTGCAATTAATTAAATATTTTTACAAAAAGGCTTCACAAATACTCCAATGTAATAAGATAGTATGCACACAGTATAACAGTTATTTACAAACGTACTAACAATATGAAAACAAATGTCTCACGGAACACGTGAATAGCAAATAATTAATGATGGGTTGCCTCATACTTGAGCCTTGCTGTTGCATGTCATTAGCTGTGTCATAAGCAGTGACACTCTATATATGATAATTGTTATCAATGTAAGTGTGCATTGCCTTTTCGTCCCACATAGTTTGGTTAATATTCTACCTCATAGTTTGCTCCCACATAGTTTGATTACTAGCTGAACAGCAGGAACAAGATCTTGCTGCCAACCGCCTGCAATATGACTGAAGGTACCTTCGTTCCAACAAAATAATTAAATAGTTACCGTATCCTTCTGAATGTCTTCGTCACATCCAGAGCACCAGTCCACGACAGCATCTATCATAGAAAATCGCATACATTACATAAAAACGGTTATTTTTCAATCGAGGTCGTTCCAATTTCCCTGCGGCTGAGAGATGCGGCCGTTCCTGTCGAGGCAGTGCGTGAGAGCATCAAAGCGAAATCGACCCTGCCTATTCCCAACCCCGCTCATCCCCATTTTCACAATTCAAACTACTACCGAAGAGATTGCCCAGGGAATCGACTGATGTCACTGCAGTTCCTCTGACTGGGAGGTCCTAGGTTCGAGTCCCGACGATGGCAGGATTCTTCACAATAGCTTGTCAGCTAGGTCGAATTAAATCGCTGATTGAAGGAGAATTCTAGGCTGCTCTGATCAGTAGTTTTCCGTGGTTCCTCCGATCAACACTAGGCGAATGTCGCAGCAGTACCCTAACGAACGGCCCACGGACCACGATTGATCTTTCCTTCCTCTTCCTTTTCCTATCCTCACCCCTTACACACACTTACACTAACATACACTACACTACCACACATACCGAGAGACAGGTCAGGAGCTTAGAGCTTGTCCTGGCTGGGGGGTTACCCCGCTGGTGATATTTTTTATTTATTTTATTTACGTCAAAAACAGTTTAAAACTGTGGGTGACGAGCTGTGCGGAGAAGTGAAATTTCGATAGAAATTGAGATAGAAATTTAGATAGAAAAACAGATACCTGGTTGGAGCAAACCCCGCTAGCCGACGGAAGGTCGGCCCCGGATGTCACCATACAGCGGAGGAAGACCACCGCCCCCTCCCGAGCAAATACACGCACTACATTTACGGGACCATAGTAGTTGACGCATCCGGAACCACTAACAATCAATCAATCAATTCACACTACGCTGCGTCCACAGTCCCCGATGTCGCGCCTCGTCCACGTTCGGCAATCCGCTCCGTCATCGACCCCACCCTTACCCCGTCTCGTCCCCGTTCCCCGCCACGCCTCATTGCTACTTCTCTTCGTCACTGCCCCGCACAGTGCTTTCCCTGTCCCGCGCTCACGTCGCCTGCTCCAGTCCCGGGTACACCTTTCTTCATCCTCTCCCTCACGGCCCCCGTCCACAGCTCACGCTTGCCTCATCCCTGGCCGTAATGCCCTCCGTCTCCGCTCCTGGCCCAAGTTCATCCCGCCTATCCTTGTCCTCATCACGGCTCGTCCCCGCCACGCCTTAACCCACTACTTGCCCTCGTTGCACATTCCCATCTCTCTCCGCCCAGCTCCTCCCCTACCCTCTCACTCATTTCACTTCCTTCTGACTCCGCCACGTCTCCCATGCCATCCTCTCCGTTCCCGGCCCCTGCCTCACGCTAACTCCAACTGACTTCGGCCTCGTCGCCGCACGCCTAGCACATTCTCTCCGTCCCATTTCCCCTCCGCGTTTACGCTAACCCAGTGGTGTCAAGGTTTTCTACTGGTGGCAGTGGCACGCGTAGTGGCACCGTAGCATGCCAGGAGCTTCTCTGTGCAACTAGCGTCGGGAAAGGGAACTATTAATAACCCCGCCGTTTTACAATAAGGATGGCGTTGTCTCTGGTGGCGGGCTAATGAACTGCGTGGAGGGACGATTTCGTCGTGGTACTCGTGCCACGGACTCCCGCTCGTGGCATCGACCTTGGCAACACTGCGCTAACCCGTGCTCACCCCGACGTCTCTCGTTCCGCACTACCTCGTCCCCGTCCGCGCTCCTTTCTGTTGCGCTCCGTCCCCTTCAACTATCCCCTGCGTCCTCGTGGCCCTTCCTCATTCGCACTCATTCCACTCGTCCTGACCACGCCTCATAGCCACCATTCCTCATCCTCATATCCAGGGGCGTGCGGTGATTACTTTTCATACTCCAGGTGCTAGCGGCCAACCAGCTTACCTCCTCCACCCCTGTACTCCAATTTATTTTGTTACCTGCGGTAATTATGCCAAGGCTGGTATTGGCCTACCGTTTTCAACTATCTGCGTTCTTTTCGAGTAACTGCCTCGTTGAAAAAGGTCTCCTTCAAATATCATCAATTATTACTTACAGGAAGTTATACTACATACAATTATTCCTGAATACCCTGAGATGAGTACGTTGTGCTATGCAAAAATTCGGGGATTCTAATGATCTGTTCACATGTGAGGCAGGACTTCCTTCCTCAGAAAAATTAATAATATGTCTACTGAAGATTGTGGTTCGCTCTCATTACAGCGAGAGAGAAATATGAGGCCAATAAGAAGTGAAGTGAAGTGAAGTGGAGTGGAGGGCAGTGTATTAAAAAGTCGTGTATTTACTAGTCTAAAATATCTGGAAAGGACCGCCATAAAATGTAGTATTAATGCGATTATTGTTGCTAATGCCGTTATTGTTATCATTATTACCATATTATTATTATTGATATTGCTATTGTCTTAATTTCAAGTTACATTGTGTTTAATTCTTAATTATAATATGTAAATTTTAGTGTTCTGCCACCAGGTTGGATGAACTTATCTGCGGAAATAACAAATATCTATCTATAATCTGGACCTCCTTGCACTTTCCCTTCCGTCCCCGTCGAGTTTCGCCCCTGCTCCGCGCCCACTTCACCCACTTCCGCCCCCCACCACGCCCTCCCTTTTCTCTCCGTCCTCACCTCGTCCATGCTAACCCCATCTGTCCTTGTTCTCGTCCTCGTCAGGTCTCGTCCCCGCCAGATCTAACCCTCGCTCCACAATCCTCTCCGTGCCCGTCCCTCTCCGTGCTGACGCTGTCCCGTGCTCATCGCGCCTCGTCCCCGTCCTCACTCCCTTCCGTCCAGGACCGCATCCAGCCGATCATTTGGGTGGGGGTCAAGGCATATTTTGTTAAACAATAATCCTATTTGTTATTATATTGTATGTTATTTATGTACTGTAGATATGATACGATACAATATTATTGTTTGAATAATTACATGATTGGAACATAAGTATTTAAATTGATATTACCAAATAAAGGAAGATAAACGGAAGATAAACGGCCTTTTTGGGGTGGGGCATAGCCCCCGTGGCCCCTGTGGCGTCACGTCCATTCAAAGCAGCGATGGGATGTTGTGGCGACACACCCACGACGACAAGTGCTATGACGACGTGTTGCCGGGGGGGAATAACATCTCGAAAATAATAAGCTGAGTTAGTGACAGACAGGGGAACTCCTTCTGACGATTAATGTATTTATCGTGTGTATGTAATTCAAGAGTTATAATATATTCGTTTACAGTTACATCTTGAATATTAATTTCTTCTCCGCAAGAAAGAAACATTTTTAATTACGAAGCGAAGCAGAACCGACATAATGGTAACGCTCGCCTCATCCTCCCCTCGCTCCACCAGTGCTTTCCGTCCTGGTCCTTCCCTCCGCCCCCGCTGCCGGCTGCGCCCCCGCCCCCGCCCCGGCCGCCGGGAAGCACTCGCTCGCTCCGCCGATGACCGCGTGAAACTTTAACAGGTTTCATAAACGGGGCAGAGGCGCCTCGCAAACGCGAACGCGCTCCCAAACGCGCGCCGCGTTGAATTATGGGCAATCCGAGTGCATCTGGAGCGCGCGGCGGCGCGGCGGCCCGGGCGGGGCCGGGCCGGGCCGGGCCGGGGCGGGGCGGGCCGGCGGCGCTGGGGCGGCGAGGGCGCAGGGGACAGGGACAGGCGGAGCGGGGGCGTGATGGCGACTGAGCGCTACGGAGAAAAACAGAAAGCCGGTGGTTGGTGAATAAGAGGGAGAGGAACGAATGCGGGATTGTAGTGGAGAGCGGAATGACAGAAGCGGGGCATTTTTACACGGATGAAGTATATAACGAAGACTGAGGGCGGGATTGAGATGAAGTAGCGGTGATGACGGTGGATGTGATGGGACGATGATCGGGTGGATAGAGATGGAATGACGGGGCGGGCTGCCGGCGGAGCGGCAAGGCCGCGGGAGGGGAAGCGCGGGGAACTGGCGGAGCGGTGGTGTGATGGCGACTGAGCGCTACGGAGAAAACCAAAAAGGGTTGTTTAATGATAGTGTTTAATCTATGTTACTTGGGTAAGTACCTTAATTAATTAGTTTTCAAGCTCTATATGTTTATGCACATTGGTAATTTTCATTTGCTTACTTTTTACTGAATTTTCTATTGTAGTCACTGATGATGGGAAAACACTCCCGAAACATGTTTGACGAAATTTCTAAATATAAAAAATTTCATCCTTTATTGTGGTTGATACCTCCTTATCCTTGAAATTCATCATGGAATACCACAAAATCTCAGCTGCCACCACAGAGTTTATCCAAAAAGGGGAGTTGTTGGTGAGTGTAAGAGAGGGAGGAATGCGGTATTTTGGTGGAGAGCGGAAAAACCAAGACCGGAGCATTTTACACGGATGAAGTATATAACGAAAATTGAGGGCGGGATTGAGATGAAGCGGCGGAGGATGAGTTGATTGGGACAGTGATCGGGTGGATAGAGATGGAGTGAAGGCGATGAGACCGAGTGGGGTTATTGTAGCGCTGATGAGGTGGATGGGATTGATTGTTTGTGATTCCGGGCGTCAACTACAGCTGTCATTAGTCCCGTAGGTTTAGTGCGTGTTTTTTCATCGCGAAGTGGCGGTGATCTTTCCCCGCTGGATGGCGAGATCCTGCGCCGACCTACAGTCGACTAACGGGGTTTCCCCCCAACCAGGTATCTCCCATCAGCGGGGCACCGCCCCAGCCGGGACAAGCTCTCAGTTCCCGACCGGTCTCCCAGCATATGTGGTGGTGTAGTGCTTGTTAGCGTAAGAGTGTGTAAGGGGTGAGAATAGGACAAGGAAGAGGAAGGAAAGAACGCGCGTAGTCCGTGGCCCGCTTGTTAGGGTACTGCTCCGGCTTTCACCTGGTGTTCATCGGAGAAACCACGGAAATTTGTCGATCAGAGCAGCCGGACGCTAGAATTCTCCTCCAGACAGTGATTGAATTCGACCTAGCTGACAACCTAGTGTCGAAAA
The DNA here is from genome assembly GCA_031308135.1 of Acheta domesticus. Lineage (NCBI taxonomy): Eukaryota > Metazoa > Arthropoda > Insecta > Orthoptera > Gryllidae > Acheta > Acheta domesticus. The sequence continues at coordinate 268,400,456 of JAHLJT010008446.1, forward strand.
TCCTGCCGCCGTCTGGACTCCAACCAAGGACCCCCCGGTCAGAAGGACTGCAGTGACATCAGTCGATGCACTGAGCCATCTCTCGCGGTGAGGTGGATGGGGATGTAGTGGCGCTGATATAGTGGATTTAGATGTTTGACAATGTTGAGGATTGATGGAGATGGTCTGGCAAGGTGTGGCGGTGATGAGAGGGGATGCGTGGCGGGAGGCAAGAATTGTGGACAGAATTATGGTGAGGTTGCGACGTGGCGCGATGGAGAAATTGCTGCCGCGTTCTTCGATGTGTTTATATGTAAGAGAGAGAGACAGAGAGAGAGGAGAAAGAATGAAGGATAGTAGAGGAAAATAGTGTGACTGTGGTTGGACGGGCAATGGGAATATATAAGGCGACGATGGTGGACGGAGGTAGTGTGTCAGCTAAGACAGGATTATGAACAATGGTGAAGATGAAAGACGAAGAATTATTGTGAATCTGGCGAGGTATGCCGCCGGATAAAATGTATGTGAGATAGGTGTGTATGTGTGTACGCGCGAGTGTTATGTAAGTGATCATTCATATGTGGTTAGGCGGAAGAGCAGGTCTGATGGTCCTAGCCTCGCCCTATAAATAAAGTCATTATTATACAATTTCACGGTCGTTTTTTGCAATTAAAAAAATGGAGGGTGATGGCGGAATTATGGCCACAGATTCGGATTCATCGTGTCGACATATATAGACAAGCATTTTTCGAGTCTTTGGGTCTGACAAAAAAAAACTCCAAAACAAAAAATCAATTTTACGTTTTTGGCGATTAAAAAATTGAAAGTTGTGGCACAATTTTGGCTTCATATTCGAATTATATTATTATTATAATAGTATTTATTATTATTATTACTATTATTATTTGCATATCGACGATTTCTGGCCACGCTACATCTTATCGCCCAAGGTCCAGTCATATTTATCCTGGTGAGATTGAAGTGTCATTATGGGGATTAGCATTTCGCTTGTGTCCCTTGGTAAGATAGGGTTGGTAAGGCTTGAATTATGTATTATGAGGTAATAGGATGATGGTAGGCGATCGTGGCCTTTTCGAACCATCACAGCATTCATCTAAATGAACGAGGGAAACCAAGAAAACCCCGGTCAGGATGGCCGGCACGGGGATCAAACTCGAGCCTCCCGACTGCGAAGTTGCGCGCTACGCCCTGAACCACTTAGCTCGGTAACAAAGAAATAATAATAATTTTTATTATTATTAATATTATTATTATACATTTTTTATTTTTATTTTTTAAATACAAGAACTGTCGGAGTTTTTCTGCCCAAGACAAAATTTTTCTGTACAATGTTTATGGAGATACAAAGAAAATAAAGTCTACAGAACAAACACTTCAGAGTTATTCTCAGTTTTTAATCTTGAAAACTATTTCACAATCTTCTAGTGATGCATTAACTTCTCTGGTTAATGTTCCCTCAATCAAGGCTCAAAAATTTTCTGATATGTTCATTATACCAAGTAAAGCATCTTTCTGCACAGTTCTTAGATGTTTTTCTTGTAATTGTAGAATTTCTCCAGCTTCCTGCCAGTTCTTCTTGACTATACCATTTACGGACACTACCACAGGAACTATCTCTACTCTTTGCAGCCTGTACATATCGTTTAATTCGACAGTGGTTGAAATTTTCGTTTTGTCTCCGCTAATGTTGATATTAATTTTTCATCTGAAGGAACTGCTACATGAAGAATCATCGCTGTTTTCGCTGTTTTATCAAACAGAACAATGTGTGGCCTGTTTGCTTCAATCGTTTTGTCAGTTATAATTGTTGTGTCGCACGAAACGTGCCTGATGGCTACTGATGACTTGTTCAGGTTTACATTTATAATATGGCTGTTCCTGCTCAACTAGATGTTATTTCTTTGCAAGTGCTCGGTGAACTATTTTCTCTACATTATTATGCCGTTGCATATATGCATTTCATATTTTCTGGATAGACTCATTGGTACTTTTGCATAATCAGCATTTACCATCAATTTT
>JAHLJT010008446.1:268402574-268428987 GCA_031308135.1 Acheta domesticus
CATTAGCGTTTTCTTTTTTTTAATGAATAATTCAACTTGTTCTAAATTCACATTTTGACTTCTCATTCAACCTAGGCACCGGCTTTCCTCCATCTTCGCCGTTTCAGGTAATCTGTCGACTGAGCGGGCCGGCTACCCGTCTGAGGCGCCCAACCGAAGACCCGAGGGTAGTTGCAGTATAGAACTCGATGACGAAAAAACTCACGATCGATATGTAAATTTCATGAGAACAAATTTTAAACCAAACGACCGAAACAATCAAAAGACCACAGTTAATCAGAATAAACACCCCAAACCACCAAATACTCCACTATTCACACCTTGGAGACCGCAGATGCCCTACTATCAGAACCCGCCCTTCGTAAATCAACCCTTTAGGAATCAACCCTTTAATAATCCAATTCGTCCAAATCAGCCCTTCAACCAATTCAATCCAAACCAACTCCAGAGAACTCAGGCATTTAATACTCACTTCAACAAACCGCGACTTGACAGACCGACACCAATGTCTATCTCGACAGCAAACAGTAATCGAAACCGACCACAAAAACGTCACAAGACCCTCCAACATAATAGTAGAGGAATTATTTAACCAAAATGAGACATCTGACATCTTTCAAGACGACGAAGGACGTTTATTTCAGTATATCGGTCAGCAATCTGAGGAACAGGAAAATGAAAGGGAAATCAGTAACGCGGAAGACCCCCAGGAAGTAGAAAGCAGGGAAAAGCGACCAAGCGGTAAATTTTCACATACCAGCCTCAGACACACTGAACACTTGAATAATTATGCAGGCCCCAAACTTCCTTTCATTATAATTGAAGGACTTAAATTTTAATAGACTCAGGAGCATCATCATCTATCATGAATTCAAGTGTAGCAAACGAAAGGTTTAAGAACTATTTTTATCCATATAATTTTAAACTGACGACCGGTGAAACAAAACCATTATGGAAATATTGCATTTAAATATCCCTTGTTTACGAATTATAACATTAACAAACCAATCAAGTTTTTAGTGTTAGATTGGAATAATCATTATGATGCACTTATATCTACTAACGATCTAAAACAGCTTGGAGCTATTTTAAATTACCAAACCAACACGCTAACTATCCAAGGAAAGCCGATTCCTTTTTATGAGGAACTGAATAATGTTAATCCCATGCCTCTAAAAAGAATCTCTAAGACTCTCTTTGTACCTGTAAAAGTTAGTGGAAACATATACATTCCAGAAACTAAAATCAAAACTTAATAATTCCTGAAGGAATATATGTTAGTAGAAACAACTACATAGAAATACCCCATGAGTCGGAAGTAGAAATTAACAATTTAACACCAATTGAAGCAGAACCGTTAAGCGAATTTATAATAAGTGATAGGAACCCATTCAACATACATAGCGAACTCAATAAAGAGATAATCAATAATATAGAACAGAACATATGAATAATGAGGAAAGAAATATGATAATCAATCTATGCGACATACACAGATATTTTCTATCAAACTAATGTAAAGCTCAGTTCGGCATGCTTAGTGAAACATCATACGAACTACTAATAATGATCCAGTATTTACTAGGAATTTTAGACATCCCCACCACATGAAAGGTGAAATTCAAAAACAGGTCGAGAAACTATTGAAAGACGAGATATACGCCCCTCAACATCCCCGTACTCTAGCCCGGTATGGATAGTACCAAAAAAGTCAGATGCGAGTGGACAAAAGAAATGGCGGATGGTAATAGATTACAGAAAATTAACCAGGCAACCATTGAGGATAAATATCCTTTACCAAGGATAGATGACATCCTTGATAATCTCGGGAAATGTCGGTACTTTTCCACCTTAGATTTAGCGCAAGGGTTTTCACCAAATTCAGATTCATGAAGACAGTATTGAAAAAACGGCCTTTACAGTTGAAAACGGACATTATGAATATACTAGAATGCGTTCGGCTTAAAAAATGCCCCTGCCACATTCCAACGCATGATGGATCAGTTTTGTTGAAATATATAAACAAATTCTGTTTTGTGTATATGGACGATGTAGTCATTTTTTCAAAATCATTACAAGAACACATCAGCCATATCAAAACAATTTTTGATGAATTTAGGAAGTACAACCTAAAAGTACAATTAGACAAAAGCGAATTCATCAGAACAGACGTACCCTTTTAGGCCATATAATTACAAATGACGGCATAAAACCTAATCCAGATAAATTAAAATGTATAGCGAATTATCCTATACCAAAAACCCACAAAGAAATCAAACAATTCTTAGGGCTAGTAGGATTCTATCGCAAATTTATAAAGGACTTTGCAAAAATCACTTCCCCAATGACCAAATACTTAAAGAAAGGTAAAGTAATAAATTTAAATGATTCCACATACGTAGAAGCATTTCTTAAGTGTAAAGAGCTAATTCAAAACTCACCTGTATTAGCGTACCCAGATTTTGAAATGACATTTCAGTTAACAACGGACGCAAGTAACACGGCTATTAGGTTCCGTTCTGTCACAAAGAAACCACCCAATTGCCTTCTATTCAAGATCGTTAAATACAGCTGAGAGGAATTATTCAACAATTGAAAAGGAACTTTTATCAATATTAGAAGCTTGCAAACATTTTAGACCATATATTTACGGGAGAAAATCATTATTGAAACCGACCATAAACCACTTGTATGGCTGTTTTCGATAAAAGATCCCAATTCTAGACTAACCAAATGGAGATTTAAAACTCGAGGAATATGATTACGAAATTAAATACAAAAAGGGAAAAGAGAATTTAGTTGCTGACGCGTTAATCAAGAATTACAATCAAGGAATCAGAAATACATGAGCTGAATAACACGGACGAAAGAGAAACGGCTATAATTGATGAACTTGCGGACATACTAGAATTCAATGGAAAACCCCTACTGCTGAAAGTATAATAGACGAACCGTCGATGATAGCAGAACCGTCTGTAATGGACATAAATGACCTGGATGGACCTCTTAAGACCATTAGAAGACCCAAATAGTGAAAACGATTTAACAGGCATAGACAATAACGAAACAATTCAAACACAACACACTTCAAATGAAAATCCAATCTGTGAGATGACATATTCGGAAAGAAATTTTCATTCCTATCAGAACAAATTCACTTTTAAAATCGGAGAAAAGCATACGTTTAAGAGAAATGAGGAAAGTAACTGTATCAATGTCATATTGAACAGAGGAAACATCGAAAATGATCTGAAAGGACTTTCTCCTTCAGAACACCAGACCAAAAATAACCTATGCGGTCTATTTTCACGACCCAGAAATCGAAAGATTTTTATAAAACTTAACCCAAAACTTTTCAATAGTGAAACAAATTTACCAAATGTAACAAAGTAACTGCGTTCTTAGCAAAAGAAAATTTCTTGGAAAAATTAATACACTACCATTCTCAGAATCACAACGGAATAATTGAAACAATAGCACACTTCAATCAAAGGATATATACTCCTAAAATGAAACAATTAATAATCAACTATATCAATAAATGTGAAATATGCAAACAGGCTAAGTATGATAGGCATCCATACAAACCCAAAATTCAAGGACCTCTAATAGCAACACGACCCATGAACATGTTTTCATTGACATTCTTACTTTAGAAGGAAGAAAGTTTCTGACATTAATCGACCTTTTCTCAAAATACGCTCAGTTGTATTATATCACCGATAGTAATTCCACAACCCTAACTAAGAAACTGAAACATTATCTTCACATCATAATATACCTAAGAAAATAACGGCTGATAATGAATTTAATAGGGATTTAATTAAAGAATTTGTCAAACTTCATAAAGTAGAAATTCATTTTACCACCCCAAAGAACCCTTCATCCAACTCACCAATAGAGAGGTTGCATAGCACAATCATCGAGAAACTACGCGTTCTAAGAATACAAGATAAAACAACTCCAATTGAAGAACTAGTTGTAACAGCTACACTTATCTATAACCAATCTGTACACTCTTTGACAAACTATACACCCTTCACTCTTCTATATGGACCTCGTGATGACAATGATTCCCTAATCCCAGATTTAGAGCAACATTACAGAAATGAATTCATAAACCTGTACAAAACCCATTTACCTCCCATTTTACCAGAAAATTACCCAGAGGCAAAGTCAAAAGGAGGCGAGCAATTTAGATCGTAGAAACGTAGACAGACAAAATTATAATTTTCAGAAAGATCAGGTGGTCTTCATAAAAGATTACAAAAAAGAAAGAAGCAAAAACATCCCCCCGGGTACGAAAAGGCAATCATAATAGATCAATTAAATGACAAAGTAGTCCAAGTACTTGTAGCAAGAACTAAGCAAATTAAAAATATTGCAATCAATAGAATTAAAAGAGATAATATTTTTCAGGAAAATGATCCGGATAGTAATAATATTCCTGACAACCCTGTTGTTACCGAGAGTCCAAGGCCTGGACATTCAAGAGATACCACCAGAAACACCGTACATTGAATTAGAATTAAAACCTGTCCAGCTACTCTCTCATTATCATAAATATATTATATATATAATACTACTTTATTAAAGCAAGCATATTATAGTCTCTTATCAAATTATATAATTATTAACAATCAAATGGGAAATACGACCCTCAGTGTTCAGTTACATAGAGAAATGCTAGCCTTAGAAAATCAAATATTTAAAATACACAAACTCGTCAAAAACGAGGAATAATAAATGGTGTTGGAACCATTATCAAATGGGTTACTGGCAATCCTGACAACAACGACCTAGAAAATCTTCAAAAAAGAATTAGAAAATCCGTAAAGAAAATCAAAACATACTCAAAAAGGAAATTAACTCAGTCACTACTATTTGCCAAGCAAACTATAGATAGATATGAAAAAGAGCTTAACATTATTAAACAGAATGAAAATGAAACACGTTTGTACTTAGAACGGGTTCAATCAAGAATTGACCATTTGTACCTTGAATTCAATTTCAGAGTCAAATATCTTTATTAAAAGATCATGTACTCATAATAGAGAGAACAATTAATGCTATACAGACTCAAAATATAAATCTTGAAATTGTTTCAGTATGATGAGATTAACACTTTATTAAATCAATTACAAGATTTGTTACTCATCACAATTGTTATTCAACAAATATAACCATATCTATGAATTCTTACAAAAATGTAAAATGAATGGAGTAGGAAACGTCAGACACTGTAACTTTTATTTTGAATGTTCCAATTTTAAGACCAACTGTATATCAAACCAAACGTATTGTACCGATTACCAACATGCATAATATGACCTTGAAGTTACCTGCAAATTACTTACTGGAAAATGAGTATGGAGATAGGTTATGGACTAATGAAAAACTGTAAAGATATATGTTATCAACCAACTGGTTACCAGAATTTTCAATGTAACTTAAGAGATTTATCAACTTGCGAAACAATAAATGTAAAATTGACTAGACTAATACTTTACAACTTTATGACGAGGTAATTGTTATTTCACATAATGTAATACATGGTATAAACCAATTGTAAACCTAAGTCAGAAGAATTCTCAATTAAAAAAACTAGTATTATAAGAAATTATTGTAACCTTATATCAATAATGAATATTATATAAATAGAAATGATACATTTAGAATTAAGTTACCAGAAGTGGTTCAACTACATGTAAAAACAAAACAAAAATTGTATCTATTAGAATTTAATCAAACCAATGTAAATAATATACAACAAAAATTACTTGAAATTAAGGACGAAACGTTGCTCATCCATGCAACAACACATGTAACTCTCACGATTATTTTAAGCATTATTATGCTTTGTGCATTATATGTATTATACTGTATTACCTGTACAAAAAATGTAGAAAGGAAAATATTGAATGTAATGAAGACATCACATGTAATGGATCTCAGGAGAGCTCCATCTTAAGGGAGGAGGAATTACATCCCCTGACCTAAAGGCATTCCTATGCACGACAAACAAGTGTGCACTTATAGATTCCCAGAGAAATCTGGGTTTACTTTCATATACTTTCGAATACTTGTAAACAGGTCAAAACTATATATACTAAAACCGAAGAGCTCTCTCCAGCATTGTTCTTCGGGACTCTGTTCATGTTCGTCGTCATTATTCTAAGAAATTTGGTGTACTATTCTTCAAGAATAAATTTTCCTTTTTAAAAACTGGAATTTTGATGTTAAGAACTTAATTCGCGCCCGAGATTGTTTTCGTAGGGACGCCCGGTTTATAAGGCGGCGGGGACCACGGCTGAAGGACAGCCGCCGGCGCTGCCCCCGCCCGGCTCCCCGCCCCGGCTCCCCGCCCCGGCTCCCCGCCCCGGCTCCCCCGCCCCGGCTCCCCGCCCCGGCTCCCCGCCCCGGCTCCCCGCCCCGGCTCACCCGCCCCGGCTCCCCGCCCCGGCTCCCCGCCCCGGCTCCCCGCCCCGGCTCCCCGCCCCGGCTCCCCGCCCCGGCTTCCTGCTCCTCTGCACGCTGCCAGCCACTCCCCCGGTCATGGCTCTCCGTTTCTGATTCCACTTCGCTCAAAACTGCTCGGCCCCGCTTCACCCCGCTTCCCTTGTTCACCTCATCTTGCCTAGCTTGCATACCGACGCACTCACCACACGCCCGGAACACGCCCAAAGTACGCTTGATGCACACTCTCGATACACGCTCGATCCATGCCCGAAACACGCTCGACATACGCTAGATACATGCTTGATACACGCTCTATGGACGCTCGATGCACGCTCGATCCACGCCCGAAACACGCATGATACACGCCCGAAATACGCTCGATACTCGCCCGAAATGCGCCCGAAACACACCCTCCATACGCTTCCATCCTGTTGTTGTTTGCTCAAGTTTTTAACCGAGCTTATACCCCGTTCCGTCCCCGAAAGGACCCTGACAAAAGAACTCGACTTCGATCTCGAGCTCACCCCGAATATGACCGAATCAGAATTAACCCGAACCGAATCCATACTGAACCAGAACTAAGCCCGAACTGAACTTGGGTCGAACTCAAAACCGAACCTAAACGCCCCGCGGATACCAATCTAACCCGACATGGAACCAATCTGACCCAAACACCACCCGAAACTGACGCTAAACTAATTCAAACCTGAACCGGAATTCAATCCTAAAGGTCATTTACATGGCAACTTTTGCACACGATACTCATACAGAAACTGTACAGAATCTTCTATATCCCAAACTAAAAGTATCAAAGCCAAAAGTCGTGTTTAGACGGCTTGCACGTTTTCTGAAACGAGTTGCCACTATTCACCACCCGGGATTTTACCGACAAAAGAAATTCCTGCATTGTGCCGTCCGAGTACATTCATTCCCAACATTTGTGTACATGCATTCTGAGCTACTGTATTAATATTTTTTTAAAAGTAATAATGAAACATGCAGAAAAAATAAAACGGCCGTCGTCGTCGCTACAAGCATGGTTGTGGCTGGAAAGGTTTGTGCACAGAAAAAAACGCCCCAAATGGAGGAAGTCTTGGCTGCAAAAGTGAGATTCAGTAACCTCACATTTGCAAGATGCAATGACAAGAAACGCCGAGAACTCGAATCCGCCACGCCAATGTACAAAATCTCACAAATTGCACGTCACCTAATCACAAAATTGTAAAGGATAGACGATTTCCTTCGCAAAGAAACCCGTTAGTGAACGGGTGTGGGTCTACTCGCGCTAGAGGCAAATTGTACGTTTTCCGTATAAAAAAAATACTACGCTAAAAAATGTTCATGCAAAAATCGTGCAGTCCGGACTGATGCTTTCTGTTCGTACAATCTCCACTGAAACTGTACCGTGTAAAATGGCATTAAGGCGACCTGAAACCAACCTGCAGCGAGTTCTCGGACTCTCGGACTCTCGGACTCTCGGACTCTCGGACTCTCGGACTCTCGGACTCTCGGACTCTCGGACTCTCGGACTCTCGGACTCTCGGACTCTCGGACTCTCGGACTCTCGGACTCTCGGACTCTCGGACTCTCGGACTCTCGGACTCTCGGACTCTCGGACTCTCGGACTCTCGGACTCTCGGACTCTCGGACTCTCGGACTCTCGGACTCTCGGACTCTCGGACTCTCGGACTCTCGGACTCTCGGACTCTCGGACTCTCGGACTCTCGGACTCTCGGACTCTCGGACTCTCGGACTCTCGGACTCTCGGACTCTCGGACTCTCGGACTCTCGGACTCTCGGACTCTCGGACTCTCGGACTCTCGGACTCTCGGACTCTCGGACTCTCGGACTCTCGGACTCTCGGACTCTCGGACTCTCGGACTCTCGGACTCTCGGACTCTCGGACTCTCGGACTCTCGGACTCTCGGACTCTCGGACTCGTGATCACCAAGGACCCTAGATCGTTACTAATACACTAACCACAGTCTACCAGTCCATCACACATTTCTCCGCAATTCACATCACGCTTCACCAAACACTAAACCCGTGTCTCCCCCACCCGCTCCAACGTATGATCCATCCCTGTCTGCTACATCCCCACGTCTTTTCTCTCCTGCACTATTGCCGCTCTGTCCATCCCCTTCCGCTACAGCCCAACCCGCTCCACCCCCTACTGTTGCATCGCCGTTTTCTACTCCTCTCTTGCTCTACCCCCGCCTTCTTTCACCTCCTTCTACAGCCTCCCGCCCCATCCCCTGCCTCTCACCCTTCTGTATCCACTCCTCCAGCTCCATTCTCCCCCGCTCCGTTCCTTCCAAGCCCACCCCGCTCGCTTCACACCTCCCACTGCATCCAGTCATATCCACTCACTTACGTTTCACTCCCACCCGCACCACCCCCGTCTTACCCATCCCCTCGCGTTCCACTCCGACCCCGCGCGTCTCATCTCAAACCACATTTTCGCATCGCTGCCCGCGCCGCCGCCTGTCGCGCCCGCCGCCATTGCCGACTTCGCCTGTCCGCAGAGCGCTCTTTTCTTGTTTTCGCCGCCACCCGAGAGCGCTCCGCGTGTCGTTATTGGCCTTCTTTGTGCCGCGCGGGGCGGGGGCGCGACGGGGAGGGGGCGTGGCAGGCAGGCGGGCGAGCGGGGCGGGGCGGGGCGGGGCGGGCGGAGGCAGGGTGGGGATGGGGTGGGGTGGGGCGCGGGCAGGGGTGGCGGCGGCCGCCGTGGCCAAGGCATCGGTGGTGTCCGAGGCCGCGGATCCCCTCGCAGTCTCCCCTTGCCTTGCGCAGCGCACTGGTCCCTTGGGGGAAAGAAGAGGCCAAAATGTATTGCTGAGGACGGATTTTGTTTGGCTTATATTACGGTCTTACGATTTTCTCTTATACAAATAATAATGTATGCCAACCTCGCATTTCCTGTAAAGGAGACCTTCGCCCTTAATGGGATCCTAACGGCTAAAATTAACAAAGTGATTTAGTTTTTCCGGGTGCGTCAACTACTTTGGGCATTTGTTCCGTAATGGAGTGCGTGGTACAGCCAGAAGATGGCGGTGTTCCTCCCTCTCTGAACATGCGTTCCGGCGCAGACATACACGTCAGGTAACTGGAATTTCCCTTCTCTACGTATTTCCAAAAATGGGGCAATGCCCCAGCCGACCCCCCTATAATCTCCCGATTGTACTCTCGACATGCGAAGTAGTGTAGTCCACGTGAGAGCGAAAATTATGCACACGGACCTCGGCGTTTTTGTTACGGTACTCATCCAGCATTTATTGGAGAAATCATGGTCCAAATTGATTACGATCGCTACGATTACGATTACTACAATCGCAGAGTAATGGTATCCTTTTCTACAATCTTAATTTACAAATAAAATAAATTTAATATAATATTCTGCAGACGAAATCAAAATAAAAAATAAATATGTCATATGAATGGTGTATTTAACACCAATTACGATTGGCCGCAAACACCCTCGTTATGAAAATAATTATTTGTTCTAGAATATTCATCTACTACTCCTTGAAACATTGACCACGTACTCCGAGGTCGCTCTTGGATCATTTTGTTCCTGCGCTTTCATTATCAGAAGAGGTATCCCATGAACTTATCACGGAGCTTGTATTTTCTTACGGGATCAGAAAGCCCGTCCCACTGTGCGCACAAGATCTAAATACTACACTAGTTACTGGTAATCCAATGAATTTTAAAATGGATTAATTTTGCCTATTACCGGGTTAGTTGGAATAGGGCATCACTTAAGGTCACTACAATGACTCAGGCTCGAGGTCAGAGTTCCGACGGAAAAAGGATTTTCAGTACTAGGTAGATAGTTGCGTTGAATTCAGCCAGTGTCTGGAAAAGAATTCTAGGGGTCGGTTTCTCTAGTCAGTAGTTTTCCGTGATTTCACTGATCAACACTAGGCGAATGCCAGAGCAGAACCCTAAAAGCGGGCCACGGACCCGCGCGCGATCTTTCCTTCTTCTTCCGTCTTCTTTCCTCAATCCTTTGCCAAGATCCGTGTCGTTTTTGGCCCAGCACATCTCAAACGACGGCCAATGTAGGACGTCTGTCCATGTCCCCGCCCGTTGCCAAGTTGCCTCTAGTTTTGGGCCCAGCATATCTCCAACGACGGGTACTGTATGCGAGCATTCCGCTCAGGTCCCCGCCCGTTGCCAAGATGCCTCTAGTTTTGGACCGCGCACATCTCACACGACGGCCACTGTAGGCAAGCATTCCGCCCAGGTCCCCGCCCGTTACCGAGATGCGTTAGTTTTTGGCCCAGCACATCTCAAACGGCACTCACTGTAGGTGAGCATTCCGCCCAGGTCCCCGCTCGTTGTCAAGATGCCTCTAGTTTTAGGCCCAGCACATCTCCAACAACGGCCACTGTAGGCGAGCATTCCGCCAGGTCCCCGCCCATGCCGGGCCCCGCCCATTTCCTCGCCTCTCGCCGCGCGCCCTGTCGCCCGCTGGCGCGCCGCCAACGCAATTATCCGGTGTCCTCGCAAAACTTCGCGTCCTTCCGCAGTAACATCTAATATTGTGTTTCCTTAAACAGTAGCGTAAGCGTCGTGGACGATCCCGGTTGGGCGGGGCGGTAAGGCAGGCGAGGAACCCGGAAGTGAGAAAGGGATGAGAGTGGCGGGAAGTGAGGTGACGGTGATGCGAAATTGGCTAACGATACTGAGCAGAATCATGTGCGTATGTGATGTGGAAAGCACTGCTCGAATGTGGGAAGAAACGTGTACGAGGACGATGCAAAAGAAGACACGAAATAGTCGGGAAATATATTACAAGTCGTCGGATTGAAAACGGGAATGACAAGACAAATTTCAGGTATGAGGTATGATGATGAAGGAGGTGAGACAGGAAACAAACGGGGAAAGGAACAAAAAGAGAGGAACGTCACTAAGTCATCCCTAATTAGGAATCAGGAGTGCAAAGATGACAAAAAAAAAGAGGGAAAGAGGCAGAGGAGAGTTACGTGATGAAGAAAATTTAAAAAATCTGAATAAATATTCCTTCAGAAGTCCCCACAATACCTAATAAGTACAAAAGAAGACAGAGTTCAGTGAGGGTGAGTATGATCACGGTAACGAAATGACGTATCCAGATACAACAGACAAAAGTGCGTAGTCGAAAAACAGCTTCTGGGAGGGAAAGATCGGAGTTACGAATACAAGCGAATCGAAAACGGCAGCCGAAAGGCAGATATCGTTTGAGGGCGCCAGCATCGGGCAGAGGCAGATGGACATCAACAACGGTAGAATAACGAAGGCAGGAAAGTCAGGGAAGAAAGCAAAAGTCGCATGAACGAGGGGGAAGGCGCCGATGTCAGTGGAAGGATGATAATCGCCTCACAGAGCAGTCAATCGATAAGACGTTTACCTGTTTCCCCAAGCCCCATCTTTCCTCTACCCCGTGAATCCCCATTTCACTTTCGCCTGCCCATCCTTGTTCACTCTGGTCTAACTGTGCGTCTGAGCTCGACAATACTTTTATACCAACAGCGAAAAAGAAATATATGAAACTAGCGCACCCGTGCGAGAACTCTCACATGCTATGCCCCACTCTCTTCATTATTTTTCCATTTTCATATTAATCCTATAATAATATTTTTTTTTAAGACCCTCTTATCCTCCGTCACTTGTTCTATATGTCACCTTGTAATTGATAATAATATAATACACCCTTGTCACTACAAACTAATCTTATATAACTTTACTATCGAGCAAAGAGGTACACCTGTGTAATTTACTCGCATAGAATCTCAAGTAATTAGTAATTTCACATACAGTTGCAAATTCTACAGGTTCTGAATAGGTGGGGTGGGAATCGAGAAACGTCGAACCAGCAAAAATGTAAGAGAATGGTCAAGAGATCTCATCCTGTAGATTACGATGTGAGGAAAGTTTCTTTGCCCTCCAAATTTTAGTTTTAAGGCCCCATGACGCTTGGTTTAGAAGTTATTTAACGATACAGACTCAAAACTCCTGACGTGCGTTGCGGGTTGCATTTTACATGAATATTTAGATGCGTTTCTAAACAAATCCTTCATATTTTTACGTCAAGTGCAATTCGTCACGTCTTCGTGAAATTCTCTCCCTTTAGAAACCTCATTTGTAAAGATTGGTTGCGTGAGAGAGCCGAAAGGGAAAGTATACTACTGAAATAATATAGGAGAAGATATGTGTGGATTGCCTTGTCGCGATTAATATCCTTAAATCCAGTCGATGAAAACTTTCCAATGCATTTTACACCAAAATGCAGGTATAGCTTGTGTTGACTCACTTCCCTCGTAACTACTAAGCATTTCTGCTTCATTAAGAAGTGTGTGCCACACGTGCTCCACTTATCCATTTACTTTAGCTTTTTGTCAAAATATACTCGCTCCCAGCTCCACATGCAAGTCCGTCGCCATTCCCCTCGCACTGCAAACCTTGCCGCTGTCTCGCCACCGACCAGACCCTCCCACGTACCTCACACGCACACACACACCCTAAATGGACCCCATTCTTGCCCTATCACCCGTCCCCGCCCCCAACTCGCCATCGTCACCCCCCAAACAATCCTGCCTCTTCTTTGGAAACTCGCCGCTTCCCGCCTCGCTCCTCCCTTTTCCGAGAGTCCCGCTCTCGGCTTTCCCGCTCTCGGCTTTCCCCGCTCTCGGCTTTCCCCGCTCTCGGCTTTCCCCGCTCTCGGCTTTCCCCGCTCTCGGCTTTCCCCGCTCTCGGCTTCCCCGCTCTCGGCTTTCCCCGCTCTCGGCTTTCCCCGCTCTCGGCTTTCCCCGCTCTCGGCTTTCCCCGCTCTCGGCTTTCCCCGCTCTCGGCTTTCCCCGCTCTCGGCTTTCCCCGCTCTCGGCTTTCCCCGCTCTCGGCTTTCCCCGCTCTCGGCTTTCCCCGCTCTCGGCTTTCCCCGCTCTCGGCTTTCCCCGCTCTCGGCTTTTCCCGCTCTAAGCTTTTCCCGCTCTAAGCTTTTCCCGCCAGAAGCGTCCCCGCCCCCAGCGTCCCCGCCCCCAGCGTCCCCGCCCCCAGCGTCCCGCCCCCCAGCGTCCCCGCCCCCAGCGTCCCCGCCCCCAGCGTCCCCGCCCCCAGCGTCCCCGCCCCCAGCGTCCCCGCCCCCAGCGTCCCCGCCCCCAGCGTCCCCCGCCCCCAGCGTCCCCGCCCCCAGCGTCCCCGCTCTAGCGTCACGCTGCCTTTGCAGGAGTCGCAGCTCCTTTTTGTTTTGAATGGCCGGGGGGCGGGAAGGCGGGCCTTGTTTGGCATCTGTCGTGGGGTCTGTTCGCAGACCGCCCGAGGCCGCTCCTTCCACCCTTAAGTGCTCGTGTATTTTCGCTGGTTAACGAGCAACTGCTGTATAATCTACTAGTTTGCTCTTCCTCTTTCGCTCTTTCGTCTTTTCCATTGTCAGATCTCTTCTCGTGTCTCTACGATCTCGCAGTGATTTGTTGGCGGAATAATGTGTCCTTTTCCTGGAGAAACATTGGCATTCCCAATTTTTTCGTGTTCTTCAGTTTCCTATATTTCACCTCCTCCACTTATTTTTTTCTTCTCTTCGTTGCCTCATTCAATTTTATTTCTTTATTTTTATTAATGTATTTCTACCTTTTAGACTATTCATTTGCTACAAAACTATCATATATGACTGGTACATTCAATAACGATTCCCAACAATATTTCATCTGTATCGACAAAGAACAAATTATATGGATTTGATGATTTCAATGTTGTATACACAAATATTTCTCAAATAAATCGTTTTCATACCCGGGGACGATAATACATTCATATACTCACAGTTTTGCGAATAACAATTGTGTAATTCTGGCGTGCGAAAATATTTTTAAAAAATTAAAAATACTTTTCACAAATTGTTTTACTACGTGAATTCCTGCATTTAGGTTTTTGGTTTGGGAGAAGTTGGATTTGGGGGGGATGTATATAATTTGTCAATATCAACACGCTTCGTAACACGAAAGTTAATCAGTTTCTTCTCTTTCTTGCAAATTACAAATAACGATCAACCAAAAAGGTGGCAGACACACAGCATCCACAGCTGTTTCCCTCTAATACATAAACACCCAAACACTGCGTTTCTCTTCTCTGCGTCTCACTGACAATCGTGTCATATGTATTTTCTAATAGTGACTTACAACACAAGATGCTTCATTTTTTCTTTTTTTAAAATCTTTCATTTAAATACACGTAGCATTTCAATGTCATTTCGGTCTGCACGTAACATTTATTTAACGTCAAAAACAGTTAAAGCTGTATGACGTACAATGAAAGTGTATTCTGTGCAGGATTTCTTAAATTCGGGGATCCCTATCCTAAACCACATGAAAGTGGGATTTTGAATACGGATGGAAACGCGCATTTTTGGCAAGAATTAATAAATATTTACTCTTACGTAATAAAACTATTTGGAAAGGAAATCTGCGAATTTGTTAAGGAATCGACTTACTGCTGCGAGAGTATGCAGCGCTTCAAAGGGTGAGATATCATGTAATTTTCTGTACATATTGCATTTTTCAGCCCGTTTCGTTTCACTTATCTGCCTATTTCATTTCTCTATTTTATTTTTGCAACCTATTTCTCTTCTCCACTTTATTTTTGCAACATATTTTTTCGATTCTATTTTGCAACCTATTTCTTTTTCTCTATTCTATTTTTGCAACTTATTTCTTTTCTCTACCTACTTTGGTTCCATACCTATTCATTTATTTGCCAATTTTAAATATTTATTTAACACCAAAAACATTCAAATCAACGTGTTATGTTTTTGGAAGAAATACAATCGGCTTTTGTTTTCTTGATCTCAAGAACCCCTACACCCCCTCTATTTTTATACCCAATTGAATAACGAATAAAGGTAGCAACGATCTTTTAATGGAGAGATAGCTGTAATGATGGTGGGGCAATGGTGGAATGAAGAGGTTTTGTTCTTTCTATGCTGTCTTCTTTAGTAGTTACTTTTTATTTATTTATTAATAACAGGTCACTTTAAATTACTGACAGCAGAATTTTGAAATAATTTATCCCTTAAAAAATTTAACTTAATCTTATTTCTATTTGAAGTTGAAGATTTGAAAAGAAAAAAAAAGATGTAAGATTAAGTTAAAATTTGAAAGGCATAAAATATTTCAAAATTCTGCTGTCTATAATTTAAAGGGACCTGTCCTTAAGAAAGAAATAATGAAGAGAAGGGCAGTCGAAAGAACCTGGATTTGAACTCCGGTCCCAGAGATAGCTAAAGCCTCGGCCGCCACGCCACGCCACGCGTCGCCTGGACGCGCCTCGCACTGCTGCCTCGGAGGCCGGTCGCGAGCCCGCGGGCGAGCGCGGACGGCCGCGAAGTTTCGGGAGACGCGTGTGGGCGGCGGAGAGCTTAGGATTAGATGCCGTGGGCGCGTGGTCGGGCAAGATCCGACGCGCTGTCTGCCAGAAGGTCTCCCCAGCGACTCGCCAACGCTAAGACACCCGATATAATCTCAGAATGGAATAGCACAGAGGAGTTCAAAAGACAAATATTCTCCTGTGATGGAAAGAATAAGGGAATGGAAGTAGTTCTGGAGCTTATTCTTAATTCTATGCTGGATTCTCTCTATAAGCATGCTGTTATTTATTGCACGCTTTGTAGCTAGTGCTTTTGAGCTGAAGTGGTAAAAGTTGCATATGAGGCGTTCCCGATATAGTAAGGGCAAACTCAAATTTTCGTCATTTTTTATACACAACTGTGTGAAGTTGACCAGTGACGTTTATGCACAAAGATATATCATGTGTTTTTCCTCTTTCTGAAAGAAAATATTTCTTTTAAAAATATTTTGTTGAGCTCGCTCTCTACGGAAAACGTTATAGTGCGTTTTTTTAAAAATCCTGAATACGTTGAGTTAGCCCTTTCCAGAACACCTCAAATGTTTAAAAATGTCGGAAGGATACAGAATCTATAACTATTTTTCTTGGGTATTAACGTTTAATGATTCCTTAATGGCCGACAATCAAGTAATAGAACAATTTATGCCTTTGACTATCTAGAAGTAAAACACCACCAGAGTAACTTGGATTGATAGAGAAATAGAATACTGATGACAAAGTCGTACAGAATCGCTCGATATAATATCATCAAGCTACGTGAACAAGCTTGCCAGGAAATTTCACCGTAGGACCATGGCCCAGGGCAGCCGCAAACAGACGGATTGCAACCGAGGCCACGTGCAATACTTCATTAGATCTTGGGAAGAGTAGGTTCATGGAAAGAAACGCTGCTACAATCCGACCGAAGTGACGCACTTTTCTGAAACCATTATCTCATCCTTGATTGACTGATTGTTAATGATACTGGGCTCGTAACGGCAAAGATCATTAGACCCGTATCAGCTCCTGCACCCCGTCCTATATCTATGCGACACGCTAGCCTCTCGGCAGCAGTATAGCTCTGAAGAAGGCCACAGCAAGATGGCTGAAACGTCAGCAAAACCGACTGAGACGCGGCTCATCCCGGACAGCCAAGAACATAAGGAAGAGGAAGGAAAATTAGCGCGCCCGTTGGTTAGGGTACTGCTCCGGATTCTCCTGGTATTGATGGGAGAAACTACGGAACTCTATCGATCAGAACAGCCAGCCGTTAGCATTCTCCTCCAGTTAATGACTGGATTCGACCTAGCTGTTAAGCTTGTGTCGAAAAGCCTGCCACCGTCCGGACTGGAACCTAGGACTTCCCGGTCAAAGGAACTGCAGTGACATCAGTTGATGCCCTGAGCTAACTCTCCCGGTCTCTCAACCGTCGAGGCGAACAATAATTAACTTACGTTTTATTTTCGTTAGTAATTACCGGTTAATGTAGGCGAGAGGATTAATTTTCTAGCCAACAAAGACTTTGTTTTTTTCTTCTGATATTCATTACAGAATTTTCAGTGCTATCTCTTTCAGCAGAAGAGATTCTGAGAAGTCACCACGACAAAAATACATAAGGGAATTAAATAACTTCACGCAGTCCTGTACATTAACTCCCAGAAATGCCTGGGGTAGGGAAAAATACGAGTGTGGAATAAACATTACATCAAGAAGACATGAGATGATTCTAGAGAAAAATGCAAGTGGTAAAAAGCACACCAGAAGAAGAGTGAGTTAGTAAAAGCATACATGGATTGAACTGTAAATGAATCGTTAAATAACAGGACTCAGTTCTAAAACAATTTAAAGGAAATAATATATTTTTTTAATTATTATCATCTCAATGAATATCAAAATAATTGTATATTAATAGCTTGTGAATTGACGAGTAGGACTAAACAGTCGACAGCTCATTTTCGGCAGTGCAGAATTTCCAACTCTTGTATGTCAGATTGAGTAGTCTTACGAAAATCTATAAAAAAATGTTTCCTTCCGTTCAAAATATTGGAAAAGAGAGCATGCCACTAGTGTTTCTAACACTGTTTCTAAAAATAGCATTCATTTTCTTTGTTTTGTAACATTCAGCAGACAACACGGAAGATGTATTTAAGTTAAACATGTTCTCAGGTGTTTCCGTTAAATTTTCTTGTAATACGGAGTGTAATATTCGATGTCACACTCTCTCAATGCTGGGAACTCGTAAACATTTTGAACACAAGTGGCACGTCAAGAAGGATAGGAATGTAATATGCTCTCCCGAGAAGGTTTGTGCGAGGAAATGGAACCATTGCCAGCGAATCCGCTGGTACCAATATGTAACGGAAATCTTACCTGCTTCTGAATAACGAAGAGGAAATTCCGTATTGTGAATGTACATCGAAACAGGATTATGTCTCCGGGAAACTTTATTTACGTCACCTCATTAGAAAAACGATATTACACTCCAATTACTCAAATGAGAGAAAATTTACAAAGGGGACAAACTTTAAGAATAGGCGGTATTTATAGTTTTATCATACTCAGCCTGTTTTATCTACTCACATGTATTGAAACAAACCAGGTCACATAGTATTTCTTTCAATGAATGTTTCACTTTAGAAAAAGCTAGAAATCTTTTTTCTATTTTTTATGGCTTCAGTAATAAATTTATTTCTCTGAAACTGTTGATTAAGGTTTGATTAAATATACCATTTATGCCAAGCGTCAGATTTCTAGTCATTTTTAACGTGCTGAAGATTTACATTTCGAACGTGGTAGAATATTAGATTTTACCCAAAATTCTGGAGATACGCAAGGCAGATAAAACAATATTAACAAAGTAAAGGAAATATCAAATATCTTGTGACAGTTATGTACGCTGAACACCAACGCGATTTCTTAAGAGGTTAAGGAACTGTTCTGACATTCACCTGCAGCTGATCGGAGGAAAACTTCCAACTTCTAGAATTTCCTTTCAGACAGTGGTCGGCTTTGGCCCGACTACTTAGGTGGTGTCGAAAATCCACCACCGTCGAGGCTCCAAATTACAACCACCTGGTCGACGAAGCTGCAGTCGCAAACTCGCTCCCACACACTCTATAGCCGCCGGTTCAAAGAGAGACTAAAATACCCCAATCAGATTACCAGGCAAAGCCGTCTGCGGGGCGCCGGACGCCGGCCTGGAAAGCGCCCGGCATCACGACCAACCGGTCGCGAGTTCCCGGGAGTCAAAAAGTCAACGGGAGCCCATCCACTCGCCCAACCGCAACCGCCGGGAACCGCCACTCACCCCCCCCCCCGCATCTTCCCCTTCCCTTGACATAAAAGTATGAAAATCCGTTCATCATCCCCCCCCTCACATCACACGTTGCCCGACGAGCGCTCCCGTTCTCCTCGCGCAAAAAAGTGCAAGCGCGGTGGCGGCGGTGGTGGTGCATTCAAAACGATATTTGATATCCTGCAAAATTGCGAGAGAGGAGAGCGCTTCTAGCACACGTAGCGTCGACCGTCGGGGGGGGAGGAGTGGCGGAGGGGGGTGTAGAGAGCCGGGCGGCTGGGCGAGGGGGCTGCCGGTTGCGAAGCTCGTTCAGCGTTAATGAGTTAATTGTATAGAACTGCGTCTCGTGTTGCAAAAGTCCCCGTCGGCTCAAAAACGCACGCACATCCTGCTCGCGCCTTTGACGGTAATCCGGCGCATTTGTCGCCTCGTTAGCGGTAACGTGCGCCCGGACAGAAAGCCGCACAGCGGCGCCGCGCTGCGCCGCGCCGCGTGAGCGGGGGCGGGGCGGAGAGTGGGACGCGGGGAGGAGGAGGAGGAGGGAGAAGCGCGAGAGGCAAAGCAGTGCGAGGGAAAAGGGGCCGCGGATGCAAAATTTCTGAAAAGCCATCGGAGCCGTCTGTACGGCCGCCGCTTCTCCGAATGAGCGTTCGTCACTCGCCCCATCCCTCCCTTTCAGCCACGCCCACCTGTCACCTGACTGCCTACCTGTCTTCTTCGCAGCGGCAACCGTTTGCGTATTCCGTGGGTCCATCTTTTTCACTCCCTCGGTTAGAAGGGCCTCCACCCACCACGGTATTTTCGCTCCGTGGAAATCCACCACCGTTCAACCGTACTTCGATTCACTCATCGCATGCCATGCCATGTGTGAACTCAAGCATGTAATACCATTCGTTGCGTGCTCCTGCACTCGCTACAAAATCCAAGCTATCCACACTTTTTTTCCAATTTCCCGTTTTACATTCAGATTACTTTTACCATTCCATATATTTCGTTCTTCTTCTCAACGTTATTTTGTGTATCCTTGCTTTATGAAGCCTTTCTCTTCGTATTTTCGAAACTCATTCTCTCTTTCTGCCTCACCGACCTGTCTTTCCCTTCTTCCTCTGACTTCCCGACTTTGGAACTCGCTCTCTTGTCCTTTTTGTTTGATTTTCTTCTAGATAAACCCAACCTTACCGTTTCTTCTCGAAGATGTAGCACCTTATTCACCCTTTCTTTCCTACGAAGTCCTACCACCAACTCTTGGTTCTTTCAGCGCACCCTTCCCTACCTCCTCACCCCTTTCCACGCCCCCACACCGTTCTCTTGAGCACGGCGGCGCTCGTGCGCCGTCATGAGAAAGATTTTAATGACGACGCCAAAAAGATACTCGTGTTTTGCTACTCAATTAAAGGTAATTTGCGTTTTGAGCGTGCAGAATGAGAGAGCGGCGTGGCCCGCGCGCAGACTGCTGAAGGGACTACTAAGCAGTCGGAGGCGGCGGCAGAGGCGACGGCGGCAAAAGAGGTGGAAGCGTCGAGCAGGCGTCGGAGAAAGCGATGGCGAACAACAGGGAGAAATAAGATAAGGAGTCGGGGTGTTAGGTTTGGAGGAGACGTCAGGGATGGTAGTCATGGTAAGAGAATGGAATGAGAAAGTAAAAGAGGGACAGTGGTGGAGATGGTTGTGGTGATGGTAGTTGCGGTGGTTGTGGGCTTTGGTGGATATGGCAGAGATGATTGCGACGACAACTGTTGCAGTCACGACAGTTGTGGTCGAAGTTATGGTGGTGGTGGTGGTGGTGGCGGCGGTGGTGGTGGTGATGGTGGTGGTGATGGTGGTCGTCGTTATGGTAGTGGTGGTGGCGGTCGTTGTGACGGTAGTGGCGACGACAGTCGCGGAGGCGACAGTCGCGCAGACGATAATCGCGCTATGGTTGCTGAGGCGATGGTTTTTGAAATGGTTGTGGTTACAGACGTTTTTGTGGAGGTTATGGTGACGGTGATGTTTTTCTTGTTTTTCTAAAAACAGCTCCAATTTTTCCTTTAAATGTTTTTTTGTGTAGAAAAGTGCCGATATAAAAGTTTTTTCAGCGAATTATTTTCGAAAAATGCAAATAAGTTAACATTGCAAATTACAATGTTAAAGACAGATTTTTGTCTTGAATGAAATTTTCCTTTTAAAAACATCAGATCTTTAAAAAAGTCACGTACAATTTTTACAAAAAGAACTCAAAAAAACCGCGCTATTTTTTTTTAAGTTTTGGCAGGGTTCGAACAAGGGACGCGTTAAAGCAATGGAACATGTCTTACAGAACTTTGAATTTTCAAAATTTCAAAAGCTAGAGACAATGTGAGAAAGTGCATGTTGTGGTAACACCACTAGTTATTGAACGCCAAAAAAGGTTATACATTTTGACGGTACTATGCGAAATGCGCTGATTCTTGAGCGCATGGATCTCTGCTCTAACTCCTGTACATATTAATCCATATTACCTTTTGTATTCATAAGAGGTTTTATGTATACAGAAGATCAAAAAAGTGTGACTTGGAGGCTTTTGGCACTGGGAAAAAAAAGGAAGAGGGAGAAGGGAGATAATGGTAATGGAGAAAGTAAAGTGAAGGGAAACGGTGGTGGAGGTGCAGAGGGCAGCTTCGAAGATGGAGACATGAATGAAGGGCAGAATTGAATGTGATAGAGTCATAGGCTTTATAGCTTAACTGGAGGAACTTTCCTCTTTACCTATCTCTTCCATTACGATATAGTCGCCCGAGTAGTAAGTATGCTTTTGGATAGACTAAGCTTTTCGGATGGTTGTTAGCACATTTCGTTCTGTCTTACGATTTTTTGCTTAGGTTTCTAATATTTTTAACTCACGTTTTGACACAATTTGCGAGTTTTTTTAAAGAATGATTGTTACATCATATGAGACAGTTCCATGCAAAGATGAGATCCAGTAGTTCACAATACATCGTCTGTTCTTCTAATGTGATAGATTCAATAAACAGCGATCTTTATGGAATAACTGATCTTTTGATTGTCTAAAAATAAAGAATACCTCTCCATCAAGAATATAAATGGACGAAGAGAGGCCAGATACATGCGAGGATAGTAGCATGAAAAAATGATGAAAATGTTGTGGCAAGCGCGAGAGGCGTCGTCGAACGCAGAAGAGAAACATACAGTGAAAAAAGCGAAAAAAGAAGGCGATGTGAAAACGCAGGTATTGGGAATGTCGGTAGCGTTGACGGTGGATGATAGGGGAAAGGGAGGAGAAAGTGAGCGAGAAGGCAATGGTTGTTTCAGGTTCCATGCGGCTGCAAATGTGATGCCGGCGACATTGACAAAAGACTGGTAAAAGTTGCATATGAAGTGACAGCAGGCGAAATAATTAGAGAGAGGTGCGTGAGAAATGAAGATGGCAATTAAGATTGTGGAAAAAATGGTGAAGGAGATGGGACAGCAAGAGGAGGAGGGATCGGCAGTGGTGGACAATATGGAGGACACGACGACGAAGGTGGAGGAGGCGACGCAGGAGATGGAGGAGGAGACGACCGCACGAGATGGAGGAGGAGACGACGCACACGATGAAGGACAGGACGCACAAGATGGAGGAGGAGACGACGACGCAGAAGATAGAGAAGCCAAGGACGCAGAGGTTGAAGGAGAAGGTGAAGGTGAAGTAGAAGGGGACATTGCGGATGATGGAAAAGATAGCGGAGGAGTGGTCGGTGGAGTGGTGGAGTTGGCAGGGGAGTTGGGGAGTGGAAGTGGAGTTCTAGGCAGCAACGAATATGAAAAAAAAACGGTGGGGGGAATCTGATGCCAGCGGGTAGGAATCCGATGCGGGCGAGTGCCAGTGGGGACGGGCGAGGGTAGGAGTGGGTGGGGCGCAGGGAGACGCGAGGGGGCTGAGCATTTTGAAATTCCGCATCGTCGAGAGCTGCGTGCGGCGCCCGCCGCCGTTCGTTAAAACCCTCAACGGCCGACTGAACCGCTTCTTCACGCCGCTGGGCCGCTATACTGCGATTTTCGTAACTTTGTCCCTGAGAGGAATCAACTGTTTCGCTGCCATCCAATCAGGAGCTTGTATTTCGCGGCAGTGACGTCACTATGGTGACGTTCAAGCTCCCGATTGGATGAAACCGTGAACAGCTGATTTCTCTCAGGGCCAAAGTTACGAAAATCGCAGTATAATGCCGCGACGCCGAGCCTGCGATTCGGCCTGTGCCCGGCCGGGCAGCTGGCAGTCGATATGGGCTGTAAGCAATAAGGGCTGCCGGAGAATTTGTGTGCTTCGGCCGATCGCCAGAACAAAGCAACCCCCCGAGAAAGGGATCTGGATGATCCAGACATGAGTACATGATTTCAACGTCGTTTGCTCGAGTGTAGTTCGAAACGACGAAGAAAGTTAGTTCCCTTTTCAAACCGATTTTATTCTGATTTCCTGCCTTCTGCGATTTACCCTTCAACTCCAGATCTGTCGTATGGCAGCTACAATAACCTTAGACATACCTGTAAACTTTAATAGATTAGAACTTGATCAACGGTTATATGCTAATTATTACATAGACGTTCTTTGTCCTCAGTGTAAATTTGTATTTAGCGAGCACTGAATTAATAGGATCATTTAATTCACCTTTTTGAAAGGATTTTTTCATTATTTTTGTCAAACCCTTAATAACAGTACAAATAATTTAGCAATATGCAAGAACTTACAAAATATGCATTAGTTCACACATACAAAAATTTTCCAAAATATACGCGAGTTACCCCACAACATTATAGTTAAGCCTCTGCCCCTGGTCCGCTTCCAGTCAAAAGTTGGGGTCCGCCGGAGACTTCTTCCCGCGTGCGCTCCCTTCCCACCCCTCCCCTCCCTTTCCTCCTCCCCCGCTTCGCGCCCCACCTCCGTGCCCAAATTTCCGCCACGTCACTCCTCGGAATGAATCGCGTCCTCCCCGCCTCTCCCCTCGGAGGGGCGGGGCGAGTGGACCCCGCGCGCCTCCCTCGTCTGTAATTTCCAAGATGCAGCTGCGGAGGCGCGGCGTGACGAACGGGGCAAGGGAGGAGGGGTCGGAGTGCTGTCTCGCGCCGCCCTTCGGTCCCTCGCGACCTGCCTTTTCCCTCGGGCGCCGCCGGGCGGAGGGGTGCGTATCCATTCTGTTTGAGCGATGCGGACTTTGACGCGTGGGCAAAGGCCCTGCGGCAGTTTCGCAAACTGTGCTCCTCGCAGCGTTAGTGCTCCGACAGTGGTGTCAAAGGCCGCGGTCCGAGTGATCTTAGCGGCATTGCAATTCATATTCCTTTATGAAAAGGTTTCCTCGAAGTATCAAGGTATCTAATAGAATATACGTTAATGACATAACCCTGATACAGATCAAACAATTGATGCAATTTCAAGTTAGCAAACTGTCGACGATAGCTGTGTTTTATAATTCACCCTATTATAGGAAAGACCTTATAAAAAATAAACATCTTTCCCTGGAATATAGTATTCATGTTCCAGCAACTACAACTCATTTATTTCGGTTGTTTTTAACGGACGACAAACTATTAAAATCCTTAAAAGAAGCATGTACCCATTAAAGAGACTTTTCGTTCCTTTAGTTTTGTTATGTCGATATACTAATAATAGTACAGGATTACGAAAATTATATTTTCGTGTCATGATCCGAAGGAAACGAAACACAGGAAGTAGACTATCGCAGCCGACAGGACGATCCAATAACCATCCAATACTCCTAAATGTGCGAAGAGCTATGATAGTCAACAATAGAATCAACAGTCTTATTGAATTTCCACATTCCAATTGCATATTTCGCATGTGTAAAATTTGTATGACAACAGATTTTATTGAAATTCACTTGCATCATTTAGGAAAATGATACTTTCGTGTGACAATCTAAAAAAATATATTTCGTAATCAACTTGTAATATGTTCAATTTTAATTTTTTCTTCATTATCTTTCACAAAAATGTATTATTTTTTAAATCTGATAATGACTATATCTCCTTGTGTAATTATGTTAATAGATGGTTCAAATAAAATCTTGTTGAAAATAACAATGGGCAAGTTCATAAAGTAAATAATATAAAATACCTTGGTATCATTATTGACCAACATATTAAAAGGGTCATGAATTCATTATTATAATTTGATATTTATTCATATTGATTATTATAAAGTTAAAAAATTTAATAGATGAAGCTTCTGTTTATTATTGTGTTTTCAAAGCTGCCGTCATGGTGTTAATTGCTGAATGCAGATTAGCTAAAATCAAAACTTTATTCCCACTGATCTGATAAAAGAAAACAAAATACTCAATATAATTGAGGAGGATAATTATCTTAATTTCTCAAAAGTATATTATTTAAATATTATATTTTCATTTTAATAAATGACGTACAATGTATAAAATATCAATTACTAGAAAGAAGCATTTAGTTTTACGAAAAGTAAAACTAAAAATGTAGACAAAATAACCACTTTTATAGAGCTGTAGGAATTTATAAGAAACTAGTAAATGAACTTGAATGTTACAGTGGTTGTACTAAAAGCTTGAAATATATAAATATATATATATTTTGACCGTATTGGTCAAAACACAAAGAATAGGCGCTCCACCACATTCAAAAGTAGCGCGCAGAGTGAGGAACCGCGGCGGAACGGATCGACAGAGTCGTGAACGAGCGCACGGGGTAGTGGGAACTGATCGGTCTGACCGCGCAAAAGCGACAGTTGGCGGTTGAGCAGCATGGCGTGAGGACGGTATGCAATGGTGGTTAGAGAGCGATGCTTTGATGTACAAGAAATCCAGTGTAATCGGGACAACAGGTACTTAAGAAGAAAAATTGTGATGAACTGTGCAATAAGCGAGTGTAAGGATTGTGGTGAACTTATTTAAGAAAGAATAATTACGAAATTTAATAAAAAGGGGAGCAGTGCACGGACACGTGGGCGCTGCGGGTTAATGATAGTTGGTGCGGCTGTGCTGATGTGTGATTATGCGGTGGAGCTGCTGAGCTGATACGATTAGAAGTCATCGTGTGAAGAAAGAAACGTGGGAAGGCGACGCCGGTGGATGGAAACGGGCCGCGGTAACACGTGGGCAGAGCGGAGCATCGCGGCACTCAAGGTTAACCTACCTCGGACTCAGGCACGAACGCGGCAACAACGGTCACGTAGAACACCCGAACCGAATCGTAACGAATCAGATAAGTAATTTAGAATTCGTGAACAAATAGAAGGAAAATAAATGAAACGCAGTTCAAGGATGCTCACTGTGCTAGCGTTGAAAGTAATGATGTGCGTTA
>JAHLJT010008446.1:268429987-268483992 GCA_031308135.1 Acheta domesticus
GGCATGGCGAGGCGGTGCGGGGATGGGCAGGCAGGGCTCGGGCGACGCGGAAGGCGGAGAAAGTTGGGCAGGGCTGGGGGGGGAAAGTTGGGCAGGTGAGGTGGGCGGGGAAGGCGGGGAAGGTGAGGGTGGGGCGGGGAAGGTGGACAGGGCAGGGCGACGCGGGGCGCGGAAGTTGCGGAAGGCGGAGAAGGGGGAGGCAGGGCAGAGCCGGGCGGGAAAGAATAAGAGGCGGACGGTGCCCGCCGAAGCGCGTAGCGGATTGTGAGCGAGGGGTCGGCGACGAGGCGGACGACACGCGACGGCTCGAGCCGACGACCGCCGTGACGAATAGCAACGCACAAGCCGGATGCCGGTGAGTGACGCAATTTGAGCTACGGACTGCAATATCAATACTCGCAGAGGAGAGAAATGTTGCGCATCATAATAAAGCGTGCCGCGCCGCGCCGCGCCGCGCCGTGCCGTGCCGCGCTGGGCGTCGCGGAATGTCTGGTTTCCTGTAAACGTTGAATGCGCCCTTTGCGATGGCGACGCCGCCGGTTGCCAGTGAGAAAAGTTCCGCTGCTGTGTCTTATTACATTCCGGGCGCGCACTATGAGCAGATTCGATAAAGCGGACACGTCGGTAAAGTGACGTTTTATGGAGGAACGAGAATGTTGCGCAGTTAATGAGAAATGAAACAGCTGGCAAGTGTTTCAACCGGTAGTACATTGACTTCCGAGTGCGCATTTCACAGGAATGAAAACGGAAGGAAGACGATTTATTCCACCTCTGCAAGGAAAAATTTTTATTGACAAAGCGAAGTAATATTACAAACGCATAAATGTTATAAAGCAGTTCAATTGCATGTATATGCTAGAAATCACTGTGGTTTTTGAAACAATAAATTGAATGCTCTGACAGATGAGAATGAGATCGAGAAAGAAACTGTAATAGAGGATGAGCATCTGCCACCACATTAACTGAAATGGAAACGTTGGGGGTGAACAAGTGATAATAATGGATTACGACAGGAAAATGTTGGGTCAGCTGATAAAATGGAATACCTTCAATAATACACCTGTCAATACCATAGAACCAGAAATAGGAGCCTCAACATGAGCCTTAGGTAATCATATATGAACCAAAAACATACGCATCTTACCAAAAACACAACAATCATACTTAAATATACATACAAATTATTAATCTCATTGCCCCAAAATCCATACAAATATAAAGTTCCACTCAACTGATAAAAACTTAATAAACCAATTAACAATGGCAAAGGCGCTAATAGAGTATAAAACAATAAATAAATTACAATCTGAACACGTTCAGGCTGAAATCCCCACCCCAAAATCAAAAATAAGTTAATACAACTTCAAAATACCGGGAAAGATATGCAAGAGTCAAGACGTGTAGTAAAATATAGAAGTAAATATACAATTAGTATAGAGAATTCGATGCAAACTCAAGTAGGAATGACCGTAATTTACTCTCCAGTTAAGACAGCAAAATACTGGAAACCCATGTAAGTAATCAATTAAATAGAATGTACACAAGATGAAAGTAAAACCTAGATCATAACTTTAGTTATTATAATAATGTAAATTATAATAACTTAAGTTATAATAACTTTACGTCACTATCTTTCGTTGTTGTTAGTTTGAATCTGTTTATAATATTTTAATATTTTAGTGAAAAGAAGAAATCTTATGCTAAAAATCTTCAAGTGAATTTCATCTTATGTCTGTGAATATAGCTAGATAAACTCATAAAAAAATTCGCTGCACCTCAAGGACCCGACCAATCTGCTGCAAAGTTGACGGGCTAGTTTCACACCATCAGCTAAGCCAACAATGTATTTTTTGTGGTAGGTCGCGCATTTGGGAGAACGGGGTAAGGAGCGTGACATTAAGCGCACTGGTTGACGTAAATTCGCTCCAAATCGTCTTGCCGGTCATTGTGACAAAGGGGAGAGAGACTCCAGAGCAACAAAGTCTGATAAAATAATATTTATCATGCGAGTGTGAAATAGCATGTTTCTTAGTGTTGTATTCTTATGCAGAAAATTGATCTGATACTGTACTGTTTAGTCGTTATTTCACTCATTTTCTGTAATATGATCAACATATTTTTCTAAATATACTTTTGAATAAGACAATATAATATTAAGTCAACTTTCTTCCTTGTAAAATATTACGTGTTTCGAGACATAACATAATTCAGTAGTTGTATAGGTGGTTTGAAGAGCTTTTTTACAAATAAACCGTTGTAATTGCAAACATACTATAACCATGCTTTGTGTTATATACTCGGATAAAAATACGATTGCAGCAGAGATCCACGCAGAAATTAATTTCCTTTTTTCGCATTTTTATAGTTGGTTTCATCGGAATTTACGAGAGTTCGGAAGAGTTGGAGCGTGTTTTATTTTAATGTCCATAAAATATTCTTAGTAGATTGAATTGTCTTTAAATTGGTTCCATCCTTTTGTCGCATGAAGAAAATGTGAACTTTCAAATAATTTGTTTCATATCGATATAAAGTGAAAAGTAGAACAAAAGTAACTCAGAAATAAGAATAATTTCCTCACGAGGGGAACACTAGGTCTAGGCAACGCGTGCGACAGAAGGTTGTGCGATCAGGCGCATTTAAGGGGATCTGTGAAGGTGCATTGTCCCTCTTCGAATTGTAAGTCACGACCTCACCATCGCCCGCTGTTGGCGGCAGTGGGTGGAGGATAGGACGAAAAGGACATCTAGTGTGGACGTCCACCGTGCGTTACGAAGAGGGAGACCGACGAATTCACCGCCACACACCTACAGCTTCAACGGCATTAATAGGTACTATTCAGCGAGTTGAGCATCCTGGTTCGCCACTTCCTTTAAGTGCCAGTAGTATTGGCAGGCGGTTGCTCGCCACAGGGCTCGTTACACGCCGACCATGCGGCCTGCCACTCACACCCTAGCGGCTTCGCTACAGACTCGGCAGGTGTCGCAAACGACACTGAATGTCTAGTTTTTAAAATGTTGCTGATACCGCGTTTTTCTTTAAATTCTGGACTTCAAGGAAATGCGCGCAAATAATCTCCTACCCCATACGTCACATACATTTTTTACTGTTTTTTGACCAAATAAAATAAAATAAATGACGGACATGGAGCCATTCAGATTGACAGTGGGTCTTCTTCAGTGACAAGTCCCGCTTCGGTCTGGATGGTCACCACCATCGGATTCGTGACTGGAGACGCCGCCATTAGTAGAGCCAAGATTTGTGGTATCCCAGTTCATGTCCTGCCAGCCTGGTGCGATGTTGTGAGGCGTGTTTCTTACGATACCTGTTCACGATAGTGATCCTCACGTAAATGCTAACAACCGCACGGTACGATGGTCCAGCAACCGGTGTCTCTGCCGTTCGTAATGTCAAAGCCCATGCTCTCTTTCAACATTGTTCATGCTCATACCACTCGGCTTCCAGAGCATGTTTTTACGCCTGTGGGTGGATGTCTAACCGCGTAGACAGGCCTTTCCCGATCGAGAATGTTTGAGTTGCTACGAAGCGTGTGATCAGAATCCCACCTCAAACCACCAATCTATAATAAATTCTCTCTCTCTCTTGCACAGGCACAAGCTGCATGGGGTGGAGTATCACAGGGCTCTATTCAAGAGCTCGACAGTTCTTTGATTCGATGTCTCGATGCTGGGTTCGCCAGCATGGTCATGGCGGCCCAACGCTATATGAATATGTAGTTTCAGTGAGCGTTTATTGCAATAAATGTTGGTCTTACGAGTGTTAAAGTGTAATCATTTCGTTTGTGTGGTACCATCTAACCAACTGTCAAAAGTGTTCATAATCCTCGTTGGTCTGGGTGCAGCGTTTTATGCCAATAGTGCATGCAAATGAAATACTAAAAACACAAAAGATCATACGCAGATTGATTGTAGTATAATACAGATATTTTAACATACTAAAATTATAATTTTCGTAACGCAGTTAAAATTAAAATAAAATAAAATTTAAAAAATGATATTACGCTAAACAAGGAAACCATTCTGAAAAATGATTCAACTTTTAAAAGGGGAAATTTATAGATTTTGAATAGTTACCTTGATTGTACACTAATGGTAACCATAATGGTAGGCCTTGGCTCGAAAAGAGCTGTTGAGCCCGAGTATAGACTAGAGGTCTGCATTCTCCGAGATTTTTACCGACCAGCGCTCGCTCGCCTCTCTTCTCTCGAGACCACGCGCTCGACTGTCCTTCGCAACCGGTTGCGGACTCCCGGGAGCCGGCGGCCGACCGAGACTCGGCCGGTTGTCGACAACCGGCTGACACCGTTCAGGCGAACTGCGCCACGCAACAATCGGCCGAGACGTCGGAGTAAATATCTAATGCCAAGTTTCAGGAAAAGGGAGGAGTATTGAATGGTTTTTAAAATAAATGACCAATAATTTTGTTTTTTCAAAATTTTATATATAAACGAATTTTAATATTAATTTTCAAATAATACATTTTAATATAAAAAAGAATAAAAAGCTTTAAAAATCGACTCCTCGAACGCACTGGAGAACCTCATGTGGATCTATTGCAGTTCTGCCTGTGAATGCAAAGAAAACGCATTCAAAAGTTTTAGAGATAAATTCCGTTCTTTGTAATGACTAGGCATCGGATGTTTAGGAAATTGCCTATTTTATTCTAATGAACATAAAATCATTAATTTTCCTTCATTTTATATGGTGTAAATACAAATGCTCTGCTAAATATAGATGCAAGTGCAATGAAATATATTAGTACCTTTCCCTTCCAATTTTGTATTTTTGTTGGCTTTTTCCAAATATTTTTGTTGTTCTTGTTGTTGTAATTTTCAGGCATCTGAAACGCAGGTCTTAGTTTCTTAATCCGACAGTAGCGCGGGGTGCCTCAGTCACCCTAGCATTGTTTTCAGCTCATTGTACTTTTAGTTTTATTTATAATCTTGCGAGCTTTTCAATACCTTTTGAAGAAAGCTTTGTGCACATACCTCGACCCTTCTCTTTCAACTTCTTCCTGTCCTTTCCTGGAAATTTCGTCGCAAAGGCGATGGCGCGCTGCGTGGGGGCCACCGAATCACTTCGCGCAAACTTTGTTATCGCTTCCTACCACGCTGTTTCACAGTAGTTCACCCCAAGGAAGGGGGTCTCGTGGAGCTTCAATACTACTCCACAGAAGCCAATGATTCACACTTTCAGCTTTTACGATTTTTTTAATTACAATTAATCGCTTATCTTGTATTGAAACGAAAAATAATGGAGTAATTGAAAAATATTGTACTCCTACGTATAAAACTTTATATTCATCATTTAGTGAATACATACTATTGCCGAATTTAAAATAATGTTAAACAACGTGTGTATATAATAGTAAATAATGTATTTTGAATTATTGAGTTCAATAGGTTGATGTGCTGTGAGCGCTGTTGTTTGGCCGCCGACTGAGTCGTCAAATTCAGAGACCATGGCGGTTTACATTAACTATTTCACAATAAATTAGTACGCCCAATGACAAGACGTTTTGAAGCAAGGAAAATAGTACTTCCCTCATTTTGTTTAGCATATGCGTTTTTCTTATATACTCGTGAAATTATGACCAAATATTCATTGTATTTAATAAATATGCCTTATATTCGGGTTTGTAAGAAACTTAAATGACATTACAATTGGTACGAAACGAATTATTTTCCCTTAAGCACTATAAATATAAAAAAATTAAAAATTCATGCAATAAAGGTTTAAATTTATTTTCAGACTCTTTGTTTACCTTAATTCTTTCAAAAAATTATTGTTTCGTCTCTATAAAATTGTTTCCAATCAATCGATAAATTGTCACTTTTCAACAAATTAATCGTTTAATTGAAATTGTATTTTCTTTCGATTACAATGAATTGAAAGAGATGCAATCACTACGTGCGGCGACTTTATATCCCGTACATGCATTGAGCGGCGAAGCTACCGAGCAGTCCGGCGCCGACCGAGCTGCCGAGCGCTCGAGCGCTCGGGCGCTCGGCGACTCCCGAGTCTCGGCGGGAGCAGCAAGGCGGCCGGTCGAAATGTCCGTTAAACAGCTATCTCTTCCCCCCTAAGCAAGTTTCCCCCCCTTCGCCGAGCGTCGGCGCGTAGCCCGAGAGTCTCGAGCGGTTGTTTTCGCCTGATTGCAGAGCTCTAGTATAGACATACCTAAATTGTAGCGAATCCTTATTTCTATGCAAAAAAAATTGAGATCATCATCATACATATTGGTACTAATACTTTGCAGCTCTGCAATGAGATTGTTATTCAGTTACCAGTAGTCATCTACCGAACAAGATCAATGTAATCAGTGTTTTCTTGGTATTTTAAAATGCTTATATACCTATTTCACAAGCCTGTGTGTGCAGAGGGAGTAAATAATTGCAATGTTTATTCTACACGTTTACTAGACATTCATTAACTTTCGAATACACATAATATTAACTCTTCCTTTAAATCTTGTGCAATGTTTAACGTTTTTGACGAGTTCCCGAAATCAGACCACAAAATGCCTTGATTGAGCTGGCCCATCTTAAAGGCAGGTATGTATTATATTTTTCTTTCACGTCAATAGAAAGCAATGGAATGGAATGAAAGTAAATAGAAAGCAGTATTTTGTTCGTCATCGCCCTGGCAGATAGAGCAGTCAACCGAATACAGCAACATTGCAAAAATGATAATAAACAATTAGCATCACATTAATATTCAAGAATACAGAAGAAAAATGAACTAATAGGTATAAAACGGAAAGAAACTTCACAAATCAGCTGCACTTCCAACAACGTGCGAAATATCAGATCTTGGAAGAAGTAGAAAATCATAAAGGCTATAAAGGCAAGCAGACCATCCATCCAGCAACTAGGAAATCAAGAAGGCAAGGTAAAATATTACAAGAGAATAAGAATACAAAGTTAAGTTTTTGTTCAGAGAATTACAAAGAACATCTCGATTATGTTAAATCTAGCTGGTTCTGTGCGATACACGAAAAATTAGAAAGCACAAATGCAGAATTGCAAGGAGATATGTGAAAAAGGAAAGGAAGAAAATATTGTTCGGTGACTGACATGTAATTATTCACTGTGTTTACACACACTGTGATAAAAATTATCACAGTATTAAGGAAGGTTTAAGCATAAACTGCAGAAATTAGAACTAATCTCAGTTCCATAGTGTTGGTTGTTCCTATTTTTAATATTCTTTTCTCAGAAGTTATTATTTGAATAAAATCACTTCTTTAAACCAGAGGTACACGATAATATCTAGATACTATCTGGTTATATCTATGATTAGAATGAGGTGGGATATTAATGAAATAAATTGGTGGATTGTCTACAATATTTTCAAAAAAATGTGTAATTTATTTCAAGAAATCCAATTATATATTTTCGTTATCTTCTGGATATATTTTATTATTTTTATTTTCTATCAACTCATGTGTTCTTCCAATTTGTTTATCATCACTCATGCAAGTCCCACAAAGTCGATCACAATAAATGAGGGAAAAATACTTCAAATTTACCCAAATTATCGAAGTTTTACTACTTATATGCATTTTATGAAGCGCATTGCATTTGCTTAGATATAAAAAAAACAATATATATGAAATTTGGTTGTGTCTAACGCGAAGCTAATACATATTAACTTAAATGCTACGTATTATAGAGCAAACTAAGCGCCCGAGTACCTAAATTGCTCATCAATTTTAAGAGTCTTGCAACTGCACAGACGCGCGTACCTGTTGTGAGGTAGCCGTAATATATTTTCTTCCGTTGTGTTGACGAAACGGAAAACGATGATAACGATGATCAGGCCTAGTGGTAATGCAGGCAGAAAAATCTTTACCTATTCTTTCCTCTCTAATACTAGTTGGTCTTCCTTTCCATTGCCAATTACGATAACAATCATGTTCCAATGATGATAATGATGATGATGCAAGAGTACAAACACTTATCTGTTATTTTATCTCGACCGTAATGTGTCAGTCCATCCATTTCGTTGACGACGATGTTGACAACGATGACGGTCACGATGTTGACGACGATGACGACGACGATGGCGACGATGACGACGACGACAATGGCGACGACGACGACAATGGCGACGACGACGACGATGTTGACGACGACAACGATGTTGACGACGGCGGTGTTGTCTACGGTGTTGATAACGGTGTTGATGACGACGACGGTGTTGACGACGGTGTTGAGGACGATGTTGACGACTGTGTGGCGACGATGTTGGCGACGGTGCGACGTTGTTAGCGACGGTGTGACGACGATGTTAGCGACGATGTTGATGATGGTGATGACGGTGGTGGTGATGGTGTTGCAGTGGTGGTGCAGGCGTACAAGGTAGAAGTGGAAGTCCTGGGCGCTCCCCGCGGCTGCACCGCCGTCATGCGCTGCGTGGTGCCCAGCTCCGTCAAGGACCTCGTGCGCGTCGTATCCTGGGTGCAGGAGCCCCAGTACTACGTGCACCAGTCGCTGCAAGTCGGTGAGTACTCTCTAGCTTGAACGTTAGCATGGTTGCATGAGTAAACCATATTTAAGACTGGCTTGTTTTGCCAGGCGTGTGGGGAAGAGACCGCTTCTGAGCCGATCCCCGGTAGCCAAACTGCCCAAGGATCGCGGGTTCGAGTCCCGCCTCGGGCATGGCTGTATTTGTGTTCGTCCTGTCACTCCCTATCATCATCATCATATGTTATCTTCAGTTACGAAACGTTAAACCCAATAGTGGTCACTAACGACCTTGATGTTAAAGCGACTTTAAATAACAAAAAACCTGCTGCCGAACTTCGTTTTTATATGACAGTGGTATCTTCAAATATTAAACAATCAAACCTCTAATATTTTTAAAACAGAATTATTTTTATTGATATGAATTTACTAAAAGACACAAAGTTTCACTACACAATATGTCCGCATAATCAGGTTGTCTGAGACAGAGAAAGAAAAAACATTAAAAAGTCGACGAACTGAAAAAATATTGAAATAGAAAAAACGGAAGACATGAACCTTATCGGCTACCATTGTCAACAGCAGAAAGCAAAATGATGGTAGCCGATGATAGACAAAGCTCGTTTGAATCCTTTACACCTTTTATTCGAATATATTTTCCCATTTGTGATTTTTTGTGCTGCTATATGTGTTTTTTTGTCTCAGACTACCTGATGATGCAGCCACATTGTGTTTGCGAAACGAGCCTTTTAGTCAATTTATGCTACTACAAATAATTCTGATTAAAACATACTTCAGGTTTGATTGTTTTAATGTCCGAGGATACCATTGTGGTATAAAATATAGATTATATAAACAAACAGGTTTGGTTTCGTTTTCAATCAAACACTTTCGCCAAACTGCCCGTCAACATGTTGGCAATTGGATTGATGAGCATAGCACTATCGTGTTCCAAAGTTATCAACTGCCACTGATGTCTAATGGATAACGAATTAGCATTCAACTAGACAGGAAAGTTATATAAATGACTGCTTGGTGTCAGAATGTTACTGGGGGACAGTAGTCATTCAAACTTGGCGCATGAAAACTGGAAAGTATTTTTCGAAGTTGCTCAATTACAGTGC
The DNA here is from genome assembly GCA_031308135.1 of Acheta domesticus. Classification (NCBI taxonomy): domain Eukaryota; kingdom Metazoa; phylum Arthropoda; class Insecta; order Orthoptera; family Gryllidae; genus Acheta; species Acheta domesticus. Next base: position 268,439,597 of record JAHLJT010008446.1, read on the forward strand.
AAACTTGAATAATGTTCATTGTGTCCCCAGCAGTTCATTCCTTGCACATCACATAAATTAATATTTAGTTTGTCACCTTGAGTTATCGAGACCCAAAACACTTTTGTTTATTTGTTTCCTCTTCCGCAGTGCTGTTAAGGTCTCCTACTGGTGGCAGTGGCACGCTTCGCGGCACCGTGCCATACCACGAGCTTCTCTGCGCCACTAGCGACGGAAGAGGCCGTTTTACAATAGTGATGGCGTTGTCTCTTGTGGCAGGGTTATGAACTGCGTGGAGAGGCGATTTCGTCGTGACACTCATGCCACGGATTCCCGCTCTGGCATCGACCTTGACAACACTGCTCTACCGTTGTAAAAACTAAATGATTGTTATCCAAATATCTTCGTAAATCAAGGTCCTTTTAGGTCAGGTGTTACGATTCATTCATGCAAAGTGCCAATGAAAAACTGCTTCTTGGCTTTCCCCTCAGCATCGTATTCCGAAATCATCTGCCACCTGGTATTCTCCAATTACATAAATAAAGGCCAGTTCATCTCAAAGAACCTAAAGTAAAATTGTTTCAAGTTGTTCTTTTGTTTTCAAATCTTAGCGATTAAATGAAAGTAACGCACAACCCTGCCTAAAAGAAAACGAGAATCAAACGTTTACATGGATCCTTGAGGTGAACAGAATTTTACTAGGTATTTACCTGATATTCTGTAAAGCCGTCTGAGATGAAAAGGCTCTTTTTGTGAAGTACTTAGTGATCCAACTATTCATGAATACGTACTCTGATCACGGTTCTTCGAAAAGCACACAATTTCAGAATGGTGATTTATGTCTTCTATTTCCCTCCCAAAAATACACAGAGAGTAATAGTACTGTAAGATGAATTCAAATTAGATGTACACTGTAAATAATACAGTAAACCCTCATTAGCAGGAACTCTTTCAACGCAAAATTCCCCCTTTCCCTGGAATACGAAAGAAATGAGGGTCTCAGCAAGGAAATATAGTAAGTCACACATATATAATAATACCACGAACCTCTGTTATTAAGGCTCCTTCGAATTCGTTTAAACGTGGGTTTATTGTATTAAGCCAGACAAATTAATTGAACAGCAACAAAATGTTTGGACGTGAAAATCATTCTTCACAGACCTCGCGTCATTGCGGCGTTGGGTCCGCCACGGATAATTTCCGGTGTGGCTCAGGTTCAGCCCCATTGTTGCTTTTTCTGCTTCTGACTCCGTTGCAATATTCCAGGAGGTTTCTGCAATAGTCCCAAGAGCATGCGTCCTCAGTCTGGAGGAAGTCTCATGCCAAGTAGGTAAATACTGCACTCACCGAGTCGGCTTGCATTGCAACAGGATTCTAAAGTAAGACCGACACCAACACAAAGGCTGCAGCAGCTCATGACTGTAGCAGCTCCAGGAGACAGGAAAACAGTGACCGCAGAAACTAAGAAAGTAATAAAAATAACATGAAACAGACTCCGGACACCTCATGTGTCGATATGATCCCCTTCCCAGAAGCGTCAATTCAAATCAGAACTTCCTCCGAACAATGAGACGTTTACTACTTTAACTAAAAATCCGACATTTAAAACTCTGGTACATACTGGCTCCTTGAGATTACACTGAACTTACAAAAGAACTCTCAGCCGGACATCAGTTACCACATGGGTACACAATATTAACTGCATTTCGATTAAAAATCGGCCCTCTAAGGTAACGAGCTAAAGAGACTGTGACATTCAATGGGAAGTTTCAATATCAAAAATGTAAGTCGTCATGAATCTTGTAGTTGGATGCCCGCTCGTGCCCTTGAAGTGACATTGTTTTAATCGAAGTAAAAACTGAGAATACAGGCACCACGCTGTAAAAAAACAGAAAATCGGGATACAACAGTGGTGACAAAGAATGTGAATATGGAGAATTAGACGACTGTAAACATCTGCTAGCCTGCGGGCGACTTCTAATAAAAAAGCGAATTCGATTGCCCACAACTAACAAAAGAGCAGTTCGAAAGCTGAATTTCGGATCTCCTGACGGCTACAGAAAGATTAACGTTTCTTGGAATGCTGCATTTCTCGAGTGTCTTGTTGAAACTAGTTATGTCCTTTACATGGAGTTTTTGAAAGTACGGTATGGATTTTTATGTTAGTCTAGACTTGGAAAAGAAAAACGTAACCTGTAACGTCACGCCAAATTTTGTAACCAAAACGCATACCGGCGCATTAATTCTAAAATATTTTCGCATCACAATGCATTCGATGTAAAGTAAAACCACATAGTTGAAAGGTTTCCGATATTAAGAACATTTTAGCAATACATAATTGAGTTAATAGTTATAATTTCGAAGTATTGTTCAATGAAGAATATTAATGAAAGTCAATCAAAGGTATTTAGCTATACTCTAGCTTAAAGACTAATATATAGCTAATGAAAAACGGCTTTTAACCTAGAGAACTACGTTTTTTTAAGTAACTGCGAAAGCACGATCGTAATTTCCAATACTGTGTTTACTTTAAATAACATGTAGTCAAAAGAGTCCATAACTAAAATTCCTCTTCGATATTTCATTACATATACGTTGTTATTCTATTCATTTTTCAAAACAATTAAATTCCGATCATATTGCAAACTTACAGAGTGCAAAAGAGCAACATTTATTTTATACATTCTCTGAATTAAAAGAGATTGAAAGTGAAGTCCAACTGTATTTTTCCTCAGTTTAAAGTGGTGAGCTTATAACATTGCGGTAGGTTTCCCGTGAACCACTCTTCTTACACTCCACGCTAAATGGAACAATGAACATAAATCTTTTAGATGGGATCGTCGGTCTTGCCTCTTCTATTAATGTCATCTAGAACGTTAATGTCTTGAAAAATTCATTGTTCTCCTCTGGAATGGTCCAAAGCAAGAATCCATGAACGTGGAGCCGTTAGTATGAATGGACGAATGTGAATTCGTGAACTCTGTGACATCCTACTAACACACTTTAAAAGGTGACAAATATTGTAGAAGTATCGGGCAACTTCGTTGGGAAAAGTTATCCGCATTTAAGCTGAATTTTCCAAGTGGTCGTTGAAGTGGATGTTTATACCAAATCATTGTGACCTATTTCCACGTGGCTTATTAATAAATGTTATTTACTTTTTACTCGATTTAGTAAATGTTCTATGGAAAAATCAAGTTTTTTTCATGAAAAATGTTTAGGCCATTCAATACCTTACTTCTGGAGAACAAAAATATATTGTCTTACCGGATGTAATGGTAGTGGAAGGACTTAAATACGTACATATTCTTCCTGTTTGGTATTCACGAAAATAGCACTAAAATTAAACACAACACACTGCAAAGGACAATTGTGGATTTTCAGGAGTGCAAGATTTCACAGTACTTCCAGGGGAGATAGCGTACGAAACCCAAACGTGGAGGTATTTGTGTTTATTAAACTTTTCTAACTTCATCTTCAACATAGCGACAACGAGAAAAGAATGATGTTTTATGTAACATGTAACTTCACATGGAATCATTGTGTTCAAGACGATTTTCAGTAACTGACCTGGTGAAACACTTCCTTGGAACTCTCATATTTTCATCATGAATTATAGAATAAGGTAATGTTGTATTCATTAGAATGAGAACGTACAGATTGCGTGATGTGATTTATGCCTCACTGAAGAGGTGAATTCGAAGTAACACGGTAGAATAGTTAGTACGAAGCGATTTTTTGAGGTTGTGACCTTCCACTATCTCAGCTAGGTTGCGATAGAGAGAGATTCTGAAAGCTTAATAACAAAGGAGTCAAAATCCGTAAACTATATTAGAGAGAATACTTGAATAATCAGTAATTTGTTAAAAAAAATACTTGCATATATTAAACAATAACATAAGAAAAACCATTGACAATTTATACACACGTTCTAGTAACAAAAAACGAGTGGTTAAAAAACGGCACAAACTTTCTGGCATTAGCAATGGTTATGTACAATTAAAATACCGCAAATTCTGTCCATATTAACACATCTCAGCAATCACTTGTAAAACTCATTACTAGAGAGAGAGTTTTTAATGTCATAAAAAATCTTCAGATATGCTTTTGAAAATTTGCATTTACGTCCTAAAAATTGAGAAATAAGCACTTGAATATGCAATAAAAATTAACAGTATTTCATTCTGTGACAGCAATTCATTCTGAGCGCAATCTGTGACAAGTTCTTTCTAATTAATGAACGCTCACAAATACATCTTCTGAAAAGTAGAAACGTTTTAGTAAAAGTTTCTATTTTAAAGAAATATGCAAAATGTGGGCCTATAAATACACGAATACACACCAGCAAGAAAAATTGGCCAAAAATACAAAAATATGCACTAACATAATCTACATAGCATTATAAGAATCCGCTACATACTCATTACTCATCGTGGGGCATTAGGCACGAGAATTTAATTCATTTAAAGGCTACGCACCTACACAAATTCAAATATCTGGGTTATATCGTTTCTGGATGTACGGAATGTAAAATTCCATTCCATACACCCAGAAACACCGCCCAACCACGAGGAGTTTAATTTGAGAATTTTAAACTGCCGATCGCGGCGTTCTCATCAATGTATTCGGCCTGATAATTCCTTAAACAAATCAGAAAAAATGCAGGAAGATCAAATCTGCAATTTCTAAAATAGGCAAAAATTACGTGAAACGGTTCATACTTTCAAAATAATTAATATTACTTTATAAAGTTATTATACTTTATTAATTTTCATTAATATATTTCATTCAGTAAAAATTTGCATCATAAATACTGAAGTTTTACAATGTTCCTTTTTTTTCCATTTTCGAAAATACGGCGAGTTTGTTAAAAATGGGATTAGCAGAATTGCCATTTTTGTTCTTTGCTTCATGCGGGTGAAAAAAATAATGAGAAATTGGGAAACTATTTTCAGAAAATATTTGTTTAAAACTGTTTATATTTCACGCAAAATTACACAAAAAGTACTCGTCTTTTATAAGATTGTACCTTGTTTTAAAATCTGTTTTCTTCGTTTTTGGAAAAGGCGTCTAAATTCAATATTGTAATTGTAAGAAGGCACCAAAAAATTTTGCAATTATCGAAAATTCAGAGAATTCAATAAAAAGGAGACCTGTGCCATTTCTTTACGTGCTTTTACTCCACGTGAAGAAAAAAATTACTAGCTACTTCTAGGAATTTTTTGAAAAATATTGAGGTTTCATAGAATTAGCCCCAAACCAAAATATCCGTTTCAAATTCAAGGAACCCCCAACATCAGGCGGATCGATCGGTGAATACCAATTTTGGTGCAAATCCCGCTTACAATTTAGCAGCTGGCATTGTTCACAAACGGACGGACATTTTGCTGAAACCTATATCTCGGTATCAAGGAACCATCAAAAGCGGATTCTGTCTACAGAAAATGTTAGAGAAAGGTTGTCTACAGAAAGTGTTACTACATATAGGAACAAGTATTATCCAGTTTTTCCTTACCAAGGAACGACAACAAGTAATGTAGAATTCTCAATAAAAAGGAAATAACTCTGTGAATTACATACACGCAAGGAATAAGTATATTCATATTAGGACGTGTGCACTAAGTTTTTTCTGAACTATAATATTAGTGTTATATCATTTATAAAAGATTATGATATAATTAACTACACTAACACACAAATAATATTCCTTGTTATGAATTATCTGAATCAAAATTATTTACAATTTTTCGTTTCTGTCTGTATTACGTATTATATATCATAAGTCGGTCCATTATTGATAAGACAGAAATATTTTTAAAAATCAGCTTTATATACAAATTTTACACTACGTTTCGGAAACATTTGGTTTCCAAAACGTTGTGTAAAATTTGTATATAAAGCTGTTTTTTAAAAGATTTCTGTCTTATCTATGATGGAACAACGTATGATGTACAAAATTATATACATTTAATACAGTACCAATTCTAGTTCTGATTAGCAGTTTTGTTCACTTTTAATGATAAATTGAATGAATTCGTGTAATTTTTAGGCAACAATTTATAACCTTAAATAAATCATAAATTTTAGTGTTCATTAAAAGACGGAGTTCTTTTAATGAAGCAATGAATGTTACGATTGGTCTATAAAACCAGTATCCATTCTTTTCAAAACATTAGTTCTCACTACGCACGCCCAAATCTTTCACCACGAATGTGACCTTGACCAACTGCAGAACAGTAGAACCTTTAGTTTCGCGGGCCTTGTGTAATTCATTTTCCTACTTGTGTTTTGGCTGTCAGAAACTCGATATTACTTCAAAATTGATTTAAAGATCGTGACTATAAGGCGTGTGAATTCCCAATCTAAATTAGGCCTTTGGCTTTCCCAGGCATTTTTTGATTCGAGATGAATCGATTCTGTAGGAAGTTGATGTGTCACATAATTTCGATAAATAAATTAACGTTATTTTTAGTGTAACAAAAATTCAAAACGCTTATCTAGACACAAAAATACCATTTTTCCACAGATTCTCAGAGAGGCACAGAATTCAGCATTACTACATCTTTATTTTCCAGATGTAAAACAACAGACCCTTTTAGTATTTACTCCATTAACAAAGTAAAATTTTAGGAAATACTGTGAGAGATTGTAGCCTTTGACCGAGAATTTGTTGGCAATATTTATTTAGAGATTAATTTCAATTAAATTGATGATACTCTATAATAATGTACACAACATTTATATTAGTTCTCATAGTTATTTATAGTTGTGTTTCATTCCAAAGATAAAATATCCTCTTTTTGTTTTTCTCGATCGGCACAAAGAGAGTTTGGTAGAAATTTCCATGAAACTGTTTATTCAACTGTTTTGTATTGCCCCTTGTGTGATTCTTTATATTGATTTTCTAGTTCTCTTATTTCTTTGGCGTGATTAGAAGACACAATCCGAAACCAATTGATTTGAAAGTAACTAATATAAACGTTTGAATGGGAATCTACAGGAAAAGTGCAGTTCAAATTGAAGCATTTACATACAAATATATCATTTACACTGTACAAAAGCAATTACCGTAACCTAAAGAACGTGCTTGTAATCTTATATTTTTTCATTTACCAACAGTGATTACAAAATGAGTACATGAATATTTACTCTGAATCTTAGTTGATTCCGTACAAACATTAATTATGCGTATTGAAATCCCTTTATCATCATCACTGACATGTATGACTAACAGTTTGTTATTTTGTACTTTTTGTTTTTATAATTATTACATAAACTTGAAAATCGAGATATCTGATAAGGAATGCTTGAACTGAGTCACTCCCAATATTTGAAGCGACAATTTTTGTTAATTGATATGGATTGTTTTAATTGATTTAATATAGTTTGTTAATTGATATTGATTGTTAATTGATGGATTATGAGGAAAACCTTTCGGTGAGGAGGGGGAGCAATGTGCATAACTTATTACATACTTATAAAAAAAGTGTGGGCCATTTAAATAAGTTCTAATAAATACACTATTGAAATAATTTTAATGATTCGTAAATTGTCACGCGGACGTGATGTTATAAGTTAGAGGAGGGTATGTCGGGAGTTTCATTCCGAAATACTGGTTTGAACATGGTGGGTGTGCAACTGATTTTCTGTGTTGGAGTAGCTGTTGAAGTGGTTAGCTGCGTTGCTGTCATACAGTTACGTTTCTTGCGTTCTTCAAATTCTTTATGATTTGTGATTTTGAGAGTCGAGTGTTTGGGCTACGATGGTAAAAATAAATGTGGCGTTTTTTTGCGTCGCGCCGAAAGGGGTATTTGGCTGTATTTGAATGGGCGCAAGAACGTGGTTTGATTGCTTCAGGATTTTCGTGTCTTGTGCGTAAGTGTCCGATGAGGTTGGCCAAGCGAAAAGAAGTGAGTGATGATTTCGAGTGAAAGTGCAGCAAGAATGACCCCACTTCTCATATGCGAAAGTGTCCAGTGCGAAAGGGGTCATGGTTCTCGAGAAGCAGGTTGAGTATGATTCAGGTATTAGTTTTTGTTTTTTTTGTTTTTGTTGTTGTTGTTCCTTGAGGGCGCCTGCCCTAAAAACCGCCTTTCTGTAATTTTTATTCATTTCTATCAGAGCGCGTAGCGTAATTTGATAGCGGGCTTAAGGAGACTACCCTCCCACCGCCACCCCTCCCTTCCCCTCCCCCGCTTCCCCTCCCCCATCTCATCCTTCCTCCTTCCCCCTCCCCCCTCACAGAGCATCGCTTCTCTACGGGTGTACTGTACACCCTACTTTAACCATACTATGTAATATGTTGATACAATACTTTTGAACGCGTTATACCAAGTACAAATGCGCATTTCTTGGTTGATGCGTGTAACAAAAACACTGGCGAGTTGTCACACCATGGCCATGCAACACATGACTTTTATGGTTTGTTAATAACAGTCTGTCGTATCACTTTGTAAAATCAAATACCGTACTGCACAAACAAGTTTGTAAACAGTTTACGGACTACAACGATTTCTTTGAAGCACTAAAATAACCTACTGACACAGTTTGTGATCACTCATTAACACAAATCCACTTTTAAATGATGAATTCACACCGTGATTTGTTGTATTTTACTGCCCTGATACTTCGTTTGATGATTTCGCGTCTTGTTCACGTGTAGTGTTCCTTGGAACACGAATCACTGATACTACTACACGTGCATCCGCACCGGGTGTTATTGCTGATCGGCACAAATATACTTTGAAATGTTCGATTTCCACAATGAATTGTTACAATTATTTGCACACAACTTTGTTTATTTATGTATCGTTAACCCGTGACGTTATTCGTAACGCATTATTAGTGAAACATGAACAAATTACTTACCAACCTATCGCCACGGCCATCACGTTGCCTACGCGCGTCAGGCTGCCTGAGACTGAGCATTTCAACTCCCAATGAACCAGTGGCAACGGTGATAGTGGCGCGCTCTACCCTTGCACCTGCTTGCCGGAACTAAAAGAAAGACTGTTGCCAATGTTACTGAGTTGGTGAGAAGGCCGGGCGTGAGTTGGCGGAGCTCAAGTAGGCGATGTCGGCGGAAATGACCACGGACATGTTCGAGCTTTATACATTACGGTTTTTTCGTGTACACGTATTATCATAGGTAATAACACGAGTGATATGGAAATTGTCGATAAATCCCCGACTCGCGTCGCGTACACACACGTCAGTATAAATATTTGATTATCGCTTGTTTAGTATTTCCCACATATGCTAGAAATTTGTATGTTGTAAAATTGACCATTGTTACGCAAGGTCTCACTCGGTAACACTAACACCCATATCCTTGCACTCTATAATTTTGTCCACAGTTCCAATAAGGAATCAATGGGGCCGACTAGCTCGGGCCGACTTGCTCACGTCGTCCTTGCAACAACCCTCCCCGCCAGTGCTTCCGGATTTGAACTGAGGGCAAAACTTTAATGATCAAGGATAGGGGTGCTAGTGTCGCCCCATGAGGCTTTGCTTTATGCTCGCCAACGTTTGCAAGATTTTGCGACCTTAAAATAACAGAGTTTTAACTGAACTGTTATGGGAAAATGCGTTGTAGACATGATTGAGTATATCAAATGTATTTTTATCGGCTGTATTATTTTGAGATGTGAATTTCGTTTTATCTTCCACGTAATGGCAGTGTAATTAATTCTATTTGCACATGTTCATGTTTTTTTAAAATAAAAAGTGTCTATCTGCAATAATGGGGGTGACGTCTTTTCAAGATATTACTATTGATTAATGCTCCTCCTCAAGTATGATTTAAGACTGACAAATTTGTTTAAAACCATGAAATGACAAATTTAATACAGTTTAACAGACATACATACTTAAAATACTGTTTCCTTTAAGGAAAATATTGTTTTTTCTTGGGAATATAAGAAATGTTGAATTAATTAGTTGGCATGCCTGAAGTTACAGTTTGCCAGTAGCTCACTCTTAGAAGTTTCATAATGCAATGGAAATGTTGTGTGATAGTGATGTAGAGAAATGTCTTGAAGATAACGTGTCAGAGTATTTTCGCAGTAGTTTTGAAAGTACTAACCTCTGGCAATGATGAATTTTATTCCTAATCATCCACTTATTGAGAGCAAAAAAATAAAAATTCCACTCCACAGCATTCTAGGATACAAGATTACAATATTCACTCACAAATAGAAATGTCAATGTCCCTCTGTGAAGTTTCGTCCCTATTTCATTTCTTAGTATTCTGCTTGTGAATAAAAAGCGGCCATTTTACGACACAGCTTCATCAAGATTTAAAAGATTTATTAAATTAGGCATTCAGAAGCCAATCTGACTAATACCCATTTTTTCAAAAATTGTAAATAATAACATCGTTGTGTTCCCCAAGTAAATATTTGTACGTGGTGAAGACGAACTCCACATTTAACTGGTTTGTCGCTAGAATGTGTTAACTGCTTTGGTAAATGAACATATAAGTTGTTCCGGAGACCAGTGTGATTAACTCATTTGTCCCATGACAGCCGATGTTTAATCGAATTGTTTTGAACTGAACTGAACTAATTCACTTTTTTCAACTTTACAATGTTTGTGTAAGTGGTATTTCTTGTGTTTACTTTATTTCAATCAAGAAATAGCAATAATGCTAAACAAAGTCATGTACTCAGGCTCATGCGGTGGTCAAAACCGAAACATTAAATTTGTTCTCTCTCTTGTGAAATACCTGCAAAATCAGAATGGTAACACAGAAAATATTGACTTAAATTTCCTTGCATCAGAACACAGTTACCTTTCAAATAATTCAGATTTTTCTTCTATTGAAAAAAGAGCAAAAACTAATAGCCACATCTTTTCGCTAAGTGATCGGTATATCATTCTTGGCTGCACGAAAACAAGTATTTCCTCACAGAAATGAACCATGAAGACTTCCATTCGACAGAAAACGTAGAAAAATGTATCACCAACAGGAAAAGAAATGCCCAAGGTGATCCAGTTGACTGATTGACAATGAGATGTATCCGGACTGAGAAGGATGAACCACTTGCTACCAAATATAAAACTACATTATTACCAGAAATGACATTTGAAAGAGCCTGCCTGTGATGTCCACTGCATCACGTGCGCAGAATAGAAGCAATGAACACATCTTTACTTGTATTTGTATTTCAGGCAATTTCTATATTATTTTAAGTGTTGTTTAATTACTTACAATAATACTGGTAGCTCTCTCTAGTATAATTTTTTTTCTGGGCTTATTTGTTTAATAAAATAACTTATTTAGAAATCATTCAGCATATTATGTCATTACATTTCAGAATTCGTCAATATACCTTTCAGTTTGCTATGTGACAAACTCCAAATAAAGTGGCTTTTTAATGGGATAGAGAGATGAGTTTTTTAAATATATTTATAAAATGCTGAATACCCTTAATTGTAAAAAAGTGAATGAGTTTATTTAAAATAGATTGAAACACTTACAGACTTTTTGATAAATAAAAAACTTTGACTGTTCATACTGAAATTTTCGTTTGATGAGCTTGCGGCGTATTTCTTCCAAGTATCTCCCCCACTGGGCTACTTGCTGGGAATTGAGTTGGAAAGGAGAAGGGTCAGGTCGGTAGCAACTTTCAGTGTGGAGACAGTGAAGCACATCTGAAAAGGCGACCCCAAGCTGGAAAGTCGTGACGCCGACGCTGGGAGTTGTCGCTGCTGACCCATTCCCCCTCTTCTGCCACTAAACGCAGCACAGCTGCACCGATGCACAGACATAGACTAAGGTTCTTTACTCTATGGCACAGATCCGTCTTCCCCTCTCTCTCCCCGTTTTATCCTCTCCGTCTTTTTTCTTCCCTCCCTCTCCCTTCTTCCCTCCCTCACCCTTCTTCTCTCCCTCCCTCTCATTCACATTTAGTTGCAGGTTCTGCACGTCTCTGTGCAGGTGGGGTACCAGCGCCGGACCAGCAAAAATGCAATAGAATGTTCAAGAAGTTCCTCTTTCTCCTTCCCTATCCCTTTCTCTCCCTGTCTCTCTCTCCCTCTCCCCGTCTCTGTCTGTCCCTGTGTCAGTTTGTCTCTCTCCGTGTGTCTCTGTCTCTTCTCTGGTCTCATTCACATTTATTTGCTGATTCTGCACGTCCCTGAGCAGGTGTAATAATATCGAGAAACGTCGGACCAGCAAAAATGCAATAGAATGTTCAAGAAGATCTCATCCTATAGATTACCGTGCGAAAAGCGTTTCACACACAGATACAGAATATTTAAACAGCGAGTCTGAAAGCAGCGAAAACGCCGTTTTTTTTCTCGAAAACAAAAATTTTTGACGGGAAATGCATTGTTCACAACTTCAAGAAGGGATAACGATCTACACGATTTTCTGTAAATTCATGGACACCTACATGTGGATTTTTAAGCACGGACAGCTGCCGTTAAAACACTGATGGACCTAATTTATTAGATTCCCCACAATACCTGACGCTGTCAGAACAAGATAGTAATTCTGAAATCAAAAGCACCAACACTGATAGCGGAGAGTATGACTCGAGCTAACTGGTGATTGGGAACACGCGGGTTAGATCCCCGCCAGGTATCAAAATTTGCATGATGCTTTTTAGAATAGGTCAGTTTGTGTCGTCTGTCGAAATAGAGTTCGTTGGTCGACTGATCAGTAGTTTCTTTGGTTTACCCGATCATTTTCAGGCGAATACCGGAGCAATACCCTAGAAAACGGGTCACGGACCGCACGCGATTCCCCCTTCCCTATCCTGTCCCCAATCCCCATCTTTGGGTGGAGTGATAGACTGATCACCCATCCTGGAATGCTCCGTCCCCCAATGATCAAGAAAAAAATCTCAGTCTATTCTCGGAGGTAGACCAAGTCCGAATTGAATTCGTGAGATGAAAAAGGTACACATTCCACAAAAATGGTAAACTAAACTGAGATAGCCATTTTGTTTGTAATATGTATCTACACCTCTGAGCTCTTAAGAAATGATCTGTCACCCGGAGCTAGAAAAAACGAATGAGTTGAAGAAGAAATACATAACAGGAATGTGTTCCTTTTTCAGCTCAAATTCTTAATAGTAAGGGAGCTGCCGCCGCGATTGTTGGGCTAGTGAGCCTGTTTGAATGCACATATAGTTAGGTTAACTTACAGGCACTTCATCTTAAGGGATAATGGTTTTGTTGAAACAACACCGTATTTTGATGGTGTACTTAAATACACCTTCAAATTGAAGAAATTTAACATTGTTGTGTTCCCGGAAACTAAGGCATACCCTCAGGAAAATGTTCCCATAAAAAAAGAAAAACTAAAAGATTTTCAAAAGGTTACTCGTCACATCCCTGATGCGCACAGCCCTTTTTATGAAGAGAAACTTTCCTGGCCTACACAAAACCTGGAAGATGTCAACAACGATAATTTCTATGATTTTGATGAGTAGTAATTGTTAAAAGAAAGAATGAGTACGCATTTTGTATTCTCAACTGGATATTGAGTTAATAACATGTTTTTCTTTGTATAAAGTACTAATGTTTTCTTTGTAAACCCGCTCTAAGCTAAAATAACAAAGCTCTTAAGACAATATAATATACATAAATTTAATCTATCTTAACTAAATCTAATTAAATATAATTTTAAAAAATATTTTATAAATAACATAAGTATAATTAATACTTTTTTAAAAATGAGTTGAAAAAGGAACATATTCCACAACATATTTTCTACATTTTAAGCCACACAATTTACAGACAGACATCTATCATTTCAGGAATGGGTTCGATGAACTAAAAGGTAAAATCCATCAATAGAAAATTTTGTTGCAAAACCAACTGTTTAGGTAAGAAACAGTTTTTTTCTAATTTCCCAAAACTTAAGGAAATATGAATGTGTACTTTTTCATTTCACCCATTCAATTATAAGAGTTGCTGAGCCATAAAATAGTAATAATAATAATAATAATAATAATAATAACAATAATAATATTAAGAGGAAGAAACAATAAAAATCTCAGGACACACGACCTTGCTTGTTTTTTATTTTTTATTTTTATTTATTTATCAAAAACACAATAAAAAATGTATATGACGTGTGAGGAAAGAGATTCACCTGCGCACATTTTCTTGAGGTCCAGAATGCGCTTCGGTTGGCGCGCGCGGTAACCTCTGCATAGACGCGGGCCATAGCCACTCGAGGGTTTGTAGGGCGGAGAGGGTGGCGGGGGAGTGGCGGTGCTCAGGGGTCGCGGTCGTGCCCGCTGGTAATGACTGCACCGCCAAGTGGTATCAGGGCGAAAATTAATGAAATTGTGCCCGAATTAACTGCGCCTGAGCCCAATTCGGGTCGAGTCGGGTCGGGTGGCTTGAGCCCGCACGCGCGTGTTGCGGAAGGGCGATCACCGTGCGGAAGGAGAGTGCGATGGGGAGGGGGGAGGCAAGTGTATATAGGTGCAGGTTATTCCCGGAAGCTTCAGCCGCAATGAGTCTGTGTAGATGGTTTCCTGGTACTGCGATGCAATACGATGAACTGACTATACGTTTCGACCGAAGCAATATTCTCGCAGTTTGGACAGTTATTTTATGCCTCGTACATGATTGTGAATCTTTAGTTTTTAGTGAAACTGACGAAGAAACTCTAATCGCCTGGAAAAGGAAAATGCTATTGAAAAGTTGTGGTTCTACACAAGAAAATAGCTTCCAAATCGCACATGTAAATGGATCAGTCAAGTGCAAATGTACAGTATTATTTCTGTTTCTAATAGCACTGTGTAATTCAATGAAGTTTCTGAATATGATAGTACTCTCGTATATGATATAAAACCGCATTACTGTGTAACATTGTCTGCGACACTAATTATACCTTGTAATTCAATGTTATATACCCGACTCCAGCTTCACTGCGAGTTAGCGGATTTAACAAACAAACATAATTGTGTGAACTGATTGATTGATTAATGATTTCAAGAGCGTCAACGGCTAACGTCATTAGTTCGGTAAACGTAGTGCATATTTTTATTGCGTCAGGTAACAGTGATCTTCCCCCACTGGCAGGCGACATCCGGCGCCGATCTACCCGTCGCGGCTTCCTTCGATTTCCCCAACCGAGTGTCCCACAGCCGCGAGGCACCCCCTGCCGGGACAAGCTTTAAGACCCCGAGTGATATCCCGGCATAAGCGATAGTGTAATCAATGTAAGATGAAGTGTGTGTAAGTAAGGAATGAGGATAAGCAAAGGAAGAGAAAGGAAAGATCATGCACGTTCCGTGGCCTGTTTGTTAGGGATCTGGTCCGGCATTCGCCTTGTGGTAATCGGATAAATCACGGAAAACTACCGACCAGAGCAGCCGGTTGGTAGAATCCTCCTTCAAAAAGCCGCTGAATTCGACCTAGCTATCTAACTGGTGTCGAAAATCCTGCCACCGTCGGAACTCGTGCCTAGGACCTTCCGGTTTGACGCATTGCAGTGACATGCTCTGTGCTAATGCTGCCAGACGTACCAGGATCCTGGTACTTTTACCATGATTTTAACGAAGATACCATGTACCAGAATAAAACATCTTGGTACGTTTAAATACCAGGGTTTTTAGTCTACGGAAATTGATGATGTAAAATTTAAGATTCCTATATTTCTTTTAAATTCAATAGTTTATTACTAACGCCAATATCACAAATAACTATGATATTGGTGAAAACACTGCCGTAAAAACATTGTCTTTTCTTATCTAAAAGATAGAATGATCTTTTCCTAGCACGTGCTATAGTAGAAAAGAATAGAACCTCTTAATCTTCCATTTAGTTAATTGATATAAATTGTGTCGATATCCAGTTAAGTTTAACGAATTTTCTGTGCGCCTTAAAAACATAATATGAACATTTTCAGAAATTAAATCAATGTCATTACCAGGAATTTTACCAGGAATTTACCAGGAATTTTAGTGAAAGTACCAGCAATGTTGAAGATTAGAACTGGGTTACACGTTTGAAGATCTTGGGGAAATAACATGCCTATGCGACATTTCTGATGAAATTTAGATATTAGTGTTTTTCGATGCCCCATAGATATACCTAAATGTTGCGTTTTTATTTTAAAGATTCGCCGCAAGGTGGCAGTGTAATTCATACATTAATGTTCTTTATCCCGATGTGTTACAATGCAATGTCTAAACCTTTACTCTCTGTTTTCCTCAAAACTTATGTATTGTGGAACAGCCTGTTATTGCCTCGAGGTCTTCATTTAATCATTTGTTCTGAGCTACCTAAGAGTACGATCACAGTGGATCCGTTTTCGGCCGAAGAAAAGTTCGCGAATGGCCGAAGAAAAGCGCGCGAACGGCCGACTGATTCTGCCGACCTGAGTGGTTACACTGCATCCCACATCATTGAGTATAAGTGGTATATAATGGAAGCGAGAATATTACAACTGCCTGCTGAGAGCTCTGCTCTTAAATTTCTTTTGCATGAAAATCAAAAAGGTCTTAGAAAATACATTACTACAGAGGAACGACTTTTCATAACCATAAGATATGTGAGGTTATGGTTTACAATACATTTTGTACTAGTTTCGACCATGTATTCTGCGATTTCATTCCATAATTTCCTGCTTTTGCCCCTTTTGTGATATCTGGAATCCTCTGTCTTCCACAGAGCATCTCGTTCGTCTACAAGTGATACCAGCTTTTTTAATATCCATCTCCGCCAGCTCAGATCGGCCGAATAAATCAAATTCATTTGATACCGATCTGCCGACTTTGAAGTTCAGCCGTGTTCGCCAGAACGTGTCGGATGCAATGTAACGGTGGCTGCGCTCTAGTGAGGGTTTGAAGTATTCAGACGTAAACGGCCGTGTTCGGCCGAACACGAATTCGGCCGAATGCAGATCCACTCTGACCGTAGCCTAAGCCGTTCGAAAGTCCGGCACCGCCCCCGCCGCCACTGACTGCCGTTGCCGTGAACAGCGTGGCATCTCCGGTTTGTCTGCACCCGCAGTCCCTACGCTCACACGAGTCCATTCCCCTCGAGCTCTTTATCGAGACTAATGGGCACACGCTTCCTCGGAGGCGAAAGTACTTTTAAGAACGCTATCTATCACGCAGGCGTTGATTCATTTCAGCCAACGCTTACGGGAACTTCGCCAAACTCGTATTCATACAGTTAGCCACTGAAATTAGGGGAAGAATGTGGGAAGAATTTTCCTAAATGCATTTCCTTAAATTATGAACTACAACTAATTATCCGGGGTTCGTAAATACTGCGCAGTTTGGTCAGAAAGAGGAAGAAAATTACACCACGCGGACGATAAAATAAATGAGAGCGGAATGCACAATTTACACGGTTGGGCGTGTTGGTAGAAGTCGTTTCTGTATCGACTTGCCTCACGGAACTTCAGAATCTGCTTTTAGATCTTCAGCCTGGTTCACTCCAGTCACGCGTTCTCCATTGGGAGGGCAAAAATGTACAAATTCATTAAGTGAATGTCAATTTTGAATGTTGGCAGTGTATAATAGTCTATGCTCTTATAAAAATATAGGAATTTTTATTATATATTATACTAAAATAATTCTAAAAAATAAAGAATTATTTCTTATTTTTTCTTCGGTTTTCTGTAATAAGTTACGTAATACATGTATCATCAACCTATGATATAATTAATATTTTATATTATAATATGTATTCTCAATCGAACATGCTAACAAAAATTATACAAAATCATATTTTGTCATATCGCAATTGTAATATTATAATCGATGTGTGTATGCATGTATTTGTCATTTCAGGATCGGATTAATTCGACTTTTGCCAACTAGAGATCTGTCTAGAACTTAAACACTGTTTCTATTTATTATCCACAGCAGGGGCTAAGGTAGACATATGTCAAGCATGACTTATTCCAGTTATTGTACCTAGCTTTCTTGGCTAGCCTGAGCTTTCATTGCGTCAAGCACCTATAGAAACTGGGACGATTGTAATGAAAAGTTAGAACTTTATGTTTGCTCCGACTGGGAATTGAATCCGGGATTGCACCACCGATAGCTCGGACTCTCTCTCTACGAGCCACACTAGGGGCTATATTATGATAGATAATAAAATAATATTTTATAAGCTAAATTCAAAAGCTACGGAAAGAGAATAGTAGCATAATCTCAAAGAACAATTTATCTTTTATATGCTTATTAAAATCAATTAACTAAGTCTTAAGAGAAGGTGAAGAGTATTACGACAAAAGTTTCTGGAAAAAGTTTCCAAGTAATGATAATTAATAGACGAACTTTAAAGCAAAGTTCGCCTAAAGGTAATGAAATTTTTGCGCAGTATAATTTTAGACTTCCTTGACGGATCGTGGGGGTAAGTCGTCGTTTTTTATGTGCTTCTCTATCATAAAGTGGAACCGTGTCGACCCATGTAGTCTACGGTAATTTCGGCGATTCTTTGCATAGGGAAACTGAATTGAGTACGTCCTGTAATATTGTTCAGAGAGAAGAGAGGGGCCGAGCATAATAGTTAGGTAAATTACTTTACAATAATAAAGGTAATATAAAACACATCTTCGTTTTACTATTTTTTCAGTACTAGTACTAATATAAAATACCAAGAGCATTTAGATATTGTTGAATTTTTTTATTGTAACAGTAATGTGATTGTAATTAAGATGCATTTTGTTTGTCAGAAAATGAAAACCTGAATACGTACTGTATAAAAATTGATAACCTGAAAAAAGTGTCCTATGGACAAAAAGTATCATCGCATTTCTATGACAAACATGTATTTGTTTAATATGCTCGTTGGACATACACCAATAAAAATTAAACTCAAATGTTATATATGAAAACAATTTCCCTTTGCATTAAGCAAAAAATCCCAATTCTCTATTTTATCCCTCATTTACCGTACCAGGACTGAGCAAAGAATATTTAAATCATTTTATAACTATGCATTTTCGGGATGAGTGGTCTTGTCGCAGTATATTACAGTAAAAGTACTGTAAACATCTGAATGAATATTCAATATTTATGAAATCCTTGTTTTATTTACAAATTGGTTAAAACATGCAAAATTTTGTGATGCACATGGTGAAATATTCTATACGATCAAATGAGTACAAGACTTTTTATACTAGTATAAATACAAATGCATTAGGTAATATATTATAAAATATTCAAGTATAAAATACTGCAAAATATATAGCAAAAATACCACCTTTAATCTAATAACATGTTACGATTTAAAATAGAATAGATAGACCGAGGACGTTGTGAACGTAATTTATTTTCCACTTCTCAAAACATTCTTTCTAAATCTGAATAAAACGGAAGTGTTGATATCATGACCTCTTTGAAGAAGATGACGGATTACTGCGAACTCCTTACAGAAGTTCGTCTATTTATTCATTTACGTCAAAAACAGTTAAAAACTGTGTGTGACGAGCTATGGGGAGAAGTGAATTTTGTGCTCGTGTTCATAATTCTGTGATCTCTATCCTAAACCATATTCTAGTCGAATTTTGTATGCAGAAAAGAGCGGTTTTTTTCAAGTTTTCTTGGCAAAATATTCGCTCCTATACAATAATATACATTTTCAAAGGTAAATTAGCTATAAATTCCTTCCCTGAACCCTCATGTTCTTCATGAAAGAATAATACTTTTTGCTGCGATAATATGGAAAACGATATTTTGAATAACTATATTTCCCACTGAAATTCGAAGATGTCTCGTCTGTAGTCATCCTCAAACCCAAAATCTAATCGAAAATGGGACTAACACCACATTTTATACAGTCCTTCGATACACACGAGGCAAAAATTAAAAAATATGGGGACGTTTTTGAGAAAACAATTGTTTAAAAATTGCCTAAGTTGCACGCAAAATTACGTGAAATCTACTAATACTTTCGAAAAATTGTATATGCTGTTATTTCAATATTTGTTTTCAAATAACAGCTTTTATTCAAGAAAAACTTATATCTTCAATATTGTAGTTGTAGGGAGTCGCATAAAAAGTTTGAACTTCGGTAATTTGCAAAAAATCAAGAATTTCATCAAAATTTAGACCTGCTTCATTCTTTTAAGCGTCCTTTAAGTTACCCGAAGAAACAATGTAGGTCAAACATTTCCAGCAATTTTTGAGAAAAATTTTGAAAATAATTAAGATTTAATTTAAAATATCCTCCAAATTCAATATATTCATTTCAAACTGGCATATTCTGGGGTTCATGTAAATCTATCTAGGAATATCAATTTTGGAGAAATTGTCTGAACAGATTTGGCGCTAGCGTTGGGCCCTGACGAATGAACGGGCGGACGGATCGATGGACGGACGGACGGAGGACGGATGGACGGATGGACGGACGGGCGAACGGGTGGACGGACGGACAGAAAAACAGAGGTTTTGCGATTTTTCAATCGATTCTTCTGTATCGAGGACCCACAAAATATGAACATGATTACACATGTTAGAGGAAGTAATTTACTAAAAGATCTATCCACTTCATCACTACCAGCGACCGGCAATAAATTTTTCCTGTCAAAAATTCGCCGTTTTCTGTCACACAATTACATACTTTCTCTTCTTACGATGTAAAGGCGGAAAGTAAAAATGGACCTAAAAATGAACACGTTTATCCGTGTTCAAATTAATGTGCATTTATATTTTTGAATTGTGAATGAGATTAGAATATAAACTCGTGGAGGTACAACAGCACATATTTTCTCGCAGGTTTGGCAGTATCTCGCAGTATATCTCGCAGCTTCTGCCATTTTCGAAACCCGAAAATTCAACGAAAATGGAACCTGGACAAATTTTAGAGTCCTCATTTTCTCTATTTCAAAAATAAATTAAAGAAACAATTTAGTCATTTTTGAGAAAATATGTTTTCAATAACCAACGTTTCATGCAGAAATTACGCAAAAATTACTAATATTACCAATAAGTTCTCATGAACCTAAATTTCTTTGCTAAGAACATATTGCTAGGAAAAAATTTATTGTAGTTTCGCAAAGGTTCTTCGGAATTTTTAAATATACAGATTTCGCCAAAACTGGGATACATTTTTACTGGCAAATTTTTATCGCCGTACTTTGTTCTATTCCAGAAAACAAAATAAAGAAAAACCTTAAGGCCTTTTTGTGAAAATATGCACATTTCAAGAAAAATTGCATAAAAATTTCCCATATTTTCGAAAAATGTACGATATCACAACCCAACAATACCAGTTTTTCTGAAGAGAAACTTTCTGTGGAGAAATCTCCGCTTTTTTCTGCCGCATTCCAATTCTTTTTCTTTATTACGTATGTACTTAGTAAATAAGGAAGTAAAATATATAAGATATTAGATGCGTATATAGTTTTTAATATTTCATTATTAGTATCTTATGAACAATCAATCGCAAAAAAGTATTAAGGAGTGTGGGTATTAAGAAAATATTAATCACGTAAAGGAATTGAAAATATTGAAATCATTATTTCTATCTGAAAAACAATACTGCTTTTATGGGGAAAAATTTATCAATTCACGAATAAATATTTTTTAAATCAGTTCCTACATGATTATTAGCCGAGGAAAAGTCCAAGGAAAAGTTCAAAGAATTTCACCTGATGCACCAATTGATTGGTCACATGTTACAATATACCTTTTCATTTATAAACGAATGAAAAGGCTTAAGTATACTCGAAATGCTGTTTTTGTTCGTACAAGATGTACCTGTGAACGCAAAACAACTGAAATATGCAAAGGCTGAGCGAAGGAATGTGAGAACGCAATTTGTTTTGATGTTCTTAAGAATTATTAATACTCGGCAGCTTGCGATAGTAAAACAGCTGATAGTATGACCTGAAAAACATTGTTGCAGCTGAGTTACACTACGCAATAAAGGGTTAAATATATTCCAGGGCACTGATACCGAGAACCCGCCACCAGACCAGATCCCCTTTTGTTCCGAAGGCTCCACCCCACAGCACTGCTGCGTGCAGAGGGAGGGCCACTGATCCCATCGGAAACAACGGTGCCTCTCGAAACGGTCCATGCCATTTCGCGCACACTCACTGCCCGTCATCTCACCCCGAAATGGGACCAGCCGCAGGACGTGCTACAGCGCTTTGCTCCACCCGCCCTATGTCTGCTCCAGTATTTCCCCGCCTCCCCCTTCCCAGACCTCCCTGCCACGCCTCTTTCGGCTCCCTCACGCCGCATTCCGCCTCCTTCTCGCCCAGTTTCCCCATCCACCATTCGATCCCCAGGACGTCAACCCTGCTTGTCTCACAGCCCCGTCACTCCTCGCCCCGTCACATCCCACCGTGTCATTTTTTGTCGCGTCACTTCCCACCCCGTCTCTTCCTGCCCCGTCACTTCCCACCCCGTCACTCCTCACCCCGTCACTTCTCGCCCCGTCATTCCTGGCTCCGTCACTCGTCACCCCATTTCTCCCCACCTCACCTTCACATTCCATTCCGTGACTCCCCGTCACCCCCCAGGCTTTTCCCTATCAAGACACTCCTCGCTGCTCAACAAATTGGCACAACCTGTAACGTTACTCCCCGTCACGTCACTCCCCGCCACACCAATCCCCGCCAAACCAATCCCCACCAAACCAACCCCGTCAAACCACTCCCCACCACACGACTCCCCTCCACGCCACTCTCCGCCTCGTCTCTCCTCGCTAAATCTCTCCCCGTCACGTTTCTCCCAGCCACGTTTCTCCCCGCCACGTCCTTTCCCGACACGTCGCTCTCCGCCACGTCTCTCCCGGCAAAGTCTCTCCCTGCCACGCATCTCGCTACGAAATTATCCGCAACGCCAGTCCCTGCCAAGCCACCCCCTACCACCCCACTCCCCATCGTGAGTCACTCATCGCAAAGCGTCTCCTGGTTACGCTCACTCCGCGCCACGCAACTCCCTGTCATCCTACTGCCCCGGCACAGCTCTCCCTGCACCACAATTTCTCGCCTCGTCACTTCTCGGCAGCCACTCTTCGCCAGCCTCCACCCCCGCCCACATCACGCCACCCTTTGCCACCTATCTTCGTACTGATCATGTATATCCACACCAGCTCTCCACATGTAGTATCTCCCGACCAAATCTTTCCCCGCTACGTGTCTCCCTATCCCGACTCTTCTCACCACATCTCTCCCCGCCGTGTGTCTCCCCGTCACGTCTCTCTCCGTCACATTTCCTCTAGTACGATCTCTGCCCCGCACGGTCTGATCCGGACTAGGCCAAATGTCTCCCTGTCACGTCTCTCTCCACCAAGGCTCTCCTCGCCACGTCTCTCCCCGCCAGGAGTATTTTACGTCACCCCTCACCACGTTTCCCAACGATGTCCCGCCGTTCTCTTCCCTCCCCGTGTAGCGGTCCGCTGTCTCCCGGGCTGCCACGGCGAGGTCCCTCCGGCCCTTGAGCACGCCCGCGGCGGGCGGCGCGGCGCCTTCGAGGGCGACGGTGGCGACACAAATGGGCGATGGCTCCTCCGCGCGGACGCCATCTCGCTCGCCCCGCCCGCGTCGCCCGTGCGCGATCCGCCCACTTGTATTGGTCTCCTGTTTCCATTTTCCTTCTGCTACTTGAGACGGCGCGGCGCTTTCACGGCTCCGTGGCTCCCAGGGTTTCGCCCCCGCTCCGCGCCACCCCGCCACACCCTTCCCACCCCCGCCCTTATGCCTTCATGCCGTTCGTGGCGCCAATAACATACACCTTTCGGATGCTCTGGAAGCCATTCGCAGCTGGCTTGCACTTTTGAACAGATGTGTTGAGAAATATTGAAATGTAACTAAGTAGCTTTTCTTGGGTTGCAGAATTTTATAGTTTTACTTCTTCGCAATAATATGTACGTAGTAAAGAGAAAGTATTGTAATCGTGAGCGGAAATAGTCGATTTTTTGACAAAGAAACTCTCAATCGAGCTATGGGAAGGAAAAAGTGGATAAATCTTGTTATATGACGTAAATTACTTCCGCCAACACGTTGTGTAGTCCGAATCCATGATTTGTGGGTGCTCGATAAATAAAAATCGATTGACAGCAAAATCTGCCTGTCCTTCTGTGGTCAACGCTAGAGCCTAAAACCTTCAGATGAATTTCTCCAAAATTGATATTCTGTGATCGATATAAACGAACTCAAGTCTCTGCGAGTTGGAAACGGTTATTTTGATTTTAGGGATATTTGTCGAAATCATTTTCAAAATTTTCCCCAAAGACTCCAACTTTATTGAATGTAGTCCTGGGATTGCATAAAGAACTCTTTAAAAATGGCGTGGATCTCATTTTTGTTGAAATCTCTGAATTTTCTAAAATTGCAAAAGTTCAATTTATTTCGGGATATTCTACGACTAAAACATTGGAGATAAAAATTTCCTCCTGAATCTGTTGTTCAAGGACAGTTCTTGTAACAAGGTCAGGTTCAATGTCTCGAATATCTGAGTTTTGCATATTTTGTGAGTAATATATTGAAACGAATTGTTATCATTACAACAATGATAACAATCCGCTTCCAAGAATGCAAAACATTTTGAACTGCGCGGTAGCGGCGGGCGCGCCGACTGAGTCGGGCGCCGGAGTCGAGTCAGAGAGGAGAACCGAAGCGCGATGGAACCACGAGACGGGTCGGCAGTGAAGCTATGGCTGGGTAATGGAAAGGACGGTTACGACAGGTGAAGAAGAAAAAGGGCGAATTGTGGTGAAATCCGGGATCATCGGGAATGGAAGGCGTCGGGAAGAACAATGCGCAGGAAAATGGTCTGCAGTGAGCTAAAACGGTTGTATTGGTGAAGTGAAAGAAAGGACAATATCGGCGGACGAAGATAGTCACGTGGGTGAATGCGGAGCAACGCCGGCACGTGGATTTCTGTGCGACAATCGAATGTTGATGTTTGGTGAATGCGTCTTAGTGATCAGGTGGGAACAAAGAACTAATCGGAGTGAGGGAAGATTCATCATTGAACTGTGCTAGAAGTTGTAAAATCTGCATTGACATGGCAAAGCATGTGGGCGGACGCATGGAGAACATAGAGTGAACCTAACAGGGCATCATTAAACATCCAACTGTGAGACGTAGACGAAAAGATTAATTACGGACAGCGAATTGAGAAGCGTTGGCGGGCGAGGCGTGGCGAGTCCGTTATAACGGCGGTGTACGGCGAGATC
This sequence comes from Acheta domesticus, assembly GCA_031308135.1. Taxonomy (NCBI): domain Eukaryota; kingdom Metazoa; phylum Arthropoda; class Insecta; order Orthoptera; family Gryllidae; genus Acheta; species Acheta domesticus. The sequence goes on from JAHLJT010008446.1 coordinate 268,464,698, forward strand.
TCGGCAGCAGGCGTTGTGCTGGGAACGGCCGCGGGCGGCGAAGGCGTGCAGCGGAGCGGTCCCTCTCTCCACGTCGGCATCCAGCGACCCGACGAGCCCCGAGCACCGCCGGCGCTGCGCGAGGCATCGCCTCGTCGGCTGATTGCGGGCGCGGAGCGGCGTAGCCCGGGTCCGGACGTGCGGTGTGAGTAAGAACAGACGGGAGAACATTGGGAGGGGGGGTGAATAGATGACAGGAAGGGGTGATCTGTAGTAGAGGACCCACAGTTGTTAAAATTATAAGAAATGAATGGAATTCCAGGACAATAAAGAGTTAATAAATAAGAGGTTATTTAGAATAGGAAATGGTAGAGCAGATGTTTTGTGAGGAATAAGAGCCATCAATTTTTGTAATTAATCGATCAATAAAAATTCATGTTTAGTCCGATTATCCTTATGTTTCCATTGATGGGAATAATTGAATCCGGAGCCCATTCCCGGGAAAGAATCCCTGTCCCCTTTTACTAATAATTATTGTGAAGAGTCAAATTCACGACTCGTTTCAATATATATAGTAACTTAATTACTTAATTACTTTTTAAAAACGGATCAACCTTTTCTCTAAATTTTCTCCTTGCATGTATCAAAGGCACGTAAAAAATTGGAGCTGGTACTGTTTTCAGTGAAGTCTGGATTTTCGAAAATAGCAAAAATTCAACATTGCAAGTACAAATGCTGAAAATAAAGTTTTTTTATAAATAAAATCTGTTTTAGATTATCAGATCTTTAAAAAAACCATGTTCAATTTATTTAAGAAAGAGTAGTTTTCGCGTAAATTCTGCTTGAATTTAATGCAATTTATAAAAATATTTCCCAGAAACGATCCAGAATATTTTATTTAAGTATTTTTCCCACAGATACCCCACAGATTCCCACAGGACGTACAATATTAACGCAGATGTCATTTCCGTTGAATTTCTGAATTTTTGAAAATTGCAAACGTTAGAAATAATGCGATAAATAATTTGCTATAGTGGCACCACTAAGGTATTTGTAAGCTTCATTACAATACATATGCTTGAACTTTCACTGCCGACGAAAATCGGGGATTTTCGCCAGTCGCCGGTCATTATCTAATTCGTTTTGTGCTGTGATGTTCCAGCTATATACTCAATGGTACAAGAGCGAAATTGGATCGGCTCGCACTTCAACAGTCGCCAAGGGCACAGACATCTCGAGAAAGCATTTCTTTCTATCACTAGTGAACTCCTGAAGCCGAGCTTGATGGCCGAGGTTGCTAGACTGCGTTGCGTTGCGTGTGCAGAGTCAGCGCCTCGATCTGAAGGGTCGCGGGTTCGAGACCCGCCGTGAGCATGGTTGTTTGTTTCTTGTCTTTCATGTACGTGCGTTTTCGCGGATGGCCTTGTGAGTCTGCTGACCACAGACCGAGGAGCCCACAAGTGTGTCAGTGTCCAGTGTAAAGGTTAATATGTGTCGCTATGTGGGACATAGCGGGTACCCGGGGCGGATAGTCGAAATCGGTAGTCCCTGGAAAGACCCCGGGAAAAGAAAACAAGTGATGTGTGAACTCGTGATGTACTCATTTATTTGTTGTTGTGTTTTTAGAATTTCACATTTACTGACGTACTTCATTTCTGTAGTCTGAATTTTCTTTTGTCTTTATCCATACGTTGCTGCCATGAAGAATAAAAGGTGCTAACATTGTATGGCAAATCTGATTTTATTTCAATACCATCTAAAATTCTCAATATTTTACAATTCTTCCAATAGGAAAAATAAATGAAAGTTGTAGAGAATATCAACTACGTTGAACAGTGCTAACCGCAAATCAAAAGGAGCCATTTCAGGTGGTAAAATCATACACCAGCATGTGCCTCATAATATTTCCAATAAATAATTCCTTTACCGTTATGCCCGCAGAAACATTTACTGTTCCCCTAGAAAGTGCTTTTGGAAATTTTTCAATTTCCTCGCGGTTGTAGGTCTCTTGAAGTTTGTGATTTCTTCGAATCGCTGTTGTAACCTCTGGAAGTGATTAGCGTAATTTGCCGACGGCGAGTGCACTACAATTCTGATGGCCAGCTAGCGGGGTTGTTCTGTGGAGTTGTCCATCTCCAAAAAAGTAGACTCTACGGCAAAACTTATAAATATTCTCAGAGCTTCGACTCATTATTAATAAACCCATCTGGAGGTTATATTGATTAATCAGTGACTGATCACAGGCGCGCCAACTGCTAAGCTCATTAGTCCCGTAAATGTAGTTCATTTTGGTCGAGTGAAGTGGCGGTGATCATTCCACGTTGGATGGCGCGATCTCGCGCCGACCTACCCGTCAGCTTGCAGGTTTTTCCCAACCAGTTATCTTCAACCAGCGGGGCACAGACAAGCCGGGACAAGCTCTAAGCTCCTAACTGGTCTCCAGCATGTGTGGTAGTGTAGTACATGTAAGTGGAAGTGTGTCTAAGTAAGTAATGAAGATAGAAAAAGGAAGAGGGAAGAAAGAAAGCGTGCGGTCCGTGCCCCGTTTGTTCGAGTACCGACATTCGCCCGGTGTTGTTCGGAGAAACCACGGATCAGAAAACCATCCGCTAGAATTCTCATCCACTAGTCTTGACGGGAACCCTCGGACATCCCGGTAAGAGTCACTAAAGTGACATCAATTGATTCCCTGAGCCACTTAAGCCTGTCTTCTTCAACATTATAGAAGAAGAGAAATAGTAATGAAATTGCTGTGCAGTAACGATGTGTTTCTTAGCGAAATGACAAACATTTGCATCTCTAACTGAAGAGAAGGCGGTGTGTTTTACCACCTGAAATGATTCACACTCTACATGCAGAAGGACTGGTTGATTGTTCATGATTCGGGGCGCGTCAACTATAGAGGTAATTATTCCCGTAAGTGTTGTGTATGTTTTGGCGGTGATCTTTCCCCTCTGAATAGCGAGATCCGGCGCCGACATACCGTCGACTAACAGGGTTTCCCTCAACCAGGTATCTCACACCAGCAGGGCACCGCCCCAGCAGGGACAAGCTCTACGCTCCCGACTGGTCTCCCGGCATGTGTGGTAGTGTAGTGCATGTAAGTGTGTGTGCGTGTGTGTGAGTAAGAGGTGACAATAGGGCAAGAGGAAGGAAAGATTGTGCGTCCGTGGCCCGTTTGTTAGGGTTCTGCTCCGGCATTGGTGTTGATCGGAGACACCACGGAAAACTGCTGATCAGGGCAGCCGGCCGGTAGAATTCTCCTACGCAGAAGGAGTAATCGATCTGCTCTGATATCTGGACTTTGGGGAATTTTCCATTCCGGCCTAAACTACATTTCCTCCTGATTCCGCTTCCAATCGCCTTTTCTCCGGGACGCCGCACTCGGGTTCATCACGTCGTCAGAACGTCGACCTCACACCACGCCCATACTCTCGACTCTCACTTCGATTTTCTTTGTGACTCGATACTGCCGGCCGGTCTCATCTCTTCTTTCCCACCGTCGCGACGATGGATCTAGGGGCGACGGAGGTAGCGTTCTAAAGTAGTAACCTGCTCCCACAGCTAGCAAGCAGAGGGTCTAGCGAGAGGACTACTGGAGATCTTTGCTCTAATTTTAACTTTTTGTTTCAGTAAAATATCAAATATATCGGCTGTATCAGCAGAGAAAAGTGCGTCCTGATATGTTCTAGAGTTAGGAACGGGATTTCTAAAGCGCGATCTGGAGATTTTCCGAGACCGGCACGATACTCTGGCTCGGATGTCTCGGGAAATCTCGACCGGTCAATTAATGTCACTGCGGGGCCTCTGGCCGCGAGGTACTCGGGTTCGACTCACGACGCAGGATTTTCAATATTGACTTGTCAGCTAGGTCGAATTCAGCCGCTGTCTGGAGAAGAAATCTTGCGGCCGGCTGCTCTGGTCGGTAGTTTTCCGTAGAAGCGCAGCAAGCCGCGCAAGCACAATATCACTACTTACATTACCAGTAAGAAATTACGCCCTACAGTACCGGCAGCGTATAAGCGACTTTGACAGTTCAATGCGCTGTTGCCATACATTACTACGAACATGGCACCGGGTACATGAGTGATAAATTAAATCTCAAAACGTTAACAATACCAACAGGCGATGACACACCTTGATATTATGTTCCTAACCTTCGCCGCAGCCGAACTCTATCGCCGCCACGAGTTCTTGTGAGTCAGATGAGTGGCAACGCTGAACCCTGGCTGTAAGGAAGTAAACAAATCCTCGCAATTTCTTCCGGATAAATCACATGACGTATCACAGCACGTGTCGAGATAAATGTCAGAGTCGCTTATACGCTGCCGGTTCTTAGACCGGGGCACGTGTACCTGTTATACGGCACACTTATAAATCTTTCGTTCGAGACGATATTCGTTTCGTTCTTCGTTTCGTTTCGTTCCAATCCGTATGGCATTTACAGACTCGTCTTCTAGACATTAAAATCAATTAAAAAGTACTTGTCTCTGGTGTATATCTATGATACATGGATTAGGGATAAATTCGACATTTTTGAACCAGTATGGCGGCTACTTAGAGACATTGCAACGGTATGACGTGGTCATAATCGGCAATGAAAAAAAAATTTCTACCATAAGACCACAAAAATAGCTTAGAGCTCGTAATCCAAGCGGGCATCAAAAAATGACACGTTCCGTATGGCATAAAACTCCTTCACAGTTTGGCTATCAAACGAACAATATACATCTAAAATTGCCTGTGTACTCATTCCCCAATGGCATAGTTTTTTTGATAAATTTAAAAAATTGCGCAGCGCAAAGTTCACTCGTACAGGCTGCCATACTTGCGTTTCCTTGTTCCTCCTAACACTGGCTAAATTCTCAAAAAGTTTTAGCTTTGAGCTTATCATACGTCGATTTTGTTACTGGCTCCCGGTCTAACTGTAGGACGTATCTTTCTGTCCCGCTGCGGCTCCTCTGACTGTAGGTGGGTGGTTGCAACACAATCACGTGACTCCAGCCTCGGTCAGCGACAAGACTCCACTCTCGGCAGCGTACTTCAAAAACTATCTGCGTATTATTCACAGATTAGACTGACGTTGTGTCTTGTAGCTTACCGCGTCCACAACCGCAGGGGAGAATAGGCGTCTTCAGATTTGAATGTCACATCCGAAATGTCAATTTTTCTTTTAAACTTGGTTCTCGAGCCATTGATACCAAAAAAGCAGATTTGTAGATTTATCTCTCATATTTGTTATAAATTACTTTTACTATGTTACGAAGCCAACCTCTAAGTTATGCTGATCTTTGATGTAGGTAAAATGGTCATCGGCGATGCGTCTGACCGTATGTGAACAACGTTAGTGCCTTTACAGTAAAAAGTATTTTCATAATATTTATGAAAATTATGCCCCGATTGATTTGACCGAAGTTGTGGGTCCTTGAATCTGAAATAAATATAATAATTTTTTTGGAGGATGGTACTCTACACGGAGTCTCAATTTTTAGAAAAATATACACACAAAAATGGCGTAGGTCAGATTTCCATTAAAACCTCTGAATTTTAAGAAATGGATCACTACATAGAGGTGCTCTGTGACTGATACCTTTTATACTTGAAAATAGTCCTTATAAAAGCATACATCTTTAAGATAAGGTTTTCAGATGAAAATAAAGTGCTGATTCAGCTACTCATAAACTCGAACATTAACTATTTTACTTTTCATATCAATAGAACATCGCAATTACTGATAAGATCTCTCTATATCGATGGGCACTAGCACATAAGAAAAGCAAGAACATTTTGCTCGATACAAAGGTAACGAATTATATCCAATACTGTAGGGTGCAATCAGATTGAGTCTGTTTGGGTTGGAACCATTTTGATCGGATTGGGTGGGGTCGGGTCGGATAGGATGAAGATTCGATTCGCGTCGGGTGGGGACACGTGAGAATGGTTAGGACGATTTAAGTAAGATCGAATCGAATTGGATTGGAGCGGATTCCATCAACTCAAATTAGAGTCACGACGGATTGGCTTAAATTGGGTTAGGTTGAGTTGGGTTGGGTTGGGTTGGGTTGGACTAGGTACTATTGTCAAAATGATTATGAATAGTAGAATTTGGTATTCATCTTGCATTCACAAATCCGAAAAGAATTATATCATTGTCTTGAGTAAATAATATTAATAATCTAAAATAGAAATTATGATAAGAAGCTAAAATGTTTATCGCAGTATTGGAAACTCTGCGTAAAAAATTAACCTTTTCAAAATAATGTAAACTTCATATTTCCAATGCCCACTCTGGTAACGCGTAATGTTCGTACGATTTGATCCATAAATTATATCAAATTAATATAATAAACTAACACGAAGCTGCTTTTTTAGTCGAAATAGTAAATATGTTGTCCAAGTTTAACAAAAGGCTCTTCTGTCAAGTTATTCCTTTACCTGCCATTAAAGGTTTTCCTGCTGAAATCTGGAGAACATTACAACGTGATCTGATCCATCAAGTGTTATTCAATTGCGTCCATGTAATTATTCATTACATAACGAAAATAAAAGACGGAATTGAACATATTATGTGGGCATTTCCTCTACGTATCGTGCTGGAGATGTCTCGTTGAACTTGGCTCACCAGCAGTATTTCCGGAAGTGGGGTAGCGAACAAGTCATTAGTTGCTGTACTTTATGGATCCTCGTTATGTAGCTTGATTCATTTGGAAGATATTCGAACGCTAATTATCTTGCACTGATATTCAGTTAATGACTGACTAGCTGATGGTAGTATTTGCTAGACTGATATTGAGCCATCGATACTGATGAGACGGGAGAGATACAAATGCGTTGATGATAATATGTGAGATTAAACAAACACATTTTCGCTGTTATCTATTTCATTGTTAATTTCATCAACGAATAATGTTAAATTTTGAATCATCGTGCAAGTTCAAAAAATACATTCCTTTCTTCGCTTTTATTATTTTTAAAATTCTTAATACAAGTAATATTACATTAAAATATTCCTAATTCCATTTCCTTATGAATTGTGAGTACAGATAAAAATGTGCCGATTCGGCTAGAAGTTAAGTTTCGAGAATGTTTTAGAAAAAAATTGGAAAAAGAGAAGAATTAGTAAGTAGAAAAGCCGAGAGAAACAAAACGACTCCTGGGAATTAATTTGTACTCTTTCTCTGTTTGGTCTTTTTAAACTAATTACATATTCATATGCGCATATTATTTCTTCACTTAATCAGAAATTTTCAAATTTTCGGCATATTTTAGGCCAATACAATGACAAGTTAACGCAAAGAATGAAGTCGTAGAATTTTTCAAATCTTTGTATGCTTGTATCCCAAACGCAATGTTTGTGGACTTGTGGAATCAATTCTCATCCGGCGAAAAAGTAAAAGGAACACCTAGAGGTCGAAAGAAACAGAAAGTAATAGCACGTGAGCAGCTAAGAAGGCAGGAAGTTGGCGGACAAGGTGGCAATCCAGGTATCTGTTTAGCAGGAAGGAAAATAGACAAGCAAGTAAGCTGTCAAAAGAAAGAGGCACGCAAGCTGAGAGTTAAGTTGGTTGAATGGCTGGCCGACAAGCAGAGAGTCAGTAGAGCAGACAAACAACCAATTAGTCAAACAGGCAGAGAAGCTGGCAAGGCCAACAGACAGGGAACTAAGAAAGTCAGGAAAGAAGGTAAGCAGGGAATGAAGTGCACAGGCCGGCAAACAGGTAGGCAAGCAAGCAAACATTTAGACAGACAGGCAGGAAAGCAGGCAGGCATGCTCACAAGCAAGCAGGCAGCCAAGCAGAGCCCCAAGCAGGCAGGCAGGCAGGCAGGCACCCGCGGGTCTTCTGCGTCGAGAGCGGCGTGCGGCGTATATCGACTTTCACAAGTTGCTATCGTGGCGGCGGCGGCGGTCGACAAGAACTTCTTTCTGCCGCGAGCGCCGCAGGCAGCTGCTAGCAGGGGCGGCAGCAGGGATGGCGGCAGGCGGGGAGCGGCGGGGATCGCGGGGAGCCGACGGTGGCGGTGCGGGAGTGTGGCGGGGAGCGAGTCGCGGGTAGGGACGGAGGAGGCGGGGACAGAAGCGTCGCGTCGTTGACATGAAGTGCCGCGAGTTTGACTGCCAAGGGAGAGCATCCCTTCTTGACTTCCTGCCTCCCCCCGTTGTCACTCCTTCCCATCTTCTGGCGCGCCGAGTCGCTGTTCGTTGTGCCGGGCTCGGAAGGAAGCCGAGCAGTGCCTTGCAGATTTCGGAAACTTGGGAATAAATAACATGCAAATGATCACGAGCGAGACGTCCCACTTACTGATCGGAAATCGCGATTTTACCTCAAAGTCAATGCATCGTATAGCAAGCTATCCCTGCAATGTTGGCTACTTATACAATATAGCAAGCTATCCCTGCAATATTATAGGTAAAATCACATGTACGATCGAACTTTCCGTTAACAAAATGTCGCGAAAAAAGAATTTTTCCGCAAATTTTCAATACATTCTGGGTTTTTAATAAGACTACGAATGAACCCGACTTCTGTGAATAATATATCACAGCTTGTAATTGGCCAGCATAGAGGAGATAAGAAAAATTGGATAGAAGAAGCGAGATTTTTTAGATACTTAGCCCTGATCGGGGTATATCTGATGTCAAATGCTCCGAGTGTAATTTCATGAGTGAAATAGTCACTCTAATGAACGTAATTGAAGACAAAATGTCGCATTTGTTCAGTATTGCATTAAAGTTGAGGTGGGACAAAACAGAAATGTTCTCATATCTGAATTCTTAAAGGATCTTGTTTGCCTGAGCAAAATGTGCTGTTTCCTATAATCAATACACACAGTACCCAGAATTTAAATGAGTCGGTCAGGACTCGTTACTTTCGAAGAAATCGTCTAGTGTTAGACCTAGAGGTTTTACTACAAATCATAAAATATAACCTCCATATTCTAAATCGTAGACAAATATTAAAGAAATATTTAAGTTAATTGTGTTTTATTATGCGAAAAATATTTTAAATGGGTCACCTCTGAACAATTGGAATAGAGTATGACCAAGGTTTTTATGACAGCTAGGTTTTGATGGATTTGAATGCCGTGAAGATATGCTAGCTTAGAAAGGGGACAAATTTGCATGTTCCATCCCTTCTTTAAAGAATGCGCTTTCTTAAGAAATGGTATTTTGAGATGATGAAGAAATTAAATCAACGAAAACGACAGAGTACGAGAATGAGGCAATAAACGCTTACAGGTTTTGGCAAACTCACAAGCCGTTACGTCAAAAAACTTAAGTCGAAACTTTCGCTTTTAGATGTCCCTGTTACAACGGATGGAAAGGGGCAACTAAATGGAAGCTGCAAAGAACTTGGAAGTATAAAGACATAAGTTAAGAGACAAGATGTTGAGTGTTACTCACCCTGGCGCTTCTGACGTAATGTTGGATGATCACATTTCTTATAAATTGATCTTCCTGATGTTAAGATTAAAGCAGCGACAACAAAACAAAGGCAACGACGAACAGTTGAATACAAATTTGTGCAACTGATAATCGTCTCTGAAAAATGCTTGAAAACCCACCAATAAAATAAATGGATTAAAGTTTGGAGGTATAATTCAATCTTAAAGTATTATTAAGAGAATTTCCAAACAACATATTTCACTTTTTGTTTTATTCTATGGGAATAATTGTGAGCTTGTGTCATTACGACATTGAGTTTCATCTCTCCTTCCTGTGAAATGCAAATGTTTAAGTATCTCTTATGATACTCACATTTTCTCGAATATATTAGAATATTATAAAAAATATGAAATGTATTAAAATTATGAATTCCTTTCTACTATTATCAGATCGCATATTTGTTCCCATAGAGTATCAGACATTAATAATACTAATGTAAAATAAAATGCCTGAACTTGACACTTATTTGTGTACATCTTTTGCGAGTTTCTTCCGACCCTGTAATATTTAGTGTATAGAAAGCATTATCCGAGGAAGTTAAGTGAGTAACAAATGGCAAATAGTGCAGAAAGACTAATTGAGATCATTGCTGTAATTAATTACAATGACTTACTGAATAAAGTCAGGATTCTTGTCTCTGCACCACCCAATTGAAAGTACCTCTAAATGTAATCGTTTGCCAACAATATAGAAGAATTGTTAACGGTAAAAGTATCTTAAAGAAAGGTCTGTCATAAAGTAATATTGAATTAAAGACGTTGATTTATTTCCCTTTAATTATTGTCCTCTTGATGTCTATTCTGTCACATGAACGACACGTTGTATGTGGATGTGTATATGTTCTATGTTTATGTGTGTGTATCAATACTGTATGAGTATGGTAAATACTGAGCGTATATATGTTGTATGTATATGCGAGCGATTAGTACGTATGTTTGCATATGTGCACGTATGTCTACTTACTTCTGTGGATAACAATTCTCAGGCGCTTGTTGTTAATCGCGCAGTCTGCAGTGAAACCAAACGAATCAACACATTATCATGTGACTGTAGGTGAATCGATTCTACGGGAGACGGGTGTGCGGAGAGCGGAGCTAAAAATACATTGGAAAGCATATTTTGGAAAGCATATTGTGTAGAAAAACAAAACTTTCAGATATCCTTTGACTATTTCTGTTAAACGGAACCTTACCAGATATTCCCTCATTTTCGTGCTTCTCAATAACGACTAACACCTCAAATATGTTTGAACCGTTTGATATACCATGAAGTGTACGGATAAGAGATAAGATATGCGTAAGTCAGCTTTTGGCGTTCGATAGACGTCTCAATGAAGAACACGTCTCACATTATGCATCGTGAAAAAATGCGCATGGTCTAGTGGTTACAAGAATGTGTGCCCCGTGCCGAGATGCCTCATAGCTTGCTACTATTAGTGGAACCAGGAAACGTTTTTGGGATTACGCCACAATCTGATGACCTTTAATCACAATATGCAACATACTCGTACCAATTGGGCTATATCAATATGTGATATTCGAAAAATATAGATCCTATAAAACGCTGGTAGCAAACGTCTTGGAAACCAATCAAGTACTTTATTGTACGCGCCTCTAGTTTACCTATCGAATGTCGAAAATCGCATTTCTATATCTTACACGATAGAAAAAATGCTGGTGATGGTAGTAATGATTCAATCACGAATGTGAAATTACATGGTAGTGATTGAAAGCAGGTAAGCAGAAATTGACACTGATTATCTGAAAAGCTTTCTTTTTGTCCCTATGCGCTACCACATGCCAAAACTCCACAGTACGATAATGTTGTTCCCTTGTTAGTCGGAACTTATCGACGTGGTTAATCTATGTGAAAAAAAATAGTCTATGAATAGCATGGGAGCCCGCTCGCATTGGACTTCTACCTACAAATTTCTCGCCTTCGTCGCATATAAAATTAAACAGACAAATATAATCATAAGATATTCATTAAAACAGTTAGTGATTAGTTGATTTTTTGGAAATTGTTTAAAATGATAATAATTATTTTGTTATTGTCTATTATTGAAAAAAAACATAAACAATATTTTATGCAAAGTTTTTGGTTCATTACAAAATTTTCGTCGGTGTTGAAGTTCCCTCTATTAGTTTTTATAGCCGTTGTGGTCATATACAGATATTCTGACATGATTACGTATGCATAAAAATCATAAATTGACGTTTTGATGGAATTCATTTACCAGTCTATTTTATTGACGCATAAAATTAAATTTGGGACTTCTCTCTTCATTACACTTCAATTTATCGAGTTCTTAAAACACGTTGCAATTTTATTTGTTAGGTGTTTCACTCTGTTCGCCAATTTTGTTTATTTATCAACCCCCAGTAAATTATTAACTTTCCCTGGTTTTTAATTCAGTTTTGTTTCCTCCGACAGGCTTAGCTTATTCACATGGGGGAGTGCAAAACTTTTTTTTCTATTATTTGCAAAACCGGTACAATAAGTCGTACGACTTCAGATGTTTTAAACTGGTTTCGTGGTAACAAATTAACAATAAACGAAGGAAAACTGCTTTCGATGCACTTTTGCATTTCAAACGGGCAATGAAATGAAACCATTGAAAATTAACTATGTGCATTTTGTTAATGTTAAGGTAACAACATTTCTGGTTATCTCAGTTCAGTCAAACGTCATATAAAAGATCGAAATAAATAAATAAATTGAAGACCAAATTAAGAACATATTATTAAGAACAGAATTCTTTCATGTTCAGTCGGGCCTTAAGCAGCTTGAAGTGTGGGAATTCTGATGTGGTGTTGTTGACGTACTTACATGGGGTAATAAAAGAATTCATCTCCGTCAACTTAATATTTTATTCAGAGAGCAGACTTTCTATGGCTTTACCGTCATCATCAGTCTCGGTGTGTGTGGCGAAAGTCGAGTGACTGCGCCACATATATTAAGTTGACGGAGACGACTTCTCTTTTTACTTCATTTGAGCAGCTTCTTGCGTGTATTTTGGGAATGTACATTCCGGCGTGAGATAAGCCTTACAATTCTGCGGAAACTTTGCCTATAGAACGCAGGTATAATGATTGCAGAAAGCCTCTCTTAATTACAGTGGCGTATCCTGAAAGATTGGGAAGGGGATGCGATAGAAAGTAGCAAATAGTCTGTCAATAAAACACTGGTTGCCTTCACTAGTTTCTGCTACCTGGTGCTCAGACGCCATTGTGATTTCGGGCTAATTTCTTGGAGTTTCGTCACGATCCAGCCCAAATCTGTACGCATGAATTATTATTGCAGCTCCACAAAAGTACACGTCACTGCATTGTACTGGAAGAACACACCGCACGTCACTTTCCCTGTGCATCTATTCTTTGATTTATTTTTAACAAAACGTGATTATACTTTTCCGTTTCGTCACACTCAAAGCACTTATTCACAAGCCCTATTCACGCAGGCACAATATCAGTCACATACGTACTGATCTCGGGGATGTACATACATACATACTAGAATTTAATAATAATATATTGTTTTAAAATAGCGTTTTACAAACTTTATCACATTCCATAATGTTTGCAGTTGAAACTACGAGCTATAATAAACTACGAGCAAAAATTCGAACTTAACATTTTCTACAATCTTGCGAAACTTCTTTTTATTGAGAAGTTTAACAATCCGGATGAAATTTTGAACTGCTTCCGCCAATTTCATATGTTACCGCGCCAGGTGGCTAATCAATGAAACTACTGGAGCTGCGGCTAGAATGCCAGATGCGTTTGTGGAATCGCATCAGTCATGTGATTTGTAAGCCCATATCCCCAAAAGGCAACCTTCTGGTAGGTCATTGACCTTGCAGCTGGACTGAACACACAGAACGGATGCAACTCCCTTTTGCAAAACCACAGTGTTACAAAACAAGGTACTGTAATCGATACAGTGGTCTCAAGTTCTTTCCCCACACGTCATATACAGTTTTTACTGTTTTTTGACAAATAAATAAACAAATAAACAAAGTGCCCAAAGAAAGGACAATTTATTTTTGTATAGAGAAAATGAGAAACATAAACAGTAATGATTAGAAATCATGAGACCAAACGAATAACGAAGGGATGCGACGCATCACTTTCATTCATCGACGATACGCCACTGCTTAATTGAGCTTGGAATCATACGATTCCTTGCTTGTTTATTTACGAATCTATAGTTTTCGTCAAAACAAATTACTTAAAGGTGGGAGCACATTTTCATGCAACACACATTTATAATTACAACACACGTCGGAGGAATCCCGTTCATCAGGTGTCCGTATGACACTAAACAATTAAAACAAATAAGTTTAAGCAAGTAAAATCATTACTGTTGTATATATGTTCCTATTTAATTAGAGATTTTACTGACCATAATAGAGAAAAGTAATATTTATTTTAACAATGGCATTTAATGAATTAGTTAACATTTGTACTGTGTAATTTTTAAAAAAACTAAATATGCGCACATTTTCTTGAGGTCTTCTCTTGCAAGCTGTGGTAGGAGTAGGTGTGGGCTTTTATTTTGTGGTTAACAATATTATAAAATAAAATCTCTAGTTACTTTACCGATGCAAATACATTTTCTCCTTCTAGCGAGCACATATTTATACGTTTTAACCGCTTCTAATCTCTCTGTTACTTATGTTTATCATTCATCTGTGTATAAAAAAGATTATATTTCTCCGCATACGTCACATGCAGTTTTCACTGTTTCTTTGGCAAAAACAAATCAAATCAAATTAAATCGTTTCAACACAACGCTATTTGTCTTTGGGAACAATCGCAAGCTATCAGAATCGAAGTGCATAAAACTCTGCCCGAACTCTGGAGAATCGTATAATGTATTACATAATAAAATAACCTTTCTTTGACATCCATTCCTCTGCCCTAGTTAGGGGTGATAGGGCGATGAATGCACTGTATGGGTAGTGTATGTGCTGTCAAACGGTCTACGGCAGTGTGTCAAGTCTTCTACTTGTGGCAGTGGCACGCGTCGTGGCACCGTATCATGCCACGAGCTTCTCTGCGCAACTAGGATCGGGAAAAGAAACTATTAGTAACCCCGCCGTTTTCCAATAGGGATGGCGTTGTCTCTGGTGGGGGGGGGTAATGAACTGCGAGGAGGGGCGATTTCGTTGTGGCACTCGTGACACGGATTCCCGCTCGTGGTATCGACCTAGACAACACCGGTCTAAGGACTACTTCCACTGCGCATCTCTGTGACATTTCCTCGCCAACTGTAATGGATTCGAAAGGTCACTACGGGCCCGACAGTCATGGGCTATAGGTCTGTGGACCTCAGTGCTGTGGAGCGGGAGGCTGATACATGTGCATACGGGTATCGAAGGGCAGTGATAGAACGGAGGGCGGGGTATGTTGGAATATACTAACAGATGGCGACGTTAAGTCCAATGATGATGGTGACAACATGTGAGGCCGGTTACACTTCGTGGGAAAGTCTAGTTTGTTACTGTAGTGCAGTATGTTGCTGCAATCCCATATCCTTCTGCGTTCAGCCAATTTAAAAGAATGGAACGCTTCTCGAAGGAAAAAGCATCAGATGAGAAAGTGAATTCCTATACAAATTTTTCTACAAATATCAGTAGCATTATACATTCTACGGTCTGTAAAAACATAATTGTCCTCAAGGCCAGAAGGTGCAGGTTCATGTTTTGAAAGTATTCACTTAAAGTATTTTGTTACTTTTAAAGAACTTCCTGGGCCAACACACAATACCAGTTTGCTTGATTGCTTACTAAGCTAACAGCTATCAGAGAATGAATAATACACTGCGAGGTTTATATTACGAAGCTGCGACAAAAGTCTAAGTTTCATTTGAACATCTCATCTCCTAAATCGAGTAGTTCTTCCATCATTAAAATTCATTGATTAGTTAAAAACTTAGGGATCGAGAAGAAACTTGCAAAAGTGGACAGTGAAAACGTTCTTCTCTGGAGCCGAGTAAAAATGAAACGAAAAATGTTCCTGTTTGTGTAACTCGTTCTCGAAACTTCCAGTCGCCCTCATAAAATTCAATATTTCCGGCGTGATGTCGAGAGAGCTATGTCCCCACGGTGCTCCAACCACGTCTACAAAAAGCAAAGGCGACCCTACGCATCGTTGATTGGAAAAGGCTGCAGTGATTGGAATCGCGAGCGAGTAATTAGACTCATTGTTTTCACAATTCTGCTCATGTGCATCGGTGAATGGCTGTAAACGTTGTTTTTGTTGGAGCTGCGAATTTTGATCGTGAATTTGCTATCGTTTGTGTGAAAAAGTCGAAAGTAGGGAACGTATATAGAAGGAGACTTAAAGTGAACAATTTTCGTATTCAACACTGGTTACTTTTTTTCTACCATTGTTTTATTTACTGTTATTATTTTGGCATAAAATTAAGAGTTTCAAATAAAGAATGAATATATATATATATATATATATATATATATATATATATATAATCGCTTCTATCGGGGTCAAGCAAACACAAATTTGTAACATATGTTTTTCACAATAAATAGTATTTAAATAAAATAATCAATATAAATAAAGTTGACATAATGCGAGACAGTATGGGAAGTACAAAGGAAAGGAAAACTATTTTTCTGACTCATTGAAAACTCGTGTCAAAGAATACAAAAAAAACTTTAACAATTTCACAAAAACTCTTGCAATGCTGTGAAAACAAAATGAAAGGCACACACTGACCAAGCGATGCTACCTGACTAACACAGCAAGGAAAACCAAATTAATGTAACATTGCAGAATGTATTGAAAGGTTACGAGGCACACATGGCTGGATTTTCCAAACCAGACCACTCTCACAGCACCACAGCTCCTCCAAATTACACAGCTGTCTAGTAGAGGGTCTCAATGCAGATAGCAAGAAAATGCCTTTCACCGCCGTGAATGCTTCACGCTCAAGGTCCACCATTGCCCCTTCCGCTTTGGCCCACAACTCCACCAGCGTTGTCTCCCGCTGACCGCCCGGCTCTAGGCCCGCCCCGAGTTCAGACCCCGGGCGGGGCTCAGGTGGGTGGCCAGCCGGCTAGCCGGAGGAGGGGGCGGACGTAGGCGGGGCAGATGCGGGCGGCGACGGCGTGGTGGTGGTGGCAGCGGCGGTGACGGTGTGATGTCGACGTGACGTCATCGGTGTCGGCGGCGAGAGTAGCTGGTTGCAACCTGGCCGGGCGGCGGTGGAACCGCCACATGCATCGAGGCGCGGGGAAACAATGATCAATTAATGTCTTAATTCATTCATTAATTGATTGCTTGATTAATTAATTAATTAGTTGTTTTTTTAAGTGGGACGCGCGAACTTGGACGGAAGTCGCAGGAACATGTCCGCGCCGACCAAAATGTGCTAACAACTCGTGTTACGGAAAATTAAACTTTGTAACATTTTATTGTTATTGTTGAAAAAATATTATTAACTGATACACGTTTACTTTTCAACATATTATTTTGTTTGTTTACTTTCCCATTCCGTCCAATATGCTTCTTAAACTTCCATTCTGCGGAATATAATTGCCAAGAATTGTTTTAAAATATATTGAATTTGTGGCGTAATAATTCCATTATATACTAATTAATTACTTTCATAGTGTTATACTAACGTAGATAAATATTTTTGCAATATTTCCTTTGAAGAAGTATCGTTGCAGGCTCGGAGTCGAAACTACTTCGCTGGGGGTTCTAGGGGGTATAAGAAAGCCTGACGTTCTAATGTTAAACCGGGACCCCATGTGCAATCGGAAAGAGGAGTAAATAATGTTCTATTACTCTCGTACCGTATTTCTACTCTCTAAAGTAGTTGTTAAGATACAAACATAAGAAGGCTAGAGCAATTCCACGAATTCCATTTTAGGGTAATCTTAAAAGTAAAATGTGTGCTGCAGTGACATCAATTGATGCTCTGAGCCAGCTCTCCCCGGTCAAAAGAAACTAAAAGCTCGTGCTGTTCCACAAGAGAATTTTGATTGTGGTTTCACACCATTCGAAAATATGACAAATTACAATCGATGTAGATGCGCACATTTCAAGAACGGCGTCAAAATCTTTTGAGATATTAAAATATTCTAAAAGGTGTTTCATTTTTAATCCTTCATGGATGAAGCGAAATATTTAAGAAAAGAAAAATATGGCCAGTTCCGAAGATTTTGATTTTCTAAATTCATGTTTGCAATCTGAAAACGCTTCTCATTTACTGAAGTAGGTTTTCATTCATGTGTAAAATATTCTCTAATATTTTTTGAAAAAACATACTAAAGAAAAATTGGGATAATTTTGAATTTCATTTCTGTTGTCATTTGTGAAGAGCGGCTTATTCTTAGCTCTTTTCAAAATATCTAGAAAAGTTCGTTTACATGCATTGCATTAAATACGTGAGTTATCGGGTGTATAATGACAGGCGCTCAAGTCTTTAACAACAATTCGAAAATTCATCTAAACCGGCGGAAATTTATTTTTCAGTTTACTAATTATTTTGAGAATTTCATATGAAGTTTCGAAAATAAATATTTTGTCGAATATTTTTGTGGAAAAGTCTGATGTTGAAGTTTGCGGTTTAAGACACATTTGCGACTCTCGAGAAGTATTAGTTGAAGAAACTAGTCACTACTGCCAAATCGATCACACCTCTATCATTGTTTTCAAACATTTTCAACAAGGTTTCTAGTTGATGTCATTTTTACTGCATTCCAGATTGCTGTTTATGAGTTTAAAAATCCCTGATCATGTTTCATAATGTTTAGCCTGCCTAACTATTTTTCTTAGCATTCACTTGTATTTTTGGAAGTAGAGGTGTAAATATGAGATATGTTTTGGTATTTAGCAATGAAATAAGGAATTCGTTTGAATTTACTTTTCCAATTCCTCTTGTTATTCTAGGATTTCTTTTTGTTAAAAGTTCAATTTCTATTTTGATGAGGAAAGAATCTATTAGAGCGAAATGAAAGCGTCGAAAAAATCATTTATTTTTATGGTTTGCAGCAACTGAATTTCGAACCGTGTACCATGATTCCAGTAGGAAATAGTCGTGATTCAAATCATGCTACAATCGAGAAAGAAACGGTTTAGTTTGTAGTTCCTTTGTCATGACAAACTGAGGGCATCGAAATAATGGAAGAAAGCTTCAAAGAAGGTAGTAAGTTCAGAAACTTGTAGTGTGATAGTGTAAGGCATGTGTGTGTAAGGGGTACGATAGGAACAAGGAATGGGCAATGGACAAATTTCGCGTGACCTCAATTTTTTAGAGTACTTGCTTCCGGCTTCGCTTGTTGTTGATCCAAAAAATCACGGAAAACTACCTATAAGAGCAGCCGGTCTGCTAGAATTCTTCTCCAGACAAGCGACTGATCTCTGACCTTTTATATCTAGCTTGCGCCGAAACCTCCTGGGACAGGAGACACTGCAGTGATATCAGTGAATGCCCTGAGCCAGTTCTCTGGTCATAAAGAAACGAAAAGCCGTGCTGTTCCACAAGAGAATGTTTAATGGTGGTTAACACTACCTGAAAAAGATGGCAAAGGCAATAATAATCGATGCGGATGCGCACATTTTCAAGAACAAAACTAGATTATACATTATGTGATCCAAAGTATCCGGGCACGGAGTATCCGGATACTTTGGATATTTACGATATTTATTATTTATGGAGTAATTTTATAAAATATTTGAGGAAGATATGGTGATGAGTAATCACAACTCATGATCCGTTTGATTCAGTTTCGGGATAGTAAGTCTGACATCGTGACATTGTTATATATATTTACATCTATATACACACACATATACACACACACACCACACACCACACACACACTTGATCAAACTCTGAG
>JAHLJT010008446.1:268484992-268515750 GCA_031308135.1 Acheta domesticus
TTTGTAGCAGATTTCAAAACAAATAAACAAAATAAGTGCTAACTCACATTACAGATATTCCGAAAAACTATGTGAAATACATCATAAGAGACAAACCGAAGTTTCCACTCTTTCAAGATGATCCTCTGTCACAATAAGAAAATTTTTCAGCTGTGTTTCAAAAATCTCCACCAATCCATAACAGAATCGGATATCGTTACAGACTCAAATTACGTCACCCATCAATTATAAAAATCACGAGACTGCAAAAAGATAACATCCCAATCCGGTAGTTGCGGCCGAGTTTAGTGGCAATGAACCTATAGAAACAATCCTCACAATCAATCAATTTGCAATCACCGTGTGACTACAGAACGACGTCGGAAACCTAAAGGACCCATCCAGTGCCAACGATGCTTAGACTTCGGCACACGAAAAACAATTGAACATGTTATTAACTGTGTCATACTGTTCTGGTAACCATTCTTCAGTGATGTGTCCGCAAAAAAATGATCCACCGGTTTGTGTTAACTGCAATGGTAAATCACAAGGCCGACATCAGAAATGAATCGTGATCATATTATAAAAAAATCATTGGGCAAAAAAATAGTAATCAGTCTAAAAACAGCAGTAATGTAATCGCCAACTTTACCCCCCCCCCAAATTTTCTCAGACTACCTTTCCAAATTTACCAGAAACTCAAACCATCCCGAATTTCTCTCACCAAAACCGTCCAATCCAAACCCCTTCAAATTCACAAATTCCAAACCGCAATCGCATCCAATCAAATTACACCTAAATAATAATTCCAGCAACATATAATCAACACAATCATAAATTCCATCACCTCTTGTGTAATAAATTTCATCAACTCGCTAATACCATCTTTAATTTCAACATTCAAAATTCAAGTCACAGAAATATTTAAGCCAGTAATCATGGCCAGTCAAACTAATAAAAACTTAATTATCATGAATTGGAATGCAAACAGCATCCAAAATAAAAAACTGAATTTATTCACTTCTTGCATCCTTTCCAGATTGGCATAGCATGCGTTACTGAATCACACTGCGTAATAGAAACAAACTCTATATCCCTAACTACACCTATCTATAGAAATGACAGAAACCAAACAAAAGGAGGAGGCGTATTCATCGCAATTTCATCTCACATCATTCATTACCAAATTGACATTCCACAGACACCAGGTATAGAAACAATAGCAATACGCACAACTCTAAATGGCCAAACCATTACGATAATAGCAGCTTACAAATCACCCTCAACAAAAATCAAAGACTCAAATATAATTAGCCTTTCAATCAAACGACAAAGACATTATACTCGGGGATCTTAATGCCAGCATATTAGTTGGGGCTGCCTCACAAATAATCACGATGGTAAGATCCTTCCTTGCCCAAACTATAACAAGCAATAATTTAAAAATCATCACAAACAATAGACCAAACCTACTACCCTCATGATCGAACACGTAAACCAGATATACTGGATATAGGTATAACAAACACAAACATAAAATTTCACACCACTACGGTATCCGAGCTAGATTCTGATCACATCCCTGTACTGATCTCAGCACAAAAGCTAATCCCACAACATGCAACCGTTCCTAAATCGAACACCTTAAAAATCAACTGGAGAAAATTCCAAGAAATACTAAGAAATAATATCCCACATTTTAGAATACTAAATTGCCCGCCGAAATCAATCAAGCTGATCCCATATAAATACGTTTAATCCACTCTACTATTCAAGAATCACAATTAAATAAATCATCAAATAACCACACTAATAAATATAAAAAATTACCGCCTGAAATATTAAATGTAACTTGATAAAAAACAAAACAAAAAGACTATGGAATAAGTTAAGAACGCCGAATCTAAAATCTGAACTGAATTTAATTACAAAGGTAGTTAAAAACTTAATAAAAAATCACAACAATCAACAATACCATGCATTATTAACTTCACTCCATACAAACAACAACTCTTTATGGCAATTCACCAACAGAATATTGAAAAAGAAAATCACGATACCACCAATAAACACCTCAACTGGTAAAGCATACACATCCGTTGAAAAATCCGAAGAGCTGGCTCCTACTTCTCATCAACATTTACAAACAACATCTCAAAACTCATCCTGAACATAAAACGATAAACAAATGCAACAAAGAGACATACTACGGCCCACATCACAACATTAAGTTCACCAACCCAGCTGAAATTAACAAAATAATTAAAAACTTACCCTCCAGGAAAGCACCGGACACGATAACATAAACAATACCATAGCGAAAAACCTGCCTCCCCCTGCAATAGCATATATAGCTAATATTTATAATTCCTGCCTCAGAATTGGTTATTTTCCTCAATCATGGAAGCATGCCATAGTTATTCCCATTGCCCAAACCAACAAAAATCATGCCCACACAAATAGCTACCGACCCATAAGTTTACTACCACCTTATCTAAAATTTTTGAAAAAATAATTCTCAAAAGACTTAAAGACCACTTACAGGTAACAAAAGCCATACCAAAGGAGCAATTTGGGTTCACCGAAAAAATTTCTACACTTCACCAACTCCTTCGCATTACCGAACATCTTTATACGTCATTTCAAAAGAAATACCACACAGTAGCAGTTTTCATTGACATAACGCAAGCGTTTGACCGGACATGGCATGAAGGACTCATATACAAGATTAAGAAAATAGGCACACCGCACTATATCCAATCCATCATACAAAGCTTCATCAGTAACAGAACCTTCTCCGTAAATGTAAACAACCACCATTCCAACCCAAGACCAATCTTAGCAGGACTACCACAAGGATCCCCCTATCACCTACTTTATTTAATTTATATGTTGCAGACATCCCAACCTAAACACGTACACATTGCACAGTTTGCTGATGATACAGCTATCTACAACTCGGTCCTTCACTTACTGATTGTAGCAACAAGTTCAATTGTACCTTAACCTAATTGACAGCTGGGCCTTCAAAATACAAATTCAACTGAATCCAACCAAACGGCCGCCAAGATCTTCACTCTCCGTCCATATTCACCCCGCGTCCATTATTGCTAAACAATACAACCATCAACTGGCTGCCTCTCAATAAACCAGTCAGATACTTAGGACTGAACATGGACACAAAACTCAACTGGAAGCAGCATATAGATGCCAAAATCACCAAGCCAGAATCAAATTAATTCAATTAAAGCCATTAATACACAGATCCAGCCCATTATCATACAATTCAGCATTGCAAATTTACAAAGCAATAATAAGACCTCTGCTCCTATATGCCTGCCCAATCTGGTTAAATGCAGCAAAAACCAACCAAAAGAAACTGCAAATTGTTCAAAACCAATTTTCTTAGAATCATTTCAAAACGCCCCCTGGTATGTCTCCAATAAACAATTACATAAAGAATTCAACCCTAGACACCATAGACCATCATATCACCTATCTTGCCTACCAACTTCTTCTCAAACATATCCCAAATTCCTTCATTATCAGTTCCCAGACTCGGCAAAAACCCATCACATAGAACCAGAATACAAAATAAGTTCCCTTTCACATTTTCCTCAGGAAATTCTCCGAACTAGATCCCGACTAGAGGAGCCCGATGGGTAACCTCAACCGTGTATTAGTTTTAAGTTTTAATTTAAGTTAGCTATTAAGTCATCAAAACATATGTATAGTTATATTAAACTGAGCTATGTATTCACCCATCTGTGTAAATAAATAAAAAAAAAAAACTAATGGCGTCTTCATTGGAAACGTTTTTTTTTCCTCGAAATTGCCTGTCACATCGCCCTGCCCAATGCTGCGCCCTGCTAGCACGATGCGAAGTAGCTCGAAAATGTTATGTGCTCTTCTATACATCGTTCTTACTCCTGCAATGGGGTTCGCGGGTTTTTAAAGAAAAATTACTCTATCTTGAACGCGGTATGTGTTTGAAATGCTTTATCTTAGCTCTTAATTTATGCCAAGGAGAGCATACAATTGTTTTATTTCAAGTTAGACGCCCAATTTGAATGAATTTGTCACAAATCTGGTAATAGATGATATTCAATTTGACGTTAACCACGAAATAAACATTCCCGTCACATGTCAGGTTTGGGAAGGGTTACAAAACAATTGCAATGGAAGGTTTCTAAATAATTTCATAGTATTGCACTTTTCATAATAAATGAGTAAAAACAATGAGGGAAGAATTCCAATAACTACAAAAGAAATTGTTGATGCATTTTTCATTAAATTAATATTTTCAAAATATGTTTCAATTATATTTTATATTATAGAATTAGTATATGTAAACTTGATAATCTTAATGATTTACCCTAATATCTATATATAATATGAGAAACTGATAATTTCTGTGAAGAGACAGTAATTCTTGATATACTTCATTATTAAATTAATTTCTTTTATCTTTTTGTGCTACGTATTACTAACCGATTACTTATTCAACATAATCCCACTTCATCTCACGCTTATTTAACCCTTCGTTTTGCAAACATAGAAAAAGAGTTCAGAAAATTTCTTTCTACATACTTCCTAGTAGTGCAGCCAAGCAATCACGCATTCATCCCATACATTTGTCCTGCGTTATTGCTAGCATTGTTTACTCTGTAACGGCAGCGATTGCCGGAGGAAACGCTCGAAAAAGACGGCGGTGCATCGTGCGCTCTTGGGGGGGCGAGGGGGAGGGGGGCGCACGGCCCGACCGCGACGCCCGCGAGCTCGGGAGCGTCGCGTCGTATTTCACGCGGCCCGCAGCCCCCGGCGCGCGCCCGCGCACGCGCAAGATAAACTGCAAATTGGCTTTCAAAAGTCGTCCGATATAGCGCGCGATAGCGCGGCCGCGCAGATGCCAGCGTTCGTCAGGATTCGACGGCCCGCCCCGCCCTGCCTCCGCCCCGCCCCGCCCCCGCCCCTCCCCGCTCACGCCCCGCCCACGCCCCGCCAACGCCCCTCCCCGCCCACGCCGCGCCCCGCCCCTCCCCGCCCCAACCCCTTCCCCGCCACTCCCCGCCCTGCCCCTCACCTCTCGCCCGCCCCACACCGCCCACGCCCGCCCCGGCCCCGCTCCCGCCCACCCCAGTCCATCCCCGCTCTTCCCCCGCGCGCGTCTGCGCCCGCGCCGCCTACACCGTCTGGTTACGTGCTCGCGGCCGCGCCTTCGCCCGCGAGAGTGCCGTCGCCCACGCTTGCACACGCGCCCGTATCCGCGCCCACACCCACATTCTCGCCCTCACCCTCTCATTCGCGCCCGCAACCTCTCCTCCCACCCGTCAACTTCGTCCGCGCCCGCCCCCACACCCACCCCCACACCCGCCCCCACTCCCGCCCTCACTCCCACTCCCATGCCATCGCCCTCGCCTTGTCTCTCGCTCTACCTCTCGCCCTCGCCTTCGCCCTCGCCCTCACCTTGGCCCTCGCTCTCGCCCTCGCTCTCGCTCTCGCCCACGCACACGCTCACGCCATACCCCGGCCTTCGTCCACGCCCTCTCCCTCGCTGTCCCCTCGCCCACGCCCATACCCTGGCCCTTACCCTCGCCGTCGCCGTCGCCCGCGTGCTCGTTCTCGCCCACTCCCGTAGCATCGCCCGCGCTTGCACCCTACACCCAACCCTTTCTCGATCTACCCCACCCCCGATCCGTCCCTCTTCTCTCCACTCCACCCTGCATCTCGTCGTTTCACCCTCCCCCTGTTCGCTTCACACGCCTGTTTTGCCCTCTCGTCGCCCCACCTCGCCACCTCTGCACCGATCTACCCGTCCTATCCTCCACCCCGCCCCTCCCCAATCAACACCAGATTCACCCTTCCTCTCCCCGCTTTACACTGTCCCTCCCACTCCACTCGACCCTTCTCGCACTCCACATTCCGCCCTGCACCTTCTTCATCCACCACGGTCCTCACGTCCCACCCCATCTCACGGCCTTCCTGTTCTACCGTTCGCTTTCTCCGTTCTATCCGTATTCTTACCTGCCCCAAAGTCCGGTCTCATCGCCTATCGTCTCCGTTCCTCCGTCTTTTCTGTCAAACAATTCCGTTACTTCCCTCTTTCTCCACACCACCTCCTCTCCTGCAGTGCCGCGCTCCTACTCATCTCCCCACTGTTCTCCATCCTCTTCTTCACCAACGCCATTCTCTTCAACACTTCCCCCACCTCAGCCACCGCCATCCTTCCTGGCACCACCACAGCAGTCCCTCCTGCCTATCCCTCTCATCTGCCACCCACCCCGGCGATCCTCTTTCCTCCCCGCTCTTGACTTTCGCATCCCTCGCCATCACTCAGATTCCCGCAGGGCGCCGACCAACGTGCGATGCGCGGGATTTGAGCTATTGTTAGGTATTACACAAATCGAGAAGTACTCGGACATATTTTTTATTTGCAAAAATATTCGCCGCGTCGACACAAGATTCTGCTATATTTACGTGTGGAGAGAATTCTGGGGGGGGGGGGGAAACAGCGACGAAGTTTTTCGCGTTGTAGGTCTGCGTGGCGAATAATCTGGCTTCAGACATCTGGATCAGAAATATGTTGTTTTCGTTTTGCCTGGTTACATCGTAAATTTCTTGTTTGAGTTTTGTTGGAGACGCGATGCTGCCACCTAGTAGAACATTCGTCGCTTATTCGAAACTTATGATCCATGATTTCTCATTGCTTCCAATATTGCACTATAACCAATACATTGTAAATTTTTAATTATTATTCTGGTCACAGAAATTAAATTCACATGTTTTCGTAGCATTATTTACAAATTAATAAGTATTATTCACCGTACAATACCTAACAACTAATGTTCATTCACCTACTAACTAAAATGGAAGTGAGAAATCACAAGATGAGATTATGAGATGAAAAATGGACATACGGGATGAGAGTTTCGAACGAGAAGCAGACGACGTCCTTAAGAGAGGTGATTCGACGACTTCAAGAGCATGTGTGAAAACTAGCAAGAGACAGGTAAATATAAAAAGAACCAGAAAAATACACGAAGGTTTGTTGAAAGAACGTTCTAGAGAATGCTTACGGCATGTATTTATAATAAAGAAGCAACGGTAAAAAGTAATAGAGAAAAAGATTTAAACTGATCGTGGAAAGGATGTTAGTGCACACACCTGCAATGTGTGTAAATAATTAATAATAATGAATAAATAAGTCAAAAAGTGTTAATGGAAATAGCACTGAAAATTGATACTGGGTAGAAGTTCAGATAGTATAATAGTATAACATAAATCTAAATTCAAAATAAGGAAAATTATGTTATTGCCACAATGCAAACTCTCTTTAGGGGTGGCTTTGCTGAAGAGAAAAGCAGAGCATTTTAAAAATTAAATATAATGTAGAATAATTGAACAATTAATATAACAATCAAAAAATATATTGCGTGAATAGCGGTTAGGAATTTTGTGATTTCCCTATACATTTTTTGTTTTCTCATTAACTGAAACGTCAGACAGCTAATATACATGTAATGACACTGGGGAGACAAAATAATGGAAAGCACCTAATTGTAGCTCATTCAGAAATTTCCTGCTTACTGAGCTATCTTGGAGCTGTTGGGATACTGCCAGGGAATATGAGATGGCCCTCCCAATTCCAATTGAGTAGAATTGATGTAGCTTCACTATGCGCACGTCTTGTTGAGCACTGCTTTTGCTTTCAGTGGTTGTTACGTCCCAATTTAAAACTATTTATTGAATTTTTTATTTCCTTGCACCCAGGGGACTCTTGTAGCACAATTCTTTATACTCAATTATTTGAACAACCAGTGTAGTGTGTTGAAAAATATGTGAGTTGAAATCGGTCGGAGTGGCGTCGTTCGGAGGAATGCAGTCCTTGCCTCGCCCAGCTGGACCCCTGCACCCCTGCTGGACCACCCTCCGCGCGTCCCACCCCCATTGGGGTGGCGACTGCGAACGTGCCGGAGGCTGTTATTCCAGGCGCATTTTTTTTTGGCAACTTCCTGTCCGAGCCCCTCCGGCTCCAAGGGCATGCGTGCGCGCTGAGTGCGTGCACAAGCTTCGCCATCTCCCCAACAGCGCTAGCCCTCAGACACACACGCAAATTGACACTAGCGCCCCTGTGTGCCATGAAAGGACAACATTTCGACCGACCAGTCTTCAAAAACTTTTCATCCGACGAGATCAAGGACTCTTGTGGCAACCTCCGCAGAGGTCAGACGTACTTTCGTATGCGGTTGCAAAATCTATTTTGCCTACCGCAATCTGTTGCAAGAAGCGGCTCTCTAGCATTTACTTACAATATGCGGTGCAACGCCTAGTTGCCTACTGCAATCTGCTAGAAGACGCTGCTCTGCACAACACTTTAATTTGGGGTCGCAACTCTGCGCCATCCCCGTCAACAATCTCCTGCTGCTGCAACATCTCTCGACCGACATCTGCTGCAAGAAACACCCACCAGAGCTCCAACGGATAAGTGACTACTTATTTCAAACTTCTTTCTGATGCATCAGAATTCTACTTGAGTGCACTCTTTTAATCTATTTAAATTTAACGCAAGAAAAGACTCTAATTTTTGGCAACTTCTTACTTCAAGATTACTGTTTTTCAATTACTTTTGTTCTTTTTTTTTTTCATTACTTTTTTCACATTAATTTTTTATCTTACTGTTTTTTTAATATTTTTTGTTTGTTTACTAACCTTTTAACTCAAATTTTTTAGTAATTAAATATTTGTTATTTTTTATTACAGCTAATGTTGTTCTTTTTTTGCCCTATCATATTCCATCCATCTATGCAATACCATACAGCTCAATTAATTTTATGTGTTATGTGTATCATTTAATTTACAGTCTGCTGGTCCTCCAAATATATAAATATAAAGCTATCAGAGATTCCTCCATATTCTACTTTTCTTTTTTATACTGCCAAATCACATTTTGCAGACGATACACGTAACATATTTGGTCCTCCGTTCGCGGATATTTATTTCCAGTTATTAGACAATACGTTGTATTGTATTGCATTTGGATGTGTTGGTAGGGCAAACAAAATTGTGTTCGTGTGTAGTGATAAGTGTTATTTTCACATAATTGTTATTACGCATCGTAACAGTGAATTGTGTCTGCAAGTCCCCCCTTGACGTGCAGGGCTATCGTGGCAAGACATTATTTTTGTTTTGGGTGATAGAAGGTTTTATTTTAACCTCTTATTTTTTTTGTTGTAAATTTTAACAAATCAAAATGGGTCCAAAGAAAAATAGGCAGTTAGACCCCCACGCAGGCTATGAATCCACTCAACAAGAGCATCAAAGAAATAATTTCAAAAAATTATTAATTTCCTCAATGAACGCATTGCGTAGTTATGAAATTAAAGATAGGCTATCCTATAACGTGTTAATAGAAAAACAGACTCGGCTCACTAATCTTTATGAACAATTTGCTCAAGTATCAATGCAATTTGAATTTTCTGATTCTGAGTTTAGGGAATACGAAAATATTGAGGACGAGTACGTCACTCTCTTAGCTCAGATTAAGATTATTCTCAGTGAGAACAATCATCACTCCGATCAAATTTCGGAGAATTCTGTTAACAACGAACAGCATGTGTGCTCATCTTTTGCAAATTCTCGAACACAACAATCAGTCAGGTTACCGGAAATCTCTATTCCTAAATTCAATGGAGATTTTGCGAATTGGACGAATTTCAAGGAAATCTTTACGGCCCTTGATTATAAAAAATACCACTATAGAAGATGTCGCAAGGTTTCATCACCTAAATACTGCTCTTGAAGGGGAACCTCTTTCATTGCTACGTAGTCTACCGGCATCAGCCCTCAATTTCAGGTAGCATGGAATCTGCTTTGTACTAGATATGATAACACCCGGTTGATAATATCTAGCTACCTGAAAAAGCTTCTAAAACCGCCTGAATTACAAGCAGGATCACCTCAGTCCTTAAGAGCTATATTAGATCATTTTGTCACTAATTACAATGCGCTGAAGGTAATTCAAAATGAACTACCTCTTGATGAAATGCTGATTTCTCAGTTGTTGTTAGAGTCTCTAGACCTGGAAACTTTGCGTGATTGGGAAAGTTCATCTAACACAGATAAAATGCCCTCCCTTAACGATCTGACCACATTTCTTGAAAAAAGATGTAAAATCTTAGATCTAGTTAATATTAATAAAGTAAATGTCGAAGTACATCTAAAGCAAGGAGTCATCGTCATCACGCCCCACTTCAAAACAGGGTACTAGTAATTGCGCTTGTTGTTCCGGCCCACATCCAATTTATTTGTGTGCTGATTTCAACAAAATGAGTCCGCAGAAAAGGATAGCCGTAGTAAATGACAAGAAGTTATGTCGAAATTGTTTAAACATTTTAGTCCTGGGCATACTTGTTCAAAGGGAACGTGTCGTCAGTGCGACAAACGTCATCATACGTTACTACATTTAGGTGATAAAGTTTCCAGTAAGCCTCAAACGCAATCAAACGTGATGTCAGCTAATGCTAACGTGTGTTCAGGTATGAACACCACGAGTTCCGCGCCCTCAGCTGGAATCTCGGAACACATTAAAGCTCAGGTAAAGTCGCAGGATTCGTCTAAGATATCGTTTTGCACTTTGCCTGCAGTTCATACGTCACGATGCCTTCTCGCCACCGCGGCAGTGCAGATAAGAGAAAGGGACGGATCATACGTGCAGTGCACAGCAATTATGGACTCCGGGTCCAATTGTAATTTAATTACTGAATCTTTAGTTGAACGACTTCAACTCAATACCTTTGATGCCTCTATAAATATCTGCGGCATAGCAGCTTCTCAGACGCGAGCTACTCGCGGGGTATCACTTGAAGTTGGCGCCAGCGCCACGAATTGGCGCACCAACTTAGGTGCTTACGTTATACCACAGATAAGCTCTCAACTACCAACGGTAGATTTAGATCCATCTTCTTGGAACTATTCCAAGCAACATGACTCTGGCGGACCCGCATTTCGCTAATGCTAAGTCCATCGACTTATTATTAGGTTCGGAAATATTTTACTCAATACTGGCTACGGGAAATGTTTCATTAGGACCTGAAAAACCCGTCATGCAGAACACCTTATTAGGCTGGTTAGTAGCTGGCCGTCTACCGTGTTTGCAGGAGTCAAAACAATCTACGAGTCATTACTCGGCATTTATATCTTCTAATCACGAAAGTTTAGATGCGACACAGTTTGAATTAAACAAGTTTTGGCAATTAGAGGAACTGCCCGCGGCTAAACATTCCTCTCCAAAAAGTGAACATTGCAAAGATTTCTTTCGCGAATCTACCACTCGCGATCGCGACGGCAGATACCGTGTTGATCGCGTTCGAACTGCGGTTGGAACATTTTTTACGTACAATTCATAAGTTAGCTTCCTTATCTATTTCATAAGATAGAATAGTTTTCTTTATCATTGGGACTTCACATGTTCTTATTAAAATTCTCTATTTTATTTCTTTTTTACAAATGACACTCCTGTGTCGTGCCATTTGGGCGGGCAGTATGTTACGTCCCAATTTAAAACTATTTATTGAATTTTTTATTTCCTTGCACCCAGGGGACTCTTGTAGCACAATTCTTTATACTCAATTATTTGAACAACCAGTGTAGTGTGTTGAAAAATATGTGAGTTGAAATCGGTCGGAGTGGCGTCGTTCGGAGGAATGCAGTCCTTGCCTCGCCCAGCTGGACCCCCTGCACCCCTGCTGGACCACCCTCCGCGCGTCCCACCCCCATTGGGGTGGCGACTGCGAACGTGCCGGAGGCTGTTATTCCAGGCGCATTTTTTTTTGGCAACTTCCTGTCCGAGCCCCTCCGGCTCCAAGGGCATGCGTGCGCGCTGAGTGCGTGCACAAGCTTCGCCATCTCCCCAACAGCGCTAGCCCTCAGACACACACGCAAATTGACACTAGCGCCCCTGTGTGCCATGAAAGGACAACATTTCGACCGACCAGTCTTCAAAAACTTTTCATCCGACGAGATCAAGGACTCTTGTGGCAACCTCCGCAGAGGTCAGACGTACTTTCGTATGCGGTGCAAAATCTATTTTGCCTACCGCAATCTGTTGCAAGAAGCGGCTCTCTAGCATTTACTTACAATATGCGGTGCAACGCCTAGTTGCCTACTGCAATCTGCTAGAAGACGCTGCTCTGCACAACACTTCAATTTGGGGTCGCAACTCTGCGCCATCCCCGTCAACAATCTCCTGCTGCTGCAACATCTCTCGACCGACATCTGCTGCAAGAAACACCCACCAGAGCTCCAACGGATAAGTGACTACTTATTTCAAACTTCTTTCTGATGCATCAGAATTCTACTTGAGTGCACTCTTTTAATCTATTTAAATTTAACGCAAGAAAAGACTCTAATTTTTGGCAACTTCTTACTTCAAGATTACTGTTTTTCAATTACTTTTGTTCTTTTTTTTTTTCATTACTTTTTTCACATTAATTTTTTATCTTACTGTTTTTTAATATTTTTTGTTTGTTTACTAACCTTTTAACTCAAATTTTTTAGTAATTAAATATTTGTTATTTTTTATTACAGCTAATGTTGTTCTTTTTTGCCCTATCATATTCCATCCATCTATGCAATACCATACAGCTCAATTAATTTTATGTGTTATGTGTATCATTTAATTTACAGTCTGCTGGTCCTCCAAATATATAAATATAAAGCTATCAGAGATTCCTCCATATTCTACTTTTCTTTTTTATACTGCCAAATCACATTTTGCAGACGATACACGTAACAGTGGTAGTAGAGCTGAGAGTGAGTGACTATTTTGTTAGCAATGCAGAAAATCGCATCTGCATTTCGTTTACCGTTGCAAGTACGTTTTCTATAACTCGAGAAACAAATATCTAGTTTTTCAAATGTAGCTAATCTCGCGCTTTTTAAAATTTTATTATATCTTTTTTATATTTTTTTCATTTTTCAACTATCGTATTTATAGCTAAAATATGGGAAAGGTTTGTGGAACTTAAGAAAACGTGCGCAACTAATCTTCTCCCCCTTACTTCATATACAGATTTCGCTGTTTTTTTGTCTGTTTTTTTTTAATTTAAATTGATATATTTATTGTCGCTTATACTGGATACTTACGTTCACAATATAAAGTATAAAGCTTAGTCGTGAGACACACTCAACTGACCGAAGCATTGTCTCGATAACTATTAATCTCGCAACGCATTGCGGAAGTTGTCGCGGTGATGGTAATGAATGAGTAAATACGCCAGTGTTACAAATTTCGTGAATGCTAATATATCTCGATAACCCAACACTCTTTCATATTCGCAAGCTTATGTGGATCCCAGTCAATCCGTGTGGAATTTTGTAGGTTGGCAGATAACTATTAAACCTTGCAACGCATTGCGGAAGTTGTCGCGATGATGGTAATGAGCAAATACGCCAGTGTTACAAATTTCGCAAAAGAAACATCCTAACTAAGGCTTCCATTTTACAAGGTGTTTTATTTTTTTATTTTTTGCCCACATCTTTTTAATATATATTATCTATGCTGTTAATAATAATAATAATAATAATAATAATATTAATAATAATACATTTCCTATCAAAAATGAAATGGATCATGAAAGAATAAAAACTCGTATTAACACTGTTTTCCAAATTGTTCCTGGAAAACATTCCTTGCCGCTGCTTTCCCAAGAATTTCTTTTAAAATACGAGTATTTTCATAAATTCAAGGAAATATACGAGTATTTTCATAAGTCAAACTTAATTCTATTACAATTATAAATTCTTGTTAATGTTTTCATACGGGTTGTCAACGTACGCACATGCGTGCGTTACAACCAGTGAGTGAATAAACTAGAGTTGAGATTACATTGAATTTAAATATAATAAGTGATTATTTATCTACATAAATATCAATGTCTCGGTGAAACGAGTTTGTGTGTGTGAAACTGATTTAGTACATAGGTACTACATGTATGAGCATTGGGGTTAAATTGAATTTGTGCATAATAGTTAATTATTTTAATATAATATAAGATAAATTAACAATTGTGTATTAGCATTTAGCAAGTCATATTGACTTTCAAGCAATCACCTCCGATTGTGTTAATACAAAATTCAGAAATCTCACTTTCACTCTCTTTCTCTCTCTCTCTGTGCTGACAGAGAATCAAAATTTTCTTTTTATATACAGCGAACAAACGATAATTTGTATAGTGAGTTATCGGTTCCATGGTGACATGGTTACATTTCATGAAGCTGCAGACGACTCTGTAGCTGTAAGTCGTAATATCTAGACGGATAGGGATTTAATAGTTTAATTGTCGCGAGTTTGCAAACACTATAATTTAATGAAGAATGTGACTTTAGAGCTTAGAACTCCTCTCTCGAAGCACGTACGTCGTTAAGATTCCAATGCCTCATTTGACTACAGCTGCTCAGAGTCACGATTGTAATTGTAATGAAGTTGAAGGCAATTGTCTGTTGAACGTAATACCTCTTGAAATGCTGATTCACGAATAGGAGCAAAATGGCTCTAAAATAACTAAAGCTCCAATGGTATTATGTTATCGTTCGCATTCCTTTGATGAACCTACTATACCGATTTAATTTTTAGCTGCAGTTTTAGTCATCATACTCTTGTAATTTTCCTGTATTCTATGTAAATCATTATATGTCATACGATGATTTAGTAGTAAGATATTTCTCGTGTTAAATTTATCTTTCCTAAATGGAAAGTCAAGTATTTCTGAGTAGCAAGAAGTGAATGTACAACGAAGTGAATAAATGTTCATAAATGTTAATTTAGCGGCAATTAATGAATCACGCCCATTCTTCCAACGACTCCTGATATCAGATCCCACCAAGAATAGAAACTTTTAAGTCAAAACATTTGCATAATAATCCACAACTCGTAAGACTAATATATCAATTAATCTTAGGTTTTGCTTAAGTAAACGTGAATCATTGTTTGACATTAATATCAGCCTTTTTTGCCTAAAGAATGGAAAGAAGATTGCGCTGACAGGAACAATGTGATCGGAAATCCACCTTTATCTATAGGACTGCAAAATTATATTACGATAGAAAATTGAAATGTAAAGGAAGAAATATGAATTTTAGTTTACTCTTTAGGGAGCTAACTTTCATATTTTATGCCTTCAATTTCCAAAACAAAAGAGGATTTGCTACCCTGCGAAAAGCGATAACGTCATCTCTGGGAAACAATCCCTTGGTAAAGTAAGCGGCATTATTACCTGAGTACTGGCAACGAACATCCGTAGGATGAGACATGCTGTGTAAGCATGTAGTGTTTATAGGGAACACTGAGTCGGCAACTTCAGCATTGTTGCATTATTGGAAGATTGTTGATTTCCTTCAGCTAGACACTGCACCGTGATTGTATAGTTACTCTGGAATAGCATACGTGTAGTGTTTAGAAAAGTGAATTGAATATTATTGGCGAAGAAATAATCGTATATTTTTATTCAAAACAGTGAAATTACATTATTTGGCCTACACGTTTGAAAGTTGATTGACCCCTTTAAAAAGTTTGGGCGGGGGAGGGGGCTTCCATCATGTGCTGACGGATTTCCCTTCCAACACATGATTGTTTACTGCAAGCAAAGAGAACAGCATTTATTTTGTTTTGTGGTACCAGCTTAGCTACTAGACTTTTTAAAAACATTTTAAAAGAACTTAAACTTTTAATAGAAATCTCAGCGTATAATTGTATATTTGTACTTGTCTTGACAAGAACTTGC
Organism: Acheta domesticus; assembly: GCA_031308135.1. Lineage (NCBI taxonomy): Eukaryota > Metazoa > Arthropoda > Insecta > Orthoptera > Gryllidae > Acheta > Acheta domesticus. The sequence continues at coordinate 268,500,751 of JAHLJT010008446.1, forward strand.
GCTGACTTAGAATTGATTGTGATTTTATCAATTTTTCTCACAAAAGCATTAACACACACAACAAAGATTGACAGTAAAGAAATTTATTGAAAGAAGTGCCCCACAAAACAGATAAAAACAAAAATTTGCATACTCTGAACAATTTACATGACACCCTAATGGATTTACACTCCAGTTCTGTTACCAGTTTCGTTTTACATTACTACTTTTGTTGAAACACTTTTTTCCAAGTTTTAAATTACTCCAACAATTACAGCTATATTGGCCTGATACGTACGTTCACCCTCATGGTAGTTTACAAAATGTAATGACAAATGATCAGATCAGAAACTTTGGATTTAAAATTTACTCAGAGAAACCCACCAACGCATTTTTTATACTTACAATTTATTTATTTCATAGATTTTTAATGACATGTTGATACTCGGTTTCCAGGAGAGATTGTTCCAGCTAGACTCATTTACCACTTTGAAAATAAACGTGAAAATTTCTTCGTAGTTTAACCTCACTTCGGTCGGTCAGACCGTACACTGCTTTACAGCATAATAGGCCGAGTACCGTTTAGAGCATCCATTCTAACATTGATACACGTTGAGATAAAATTGCACAAAAAACTTTCTGTGAAATTCTGCGCAGAAAATTAAGTCTCTTTTACTTTTATCGTGATGTATTGTTTCTGACTTTTCCTTTCAATTTAGTTTTTCACATATTTAAGGTTTCTAAAATTTTTTGACTACATATGCTATGAATTATGATCACCCAAAAGAATTAAATCTCCAAAAATGTAATGGAATGTTCAAAAAGATCTCATTTTGTAGAATACTGCTTAAGAAACATAATCCAAACCTCACTTGTCCCGGTCTGTTCCATCCCTGCTCCCCAAAGCTCTGTTCCATCTGTGCCCCAAAACTCGTGTCCCCAAACAACTCCCCTCAAATTCGTGCTCTCGATTCGAACGGAAACAAAAACCTGGTTTTAAGGGCATAGAACGCATCGTTTCCGAGCTATGTGAGGTTGTAATGTAAGTTGCTGTAATCTGTTTAAACCATAATCTGCAAACTTTTTCTTCATCTCGAATCCATTGGATGCAAGACTAAGGAGTTAATTCCTTATCCAATAGTATCACATTAAAGATTTCACTTGAACATCAAGTTAAAGATTTTCCTCTTTCAATCTAAAATTAACATAGATTTTCTATCAAAGTTGCCTAGTTAAATAGAGTTTTATACTAAAAAATTGTTTGCAAAGAACAAGACGGTTGGTTACTGTTCTCGACAGAATTCGCGAATCTGAAAAATAAATGAATTATTTTATTTTTTACTCAGAGTGGATAAAATGGTACTGGGTCTATGAAAACAGTCTATTCTCGACAGTCCTGTTGACATAGCTCCCAGATCTTTTCCCGCCAACTGGCACTGAAGAAACTCATTCTTGCCCCCAACACGTCCTTCATTGTACGATGGTTACCAGTCATCATTAATCACAATCTGTGGTACATACAGCAATACCATTTAGGTGGCGATTCCAAGTGATTAAATTTCCTTTTTGCATACAGGCGTGTTCAAATTAAACGAGAAAAGTATCGACAAACCTCAACTCGTTCACGTTCCACGTGAATAGTTCAACTGCTATTCTATTGAAGTTCTTCAAATAAATAAACTAATACGGGTTTAATATGGAATTGATATGGCAAAAGCTGGGTACATCCAAACATTCATAAATGAAATAAACGCAGCAGAGAATGATCTAACAAAAATTAGAAAGAAATGAAAGCTGTATAAAGACAGATAAGGTCTCCTTTATGCTGCACGAAATGTGTTCATGCGACAACGCCGTCGTAATTACATATAGTAATTGGCAGAAATGTATTAAATGTTCTTCACATTGAATACAAAACATGTCTGTAGTAATTTTCTCTACTCACTAGCGTTTTTGTTGCCTTATTCCTGGAATATCTCCGTATCCCTTGTACAAATAGAAAAACCGGCTTAGATGACACAGGGCAACAATTGATATCATTGCAGTACTTTTGGCCGGAAAGTCCTAAGTTCCCGGCGGTGGCCGGATTGTCGACACTAACTACAGAGATAGGTCGATTGCAACTACTGTCTGGAGAAGAATTCTAGCGTCCGGCCACTGTGATGGGTAGTTTGACGTGGTTTCCCCGATCAACACCAGGCAAATGCCGGAGGGATACCCTCACAAACGGTCCCGAGCCGCGCACGGTCTTTCCTTCCCTTCTCTTGTTCTATCCTCAAAACCCCTTACTTTGACTCACACTTACATGCGCTACCTACTACATGTGACGGGAGACCAGCTCCGAGCTGAGAGCTTGTCCCGGTTGAGGCGCTTGCGGGAGATTCCTGGTTGAGGAAAATCCCTCAAACCGACGGGTAGGTCGGCGCCGGATCTCGCCAGTCATCGGTCGGGGAAATCATCGTCACCTCCCGCGCAAAAACATGTACCACCATTAAGAGACTCATAAAACTATATAAATCGAAATCGCCTATGACTCTTCGTAAAGACGAACCTCTGTAAAAATGAACAAATCGAATGAACGTAAGAACGAACAACGCGCCCACCCAGACTTCTTCGATTGGCTCCATCGATTCATCGATTATGCTTTTGATTCCGTGCGACGGGATCAGCTGGAATCCTCTTCCTCACGACGCGGGTTCTACGAATTGTCGGCGCCTCTCCATAAACAATTTACCTTAAAATAGTTGATCGGTCACAATATCCACATGTAATACTCGTATGTTATTTTAAACACATTTCCAGATGCCAATGCCAGAGAAAACCGCCGAGAGACGAGGACGCCGAGAGCTCACACTGTCCAGCACAAATTCAAGTGAAGTTTTCCTGAACTCGAATCCCAGTCCTAGCAGTGGGAGGCGTGTGCGCTAGTGACTACTACGCCAGGGCTTATCACGTTTTCGCTCCGTAGAGCCACGGCCGATTTCTCCCGGCTCTCACAGAACGGCTGAGGCCCAGCGGGAGCACTATGAGAAATACAAGATACGCCGCGATATGAGGAATTCAACGGTGGTGCTTAGCGCTCCACACTGACGTGATTTCGTCCATTGACACCCATGTTCCGTCTACAAGCGCAAATACCAAAACAGCCATTACCGTTTTCGGCGGATAGTTAGTCACCTCCAGATAATACATAAGATATACGTAATACATAAGATATACATAATACATAAGATTTACATAAAAATCACCTCCAGATATACATACGATTACAATAATTAAACAAATAATTCGGGCAAGGAAAGAATTTCAAAAAATACCCATGAGAAAGTTTGCGACAGTAATAATTATTGAATGTTGAATTGTCAAAAATCATGTAAATATTTTATCTAAGATTTATAACGCCATCAAACTACCAAATAATAACTAGTATGTACCTCTTAAGAGATTCCTCTTAATTACCTCTGAAGACATCTTACATAGTAATTCTTTCTACATGTTAAAAATATTTTTCTCGCACAATGCGTTCAATGTTTGGCCCAAATGATTGAGCGCAACATAACCGCAAGACATTGGTCAAGTTGTGATCTGTAAGAGAGCTTCTCAGTCTCGGCGTACAACTTTTCATACTAGAAAAAAATTGCTCACAAACATATATAGACCAAGGTACACTTAAAATTTGGGCAGCATGCTTGTGGAACTTACAAAACTGTATCTGGGGAATGTTTTTATAAAAATGAAGTACATCGTCCGTGTGCTGGAATTTGTGTTTCAAATATGTATCATTTTGTATATCTAATATTTCCAACTGTAAATCGGATTTACGCTGTCAACATTGAAACTGGTGAAGCAAAAACTTTGATATCTGATTCCACATCAGAAATGTCATGCAATCTATTTTCAAATTGTACGTTCTTTATCTGTGTATTTGTTGATTCTTCAGTGGTGTTTTTGCCAAACCAAACATTTTATGCTATCTCCAGTTTATGATAAAAAATTGTACTTCCCAATTATTTAAAAAAATTATCGGACTATTATTACGAGAGCAACTTGCTTCGTCTTCCACGACAACACATTTTTCAATGTCTTGTGCGAAACTGAGATTTTACAAACACGCGTTTCATTTACGACAATGGCCTATGTTAAGTTCATATTCTCTGTATAAAACGTGAACTACTCAATTCATACGAATAATTTTGAATAAGCTCGCTACGAGATCATTTGCTGCCTTCAAGCATCAGTTAGGAGCATCTGTATCTGTTGGAGAAGCAAAACTGTCATACGTTACCCCAATGGGCCAAAGCAAACATATGGTGATATTAAAAAGCTTTGCAATGGTAACATGATTTGTTGCCGTCACGTGCACGTCAGAAGAAAGCATTTTCTTCCATGTTCTTTGAAAGCACTCAGTTCATCAATGATATTTTCAAATTTTTTCCACTACAGTCCTTTCATTTATGTACATCCAAATTTTGTTCTTGTAAGAATGTACGGATATGCAGTATGGTTTCTTCATAGCGCTGTAGCAGAATGTTCCTACGTAGCGTTGATTCATCTCTGTATAAAACGTGAACTACTCAATTCATGCGAATAATTTTGAATAAGCTCGCTACGAGATCATTTGCTGCCTTCAAGCATCAGTTAGGAGCATCTGTATCTGTTGGAGAAGCAAAACTGTCATACGTTACCCCAATGAGCCAAAGCAAACATATGGTGATATTAAAAAGCTTTGCAATGGTAACATGATTTGTTGCCGTCACTTGCACGTCAGAAGAAAGCATTGTCTTCCATGTTCTTTGAAAGCACTCAGTTCATCAATGATATTTTCAAATTTTTTCCACTACAGTCTTTCAAATTCCCGTAGTCCCGTATGTGTAGTACACGCTTATATCAAGGTAGGTGGCGGTGTTCTTTCCCACCCGGATAGTGAGATTCGACGCCACCCTACGCGTCGGCTTGTGAGGTTTTACCCATCCAGAAATCTTCCATCAGCAGAGTATCGCTCCAACCCGGGCAAGCTCCTCTAATCTCCCGGTTGGTCACCCGACATTTGTTATACTGTAATGCATGTAAGTGTATGTGTAAGGGGAGAGGATTGGACAAGGAAGACAAAGGAAATATCACAAGCGGAGTGACCCCTTTGTTAGGGTACGACTCCGGCATTCGTCTGGCATTTATCGGAGAAACAGCGGAAAACTAATGATCGGAGCAGCTGGTCGCTAGAATTCTCCACTAGCCAGTGACTGAATTCGACCTTGCTTTTCCACTAGTATCAAAAAAAACCCACTCTCAGAAATAAAACACTAGAGCTTCCCGATCTGTCGCTGCAGACTATCTTTTAAATCAGAGCCTGCATATAATTATGAAAATCTTAAACAAGTTCACATTTTTAAATACACATTTTCATTACTCATGAATAAGAATGAGTTAACTTATTAACGTTTTTTATATACGTACTGTCTTCTGCAGTCCCATACAATATGCTATTTTTTGTTGTAGAAAGAACACATACAATCATGCCTGAGGCGGGACTCGAACCCGTGACCCGTCGGTCCGAGCTCACTACGGTCGTAGCGATCTCGGCCATGGGTCCGATAATTTGCAGTTTTGTTCTTCACTCTCGAACTACTGCCCAAGTATTCCTCATAGTGTTTGCGGAAGGGAAAACAGCGATCGCACCACTTTTGTCCTATTACAATAAGTTGGTGATTGACAGTTGTGCTTCTGAAGCTATTACTTCATGCAATGTGAGTACAATTATTTGTTTACTTTTGTAAATATTTATTTCCAGTGTTTATTTTCGTGTCCCGGGAACACGTGCTCAGTAGTACGCAGCTGTCAACGTCGCTCCTCTTCAATCGTCACTGTCAATCACCGACTTCTTTTAATCGGACCACACTGCACACTCGACTGTGAGCCGGCTCGGCGTGCGCTAACCTTGGGCAGGCATGTCACTAAACTTGAGTTTTTATTTCTTGGCGAGTGGGAGCATGTCATCAAGATGGAATATCTCACGGTATTTTGCGTCGTTCTCGGTTGTGCCGCTAGGACTCGCATGATCGTCAGCACTGTTCGAAATAGCTACGATCATGCGACTCCTAGCGGTTGGATCCAGAACAACGCGAAATACCGTGAGATATTCCATCGTGATGACACGCCCCCACGCGCCAAGAAATAAAAACCCAAGTAAAGGTTGAACCCGAACGCCCCCACGGAGACCGCAGGAGCGGCGCTCGTACACTGGCGCTCTTTGGATTGTCGATGCCTCGGCGTGTGAGTGGGTGCGGGGGATCTTAAACGAGTTCACATTTTAAACACACATTTTCATTACTCATTAATAAGAATGAATTATGTTGTTAACATTTTTTATATTCGTACTTTCTTCTGCAGCCCCTTACAATATGCACTCTTCTAGGTGTTCGCGGAAGGGGCAACGTAGTTATCACAACCACTTCGCTCCCGATTGGGAGGTGGCTCAGGGTGCGCGTACCTTGGGCAGGCGTGACTTAATGGTTGTCCCAAGTGTACGTACACACTTGGGCAGGCGTGTCCCTAGTTTTAACCCGGACGACGCTCACGGAGACCGCAGGCCCCCCGCCACCTTGACCTCCGCCTCCGCCTCCACTTCCACTACCACCACCACCATCACCAACTCCACCTCCACCTCCACCTCCATCTCCACCTCCATCTCTATCTCCATCTCCATCTCCATCTCCATCTCCATCTCCACCTCCACCTCCACCTCCACCTCCACCTCCACCTCCACCTCCACCTCCACCTCCACCTCCACCTCCACCTCCACCTCCATCTCCATCTCCATCTCCACCTCCATCTCCACCTCCACCTCCACCTCCATCTCCACCTCCTTCTCCATCTCCATCACACCTACACCACGTGCGCGCGTACACTGGCGCTCTTCGTGGCGCGGACGCCTCGGCGTCTGGGCGAGAGCGCGGGGGTGGGGGTGGGAGGGGGCGTGCGCCGCTCGCGGGGCGCGCGGAGCCCCATTCACGGCCGGGCGCGGGCCCTGTCAAACTGTAAATTGGCCGGGGCTCCGCGCGACACCGGTCGCCCCCGCGGGGGCCGTAGCGCCTGGAATAACCGGTCCGCGCCGCCCGGCGCCTTCCTCGCCTCGCCGCTCCCCTCCTCCATTTCCACCCTTTACACACCCTGTCTCCTCTCACCCTCCTCCCCGCGCCCTGCCACTGCCGCAGACGCGTTGCTACATCTTCTTTCTCCCCGGTGAACCCCGATGAATCCACCACCGGTACCGTACGCAATCCCGCCCTCGCCACCACCGCCGCTGCGTCAGTCTCCACTGCCAGCACAACCATCACCGCCACCTCCAGCTCCACTGCCACCGCCATCTCCACCGTCACCATCACTCTCACGTCCGTCTTCATCTCCATCACCACCACCATCTCCACCTCCCTCTCCACCTCCGCCTCCACCTCCACCTACACCTACACCACCAGCACCATTACCTCCACCTTCATCATCACCTCCATCACCACCACCTCCACCTCTACTTCCACCGCCATTTCTTCCTTCTCCTCTTCCACTACCTCCACCTCCTCTTCCTCCACCACCACCGCCACCGCCGCCGCTGTTGCCTCCTCCTCCTTGGGCGCCAGAGAGCCGCTCTTTGCGCCCACTGCCGCGCTAACGAACGCTCCCCGACGAATCCGCGCAGCGCAGTCATGTCTATAGCGCGATATACACGATACAGTTTTCGTGCACATTCTCATGCAGGTTCTGTACAGAAACGTCAAGATAGATGTTTAAAGATAGATGTATAAAAGATATAATATAACTTACATGTATAATGTTGTAAGTATGGATGTGTAAGTGTAGATGTCATGTATAGATGTATGTGTAACGTAGATGTATAATAGCTTCAAGATAGATGTATAAAGATAAATTATAAAAGATGTATAATAACTTAGATGTATAACGTTATATGTATAGATGTATAATGTGTAGATGTATAACAACTTCAAGATAGATATATAAAAGCCAAAAGTCCTGCATACGCGTCTGTACGTTTTCTGCACGAATCGCCACAAGCCGCCCGTTAGGGAGTCTAACGAGAAACAACTGAATTGCGCCGTCCTAGTACTTTCAATGGTGGTACTTCTGTACGTGCTTTCTGCCTGTGATCTTTATTTAGTATAAATGAACCATGGAGAGCATAGAGAATAAAATAGCAAGCAGGAATTGGGAAAAGGAAGTTACATCACTTCACTCAACCGCACCTTGACACACCTAACCACAAAATCGAAATGGCCATTAATTGACGATTCTGCCGCTAGAGGTGCCTGAGTCGAACTGTAGGCTAACTGCATGAAAACATATGAACATGCTCATGCAGAAAACTTGTAATCTGGACTTCACGTTTTCTGTACGTCCAATTAGCACGAAACCTGTACCGTGTATATCGGGCTTGTCGCCTGCCTCACTAGTCCCCCCAATGACCACACTCTTAACAGCGGGTGCGGCGAGCGATCCAGCGTTACGAACATTGCCAGTTCATGGGTGCAAACTCCGGAAGATGTGAGAAATCTGCCCAATTTGTTTAACATCAAGAAGGTTGTGACCTGTCAAATTTTTGAGACGACTGCATTGATCTGTGTTCTGCGTTTTAGTACGATGTTCTAGTTCACCGTAGAAAAGGAAGTGTTATTACGGAACATTCCGTAGAGTCGACTAGGAACGGCGCGGATTATAATCTCTAATTCCTTCTCATTCGTTGGCGCGAATGACCTTTGCAGTTAAAGTGCCACACAATCACGACCATTTAATCTACCAATTATCCACCCGCATTTCCCGCTTTGCTTCCATCAACAGTTGCGTCGCACTGTCACCGTCGTATTTTGTTACACTGCTCCGCCACAATCATCCAGCTGTCCCAACAACTCAGCAGAAACTCTCCGCTTCGCTTTCATCGAAATCTTCGTCTTGTGGCTCAGTGATCTCCATCGCGATAAGAATTTTAGTGCTATTCTACTGATTCATTGAGCAAATGCTGAGAAGGTTCCTCGGTAATGTTCTGGATATATATGTAGCCTAACCACTCGCAAACATTTTCTTCAGCTTGGGAGTATTGGTGAGGAATTTAGTTATTTTGTCAGCAGTACCATCAAATAATTATTATCCACGTTCTTGTGGGAGTAAGTTGGTTTGTTCAGGTGGAGTGTGAAAAGGTTCCCAGCTAAAAACTGTCGATCATTTCCCAATGCTAGTATTTTGTTTCACAGGACTAAATATTTCTTCTTAATAAAATTAGACAAAAACTTTCGTTACTACCGTTTTTCATTATTCAACATGGTACAGCGAAATGGGAGTTAGGAATCCTATCACCCAAGAAAACGTGTACAGATTGTACGTTTTGACGTAACCTAAAATGAAATTAATTAAAATAATAAATACAACAAATTAATTAATGAATACATTAATGAATAAATAAAATTAATTAAAATAACAAATACCATAAATTAATCAATTAATACATAAAATTAATAAATCAAAGCCTGCACCGCGTTAGCGTCGCCGGCCACTGTTCTGCACCCACCGCTCTTACTCGAGAAACCGAGCTTCCGGCCAACATCTCCTTTAACTTCCGACCGGCAGACGGGAGACCACCATGTAGCCCCACCTCCTCGCAACTTTGCCACCTCGCCCCTCGTCTTTCACACCCCTGGCCGCTCGCACGTCCTCTCGCTACCCGCGGTCTTTGCCCTCCGAGCTCCGTCGCCCGCCGCCCGCTGTCCCACCTACCCGCCGCCATGCCGCCTCTTCATCCCATTGGCTCGTCATCATGCCACCACCGCACCGTCGCTGTCACTCCGCCACTGTCAGTATCTCACTGTGTCATCTGGTTTAGATGGATCAGTACATTCATCGATGTCACAGCGGTACTTCGGACCGGGAAGTCCTGTAGTTTCGAGACACGACGGTGGCAGGATTTTCGACACTAGCTACATAGTTCAACCAGTCGAGTTCAACCAGTCTAGAAGAAAATTCAGCTGCCAGCTGTTCTAATCGGTAGCTTTCCTTGCTTTCTCCGATTAACACCTAGCGAATGCCGCAGCAGTATCCTCACAAGTGAGCCACGTACCGCGCACAATCTTTCCTTCCTCTCCCTTGTCATATCCTCGCGGCTTACTTACACACACGTATACTTCTATGTACTACACTACCATATATGTCGGGAGCCCAGGGTGTGCCCCGGCTGTGGCGGTGCCCCGTTGGTGAGAGATACCTGGTTGGGGAATACTCCGCTAGACGACGTGTAGGTCGGCGCCGGATCTCGTCATTCGGTTGGGAAATCACCACCACCTATCGAGATAAATCACGTACTATACTGTTGTCACTTCCGCCTTGTCATTCACTGACTCTCCTTCAGTGTTACTTCCTCAGTATCACTCCTGTGTGTTTCGTTCACTTAGTCACCCCGGACTCAACCCTCCATCGTTCCGATACTTGGTCACTCCCCCCGACTCTCTACTCGTCGCCATCACCAGACCCGTGTCCCCGACCCGGGTTGTTCCCGACTTCGATACTTGCCCGCCCTCACTCCGCCGAAGAACCTCCGCCGCCTTCCTTTATAATTTGCGGCCAGCCCAGTCACCTGGAGCAGATTAAATCGCCCCCCCATTGCCTTTCATCATCTTTCGAACACGTCTCCCTCACTAGCCCCTGCGCTAAAAAGTATCCGGACACATGGCTGAAAAAGACTTACAAATTCGCGGCACCCTTCATCAGTAATACTGTAATTCAAATTGGCCAACCCTTAGCCTTGACGATAGCTTCCCCTCTCGCAGGCATACTTTCAGTCAGGTACTGGAATGTTTCATGGAGAATGGCAGCCCATTCTTCACAGAGTGCTGCACTGTGGAGAGGTATTAATGTAGGTAGGCGTGGCACGAAGTCGACGCTCCAAAACATCCCAAAGGTGTTCGATAGGATTCAAGTCAGGACTCTGTGCAGGCCAGTCCATGACAGGGATATTGTCGTGTGACCACTTCGCCACAGGCCGTGCGGCATGTAAAGGTGATCGATCTTGTTGAAAGATGCCATCGCCATCCCCGAACTGCTTTTCAACAGTGGGAAGCAAAAAGGTGTTTAGAACATTAACATAGGTCTGTGCCGTAACAGCGCCACGCAAAACAATGGGTGCATGTCTCTCCTCCATGAAAAACACGACCACATCATAACACCACCGCCTCCGTGTCCGGATACTTTTGATCACATAGTGTACGTTGCGTTGTTTCTATGGGCGTCTCGCTCTCTCCTCGCATTCACTACACATGTGCATTCTCGCCCCCTCCTCGCTCCCTCACGCCCCCCTCCTGCCCTTCTGACAAGATGTTTTTAAATTGTCGCAATTTGCTTCAACATGACACGATAACTACTTATATATTAAAGAATATGCGTGTCATTTTACAATGATAAAATTTTGAAAAATGTATTTCATTAACAAATAACTATTTTCGTGATGAAAGAGGGGCAAAAAAAATCAACTTTCGCAATTTTTTTGTAATTTCAGAGGTTTACCTGAACATCAAACAATCAAGTTTTGTAAACGTTCGTTGCTGTACTTGACTAATCAAAATCAAATAGAATCCTTTGGTGAAGTTGAGTAGTTTTGTGAACATTAACTATTTTCATAATGTTTAAGAAAGTAATTGAAACAATGGAACAAAATATTTCAGTTTTCATACTTTTTCAATTATCGCGAGGAATATTCTTGCCCTTCTTAGTGCGCGTTCTATTTATTAAGAAGTAAATAAAGAAAACGTGTGGATTCGACATATCTGACCCGTTAAAGAAGTTTATCAATCTAGCATCATCATGGAGGATTATTGCAAACATGGCCGTTCCGGAGATCGAAGCCAGGATCTGCGAGGCGGAGAGGGGCGGGGACGGGGCACCGGGCGGCAGGCAGCGGGGCGCGGCGTGTGCGGTGCGCGGAAGGTAACTGCCAATCTAATGATTTCACGCAGTCATTAAGCGGGGGCGGGCGGGCAATCTCGTTACGTGAGCATCCGTGCCGGAGGGCAGCGGCGCGGGCAAGAGGGGCCGGGGCGGGCCAGCGCGGGGTGAGGTGAGGCGGGGCGGGGAGGTGTGAAGCGAGGTCGGGTGGGGGTGGAGCGAGGTGAGGGCGGGCGGGGAGGAGAAAGGCGGGGCGGAGTGAGATGGGGCGGGATCATGGACGGCGCGGAGGGGAGAAAGGGACTCCGAATGGGGTGGAGATAGGCGGGGATGAGAGAAGTGGGACTGAGAGAGACGGGGCTGAGAGAGACGGGGCTGAGAGAGACGGGGCTGAGAGAGACGGGGCTGAGAGAGACGGGGCTGAGAGAGACGGGGCTGAGAGAGACGGGGCTGAGAGAGACGGGGCTGAGAGAGACGGGGCTGAGAGAGAGGCGGGGCTGAGGGAGAGGCGGGGCTGAGGGAGAGGCGGGCTGAGGGAGAGGCGGGGATGATGGAGAGGCGGGGCTGAGGGAGAGGCGGGGCTGAGGAAGAGGCGGGGCTGAGGAAGAGGCGTGGCCGAGGAAAAGGCGGGGCAGACGAAGAGGCGGGGCTGAGAAGAAGGGCGGGGATGAGGGAATGGCGGGTCAGGGGGAGAGTCGGGGCTGAGGGAGTGTCGGGGCTGAAGGAGAGGCGGGGCTGAGGGGGAGGTGGGCTGAGAGAGGTGAGGCTGAGAGTCGTGGAGTGAGGTGGGGTGGAGAGGAATGAGATGGGGCGTAGCGAGTTGGGGGAAATCGACGCGGGCCCTATAGGGTTGTCGAGACGGAACGAAGGGAGGAGAGGTAGGTAGGGGAGAGGAAAGCTGGGTGGGGTGAGGGGGATTCGCAAAGGCGACGTTGTGCGTGCTGTGAGCGTGTGTAGGCGTGTGCCAATCCGTCCCTACGCCCGCACACGCATGCCATGCAACGCCTTCACCTGTAGACCGCACTAGTAAACTCGACGACAGTTCTGTGTAGCTTCACGTCGCTGTCGCACTCCCTTCTCACATTTCTTGTTCGCTTCGCTTCTGGTCATTCGTTTGTGCTTTTTCCTCTGATTCGTTAAGATCCTTCAGGTTCACGAATTACGTTTTTAGCGTTTTCGTTCTCCACTACACATCTGCATTCTCCAACGCCTTCTGATTCTCACTGTCTTTATTAAAAATACCTTCATGTTGATGTCGGTCCACTTGTGGCCTTCCAACACGCGCGTGTTCTCTGGCTTATCTCAGCTTGTCTGCTTTTTATTCATAATGTTTTTTATCATACATAACTTCGTCCAGTTGTTTCCCATTTAACATACTTTATGACTAAATGTTAACTTCCTTGAGACTTGAAAATATATGAAGTAACAAATAATATATCTTGGGAGAGCAATGAAAATCTGTTTAGTATTGGTTGAGTGAGGTGAGAACCAGGATCAGTTAATTTTGGAAGCAAGTTATGGATACGTTTTATAAACAATATAGTATCTACTACTCAGCAGCACTATTGAACAATCTATTCAAGAAAATATTGTTAAAATGATTTGTAGAATTGTTCTCTTTTGTAAAACAAATTATTTGGACATTGCAAAAGGAATAAAGTATTTAAATGTGTTCGAGATTTCGAGAATAGCTATGAAAATTAGTTGCTACGATAAAATTAAGAGTGAAGAAATCATGACAAGTGTGGGTGAAGGGAGGAAGACTGTATTGTAAGTCACACAGACAAAATGACAGTAGTTTAGCTCACTGTTCGCGAAGACAATTTTCATAGTATCTGAAGGATTAGAACGAAAACATTAGGAAAGGAAGAAGAAGGGATAGGAGCGATGCTAGTTGCTAATCTGTATCAAAGTTCATGAACACTACGAGAAAAATGACTACTAGACAACGAACAAATACACTTCTCGAGAACTTACCTAATCTTTGTAATACCTCACCCTGCCTCCTTCCTTGTCACTATACTTCCTTCTACTATGCACGCAGAGTAAAAATGAAGTAAATAAATAGCAGCAAAAAATATACGAGTACGTAGAACATTGCAAAATATTTACATAATTCATCATAATGTTAAATCTTCTTCAAATAAAATTGAGTTTATCGAGGTAGAAATTCAGTGCGTTATAAGTCAAATAGATGTTTGTTGCTGTCCAAAACATTGGTTACCTCATAATGAACCAAAACAAACTTTCAATTGCTAGTTTTTATCGTGCATGATCGTAGTGAAGAGCGAGAGAATCAAATAAGAATCCTACATAATGATCTTCGTGTATTTAAGTAAGAAATGATTGATTTTATCGTCATTCTATTGAATTTTTCTGAAATAAGTCGCATATCTTACTACAATAAAAAGTATCTCACATTGCATAGACAGACGTTCCACAAAGCGATCTATAGATTACTTAACTGTATTAGAAAATGTAGAAATTACTCTGAACAAAATTAGAAATCTCTTTTTTGCAGTGCAATGCATTGTTGTGTATGGAGATTTCAACATTAATTTTCTGGGTGAATCTCACAAAAAGCAGAAGATTCTCAATTTACTTCTTATTTTGTAAATTCAGATATTACAGTAAATGTATCTACATGGAATACATGTAAATAAAAAATTAATAAATCAGATCAGAATTAACAAAACCAAACTAGTAATTAAATAATAAAGAATGATCTATGTTATTACGTTACAGATTAATGTTACAGTTTTGGTTGTGGGCAGAAATGTCGCATTACAATGAGGACGATTTATTGACCCCTCCTTTTGCTAGTTGTAGAGCCGGGGATGTGTGTTGCTATTTTGTTGCCAATATTAATATTTAAATACACAAATCTGTAATATGTTTATCTATGCACATATTTCTATAACTCGGGAGAGAAAATATTTAGATTCCCAATGTTGCTAGCCCCGATTTTGTTGGTACTTTCATCCAGTGGCGTATTCAGGGGGAGGGCCCATGGGGGACCATGCCCTCCTCCAAGGGCCTAGAGCAGCGTTTGCCAACTGGAGAATAAATTACGTCAGAGCACTGCTTCCC
>JAHLJT010008446.1:268515850-268545421 GCA_031308135.1 Acheta domesticus
TGGAGGAACCTCAGTTGAGAAGTTGGCGAGAGAGGGTGTCTGATACCGCCCCGCCCCCATGCGCCCCACCTCACCACGTGCGGGAACTCCCCTCCGCCCCTCGCTTCTGGCGCGCTTCACCCGGCACTCCCCTCTTGATTGATTGATGGATTGTTCGTGATTCCGGGTGCATCAACAACAGAGGTCATTCGTCCTTTAAGTGTATTGCGTGTTTTCTCTGGGGAAGATCCGGCGCCGACCTACCGTCTACTAGCGGGGTTTCCCACAACCAGGTATCTCCCACCGAGCGGGGCACCGTCCCAGCCGGGCCAAGCTCTAAGCTCCCGACCGGTCTCCCGGCATGTGTGATAGTGTAGTGCATATTAGTGTGTGTGTGTGTAAGGGTTGAGGATAAGACAAGGAAGAGGAAGGAAAGATCACGTGCGGTCCGTGGCCCGTTTGTTAGGGTACAGCTCCGGCATTCACCTGCTGTTGATTGGAGAAACTACGGAAAACTACAAACCAGAACAGCCGGCCGCTAGAATTCTCCTCCAGTCAGCGACTGAATTCGACCTAGCTGACTAGCTAGTGCCAAAAATCCCGCCGGCGTCAGTACTCGAACCTTGGAACTCCCGGTCAGAGAGACTGGTGACATTAGTTGATGCACTGAGCCATCTCTCCCGGTGGCACTTCCCTCTTGCCTCCACCCGCACCCAGCCCACCTCTTCCACACACTACACGCTTTCCCCCGCGCCGCCTCGCCCCGCGTTTCGCTCCGCTCCGTCTCATCACGTACACTTCTTTGCTCAGCGCTCTCGCCGCCCCGCCACTACGCACCCACGCTCTCTTCTTCGGCCGCCCGAATACGCCCACGGCGGCCACGAACTTCGTCCGCTACTTCCGAGTCTGCCATCTGTCGACCTACCACCTCAACTTATTAACGAATAACGGGAATATTTATAACTATCTTAATGTTGCGTCTACGAAAGTTATTTTCATGTTAAAATGTCATAACGTTCATAATAAATAGAAAGTTTGATACGGATATTGCGATTTTTGGAGGTTCTTTGTATGAAGTATAGTATTGTATGATTATTTTCAATTTAAAAAAGTGTCTCTAAAATTTTTTTATTGAACATTGCCCTCGGATAGCGCGACAACGCTTAAAATAATGGTTCATGTCTATTTTCATCGAAATCTCTGATTTTGTGAATAATGTAAAGGTTCAACTTTTTTTCCATCTGCTCCAATATTAACCATCTTTGATGCACCTGTAATAGACCCTAATTCTGAAGTGTGAGCTATGCTACACGTCAAATGAACTAGAAACACGAATTTTACGATTGAAAATACGAAATCGTATTGCTGAGGTAATTTCAATACCTCAACTGCTGAACAAAACCTCACTAAATCGTATTCCAAAAGGTAGAACGTACACTATTTTTCAAGAATCATCACAAAAATTCTCTCTTATAACCTTGTAATCAATTAAATATTTTATCGAAAACAGTCTTCACAAAAACTGCTGTAAGGTAGTATAGTATATACACTATGAAACTGTTCTTTGTATATCAAGAATATCGAAAAGGTTCTTGTTGAATCATTAGATTAGATTAGATTAGATTTATTATTAATTCTGCAATTAAGTATCATTACTTGGTAGCAGAATATTTAAATTACAAGAGAGTAATTAATTTAAAAAAAAAATTAAGAATAATAGTACATAATTTCACAGCGCAAACCTTACTCTAGTTCATTTTACTCCACTTCACTTCACTGCACTGCACTACACGAATAGAAATAAAATAATAATAATAATAATGACAATACTACTACAACTAGTACTAATAATAACAATTAGACAAATTAATAGAAAATTCTACTTATTTAACAGTAGAAACTTAACAATAACACAATGACCTAAAGAATAGATAAATATCTAGAAAACCAATTTATTTTTAAATTTTCTCAAGCTTTGAGGAAAGGGTTTCAAAGATTGTCGCAGGCAACTGTTCCAGTCTCTAATAGTTCTGTTTGTGACCGTTTTCTGCATTCTTGTCTTAATTTTGTGCTCGTGATCCGCTCTACGAAGTATGTAGGTTTTCCTAGAAGACGATTAATTTCACCCCATGCAGGATAATTTTGTATGCTTTGTACATAGCATAGAGTCGCAACTTAATCAGCCTTTTTTTCGAGTGACTTCCATGTACCTCTATTTTTGTACCCCTGTAAGTGAATTTTGATGCTCTGCGCTGGAGCCTTTCTAGATTACCTTGCTGCGAATAATGCTCGGAGACTCTCTGTCACATGATGTCAGCTCTAAACGTGACATACTGGGTTTGAGAATTCTGTCGGCATGCGCAAAATGAGAATAGGCGCCTACCAAATATTTTAATTTTCCAGACATAAACGAAACTGTTTCGTTGTTTTTGAAATTATCCCGAGTTGCTCGGATCTCGCAAAACCATAAACACTTTTCGAATGGTATAGCGGATTTGGATGGAATAACGGTCAGCGGATCGGATTGTTGTACCCAAGACTGCGTGTCAAACCCGATCGAAGCCGTGAATTTTTAATGGGCGAAATAATCCTTCGTACGCCTTCCTTCGGAGGGGAAGTAAAGCCGGCTGTCCCATGTTTATAGATTTACTTGCATGTAAAAGATCCTTAAGCCTAAATGAAGCCTCTGAGCTAAATTCAAATTGCCTGTTTCGTCGCCCGAGATAATACCTTTTTCTCCGCAAGATGGTGAAAGGAGCGTAGAGAAATTTGCGTGGTCAGACGGAAGAGCGGCCTGAAGGCCCGAGTCTCGCCACGAAATATGAGGCATTAACTTAACTTCTCTACCCATGACTGAAGGCTACATAGTTTTCTTTCACTTTCGACGCGTATTGGAATTAGTAATATAGACGATAAAGAAGAAAAATTATAAATGACGTCGGGAGTCATATCCTGAATTGAAACGACTGACCAGTTGAATGGAAGAGGTAAGAAAAGAAAATATTATTACCACTCTACAGATTGGAAACTTTAAGAAGAAAAACTGTATAAGTCCAAGAGAGACAGGATGTGGAACATTAGGAAATCTGTGGGGCTACAACTGCGCATTCTTTCTCGCTTTATTTGTAACGGCTACGTATTATAACCTTTAATAATTGACAATTCATAAGTTACGCTGTATTCTATTTATGATTTGTGAATTAACGCTTTTTAGTAAAATACGTGTTATTCATTTTGGGGGAAGACACAGATACCAAATGCTATCAATCCTGCGATGAAATGGAAAACATAAAAATAAACGGATGGTGTCGGACAGCAAATAACTGCTGTATGAGCGCTTGTATTCTCCCTGACCACGGAATCGGATAAAAAATAATACTAGTTGACTCGCGAAAGTATTTTGCCAAACAACAAAAAATATTTCCCTGAGCTGATATTTGGAAATGAGTGAATAGGATCCATATTCAAATGTCTTTTAACGACGGTTCAGACACCTCAAAAAAGTCTTGAACTTTTGCAATTCCCAAAATTGGTGTGTGTATCCGGTGTGTGCATAGCTATGTGTGTATGTGTGCGCGTGTGCTACTATTACTACTTACTAAAATACATATGTCTACTTCTTCCGCGTTCGCTTGTTTTTATTTTCTTCCCACGCAGCTTCTCTCGTAGTACCCCTTACTTCTGTGCATCGATCTGTTCCTACCCCGTCTTCCTGAACGCTCTCCGTGTGTTATTTCCGCTCTCTACTTCGCAAGCCTTTCCTCATTTTAATTTTTTTGTCTTCAAGCTGTTGCTCTCCCTGGATTAGCTCTCTTCCATCTTGTTTTGTCTTCGCATAGATATTTCCTTCTTTAATTTTTTGCTTTAAGTTCTCTTCTTCTCCATCGGCCTTCTAAGATGTTTACAATGGTATTGCAGTTATATAGTAATATTGGCTTCGGCGTAGTTCTTTCTTATCCAAGGAAGAGTCATTAAGAGAACTATTGAGCAAATACTGAGATGCTCCCTTGCTTATGGACAAAATAGTTTATATTATATTCATTTATCATTCGTAAAATAAAATTTACGATGGTATGTGGGTCAGTATGAAATATAAACAACGAAACATCAATTTGCTGAATTCTACTAGAAAACAATTTTGTTTTACAGCATTACAGTGTCCCTAAAATCATTATTCCATTTAACATAGAACAAATACACAGCATTTTACACACTTTAACTCAAGCGTTGCTCCAGGCACGAGGAACTACACTATTCCTCTTGAATCCCTATTGAAGTAGGATATAGTCGATCAGGCTAGCCGAGTAAATAGCTTCACTATATTTGATTCGGATGATTAGGGATTGGTGCTGGATTTTCCAATTGACCAAATTAGCTGGGGCGTCCGCTTGCGTTCTCTTAATTTACTTACGCTAATGATCTAGTCATTTTGCGATTTCCCAATAACTGTTCCAATTCAATCACTACTCGTCATTCTTACACAAATTATCGGAAACACGAAGGTTTTGGAAACCCTCAATGAGGTTAGCCTGTACTCGTAGCAATTACAGGAAACAGACATAACAGTCACACGTAGTTTGTGTGCAAATGTATTCCTAACGCTCGTTTGTTATACTTTTGTGAAGAAAAAGTATTAGTTGTGGTAGTGATTCAGAAATAAATTCAATTTAATTAATAGTTACATTATTAACATTAACAAGATAAATATTCAATAAATAACACAAATAATTGTTCCCTGAAAATTTTTAATTAATTTGAAATCCTGGAGGATATCAAAATATTCGACATATATCCGAAGAAAAAATATTTCTCTGAATGCATTGGTAAAACAACATAATAGCATATAAATAAATCACAATTACACAATAATAATATTTTTTGGGTTAACGCCTTCGATGTCTAAACAGCTATACGTAAGACTTCTCCTCTACATTAGGTTGAAATGTTTTAATCCTAATTAAAATAGACCACACGCTCTGAATTACGAGGTATATTAATAGGGTTAGTTAATGAAAAAATAAATATTGAATTTTGGGTCCTGTCATTTCACTATCGTTAGACACATTCTAAGTACCACCAAAATAATATCTTTCACTCCAATTCATGAATTGAATATTTTATTATTCTGAAATAATACATGTATTTTTCTTCAATAGACAAACTTTTGAACAGCGTAGTTCGAAACTAGCGAGGAACGAGGAACTATTTTGATTTTTTGAACTAACGAGGGACTATCTTATGGACGCACTTCGATTTCTACTCTGCAGATAAAACACTAACGCCTGTAAAACATGCCTCCGACGCAATCTGTGACACATCGATGTATTGCAAGTAGTCCTTGGGAGCCCATCTTATTCTGGTGCATACGAAAGAGTGATCAGTAATACGTCACATAACGTAAATGATACAAATATTTAAGTTATCTAACAGTAGCTATCAAATTCCCTAGTAGATGGGAAATTAAAATATCGTTACATGACTTCGTTTCTGTTATTAATCTTTGAATATATTGGAATCAACAAGGGTTGTGGCATAAGTCATGGAAACCTTTTTTTTTTTTTTGTGAAAATACGAACATGAGTGGAGAATGTGAAATATACACATGAAGAGACAAGGCACGAACTACGCGCATAGACATTTAACGGCACACCAAAACTGTGTTTCTATACATGTGTCTGTAAACCCCATTTAAGTTGTTTACGGGTGTTAGTCCAACTGTTATGGACTTGCTCCATAACTAATTTATTTGAACTTCATTATAGAGGTACGAGAGCTTTAATGGAACATTGTAATACAGAAATAATATACACTTATAAAAGAACTTATTCTATTGCTTATCATTACTACGAGAGCAGATCGAAAAAAAACGGTCAATAACTTTTTTTCAGTTGGTATTGCAACTGGAATGGTGGAATTGCACGACGAGTTAGTGTGAATACCGCGCTATATTTTGATTTTATGAGCAGGTCTAGCGAATGTAGCCTGAATTACGAAATGGCGCGCATGTTACTGTCGTCAACTTGTGAAGAGAAGGGAAGTGTACTGCAAAATTTTGTGGGCCAAAGGACATAATCCTAGTGAAATTCACAGGGACTTGCTTGCGTGTATGGAGTCGACTGAGTGGGCGGTAGCAATATATCCCTTCCAAGACGGCTATACTCCAACTAAACGGATTTCTACGATCAGAGCATATTTAAACTAGTAGCACGTTGGCAGAAACATGTTGACAAACTTGACGAGTACGTAGAAATGTAGGTTAAAAATGTAAGGTCTTTGGTGATTTTTTTGTGTTTTGGTACCAATTGAAGTTTTGAGCAAAATAAATTATTGAGCGTTACTTTCCGATCTGCAGTATTATTCAAATACTCTACGGGTCGTCTCCCTTATAACAAATGCATTAATCATAATTAGGAGAGAAGCGACACCGACTTATGTAAACAGTTCACATCTGAAGTTAAAATTCTATATAATACGAAAATAAAGCCAAACAGGGAGAGGAACTGGCTATAACCACGGGTACCTTAATAAGTTTTTATTCATTTCCTTTATTTGATTTTCTGGACATTAAATTTGTTTCGTAATTGCACCAACTTTTGAGACTTTTGCACACCTACCTTAGTTGGTAATAATATTATATGAAATGACCTTTTAGACAAGGGTTACGCGTATATGAGAATGGTATATTCCAAATAGGAACTGATAATTAGATTTGTGTAACACGTATGAATCGATTTCAATGAGGGGAAAAAAGCTCGGAGTAGCTGAATTGCTGAAAGTGGAAATTTCTGGGAAACAGATTGAGTGGACATGAAAATTAATGGCTTTAGTCTTGCCATTTTTAATGAGAACTTAATGAAGTCCATAAAAATTAAACAGTTATAGTTCATTTTTATACATTTTTATTTTAGATACAAATGCTGTTCTGATAACAATACAGACTTTCATTGAGCAAAATTTCAAAGTATATGTAATACCAGCGAGGCGTTCTTATTCAAATATATGCAAAATAATTTTAAAAAAAGACTAACCAGTTATTTAAAGGTAAAACCTGACCACAAAAGTTTGAATGTTGAACTTTCCCAGAGTATGAATAGATTAACAATCACTAGCATAGGTACTCTATCTGTTCCTTACGTAGGAGACAGCAAGGTTTCTTATGATTTTAACTTTAATTTTTAAGAATCAATTTAGCACAGACATAAATTATACTTTCTATCACTCAAGTCTTTTCAGTCTTACCACAGTATACGTATTTATATAGTAGGGCAGACTAGCTCGATTTTTGGCAAGTTAGGGAAGCGCGCGCATGCAGCTAGCAATCCGGGTGAAGACCCATTAAACTACGGATAGCTGCTACTGAAGTATACGGATTTGTTTGCGAAATTGCATTTATTAACATCTGGTTAGAAACATAAACGATAATTGGTATTGTTTCTTGATATTCTGGTTTTATATTCCTAGGATTTCAAATGCAAGTCATTAAATAACACGTAAAATTACATCCAACAAACGTTTTAACCTTACATTTGTATCGAAACATTTTGTATGCAACTGAGTTCTTATACTTTTCCAGGTAACACAGTAATAACGATGAATGTGTCGAAATAAGCGGACTATTCTACAAT
Source organism: Acheta domesticus (assembly GCA_031308135.1). Lineage (NCBI taxonomy): Eukaryota > Metazoa > Arthropoda > Insecta > Orthoptera > Gryllidae > Acheta > Acheta domesticus. Next base: position 268,523,455 of record JAHLJT010008446.1, read on the forward strand.
TAAATGCAGCAATAATGAAGGGAAAACCCCTGGGTTATGGTTGTTTTTACTTGTCGAATTAACTTAGAAAGGAAAGATGGAAATTTGATCTATCTCTTAAAAGAAATGTTATTATCCCCTAGATGCCTTTATTTACTACTTAGATTTCTTACAATTCTAGATATTTTCATGAACAGCATGGAAATACTTGTTCTTCCTCATGATTTCACTATTCACATTCAATAAACAACATTAATTAGATTTAAATAATTTATTTCCTTAAAAATGTTCCAAATGTCTTTATCACATGTTGTGTTAGTTATATGCATAATGAAATTAAAATATACATAAAAAACATTTCCTTTTTGGTTAGATCTAGCAGAACGATGCTGTTACGAATTATCAGGCACCGTAGTATTCCTTGACCGCCGCGCGGATCGCTAGAACCGCCAACACGAGGAAGGAAAGATCGTGCGTGGTCCGTGGCCCGTTCGTTAGGGTACTGCTCCGACTTTCGCCTGGTGTTGATCGGAGCAACCATGGAAAACTACCTATAAGAGCAGCCGGCCGCTGTAATTCTCATCCAGACAGCGACTGAATTCGACCTAGCGGACAAGCTAGTGTCGAAAATCCTGCCGCTGTCGGGATTGGAACCTAGGACCTCCCAGTCAGAGGGACTGCAGTGACAGTTGATGCACTGAGCCACCTCTCCCCGTGGAAAGAGTTGTGGCAGGAAGGGGAGGTGAAGGGTGTGTGGCGAGTTGACGCGGGGTGTGGTTAAAGCTGGGAAAGGGCGCAGTGGGTCCAGCACAGGAGGCGGGGTGAGTCGAAGCAGATGGAGGTGATACGGTGCGCAGCGGAACAGAGTAAGGGGATCCAGGGAAGGTTGGGGCATGGAGGCGTAAAGCAGTGCAAGACGAGGCGAGGGTGGAGTGGGAAAGATGGGGAGGGGAGGGGTGGGGGTGACAAGGCGAGACAAGGCGAGAAGAGATGGCGCGAGACGGGAAAGGACATGACGTAAAGGAACGAGACGAGACGGGGCGGGGTTGGTTAATGCGGGTCGAGGCGGGGAGAGGCGGGGCGAGGCGGGGCGTGTGAAGAAGGGCTAGGGCGGGGAAAGGTGGGCGGGGCTGCGCTAGTTGCTCAAAAACCAGGTCGTCGGATGAGTAGTCGCCCTCATGGGGAAGATCTCATGTGCGACTTTTTATGCCAGTGCCCGCGCACCGGCTCCTCAGCGAGAAGCCAGGATGCTCTTTAACACACTTCCTTTCTTCTTTTTATCTTTATCTTCCCTTCTAGCCTAATTTCTTTTTTCTCTTGTCTCCCTCCTCTCCCTCTCTTGCTTTTTCCTACTGTTCCTTTCCGTCTTCCCCTCCTCCCCTCACCCCTTCTCTTCTTTTGAACTTTGCTCACTGTCCATTTCTATCTCTCTCTCCACTTCATCCCTGAATTCTTTTCTGTCCTCGTCCCCTCTTCTTCGCTCTCGTCGTCTCGTTTCCTATTCTTCCCTTCTCTTCATTCTGCTTCCTCGTCTGTCGGCGTTTCTCCCTTTCTATATCTCCGTCAATTGTCACATTTTCTACTCCTTTCTTGTTTCTTATTTCTTCTTGTATTATTTTCTTTCCTTCCTCCTTTGTCTACGCCTTTTCCTTTCTCATCACCTTTCACATTTTCATATCTTTCCTCTTTGCTTTTTTTCAAATATGATTTTCTGCTTTTTTCCCCGATTTCATATTCGATTCCTGCAGAGACTCCATGTCTATTACCTCTTTCTCAAACCCTACATTCCTCTTTTCCTACTCATTTACTTATTTTTCCTACCTCATCTCTTCTCCTACTTTATTTCTCTTTCTCGTTTTTTCCGTTTCGTCCGCATTAACTTTTCTCTTCTATTTCTTCCTGTTCGTTTGCATTTTTGCAATGTTATTTTCTCTCTCTCTCTCTCTCTCTACTCTCACTTGTTCTTTAAGTTATGATACTTGAAGTAGCTATGTATGTCATTCGATATCTACACAGACAGCGATGAAAACAGCGACGACTTAACTTACAGAAGCCTTCAGCTTCAGAAACGTCTTAAAAATTTCTAACGACCATTTTGGGACCATTTTTTACTTATCCGATAATCTTGCTATTACTTTCCGTTTCGAATAATCTGTGTTTCAATGACTGTGATTACACCAAAAGTATACAAGAAAAATAGAAGGCAGCTGACCCCAGATGGGGCAAGGAAATAGATTGTGTAGAAAAATGGAAGAGAGGTGACACGAAAGCTCCAAAAAACTGTGATGGTCACGAGGAATGAAGTAGAGGTGAGGGGGAAGAAAGCGTGTACTTGGAAATAGTGAAATAAAATTGCACTCGATGTGCAAGGAAGTGGGTGCAATGTGAATGGCAAATCTCATAATTTTCAGTCTGGTAAGAGAATTCGGTAACATGCTGGTAAACGCTCACTCGCGGAGAGCGTAAAGGCAATGCCTCAGTTCTGGAGTGTCAATGGTTGGCAGGTCGCGGGATCGATCCCGGTAAGGTGGCAGGAAGTTGCTCTGATCAGCGTTTTCCGTGATTTCCACGATCAATTCCAGTAGATTGCCCTTAAATGTGTTGCGGATCGCGAGTCAGCTATTCTTCCTTCCTCATCGCCTCCTTCAAGTCTAATTGGAACGCCGTGGAGGAGTACGCTTCGTATCTTCCCCCGTAATCGGCATACGTCGTCCATTGAAAGTTGAAGGTTTCATGGAATAATATCATCAATAGTAATAATAATAACAACAACAATAATAATAATAATAATAATAATAAACAAACACGTAGAAACCATTGATCATATTGTCTCAACACGTAGAAACCATTGATCATATTGTCTCAGCTTGTACAATTCTAGCAAAGACCGAATACTCGAAAAGACACGACAGGGTGTGTAGCTACCTCCACTGGCAGATCTGTAGCGCCCTCGAAGTTCCGAACACATGCCCCAAGTGGTACGAACACTCACCGAAACCGGTGACGTCTGTTGGATTGTGTACGATATTGTACGACCAACAAATTCAAACTGATCGCACGATAGCGGCAAACAAACTGGATATAGTTATCCGGGATTTGGCGTAAAAATCGTGTTTACTTGTCGATGATGCTGTACCTTGCGATCAAAACGTCGTTACCAAGGAGGCAGAGAAACGTCTTAAATACAAGAGTTTGGAAATCGAGATCAGCCGAATGTGGGGCGTAAAAGCACAGTCGTCCCCATAGTTATCGGAGCTCTGGGATTTGTTCCGCAAAATTTGAGTAAGAACTTGTCTAAGCTCCCTGGTAATTCAAAAGACTGGGAAGTGCAAGAAATTGCTTTATTTGGAACAGCCCACTTTTTGCGCAAAGTATTGTAGAGTCACTGGATCTACTCCTTAGGTAGCTGGTAGCAACCTGGAGTAGATTTTATATTCAGCCGACTCATAACATCTTTAGTCGTGATGTAATGGAAAAATAATAATAATTATTATTATTATAATAATAATAATAATTATAATAATAATAATAATAACTCCACCTAGGGAGTACACGACCTTGCAGTTGGTGGTGGAGCTTGAGTACCCCCATGAGCCTTAAAGCTATGTCAGTGGTAGCCTAGCTACCGGTGGGGCCTCCCTTGCTGAATGGGTTGAAGGTGAGGGGTCAGACGAAGAAGTACTCCATTTTGAGGAGAGTGGGAAGTAAGTAGAGAGGGAAGGGTCATGAACCTTTGGACTTCCTGTTGTCGGCCCATAGAGGGTACAGGAGAGAAACTGGTTTGGCACACCAGGCCACTGATTAGAGTGGAGGCCCGAACCTTGCATTAGCCAGCGAAGGAGGCTGCCTTCAGCAGTCAGTGAAAATCCCGCAGGGTTTAGTAATGCCGACTGGCGATCGGAGGGACCCCTTGCTGGGCCCTGCGGGGGGATGCCCCGAGGCCACTGTGGGTCGCAGTAACGGATGGCAGGAAACAACCCGAGGGTTAAGTGTGATCTGTGAACTCGAACTTGCGTCCTGCGAATCTTCAATTCAAACCAATGAGCAAAATGGATAGAACAAGCAATGTAATGAATCTTAACGTGCCTTGTTCTACCAATGTCCCATACCTGCTCAGAAACCGAGCTAATGTCACCTTGTCGACGTCTGGCCATCCCACGGATGCTAGTCCCAGGGACCCAGAGCCGGCAGTAGCTCGAAGCCATCGTCAGAGATGGACCCGGGATGAATTAAAGGAGGTGATGTGGTGCTTTTACTACGCAAAAGCGAAAAATGGGGGCTCTGAAATAGAAGTTTTCAAGGTATGGAGAGAGCGGAACCCAGATATGAGACCTACCCTAGACTCAAAGAAGCTTGCCAGTCAACGACGATACATACTCAGCAGTGGAAAATTCACAGCAGATCAACTTGCTGACATTGAGAGAAATGCGGAATATGTACTTCGCTCGAACAATCCACATGACGAACATGTAGAACTTGAAAATGATGATCCCGTGGAAGGTTCATCGCTTTCCAGTGAAACACACGTCAGTGGTGAAAACTCATCTGGCAATGAATTACACGATAAGGACATGATGCGAAATCTCCTTCGGCGCGAGATAGAAAGAGTTAGTCAACTTCCGTTTGAATCTCGCGAACCGTTGAGGAGAATATACGAAAATGCCAAAGCTAAAAGAGTGATAGAAACAGTTAATTCTGTCTTAAATGAGGTGGTGGAGACCCCAGGCAGAGATCTAGATATTACTGAAATCAATCACATCATATATGCAACTGGATATCTAGTATCTCAGATAATTTTGGGGCCAGCCAAGAACACCGACGGCCGACAGCAAAACAGAGTAAACAGCTCTGTACCCCCATGGATGAACAGAATTATGAAACGGATAGCCGACACCCGGCGTGAAATATCACTCTTAGCTGAGGCATCTTCTAAATCAACGCACACCTCTAAAGTTCAAACGAAAAATATTCAATGTTGAACAAAAATACCAAATTGAAAATGACACCAGCAGGCTAATGGTAGTTGAGAAGCTAAAAGAGAAAATTCAAGCATGGGCTCAACGAATAAGAAGGTACAAACGTAGAATAGATTTCCGTGTACAGAACCGGTTGTTTGAAACAGACGCGAAGAGATTCTATCGCAATCTGACTCAAAAACCGAATGGCAAAGCTGTTACTCCTTCAAAAGATGACGTCGAAGCATTTTGGGCAGGAATCTGGGAAGAGAGCAGATCCTACAACAAAGACGCATCTTGGCTTCAATCTGAAGTTGATGCTGCCGATGAACTTGTAGAAACAGTGGAAGATGTTCACCAATTCTCGGAGAGGACCTCTTCCAAGCAATTAAGAACATGGGAAACTGGAAGTCCCCCCGGGATTGATAAGATCCAGATTTATTGGATTAAGAAATTAACAGCAATACATTCTCATCTAGCAAAGGCTGTTAATAAAATTTTTGAAAACCCAAAGGAAATCCCGGAATGGCTCACACGCGGCATCACGTATTTGCTACCCAAAGCGGGAGACAGCTCTTTGGCGAAGAACTACAGGCCAATTACTTGTCTGCCAGTACTGTACAAAGTTATAACTTCAGCTATAGCTGACAAAATGTATAGACATCTAGATAAGAATCATCTAATGCCAGCTGAACAAAAAGGATGTCGTAAAGGCTCTTATGGGTGTAAGGAAATCTTGCTACTGAATAAAGTCATCTTGAATGATGTAAAGAAACGCAAACGTAATTTGAGCATGGCTTGGATTGACTACCAAAAGGCCTTTGATAGTGTACCACACGATTGGATTTTGAAGACCCTGGAGATCTATCGATTTCATCCTAGACTTGTTGAGTTTTGCAAGGCTAGTATGAAGTCGTGGAGTACCAGGTTACTAATCCACAGCGGAAAGGAAGCAGTAGAAACCAGAAGTATTCAGATTAACAGGGGTATTTTTCAAGGAGATTCACTATCCCCTCTGCTGTTTTTGCATTAGTTTGATCCCACTATCGAGACAGTTGTCGCAAGCTGACTTTGGTTTTAAGCTCCATGGTGATGAAAGGCCAGTATCACATTTGTTTTACATGGATGATCTGAAAGTGTTTGCCAAGAATGAAGCGATTCTCTCCCAAATGCTGTCTGTCGTGAATGACTTTAGCAATGACATCTGCATGAAGTTTGGTCTTGACAAGTGTGCAAAAATCAATTTAAAAAGAGGGAAACTCACAACGTCTGAGAACATTGAAATTGATACGCACACTGTGATTCAAGATCTTGAGCCAGGTAAAACTTACAAATATCTGGGCATTGAAGAATGTGAAACCACTCGAATGACAGAATGAAAGAGAGAATTCGTAGGGAGTATTATAGAAGAGTGAGACTGGTCCTGCAGTCCGCTCTGAATTCCAGGAATAAAATATCTGCAATAGGTAGTTTGGCGGTACCTGTAGCCGAATACAGTTTTGGACTAGTGGACTGGACTGAGCAAGAAATTCGCACCATGGATCGAAAAACCAGAAAACTGCTAACAATGCATCATGTTTCCCACCCTCGAGCTGATATACATAGACTTTATGTGGCACGTAAGGAAGGAGGAAGAGGCCTCAGACAAATTGAGGCCTCCTGGCACAACGCAATAGTCGGGTTGTGTAAGTATGTAGTCAGCCATCAAGACGACCCTCTAATGAGGCAGGTCATGAAATCTGACCGAAGAATGGGAAACAGAGGCATTGTTAGTGTAGCAAGAAACATTGCGAAGAAAACTAGGCAAGACACGTCGAATAACACAGACACTGAACTTCTGATGCTGCTAAACATGAAGTGTGAGACACAAAAAATGTTAAAGAAATCGTGGAGAGACAAACCACTCCACGGTCAATACCTAAAAAGAATGGACAAGGTGCAGATCAATAAAGATCAATCATTTATGTGGCTTAAAAGGGGAAGAATGAAGCCAGAATCGGAAGCACTTGTAATAGCTGCCCAAGATCAGGCCTTGAGAACACGACATTATGATAAAGCGGTTCTCAAAATTTCCCAAGATGACAAATGCCGCATTTGCCTGGAGCAAGTAGAAACCATTGATCATATTGTCTCAGCTTGTCCAATCCTAGCAAAGACCGAATACCTTAAAAGACATGACAGGGTGTGTAGCTACCTCCACTGGCAGATCTGTACCGCCCTCGAAGTTCCAAACACATGCCCCAAGTGGTACGAACACTCACCGAAACCGGTGACGTCTGTTGGATTGTGTACGATATTGTACGACCAACAAATTCAAACTGATCGCACGATAGCGGCAAACAAACCGGATATAGTTATCCGGGATTTGGCCAAAAATCGTGTTTACTTATCGATGTTGCTGTACCTTGCGATCAAAACGTCGTTACCAAGGAGGCAGAGAAACGTCTTAAATACAAGAGTTTGGAAATCGAGATCAGCCGAATGTGGGGCGTAAAAGCACAGGTCGTCCCGATAGTTATCGGAGCTCTGGGATTTGTTCCGCAAAATTTGAGTAAGAACTTGTCTAAACTCCCAGGTAATTCAAAAGACTGGGAAGTGCAAGAAATTGCTTTATTTGGAACAGCCCACATTTTGCGTAAAGTATTGTAGAGGCACTGATAGTCACCGAATCTGCTCCTTAGGTAGCTGGTTGCAACCTGGAGTAGATTTTATATTCAGCCGACTCATAAGATCTTTAGTCGTGATGTAATGGAATAATAATAATAATAATAATAACAATCGCGGGTCCTGAAGCCGGGAAAATCAAAAAGGGCACCATATTTAAGTACCTCGAAGAATTCATCAAACGCTACAGGCTTGAAAAATCTCACAGCAAAATCGCCTCCAAAAAAATGAAGAAAGCATCAGTACTTTCCAAAACATCTCCCCAACAAAAACTCCTTGCCAAAACAAACAAAAATTCGACACTACAGCACAGTTATAAAACCACAATTTGAATGCAAGCGAACATTGGCTCTGACAGAAAACACGAGCTTGAAGAAAGAAAAAATTTTAGAGAAAAATAATTAGGAAATTCTAGGAGCAAGCCATACCGAAGATGTTACAGGCTACATTCAGTCAAAACATAGAAAAGTTTTCGAACATTGAAATTGACATGGAAAAGAGAATGAAATTATTTGCCTATATTAACAGATTACCAGAAAATCGGTGACACAAAAGGTGCGGACCATGTAACCTCACTTAAGAAAACACAACGCCTTGGCTTGAACTAAATTCGGAAAGACCTCAGAAAAGCGAACATAAGATCAGATGACACTGTAGAAAGACACACCTCCAGACACAAAGTGGACAAGTGGGAAATTGCACCGGAGCCAACCAAAACAAAAACAATTCAGACCAAAGTGGGTCGAAAACGTAAACAAGCCTTCTCATCGCTAATACAATAGTGCCGTAATGGATCTTGCACCAAGGGGTCACGGGTTCTGGTCCCGCCTCGGCATGTTTGTATGTGTTCGTACTCTCATCCCGTATATCACCACGTCGTTTCATCTCATACCATAACGTTACATCCAATTAGTAGTCGCTAATGACCTATAGCTGATGCGACCTTAACTAACAAAAAAAGGCTTTTCTCGGAAAGATGAAGCCGATTGGAACAATAAGAGAATTCAAAGAAAAATTGATTGAGTCTCTTGTTTAGCGTCTTCCATCTATGGGGAGAATTCGCCTATAATAATAATAATAATAATAATAATAATAATAATAATAATAATAATACCAAAAAACAACAGAAGACAACAGAGACTAACAGGATGTGCGTTATAAAGACACAACAGGGAAAATAGCCATTAGACAATTGTACTCGCTTTTATGAAATTCAATTATGTCAAGTAATACAAAAAAAATAATTCATACAATTTTGTATAAGTGTAGATAGAAATTCGGAAAATAAAAACTAAAAGATAAACTTCTGACAGCAAAAATAATGTTTCAGAAAAATGTAGACATTCGTTGTGAGAGTAAACGAAAGGAAAACAGTACGAGCGAATATGAACGTGCACACAACTTTGAACGAGATGGGTGAAAACTAGCGACTGAAGTGATGCTGGCCGCATGAGAGGGTACAAGACAGACTTCCAGAAGAAAATGTTAAATCGGCCACCAAACGTAATGGGGATATAGTGGAAGATCAACTTCTCCAGCTGTATTCAGAAAACAAACAATTTAATATTGGCAACTATAAATAATATTTCAGATTAATAAACATTGATTGTATTTCAAATTTGTAAGTTGTATTTCAAAAAACGTAGAGTTATATTCCTATTAGTATCCTTTATTTCAAAGCAGAACAATAAATCAGCGTCCAGGTGGAATATCTTCCATTGCTAAAACTCGCGCAGGTTTGCTAAAAATGCGTGCGTTTACTGAAGCTCCGAAATCATTCATGAAAAAGGACCGTCTAAATCGTTTTTTTGAAGCAAGATGAATTGTGGCGTGTTGTACAACACGAACGCATTCACCATCGACAGGTTGTACTTTTCTTCATCAATAATTCTTTATTCAGTATTTGACGCATGAAATTAAAATATACTACATTTTCACAAATGCCTCCAGATTAAACAAGATGACTTCTTGTGGATTTAACGCTGGAGTATCGGAGTGGGGGGATATGCAGTATTTGAACTACAAATTACTACTCCTAAAGTTCTATTGGATACTGTGAAGCAAGTAATTTAGTCTTAAATGTATTAGGATAATCTGAAATATAATCATTACTTTCTGAATCACAACTGGAAAATAAGCAAAAGAACATGTAATATGATAATAAAGGATAACGCGGAAAAGAACAGATAAAAAAATGCTCATGATAAAACATTTAAAAAATACTCTTTCATGTTCTACCTTACATTACAACTTGTACTAAACTTAACATTTAACTACATTACTCATGGTGTAGAAAACTACAAGAGCCCCTACTTTGAACTATTAATGATAAACACTTAATGCGAAAACGGCAAAAAATGAGTAAACACAAAATGAGATAAATTAACCGTTAGGAGGAATACTTGGACAGATAATTCCTCGGCAATGACGGAGGCGCGACAGAGTCCCCGAATTGAGCGACATCCAGCGGGCGTCAAACCGGGACCGACTCAGACGCGGACACAGAGGGATCGAGCGCGGTGTAAGAAGTCTAAAGCGGATGGACGCAGTTGCGACAGGGTTGGGGCGACAGCGGGCGCAGAGTGACACCGGACGGATACGGTGGCAGAAGGACGGGAGACAGGGACAGGGGGACACTGAGAGGAATCAAGCGCGGACACTGAGAGGGATCAATTGCGGTGTAAGAAGTCTAAAGCGGATGGACACAGTTGCGACACGGGGTGGGGCGACAGCAGGCGCAGAGCGACACCGGTCGCAAACGGTGGCAGGGGGACGGGAGACAGGGACAGGGGGACACTGAGAGGGAATCGAGAGCGGACACTGAGATGGATCGAGCGCGGTGTAAGAAGTCTACAGCAGATGGACACAGTTGCGACACGGGGTGGGCGACAGCGGGCGCGGGGCGACACCAAACGGAAGCGGTGGCAAGTGAACGGGAGACAGGGACAGGGAGACACTGAAAGGGATTCGAGCTGCGGACACTAAGAGGGATCGAGCGCGGACACTGAGAGGAATCAAGCGCGGGCACTGAGAGGGATCAAGTGCGGTGTAAGAAGTCTAAAGCGGATGGACGCAGTTGCGACACGGAGGTGGGGTAACAGCGGACGGAAGCGGTGGCAGGGGGACGGGGACAGGAGGAACTGGGGCACACAGAGCAGGGAACCAGGCAATGGGCAGGGTGCCGGAAGCCTGGCGGGGCGCGCAGAAAGCGATGCTGAAATAAAAACGAGCGCGGCCACAGCGCCCGGAGGCGGCGTGGGAGGACGAGGGTGCGGTCGGGGCTGGGCGGAGTGTGGCCGGCTACGGAGTGATGCTGGTGAGGTGAGGGTGGGAGGTGAGAGAGAAAACGCAGGTGGAGTGATAGCGAGAGGATGGTGTGGGTTAGGGTTGGCCCGAGATAAGGGGTGGGGCGACGAAGTGGTGACGGTGAGGGCTTGGCTGGTGAGGAGGAACATGAACGGGGACGGAGCAGAGCGGGATCGTGGCCGCAGCGGAGACCGAGCGGGAGCGGAGGTCGTGCAGTGCGGTGCAAGGCGGTCCAGCGAAGGCGGATTGGAGGTGAAGTGGGCGCGAATTGGGTGCGGAGAGGATGAGGAGAGGGTGCGGAGCGGGTGCAGAGCAGGAACAGAGCAGGTGCAGAGAGGGTGCTGAGCAGGTGCAGATAGGAGCAAGCGAGTGCAGAGAGAGTGCAAGCGAGTGCAGAGAGGGTACAAGCAGGTGCAGAGAGGGGCAGAAGAGTGCAGAGCGGCTACTGAGCGGGTACAGAGCGAGTGGGCAGACGGTGCAGGGCGGGGGCAGAACAGGTGCACACTAGGTGCAGAGCGATGCAGAGCTGTGCAGAGCGGGTGCGAGCGGGTGCGGAGCGGGTGCAGAGCGGGTGCAGAGCGGGTGCAGAGCGGGTGCAGAGCGGGTGCAGAGCGGGTGCAGAGCGGGTGCAGAGCGGGTGCAGAGCGGGGTGCGAGCGTGTGCAGAGCGGGTGCAGAGCGGGTGCAGAGCGGGCACAGAGCGGATGCAGAGTTTGAGAAGGCGGCCCAGAGAGGGTGCGGAGCAAGTGAGAGAGCGCGAGAGAGGGGGGGATGGGAGCGGAGGCGAGTTGGACGTGGGGTGGAGTCGACCGGGGGCCGTGGCGGGGCAGGGCCGAGAGTGAGCCGGCGGGCCGAGGCGAGGGGCCTGGGGGCGGCGCGCCTGGGGGCGGCAGGGATTTGTATCCGAGCCGCCCCCCCGCACCGCCGCCGCCACCGCCGCCGCCGCCGCCGCCCGCCCCTGCCGCCGTGGAGCGGGGGCGGTCCCGCCGGGGGCGGTGATCGATATGAGATGCCCGCGCCGGACAGAAACGTTTAATTAAAGCGGCGGTGAAATATCGCTGCCGACATGTAATAATAAGCCGGGCATGCGACAGCCCTGGCGGGCGGGCGGTTGTGGACGGCCCCGAGCGTCGGCGCCGAGCTCATATCCCCCCACGGACGCTGCAACCTATATCAACCGCCGCGCCCCGCCCACCCCCGTCTCCGCCGCCGTCCTCGCCATCCACTGGGACACGCCGGTGCGACTGTTGTGTTCGCCCCGCCGTCTCATGCTTGCTAAAGTAGGCTATATTTAGCATTTTTTATATACTAAAAAGCCTCTTTGAAATCCCTGTCGAGCAAGCCTTTAGTTTCTGAAGTTTCTCAAGAGCTCCTTAAACCAGTCAGATTACGTTTCCGAAGCCTACGTCGTACGTATAAGAAGGGTGAATTCTTTTGCCATTTTCTTTAACTTCGGTGATCGAATGAGAGCAGTGCTTTCAACTTGGTATCGACCAAAACATTTTGTCTACTTCCCGCCCATTCATCGCTCACTCCCCGCCAACTTCTGGCAACTTCCCCGCCTACTCCCCGCCAACTCCCCACCATCTCTTCGCCCACAGTCCGTCCATTTCTCGCCTACTCCCTACCCACTACCTTTCCCGCCGTCGGTTCTGCCGACGTCCGCTGCCTTCTAACTGCTGCATTCCGCTGCGAATGCTGCCTCAGGCTCATTAACGCGAGCGGCGTTTAGCATTTTCATAATGTGGAAAAGCCGATAGAAAACACCTTTCTGAATAACTGAAATGCCTTTAAAGAACTCAGTTTATCTTTATTATATATCATTACATACTTGGAACATTATGTTTCTCAATATTATTTTAAATACTGTTTTTGGACGAAAATGGCTGGTTGTAATCTGGTGTTAACAATCATTATTTTATTATAATTCTTACACATTCACTTACATTACTGTTACATTACTGTTTTAGTTCTTTACTCTCTTCTGACAAACGCTTGTGAATACGAGGTTCCCTAATAATGAGAGGTAAATATCACGTGTACGTCCGTTACATACAAATTCCCATTATATTTTCATAAATAAAAAGTAATAACTTTAAATCACTGTAGAAATTTGCAACATTTATTCTCTGACACATGTATAAGCATTTCCAAACTATCTATATTTAAAGAACCTGAAACATTTTAATTTCTTCTTACAATTTTATTTCTGAGAAAGAAACAATAAACTATAAATATTAATAAATATTAATAAATAATAATCATTAAATATTAATAAATAATAATCATTAAGTATTAATAATAATAATCATTAAAATAATCCATCAATTTAAACAGAACATAAAACATTACACATTGTAATTATTAACTTTTATCCGGAGCAACTGCCGCTTTCGGTATAAACGAAAAATTCCTCAAATTACTGTCGAATAATTTAGCTGTGAGATATCTCACTAGTACAATGGAAAAAACACAGCATGTAAAAGTTGACATGATCTGAGAGTAAGAATTCGACATCGAGGCAATTGCAAGCTGATATTGTCATCCTCGAAAACCAATTTAGCCAGATTTAGCCATGTTTAGCCATATTTAGCCAAATTCAGCCATGTAAACTTTTCTCAGACCATGGGGACGTTCACGTGTCTGTTCTCTCAGCGCTGACAGGACATTTCTAACATCTTTGTGCTTTGCTTGACACGCCGAAGACCGTCCATTCTATAATGCGAAAAACTGATAAAAAGCAATCCATTCCAAGCCAAGATCGGTCCAATTGCAACGTTCCCGGGAATCAAAGTTCAAACCAATTATCACCAACGCACCTTTGTGTAGAGACATGCCGATTAAAGAGAAGCAGTGTTGAGAAAACGATGTCAAAGACATACGTCTAATAGCTCCTTCTTTATTTTCACATTGACCTGTATCACTAGTGTTGGGAAATTCTTGAGTTACGAGTTGTAGGAAATTATTCAATCACGTGGATTCATCGGCCATATTTTCAGTACAGTTGGTATCTTAAAAACGAATGTATGTAATCCATCTAGTGTAGGGTTGCTAAAGATGATATTTAATTTGTAATATAATGTAATTTTGAAGAAATGGACACGTTTTTAACATTTTAAATGGAAAATATGTTTTTTTTCTATTACCCCTTTAACGTACTAGAGACGAATATAGAGACATAAATATTTTTAATATTCAGAAAGAAACTACAAAATCGCTGATTTAAATTTCTTTATAAGTCACGTTTTCTCCTCATTTCCGAAACAGTTTTCAGGAAAGGGACGATTATATGCCCTTCACTTGCGTCATACCGATCTGTTTTTGGTTGTTTTTTTTTTTCATAGAAATCGAAACTGAAACTTTGTGTCTTCAATACTATACTCATTTGTACTGATTTCTTACATTGATCTGCTTATTTTCATTGTTGCTTTGAAGCGTAACTATTTTTTGTAATAACTCAAATTGCAAATTTCTTTCCTATTCCACAAAGGAATGAATTAATCAATGAATTAAGATAATCAGAAAGCGATCATATTTCCACTTTACTTGAATTAATTAGTTAGTATTAGAAGTAAACGTTGTCCTTAATTCATTCAAATATTTCATTCATATTAATATTACGTTGGTGTACTCGTATTATTTACCTTGGTTATTTTTACTTTAAAAATTCAACAAGTTAGCAAACGTGTGTGAAAGGAATACGAATAATTTTTATAGGTTAATCTGTGACCAATTTGTTTGGCATCAATGTGTCAAAAAATCTCACATGGCTAAACACACCATATCAGTCCCACTTTTATCCTGATGCTATGCCCATGAATCTAGAAGAAGCAAAAAATAGTTCGTCATAATGCATAAGGAAGGTTTCTGATTCTGACACAATCACTTTCACCCCTTTCCCATTTTCTCACTTTCGATAAAATCTAATAAATATTTTCTTTGCTCGTGACCCCAACATTTCTGTAGGCTCCCGACGACAGATATACGAATTAAGACCGTAGAAATTATCCAACATATTCATTATCGGCATGATTTTGTATGAATAAGTCCAGGAAGTTACTGGGGCAGTGACTTTCGTATGATATATACTCTTTAAAGAGAGTAGGTTTCATACACACATCTTTTTAAAGAGTATTTTTTCTATGCAATTTTACTGTCAAATATATTCGAATGATAGTTTAATTAATAATTAGTAATATTAATGATTTTTTATTAACTATTGCGGTTAATTATTAACCTAATGAAGACAGCAATGTATTGCCCAAACATGAATTTTGTAACAAAATTGTAAACCTTGGGTTCGACATCCTAATCTAAATGCAAATATATAAACAAATGACAAAATACTATCTGTAAAACTAATTGGTCGTAAGAAAGACGTAAGCTCACTGATAAGTAATGTTTGTCGTAAATTATGTTTGGAGAAGAATCTATTTATTCATACAACTTGCTCATCCAGGGATGAGAGCTGTACTCATGGGTTACTTTCTCTTGCTTTTGTAATATTATCAGATCGACTTATTTTTTCTGAAAGGGTTCTAAAAGTTTGGTAATAGAATTCATTGACCTTCTGTCTATGTCTAGTAGATCATTAATATTGGAAAAGTACGAAGTTTTATACTTGCTGACTCATACCTCAAATATACAATTATAATGATAAATCTATAATAGATTAAATTAATTTGTGGGTGTTGAACTAATGTAATTAATAATTAAGTATTGCTAATTGCATTTGGCAGGCTACTCTTTTGGATCACTTCACGTACGCTCCCCGGAGACGCCCTGTGGAACCGCAAAAGCGAAGTCGCACTCGGAGAGATATAGGGATGAAACCTGTGAGAGCAGGCAAAGTACACACGCTCTCTCACATCAAAATGAAAACTTCTCGGAATCTAAAATTGTGACAAAGTACATGTCCAATGCGTACGAGTGTGTCCAAGGGAAGTGCTATTTTGATCGCTTTCTGTTTATATGACTGATTGATCAATAAACGCATTCCCATTGTGGAATGAGAACAAACATTTTATTTTCTGCTACCTGAGTTAACAAAAATTAGTTTGGAAGATAGGTGGCCTAGGAAACGGGTAACGTGCTCTGATTGTGCCAAGCGAGTTTTAAGTTGTTAAATAGACAATAATTTTCGCAATTACTTCCGGAGTGTAAAAATCCTTGTTCTACGAGTGTGACTGTGTCTCACCAAGTGTATGGTCAGCCGGGACAGCGGCTGCCCTGCTGAAGGATGGAATCATCAGACTCCAGGGCGCCTTTTAACCTCACTTCCGTCACCGCAGGTATCTGCACCTCACCAAGTATGAAACTTACGCGAATGCCATATCTACCAGACGTATTTCCCACTAAGGATCAAGCCATAATTATCGAGCGCACAAGAAGGTCTCACTATTAAAGACTATGTTAACAGCCTATCCAATATTGTTGATGCCAATGAAATAAGGTTTCATATCACGAATTGCTAATAATAGAGTGTGTACAGTTTCTAATTCTAAAAACTATTGCTGATAAACTTACAACACAGTCACAAAATTATTAAAATAAAACACTATGAATTAAAGTTGAGACCTCTTGTAACAAAGGCTAAAAGAATTATCATTTCTAATGTTTGCCCCATCATTCCCCACTCAGGTCATAGAAGATGTGTTCACAAAAAACAACATCAACATGGCATCTAAAATCTCATTTATAAAGCTGGTGTTTCTGGACCTGATTTTCTACATAATCATGAGTTTCAGAAGACAAGTGTATATTCCCCTGATGATGTGAGTTTACTAAATGAATCTACTACTGTGTTTTATGATGGAACATCATACAGGATATTTTTTACAACCGATGACATGGCCTGCTTTATCTGCCACAAACAGGGCACTTAGCTGGCCAATGTCCTACACCAAACACCTCTAATCATAATAATACAACTTATCCAGTGTACCCACAGAATCTAAAACCAATAGTGATAGTTCCAGTGAATTGCCAGAATCTTCAATTAATGAAAATACCACTGTAGTAGACATACAAAATCAGGAGGTAACTATGGAAACTAATGATAATATGGTCTCTACTATACCTAAAAGAACTCTTTCATCAGACTCTTCATCACACATTGAACAAGGAAAAAATAAACTGGGTAACTCCAACATGGCAACAGGAAAACAACCCAAGAAGAAGAAGAAAAATACAAGAAGTAATTGAAGAAAACTGCAATAAAGAGAAGTCTACCACTAAATCACTTGAAGACCTTATTTGCCCATTAAAGGAAAAAATTGAGAGTAATAGTAGTGATTTCCCTCTTACATACAATCAATTGAAAAATTTCATAGACAAAGCATCTGGATCTAATCATCCAACCTTAATAGCTAAAGATTTTACAAATGATATTCAATCTATCATTAAAATGATGACAGACACTTACCCTTTACTTACTGAAAGAGCTATAAAAAACAGATTCACAAGAATAATAAATAAATTAAAAAGTTCACAACTACAAGATGATGAAACTGACACAGAAATATCTGAATAAACCTTCTCAATGAAAATAATACAATGGAACTGTAATGGTTTCTATACAAGATTACCCCACTTGAAATTGTTAATAAAAGATACTAATCCAGATATTTTGTGTCTGCAAGAAACAAACTTCTTCAAAAAAAATCACTTTGGAAAATTATCTGGGTATAAGTCATCTGTTCGAAACAGAAATAGTACATTAATTGCTAGTGGAGGAGTAGCAGTTTATGTAAAAAATGATTGTTTATACAGGAAATCCCTCTACAAACTGCCCTAGAAGCCATTGCGGTCAAGGTAAAAATAAATACTCTCATAACTGTTTGTAATATTTATATCCCCAATAGTCAAAATTTTGACACTTATGATCTTGACAATATTCTTATGCAGCTACCTAAACCATATGTTATAGTGGGTGATTTCAATAGCCATAGTAAATTGTGGGGTTCCACCAAATTGGACAGAAGAGGGAAAGTAATTGAAGAATGGTTGGACAACCATAACAACCTTATCTTATTAAACACTGGCTCACCTACACATTTTAATGCAAGTAATGGTACAGATAGTGCAATTGATCTAAGCCTTGCTTCTAATGATGTAGCTGCAAGTACTATATGGTCCACCATTCCCAGTCTATATGATAGTGACCATTACCCTATAAACATCAATTTTCCAGATTCGGAGCCAACTCCTGACATTAATTGCTATCCTAAATGGATTATAGAACAAGCAAATTGGAATCAATTTCAACAAGATATCAAGATAAATGTTAAAAAATTAAAAACACCTGACAACTTAATTCCACAAAATATCAATTGTCTAACCAATGACTTTACCAAGATAATAATATCAGCAGCTGAAAAGTCAATTCCGCAAACTACAGGAAAAATTAAAAAAACATCAAGTCCCATGGTGGAATGTAGAATGTACGGAAGCTATAAAAAAGAAAAAGAGAGCCTTCAGGAAATTTAAGAAATACAAAACTATTGAAAATGGCATTGCGTACAGAAAGGCCAGAGCCCAAGCAAGACTAACCTTGAAGTTTACAATGATCCAGTCTTGGCAGAAGTACACCTCTTCCATTACTAACCAAACTTCAACAACAGAACTCTGGCACAAAGTAAAGAGCATTCGTGGAATAAGATCACCTAATCTTCCCAGATATCTTATTGACAAGAATGGTGTAAAATATTCTGGCCCACAAGATATTAGTAACCTTCTTGCTGAAACATTTGCAAATAATTCTAGCGACAACAACTATGACCAAAATTTCTTAGTATCAATTCCAACAAACTTTAACATAGACCAAGAACATATCAAGACACTATTAAAAACAAATGAAGAAGAACACAATCAACCCTTCATTATGAGTGAACTTTTATTTGTACTAAATAAATGTAAAAATTCAGCACCTGGACCAGACAATTTACCAAATAGTTTCTAAAAAACCTTCCAGATGTCGGCCTTGAATACCTACTTCAATATATAATCATATTTGGACCACTCAATCCTTCCCCAATCAGTGGAGAGAAGCAACAGTTATACCAATACCAAAACCAAATAAGGATCACACAAATCCAACCAATTTTCGCCCAATATCCTTGACATGTAATATATGTAAACTACTAGAGAAAATGGTATGTCGCCGCCTGAAATGGAGCCTAGAAAAACAAAACCTGATCTCACCACATCAAAGTGCCTTTAGATCTTTTCGATCAACCAACGATCACCTGGTAAACATAGACTCGGAAATTTGTGATGCATTAGTTATGAATCACCATGTGATTGCAGTCTCACTGGACATTGAAAAAGCTTACGAAATGGTTTTATAAAGACAGGTTAATATCAATTCTTACAGATTTGAACGTAAAAGGAAATATCTTAGCTTTTCTCATCAACTTTCTAAAAACGAGATATCTCAAAGTCAGAATCCAAGACAAATCATCACAGGCAATTGAGATGACAAATGGTCTTCCACAAGGATCGGTCGTAAGTGTAATACTCTTCCTCATAGCAATAAATGAAGTGAGCCTTATAGTAAAAGAACCTGTGAAAATATTCCTCTTCGCAGATGACATCACCTTACTCTGTAGTGGCAAAAATCTTCAAGTTACCTCAACATTATGCAAGAAACCCTAAATAATATCAGTGATTGGGCAAATAATTCAGGCTTTTCCATTTCGAAAACGAAGTCTGAATTTATAGTGTTTTCCAAAAGTCGCTCTATAGGGATGAAGAAATTACACTGAAAATTGGAGGATATCCACTTAAAAGGACATACACATGTAAAATCCTTGGAATGATCTTCGACTCCAAATACTCCTGGAAACATCATATATCTGCTTTAAAGGTGGATTGTGTTAGGAGATTAAATGTTATTAAAATGTTGTCCTCCATCAAATGGGCGCTCAGTATGAATGCCTAATCAAAACATATAGGGCACTAATTCAATCCAAGCTAGACTATGGAGCAGTAATTTACAATTCAGCTTCAGAAAACATATTAAAAACACTGAATCCAATAATTAACAGTGCTTGTCGTTTAAGTCTGGTGCTTTTAGAACTAGTCCCAGCAACAGCCTACTAGTGGAAGCAAGACAAATCCCACTAGCACTAAGACGCAAGTTACAATGTCTGAATTATGCATATTCAACGTTCAGTATCCCACCCAACCCCACAAACTCTACCATTTTCCAACAACCAAAACAATCATGTACGAAACACATCCAAAATCCCCACTACCCCTGAGAGAAAGACTCCTTAAATACATGAATGACTTTAATATTGTTAAACCACTCAGCTTACCTAAACGTTTACATCCCATCCCACCCTGGCAAGACTTGAAGATTCTCATAAACACCCAACTAGGAAATATTTCTTGCACTTCCTTTGAATCTAATCCAAATGCACAGGATGCGATAAAAGAAATGCTCCAAAAATATGACAATTTCTACCAAGTTTACACCGACGGATCAAAAAGAGATGGAAAAGCTGGTTGTGCAATAATTCTAACAAATGATAATGAAGCCATTCCATTTCGTCTCCCGGACTACTTTTCCATTTTCACATGTGAAGCATGGGCAGTGCTCAAAGCCATTGAAAGCAGTATCAGATCTGCAAACAAATGCCTATTGTCATATTTTCCGACTCAATGTCAACACTTAAAGCCATTGAAAACCGATACACCAGCAATCCAATAATCCAAACTATCCAAGAACTTTTATTTATCCAAAATACAAAAGGAGTCAAAATAGAAATAGTTTGGATTCCTTCTCATAAAAATATTGCTGGAAATGAGAAGGCAGACACAACTGCAAAAATGGCAACATCATTACCAAATGTTGACCATCAAATTCATGGTACCCAAAAAGATATAAGAAATCTTTTCAAGGACTCTTCGTTAAAATATTGGAACTCACAATGGAAGATGGGGTCTACGAAGCTACACCTAGTAAGAAACTCTATCCTGGAACCAAGTCTACCAAGATCAAATTTCAAAAGAAGAGAAGAAGTCGTCATAACAAGATTAAGGATCGGTCACTTTAATCTAAATTATTGTCATCTGTTCAAAAATTCTAACCCGGAACCCTGTCCTAAATGTGGCGCTACCATGTCTACTTCTCACATTATTCTCGAGTGTCAAGAACTTGATAATGTCAGAAAAGCATTAAAAATAGAAGGCAGCTTATATTCTCTGTTAAAATCAGAAGAAGGTTGTAAAAAAATTTTGGAACTACTAGAAATAAGTAAGCTGTTTAATGTAATATAATAATGAGACAAATTTTTTAATGATATATTGATATAATGCTTACTGTGAAATGATACCATGTTTGTAACCTTATGAAATGTAATATTCTGATGTAAACAAACTGAGGTCGCTGATGACCAAGCTGTTAAAAAGCGACCATAAATAAATAAACTAAAAAAAAAAAAAAAATTAGTTGTTACGCTTGAATCTAATTCCGAAACAGATAACATATCTTTACATGTAATATTTATGATAATTCTTAAGTAAGGAGGAAATGCAAGAATACTTACTTACATTACTTACAAATAAGAGTAGTTACATTTGAAACACGAAATTTCATTTTTTGCGCCAGTACAGGACACAATATTTTAGCCCCTCCGGAAACAGTTGCGGAAACGCGCGGAAAACAACTTCTTGTACAGTTTCTTTCTGAATATTAACAATGCTTCTATATTTGTTTACGGCTTCTCGTGTAACTTAACAAGGAGGTAAGAACTTAATATTGGTCAAATTTTATTTATATTACGTATTCCATTTCAAGAAAAAATCTGTTTTTGATTAAAAAGTTACGGAAATAATATGTATTGCTCAGCCCACCTCCGTTGTATCTTTGTTGCTTTTATGTTTTTCCGTTTCTCGGTAGGTACTAGTATTCTTCTCAAACTTCAGTATATTGCCTTTCCCCTGGGAAAAATTCTTTATATGAAATCTTCCCCCTTATTGCCTGCTTCCAAGGATGTTGCCGCGGCAAAACGCTTTTCATTCTTTTTTCCTGAATTATTTACAAGCTCCAGATTGTCG
>JAHLJT010008446.1:268546421-268575319 GCA_031308135.1 Acheta domesticus
AACGCAAAAGCGAAAAATGGGGGGCTTCTGAAATAGAAGTGTTCAAGGTATTGGAGAGCGGAACCCAGATCTGGACCTACCCTAGACTCAACGAACTTGCCAGTCAAACGACGAACTAACTCAGCATTGGAAAATTCACAGCAGATCAACTTCTGACGATTGAGAGAAATGCGAATATGTACTTCGCTCGAACAATCCCCATGACGCACATGTAAGAACTTGAAAATGATGATCCCGTGGAAGGTTTCATCGCTTTCCCAGTGAAACACACTCATGGTAAAACTCATCTGGCAATGAATTACACGATAAGGACATGATGCGGAAATCTCCTTCGGCGTCGGGCGCGAGATAGAAAGAGTTAGTCAACTCCGTTTTTGAATCTCGCGAACCGTTGAGGAGAATATAACGAAATATGCCAAAGCTAAAGAGTGATAGAAACGTTAATTCTGTCTTAAATGATGTGGTGGAGAACCCAGGCAGAGATCTAGATATTACTGAAATCATCAATCATATATGCAACTGGATATCTAGTATCTCAGATAATTTTGGGGCCAGCCAAGAACACCGACGGGCCGAACAGCAAAACAATTAAACACTCTGTACCCCCCCATGGATGAACAGAATTATGAAACGGATAGCCGACACCGGCGTGAAATATCACTCTTAGCTGAGGCATCTTCTAAATCACGCACACACCTCTAAAGTTCAACGAAAAATATTCAATGTTGAACAAAAATACCAAATTGAAATGACACCAGCAGGCTAATGGTAGTTGAGAAGCTAAAAGAGAAAATCAAGCATGGGCTCAACGAATAAGAAGGTACAAACGTAGAATAGATTTCCGTGTACAGAACCGGTTGTTTGAAACAGACGCGAAGAGATTCTATCGCAATCTGACTCAAAAACCGAATGGCAAAGCTGTTACTCCTTCAAAAGATGACGTCGAAGCATTTTGGGCAGGAATCTCTGGAAGAGAGCAGATCCTACAAACAAAGACGCATCTTGGCTTCAATCTGAAGTTGATGCTGCCGATGAACTTGTAGAAACAGTGGAAGATGTTCACAATTCTCGGAAGAGGACCTCTTCCAAGCAATTAAGAACATGGGAAACTGGAAGTCCCCCGGGATTGATAATATCCAGATTTATTGGATTTAAGAAATTAACAGCAATACATTCTCATCTAGCAAAGGCTGTTATAAAATTTTGAAAAACCCAAAGGAAATCCCCGGAATGGCTCACACGCGGCATCACGTATTTGCTACCCAAAGCGGGAGACAGCTCTTTGGCGAAGAACTACGGCTACAGCCAATTACTTGTCTGCCAGTACTGTACAAAGTTATAACTTCAGCTATAGCTGACAAAATGTATAGACATCTAGATAAGAATCATCTAATGCCAGCTGAACAAAAAGGATGTCGTAAAGGCTCTTATGGGTGTAAGGAAATCTTGCTACTGAATAAAGTCATCTTGAATGATGTAAAGAAACGCAAACGTAATTTTGAGCATGGCTTGGATTGACTACCAAAAGGCCTTTGATAGTGTACCACACGATTGGATTTTGAAGACCCTGGAGATCTATCGATTTCATCCTAGACTTGTTGAGTTTTGCAAGGCTAGTATGAAGTCGTGGAGTACCAGGTTACTAATCACAGGCGGAAAGGAAGCAGTAGAAACCAGAAGTATTCAGATTAACAGGGTATTTTTCAAGGAGATTCACTATCCCCTCTGCTGTTTTGCATTAGTTTGATCCCACTATCGAGACAGTTGTCGCAAGCTGACTTTGGTTTTAAGCTCCATGGTGATGAAAGGCCAGTAATCACATTTGTTTTACATGGATGATCTGAAAGTGTTTGCCAAGAATGAAGCGATTCTCTCCCAAATGGCTGTCTGTCGTGAATGACTTTAGCAATGACATCTGCATGAAGTTTGGTCTTGACAAGTGTGGCAAAAATCAATTTAAAAAGAGGGAAACTCACAACGTCTGAGAACATTGAAATTGAGTACGCACACTGTGATTCAAGATCTTGAGCCATGTAAAACTTACAAATATCTGGCATTGAAGAATGTGAAACCATCTCGAATGACAGAATGAAAGAGAGAATTCGTAGGGAGTATTATAGAAGAGTGAGACTGGTCCTGCATCCGCTCTGAATTCCAGGAATAAAATATCTGCAATAGGTAGTTTGGCGGTACCTGTAGCCGAATACAGTTTTGGACTAGTGGACTGGACTGAGCAAGAAATTCCGCACCATGGATCGAAAAGACCAGAAAACTGCTAACAATGCATCATGTTTCCCACCCTCGAGCTGATATACATAGACTTTATGTGCACGTAAGGAAGGAGGAAGAGGCCTCAGACAAATTGAGGCCTCCTGGCACAACGCAATAGTCGGGTTGGTAAGTATGTAGTCAGCCATCAAGACGACCCTCTAATGAGGCAGGTCATGAAATCTGACCGAAGAATGGGAAACAGAGGCATTGTTAGTGTAGCAAGAACATTGCGAAGAAAACTAGCAAGACACGTCCGAATAACACAGACACTGAACTTCTGATGCTGCTAACATGAAGTGGTGAGACACACAAAATGTTAAAGAAATCGTGGAGAGACAAACCACTCCACGGTCAATACCTAAAAAGAATGGACAAGGTGCAGATCAATAAAGATCAATCATTTATGTGGCTTAAAAGGGGAAGATGAAGCCAGAATCGGAAGCACTTGTATAGCTGCCCAAGATCAGGCCTTGAGAACACGACATTATGATAAAGCGGTTCTCAAAATTTCCCAAGATGACAAATGCCGCATTTGCCTGGAGCAAGTAGAACCATTGATCATATTGTTCTCAGCTTGTCCAATCCTAAGAAAGAAGACCGAATACCTTAAAAGACATACAGGGTGTGTAGCTACCTCCACTGGCAGATCTGTACCGCCGCCTCGAGTTCCAAACACATGCCCCAAGTGGTAACGAACACTCACCGAAAACCGGTGACGTCCTGTTGGATTGTGTACGATATTGTACGACCAACAAATTCAAACTGATCGCACGATAGCTGGCAAACAACACCGGATATAGTTATCCGGGATTTGGCCAAAAAATCGTGTTTACTTATCGATGTTGCTGTACCTTGCATCAAAACGTCGTTACCAAGGAGGCAGAGAAAACGTCTTAAATACAAGAGTTTGGAAATCGAGATCAGCCCGAATGTGGGGCGTAAAAGCACAGGTCGTCCCGATAGTTATCGGAGCTCTGGGATTTGTTCCGCAAAATTTGAGTAAGAACTTGTCTAAACTCCCAGGTAATTCAAAGACTGGGAAGTGCAAGAAATTGCTTTATTTGGAACAGCCCACATTTTGCGTAAAGTATTGTAGAGGCACTGATAGTCACCGAATCTGCTCCTTAGGTAGCTGGTTGCAACCTGGAGTAGATTTATATTCAGCCGACTCATAAGATCTTTAGTCGTGATGTAATGGAATATAATAATAATAATAATAACAATCGCGGTTCTGAAGCACGGGAAAGCAACGGGCACCATATTTAAGTAACCTCGAAGAAATTCATCAACCTACAGTGCTTGAAAAATCTGACAGCAAAATCGCCTCCAAAAATGAAGAAAATATCAATACTAGTCCCAAAACATCCTACAACAAAAACTCCTTGCCAAAACAAACAAAAATTTTCGACAGCTACAGCACAGTTATAAAACCCACATCTTGAATGCAAGCGAAACATTGGCTCTCCGAACAGAAAACACGAAGCTTTTGAGAAAGAAAAAAATTTTAGAGAAAAATAATTAGGAAAATTCTAGGAGCAAGCCATACAGAAGATGTTACAGGCTTACATTCATCAAAACAGTAGAAAAGTTTTTTCGAAACATTGAAATTGACATTAGGAAAAGATAATGAAATTATTTGCCTATATTAACAGATTACCAAAAATCGGTTGAACACAAAAGTGCTGGATCCATTGTAACCTCACTTAGAACCACAAACGTCCTTGGCTCACTAAATTCGGAAAGACCTCAGAAAAGCGAACAGAAGATCAATGACCTGTAAAAGACACCCTCCCAGACACAAGTGGACAAGTGGGAATTGCAACCGGAGCAACCAAAACAAAACAAATTCAGACCAAAGTGGTCGAAAAACTTAAAACAAGCCTTCTCCATTGCTACTACAATTGCCGAGGATCTTGCACCAAGGGTCACGGGTTCTGGTCCCCCTCGACATGGTTTTTATGTGTTTCGTACTCTCATCGCTCGTATCATCACCACGTCGTTTCATTCTCATACCATACATACGTTACAGCATCCAATAAGTAGTGTTCGCTAATGACCTAGTAGCCTGATGGCGACCTAACTAACAAAAAAGCTTTTCTCGGAAAGAATGAAAGCCGATTGGAACAATAAGAAGAATTCCAAAAGAAAAATTGTTGAGTCCTCTTGTTTGTAGAGCGTCTTCATCTATGGGGGCAATTCCGCGCCTATAATAATATAATATAATAATAATGATAATAATAATATAATTAATACCAAAAACAACAAAAGACAACGAGACTACAGGAATGTGCGTTATAAAGCACAACAGGAAAATACCATTAGACATTGTACTTCGCTTTTTATGGAATTCAATTTAAGTCAGTAATACAAAAAGATAATTCATACACTTTGTTGTATAAGGTTAGATAGAAATTCGGAAAATAAAACTACAAGAAAAACTTCTGACAGCAAAAATATGTTTCAGAAAAATGTAGACAATTCGTTGTGGAGAGTAAAAAGAAAGGAAACAGTACAGTGGGACGAAATATGAACGTGCGAACACACTTTGACGATATGTGAAAACTAGCGACTGAAGTGATGCTGGCGCATGAGAGGGTACAAGACAGACTTCCAGAGAAGAAATGTAACATCGGCCACAAAACGTTAATGGGGATATAGTGGAAGATCCACTTCTCCACTGTATTTCAGAAAACAACAATTTTATATTGGCAACTATAAATAATATTTCAGATTACTAACATTGATTGTATTTCAAATGTGTAAGTTGTATTTCAAAAAAACGTAGATTTATATTCTATTAGTATCCGTTATTCAAAGCAGAACAATAAATCATGCGTCCAGGTGGAATATCTTCCATTGCTAAAACTCGCGCAGGTTTGCTAAAAATGCGTGCGTTTACTAAGCTCAGCTCCGAAATCTTCATGAAAAAGGAACCGTCTAAATCGTTTTTTGAAGCAAGATGAATTGTGGCGTGTTGTACAACACGAACGCATTCACCATCGACAGGTTTTACTTTTCTTCATCAATAATTCCTTTATTCAGTATTTGACGCATGAAATTAAAATATACTACATTTTCACAAATGCCTCCAGATTAAACAAGATGACTTTCTGTGGATTTAACGCTGAGTATCGGAGTGGGGGGATATGCAGTATTTGAACTACAAATTACTACTCCTAAGTCTATTGGATACTGTGAAGCAAGTATTTAGTCTTAAATGTATTAGGATAATCTGAATATAATCATTACTTTCTGAATCACAACTGGAAAATAGCAAAAGAACATGTAAATGATAATAAGGAATAACGCGGAAAAGAAACAGATAAAAAAATGCTCATGATAAACATTTTAAAAATACTCTTTCATGTTCTACCTACATTACAACTTGTACTAAAGCTTAACATTTAATACATTACTCATGGTGTAGAAAACTACAAGAGCCCCTACTTTGAACTATTAATGATAAACACTTAATGCCGAAAACGGCAAAAAATGAGTAAAACACAAAAATGAGATAAAATTAACCTTTATGGAGGAATACTTGGACAGATAATTCCTCGGCAATGACGGAGGCGCGACAGAGTCCCCGAATTGAGCGACATCCAGCGGGCGTCAAACCGGGACCGAACTCAGACGCGGAGCACGAGGGATCGAGCGCGGTTAAGAAGTCTAAAGGCGGATGGACGCAGTTGCGACAGGGTTGGGGCGACAGCGGCGCAGAGTGACACCGGACGGATCCGGTGGCAGAAAGGACGGAGACAGGGACAGGGGGACACTGAGAGGAATCAAGCGCGGACACTGAGAGGGATCAATTGCGGTGTAAGAAGTCTAAAGCGGATGGACACAGTTGCGACACGGGTGGGGCGACAGCAGGCGCAGAGCGACACCGGTCGCACAACGGTGGCAGGGGGGACGGGAGACGGGACAGGGGAACTGAAGAGGGATCGAGAGCGGACACTGAGATGGATCGAGCGCGGTGTAAGAAGTCTACAGCAGATGGACACAGTTGCGACACGGGGTGGGGCGACAGCGGGCGCAGGGCGACACCAAACGGAAGCGGTGGCAAGTGAACGGGAGACAGGGAACGAGGGAGACACTGAAAGGGCTCGAGCGCGGACCACTAAGAGGGATCGAGCCGGACACTGAGAGGAATCAAGCGCGGGCACTGAGAGGATCAAGTGCGGTGTAAGAAGTCTAAAGCGGATGGACGCAGTTGCGACACGGGAAGGTGGGGTAACAGCGGACGGAAGCGGTGGCAGGGGGACGGGGACAGGAGGACTGGGGCACACAGAGCGGGAACCAGGCAATGGGCAGGGTGCCGGAAGCCTGGCGGGGCGCGCAGAAGCGATGCTGAAATAAAAACGAGCGTGCGGCCACAGCGCCCGGAGGCGGCGTGGGAGGCGCGAGGTGCGGTCGGGGCTGGGCGGAGTGTGGCCGGCTACGGGAGTGATGCCTGTTGAGGTGAGGTGGGAGGTGAGAGAGAAAACGCAGGTGGAGTGATAGCGAGAGGATGGTGTAAGTTAGGTTTGCCCAGATAAGGGGTGGTGGCGACCGAAGTGGGGACGGTGATGCTTGGCTGGTGAGAACATGAACGGGGACGGAGCATAGAGCGGATCGTGGACGCAGCGGAGACCGAGCGGGAGCGGAGTTCGTGTCAGTGCGGGGTGCAGGCGGTCCAGCGAAGGCGGATGGATGTGAAAAGTTGGCGGCGATTGGTGCGGAGAGGATGAGGATAAGGGGTGCGGAGTCGGGTGGCAGAGCAGGACAGAGCAGGTGCAGAGAGGGTGCTGAGCAGGTGCAGATAGGAATGCAAGCGAGTGCAGAGAGAGTGCAAGCGAGTGCGAGAGGGTACAAGCAGGTTGCAGAGAGGGTGCAGAAAGAGTGCAGAGCGGCTACTGAGGCGGGTACAGAGCGAGTGCAGGCGGGTGCATGGCGGGGGCAGAACAGGTGCACACTAGGTTTCAGAGCATGATGCAGAGCTGTGGCAAGCATGAAGGTGCAAGCGGGTGCAGAGCGGGTGCGGAGGCGGGTGCAGAGCGGGTGCAGAGCGGGTGAGAGCGGTGCAGGCGGGTGCAGAGCGGGTTGCAGAGCGGGTGCAGAGCGGGTGCAGAGCGGTTGCAGAGCGGGTGCAGAGCGGGTGCAGAGCGGGTGCAGAGCGGGCACAGAGCGGATGCAGAGTTGAGAAGAGCGCCCAGAGAGGGTGCGGAGCAAGTGAGAGGCGCGAGAGAGGGGATGGGAGCGGAGGCGAGTTGGACGTGGGTGGAGTCGACTCGGGGGGCGTGGCGGGGGCAGGGCCGAGAGTGAGCCGGCGGGCCGAGGGCGAGAGGGCCTGGGGGCGGCGCGCCTGGGGGCGGCAGGGATTTGTATCCGGCCGCCGCCACCGCCGCCGCCACCCGCCGCCGCCGCCGCCGCCCGCCCCTGCCGCGTGGAGCGGGGGCGGTCCCGCCGGGGGCGGTGATCGTATGAGATGCCCGCGCCGGACAGAAACGTTTAATTAAAGCGGCGGTGAAATATCGCTGCCGCCATGTATATAAGCCGGGCATGCGACAGCCCTGGCGGGCGGGCGGTTGTGGACGGCCCCGAGCGCGGCGCCGAGCTCATATCCCCCCCACGACGCTGCACCTATATCAACCGCCGCGCCCCGCCCACCCCCCGTCTCCGCCGCCGTCCTCGCCATCCACTGGGACCACGCCGGTGCGACTGTTGTGTTCGCCCCGCCGTCTCTGCTTGCTAAAGTAGGCTATATTTAGCATTTTTATATACTAAAAAGCCTCTTTGAAATCCCTGTCGAGCAAGCCTTTAGTTTCTGAAGTTTCTCAAGAGCTCCTTAAACCAGTCAGATTACGTTTCCGAAGCCTACGTCGTACGTATAAGAAGGGTGAATTCTTTTGCCATTTTCTTTAACTTCGGTGATCGAATGAGAGCAGTGCTTTCAACTTGGTGGAGCGACCAAACATTTTGTCTACTTCCCGCCCATTCATCGCTCACACACAGTCCCCGCCAACTTCTGGCAACTTCCCCGCCTACTCCCCGCCAACTCCCCACCATCTCTTCGCCCACAGTCCGTCATTTCTCGCCTACTCCCTACCCACTACCTTTCCCGCCGTCGGTTCTGCCGACGTCCGCTGCCTTCTAACTGCTGCATTCCGCTGCGAATGCTGCCTCAGGGCTCATTAACGCGAGCGGCGTTTAGCATTTTCATAATGTGGAAAAGCCGATAGAAAACACCTTTCTGAATAACTGAAATGCCTTTAAAGAACTCATTTATCTTTTATTTATATATCATTACATACTTGGAACATTATGTTTTCTCAATTTATTTTAAATACTGTTTTTGACGAAAATGGCTGGTTGTAATCTGGTGTTAACATCATTATTTTTATTATAATTCTTACACATTCACTTACATTACTGTTACATTACTGTTTTAGTTCTTTACTCTCTTCTGACAAACGCTTGTGAATACGAGGTTCCCTAATAATGAGAGGTAAATATCACGTGTACGTCCGTTACACATACAAATTCCCATTATATTTTCATAAATAAAAAGTAATAACTTTAAATCACTGTAGAATTTGCAACATTTATTCTCTGACACACTGTATAAGCATTTCCAACTATCTATATTTAAAGAACCGGAACATTTTAAATTCTTCTTACAATTTTATTTCTGAGAAAGAAACATAACTATAAATATTAATAATATTAATAAATAATAATCATTAAATATTAATAAATAATAATCATTAAGTATAATAAATAATAATCATTAAATAATCCATCAATTTAAACAGAACATAAACATTACACATGTAATTATTAACTTTATCCGGAGCAACTGCCGCTTTCGGTATAAACGAAAAATTCCTCAATTACTGTCGAATAATTTAGGCTGTGAGATATCTCACTAGTACAATTGAAAAAACACAGCATGTAAAAGTTGACATGATCTGAGAGTAAGATTCGACATCGAGGCAATTGCAAGCTGATATTGTCATCCTCGAAAACAATTTAGCCGATTTAGCCATGTTTAGTCCATATTTAGCCAAATTCAGCCATGTAAACTTTTCTCAGACTCAGGACGTTCACGTGTCTGTTCTCTCAGCGCTGACAGGACATTTTCTAACATCTTTGTGCTTTGCTTGACACGCCGAAGACCGTCCATTCTATAATGCGAAAAACTGATAAAAGCAATCCATTCAAGCCCAAGATCGGTCTCAATTGCAACGTTCCCGGGAATCAAAGTTCAAACCAATTATCACCAACGCACCTTGTGTAGAGACATGCCGATTAAAGAGAAGCAGTGGTTGAGAAACGATGTCAAAGACATACGTCTAATAGCTCCTTCTTTATTTTCACATTGACCTGTATCACTAGTGTTGGGAAATTCTTGAGTACGAGTTGTAGGAAAATTATTCAATCACGTGGATTCATCGGCCAAATTTTCAAGTACAGTTGGTATCTTAAAAACGAATGTATGTAATCCATCTAGTGTAGGGTTGCTAAATGATGATATTTAATTTGTAATATAATGTAATTTTGAAGAAATGGACACGTTTTTTTAAACATTTTAAATGGAAAATATGTTTTTTTTTTCTATTACCCCTTTAAACGTACTAGAGACGAATATAGAGACATAAATATTTTTAATATTCAGAAAGAAACTACAAAATCGCTGATTTAAATTTCTTTATAAGTCACGTTTTCCTCCTCTTTCCGAAACAGTTTTCAGAAAGGGACGATTATATGCCCTTCACTTGCGTCATACCGATCTGTTTTTGGTTGTTTTTTTTTTTCATAGAAATCGAAACTGAAACTTTGTGTCTTCAATACTATACTCATTTGTACTGATTTCTTACATTGATCTGCTTATTTTCATTGTTGCTTTGAAGCGTAACTATTTTTTGTAATAACTCAAATTGCAAATTTCTTTCCTATTCCACAAAGGAATGAATTAATCAATGAATTAAGATAATCAGAAGCGATCATATTTCCACTTTACTTGAATTAATTAGTTTAGTATTAGAAGTAACCGTTGTCCTTAATTCATTCAAATATTTCATTCATATTAATATTACGTTGGTGTACTCGTATTATTTTACCTTGGTTATTTTTTACTTTAAAATTCAAAAAGTTAGCAAACGTGTGTGAAGGAATACGAATAATTTTTTATAGGTTAATCTGTGACCAATTTGTTTGGCATCAATGTGTCAAAAAATCTCACATGGCTAAACACACCATATCAGTCCCACTTATTATCCTTGATGCTATGCCCATGAATCTAGAAGGCGAAAAAATAGTTCGTCATAATGCATAAGGAAGGTTTCTGATTCTGACACAATCACTTTCACCCCTTTCCATTTTCTCACTTCGATAAATCTAATAAATATTTTCTTTGCTCGTGACCCCAACATTTCTGTAGGCTCCCGACGACAGATATACGAATTAAGACCGTAGAAATTATCCAACATATTCATTATCGGCATGATTTTGTATGAATAAGTCCAGGAAGTTACTGGGGCAGTGACTTCGTATGATATATACCTTTAAAGAGAGTAGGTTTCCTACACACATCTTTTAAAGAGTATTTTTTTCTATGCAATTTTACTGTCAAATATATTCGAATGATGTTTATTAATAATTAGTAATATTAATGATTTTTATTACTATTGCGGTTAATTATTAACCTAATGAAGACAGCAATGTATTGCCCAAACATGAATTTTGTAACAAAATGTAAAGCCTTGGTTCGACATCCTAATCTAAATGCAATATATAAACAAATGACAAAATACTATCTGTAAAACTAATTGGTCGTAAGAAAGGACGTAAGCTCACTGATAAGTAATGTTTGTCGTAAATTATGTTTGGAGAAGAATCTATTTTATTCATAAACTTGCTCATCTCAGGGATGAGAGCTGTACTTCAATGGGTTACTTTCTCTTGCTTTTGTAATATTATCAGATCGACTTATTTTTCTGAAAGGGTTCTAAAGTTTGTAATAGAATTCATTGACCTTCTGTCTATGTCTAGTAGATCATTAATATTGGAAAAGTACGAAGTTTTATACTTGCTGACTCATACTCAAATATACAATTATAATGATAAATCTATAATAGATTAAATTAATTTGTGGTTGTTGAACTAATGTAATTAATAATTAAGTATTGCTAATTGCATTTGGCAGGCTACTCTTTTGGATCACTTCACGTACGCTCCCCCGGAGGACGCTGTGGAACCGCAAAAAGCGAAGTCGCACTCGGAGAGATATAGGGATGAAACCTGTGAGAGCAGGCAAAGTCACACGCTCTCTCCATCAAAATGAAAACTTCTCGGAATCTAAAATTGTGACAAAGTACATGTCAATGCGTACGAGTGTGTCCAAGGGAAGTGCTATTTTGATCGCTTTCTGTTTATATGACTGATTGATCAATAAACGCATTCCATTGTGGAATGAGAACAAACATTTTATTTTCTTGCTACCTGAGTTAAACAAAAATTAGTTTGGAAGATAGGTGGCCTAGGGAAACGGGTAACGTGCTCTGATTGTGCCAAGCGAGTTTTAAGTTGTTAAATAGACAATAATTTTCGCATTACTTCCGGAGTGTAAAAATCCTTGTTCTACGAGTGTGACTGTGGTCTCACCAAGTGTATGGTCAGCCGGGACAGCGGCTGCCCTGCTGAGGATGGAATCATCAGACTCCAGGGCGCCTTTAACCTCACTTCCGTCACCGCAGGTATCTGCACCTCACCAAAGTATGAAAACTTACGCGAATGCCATATCTACAGACGTATTTCCCACTAAGGATCAGCCATAATTATCGACGCACAAGAAGGTCTCACTATTAAAGACTAGTTAACAGCCTATCCAATATTGTTGATGCCAATGAAATAAGGTTCATATCACGAATTGCTAATAATAGAGTGTGTACATTTCTAAGTTCTAAAACTATTGCTGATAAACTTACAAACAGTCACAAAATTATTAAAATAAAACACTATGAATTAAAGTTGAGACCTCTTGTAACAAAGGCTAAAAGAATTATCATTTCTAATGTTTTGCCCCATCATTCCCCTCAGTCATAGAAGATGTGTTCACAAAAAACAACATCAAATTGGCATCTAAAATCTCATTTATAAAAAGCTGGTGTTTCTGGACCTGATTTTTCACATATCATGAGTTTCAGAAGACAAGTGTATATTTCCCCTGATGATGTGAGTTTACTAAATGAATCTACTACTGTGTTTTATGATGGAACATCATACAGGATATTTTTTACAACCGATGACATGGGCCTGCTTTATCTGCCACCAAACAGGGCACTTAGCTGGCCAATGTCCTACACCAAACACCTCTAATCATAATAATACCAACTTATCCAGTGTACCCACAGAATCTAAAACCAATAGTGATAGTTCCAGTGAATTGCCAGAATCTTCAATTAATGAAAATACCACTGTAGTAGACATACAAAATCAGGAGGTAACTATGGAAAACTAATGATATATGGTCTCTACTATACCTAAAAGAACTCTTTCATCAGACTCTTCATCACACATTGAACAAGGAAAAAATAAACTGGGTAACTCCAACATGGCAACAGGAAAACAACCCAAGAAGAAGAAGAAAAAAGATACAAGAAGTAATTGAAGAAAACTGCAATAAAGAGAAGTCTACCACTAAATCACTTGAAGACCTTATTTGCCCATTAAAGGAAAAAATTGAGAGTAATAGTAGTGATTTCCCTCTTACATACAATCAATTGAAAAATTTCATAGACACAGCATCTGGATCTAATCATCCAACCTTAATAGCTAAAGATTTTAACAAATGATATTCAATCTATCATTAAAATGATGACAGACACTTACCCTTTACTTACTGAAAGAGCTATAAAAAACAGATTCACAAGAATAATAAATAAATTAAAAAGTTCACAACTACAAGATGATGAAACTGACACAGAAATATCTGAATAAACCTTCTCAATGAAAATAATACAATGGAACTGTAATGGTTTCTATACAAGATTACCCCCACTTGAAATTGTTAATAAAAGATACTAATCCAGATATTTTGTGTCTGCAAGAAACAAACTTTCAAAAAAAATCACTTTGGAAATTATCTGGGTATAAGTCATCTGTTCGAAACAGAAATAGTACATTAATTGCTAGTGGAGGAGTAGCAGTTTATGTAAAAAATGATTGTTTTATACAGGAAAATCCCTCTACAAACTGCCCTAGAAGCCATTGCGGTCAAGGTAAAAATAAATACTCTCATAACTGTTTGTAAATATTTATATCCCCAATAGTCAAAATTTTGACACTTATGATCTTGACAATATTCTTATGCAGCTACCTAAACCATATGTTATAGTGGGTGATTTCAATAGCCATAGTAAATTGTGGGGTTCCACCAAATTGGACAGAAGAGGGAAAAGTAATTGAAGAATGGTTGGACAACCATAACAACCTTATCTTATTAAACACTGGCTCACCTACACATTTTAATGCAAGTAATGGTACAGATAGTGCAATTGATCTAAGCCTTGCTTCTAATGATGTAGCTGCAAGTACTATATGGTCCACCATTCCCAGTCTATATGATAGTGACCATTACCCTATAAACATCAATTTTCCAGATTCGGAGCCAACTCCTGACATTAATTGCTATCCTAAATGGATTATAGAACAAGCAAATTGAATCAATTTCAACACAAGATATCAAGATAAATGTTAAAAAATTAAAAACACCTGACAAACTTAATTCCACAAAAATAGCAATTGTCTAACCAATGACTTTACCAAGATAATAATATCAGCAGCTGAAAAGTCAATTCCGCAAACTACAGGAAAAATTAAAAAACATCAAAGTCCCATGGTGGAATGTAGAAATGTACGGAAGCTATAAAAAAAGAAAAAGAGAGCCTTCAGGAAATTTAAGAAATACAAAACTATTGAAAATGGCATTGCGTACAGAAAGGCCAGAGCCCAAGCAAGACTAACCTTGAAGTTTACAATGATCCAGTCTTGGCAGAAGTACACCTCTTTCCATTACTAACCAAACTTCAACAACAGAACTCTGGCACAAAGTAAAGAGCATTCGTGGAATAAGATCACCTAATCTTCCCAGATATCTTATTGACAAGAATGGTGTAAAATATTCTGGCCCACAAGATATTAGTAACCTTCCTTGCTGAAACATTTGCAAATAATTCTTAGCGACAACAACTATGACCAAAATTTCTTAGTATCATTCCAACAAACTTTAACATAGACCAAGAACATATCAAGACAACTATTAAAAAACAAATGAAGAAGAACACAATCAACCCTTCATTAATGAGTGAACTTTTATTTGTACTAAATAAATTGTAAAAATTCAGCACCTGGAACAGACAATTTACCAAATAGTTTTCTAAAAAAAACCTTCCAGATGTCGGCCTTGAATACCTACTTCAATTATATAATCATATTTGGACCACTCAATCCTTCCCCAATCAGTGGAGAGAAGCAACAGTTATACCAATAACCAAAACCAAATAAGGATCACACAAATCCAACCAATTTCGCCCAATATCCTTGACATGTAATATATGTAAACTACTAGAGAAATGGTATGTCGCCGCCTGAAATGGAGCCTAGAAAAACAAAAACCTGATCTCACCACATCAAAGTGGCCTTTAGATCTTTTCGATCAACCAACGATCACCTGGTAAACATAGACTCGGAAATTTGTGATGCATTAGTTATGAATCACCATGTGATTGCAGTCTCACTGGACATTGAAAAAGCTTACGAAATGGTTTATAAAGACAGGTTAATATCAATTCTTACAGATTTGAACGTAAAAGGAAATATCTTAGCTTTTCTCATCAACTTTCTAAAAACGAGATATCTCAAAGTCAGAATCCAAGACAAATCATCACAGGCAATTGAGATGACAAATGGTCTTCCACAAGGATCGTCGTAAGTGTAATACTCTTCCTCATAGCAATAAATGAAGTGAGCCTTATAGTAAAAGAACCTGTGAAAATATTCCTCTTCGCAGATGACATCACCTTACTCTGTAGTGGCAAAAATCTTCAAGTTACCTCAAACATTATGCAAGAAACCCTAAATAATATCAGTGATTGGGCAAATAATTCAGGCTTTTCCATTTCGAAAACGAAGTCTGAATTTATAGTGTTTTCCAAAAGTCGCTCTAATAAGGGATGAAGAAATTACACTGAAAATTGGAGGATATCCACTTAAAAGGACATACACATGTAAAATCCTTGGAATGATCTTCGACTCCAAATACTCCTGGAAACATCATATATCTGCTTTAAAAGGTGGATTGTGTTAGGAGATTAAATGTTATTAAAATGTTTGTCCTCCATCAAATGGGGCGCTCAGTATGAATGCCTAATCAAAACATATAGGGCACTAATTCAATCCAAGCTAGACTATGGAGCAGTAATTTACAATTCAGCTTCAGAAAACATATTAAAAACACTGAATCCAATAATTAACAGTGCTTGTCGTTAAGTCTTGGTGCTTTTAGAACTAGTCCAGCAAACAGCCTACTAGTGGAAGCAAGACAAAATCCCACTAGCACTAAGACGCAAGTTACAATGTCCTGAATTATGCATATTCAAACGTTCAGTATCCCACCCAACCCCACAAACTCTACCATTTTCCAACAACCAAAAACATCATGTACGAAACACATCCAAAATCCCCACTACCCCTGAGAGAAAGACTCCTTAAATACATGAATGACTTTAATATTGTTAAACCACTCAGCTTACCTAAACGTTTACATCCCATCCCACCCTGGCAAGACTTGAAGATTCTCATAAACACCCAACTAGGAAATATTTCTTGCACTTCCTTTGAATCTAATCCAAATGCACAGGATGCGATAAAAGAAAATGCTCCAAAAATATGACAATTCTACCAAGTTTACACCGACGGATCAAAAAGAGATGGAAAAGCTGGTTGTGCAATAATTCTAACAAATGATAATGAAGCCATTCCATTTCGTCTCCCGGACTACTTTTCCATTTTCACATGTGAAGCATGGGCAGTGCTCAAAGCCATTGAAAGCAGTATCAGATCTGCAAACACATGCCTATTGTCATATTTTCTGACTCAATGTCAACACTTAAAGCCATTGAAAACCGATACACCAGCAATCCAATAATCCAAACTATCCAAGAACTTTTATTTATCCAAAATACAAAAGGAGTCAAAATAGAAATAGTTTTGGATTCCTTCTCATAAAAATATTGCTGGAAATGAGAAGGCAGACACAACTGCAAAAATGGCAACATCATTACCAAATGTTGACCATCAAATTCATGGTACCCAAAAGATATAAGAAATCTTTTCAAGGACTCTTCGTTAAAATATTGGAACTCACAATGGAAGATGGGGTCTACGAAGCTACAACCTAGTAAGAAACTCTATCCTGGAACCAAGTCTAACCAAGATCAAATTTCAAAAGAAGAGAAGAAGTCGTCATAACAAGATTAAGGATCGGTCACTTTAATCTAAATTATTGTCATCTGTTCAAAAATTCTAACCCGGAACCCTGTCCTAAATGTGGCGCTACCATGTCTACTTTCTCACATTATTCTCGAGTGTCAAGAACTTGATAATGTCCAGAAAAGCATTAAAAATAGAAGGCAGCTTATATTCTCTGTTAAAATCAGAAGAAGGTTGTAAAAAAATTTTGGAACTACTAGAATAAGTAAGCTGTTTAATGTAATATAATAATGAGACAAATTTTTTAATGATATATTGATATAATGCTTACTGTGAAATGATACCATGTTTGTAACCTTATGAATGTAATATTCTGATGTAAACAAACTGAGGTCGCTGATGACCAAGCTGTTAAAAAGCGACCATAAATAAATAAACTAAAAAAAAAAAAAAAATTAGTTTGTTACGCTTGAATCTAATTCCGAAACAGATGAACATATCTTACATGTAATATTTATGATAATTCTTAAGTAAGGAGGAAAATGCAAGAATACTTACTTACATTACTTACAAAATAAGAGTAGTTACATTGAAACACGAAATTTCATTTTTGCGCCAGTACAGGACACAATATTTTAGCCCTCCGGAAAACAGTTGCGGAAACGCGCGGAAAACAACTTCTTGTACAGTTTCTTTCTGAATATTAACAATGCTTCTATATTTGTTACGGCTTCTCGTGTACTTAAGCAAGGAGGTAAAGAACTTAATATTGTCAAATTTTATTTATATTACGTATTCCATTTCAAAGAAAAAATACTGTTTTTGATTAAAAAGTTACGGAAATAATATGTATTGCTCAGCCCACCTCCGTTGTATCTTTGTTGCTTTTATGTTTTCCGTTTCTCGGTAGGTACTAGTATTCTTCTCAAACTTCAGTATATTGCCTTTCCCTGGGAAAAATTCTTTATATGAAATCTTCCCCTTATTGCCTGCTTCCAAGGAAGTTGCCGCGGCAAACCGCTTTCATTCTTTTTTCCTGGAATTATTTACAAGCTCCAGATTGTCGATATCCTTTCATAACCAGATTTAGCTTCAATCACTTTGCAATGTGGATCATCCACTTTGCAGCTCTCGTCTATTCGCTGTTAAACTCCGGAGCTCTAGGACCTTCCTCAGGCATATGCAATTTTCATTTTATCATTTTTGCTTCAATTATTCCACACATTTCTTTACGTTATGCTTTTTCTAATTTTTAAAAATTTTTACCTTCTACCGAACTACTTACCCCTATTATACATACTCTCTTTTTTATTTAGGTCTTATATGCAATCTCTCATTTAATTCTTTCATTTGTTCAATGTTTCAAAAGTTTTGTCAAAATCGTATCTATTCTTTTATTTTTTATTCCCAACATCCCAACCGTTTTTCTTCATTTTATCCTACTCACATCATCTTATTTTTAAGACCTTCAAATTTAGCGTTTTCCTGTGATACTTCCTCTCTTTTGCCTTTCCTCGCCGACATTCTCTAACACCCGTTATCCACATTTCTTTTGTTGCATCACTTCCCCCATCGCACGATACTCCCCCCCCCGTTACTCCCCTTAGGAACAATGTTCATGTGTCTGTCTCCTATACGCAATACAAAAAAACGTTATGATATACTGCAAAAATCAATCTGGAATTTTTACAGAAATACTAGACGCATTGGTCGTCCTTCATAACAAAAGCGTCTAAAGTGTACACTGGATTTTCTCCAAAATGGATATTCACGAATCGATTAGATGGAACCCGAATGCCTCCGAAATGGAAACGTATGTGTTAATGTTTGGGAGTATTTCGTATGAAGGGCATGTCATTTTCAAAATTCTTACAAAATCTGTTTCAACACTTTTCTTCGATTTTTTTGAAGTTGAACAATCCACTAAATTAAATGGCGCAATTGTCTTCCTTCGAATACTGAATTTTCACAAAACAAATATAAATACTATTTTTCGCAAATCAAGTGGTGAAGAGACTTTGTTAAAATGAATCTGAAGTTTTAGTAGGATGTAAGTGCATTATTAAAATATTAGGTAACCTTTACAAATAATACCAGAAACTACGTGCTGTTGTGGAACCACTAGTCGTCTTCTTTTCACGACCGACTTCTTTTCATATCCGGCTTCTTTCCAACTCGTTCCCGCAGCTTTTTCCTTTTACTTTTCCTCGCCGCCGCCGTCTAACACCATCTCCTCCGCGCCGCCCCTCGCTCCGCCCACCTCGCCTCGGGACAATCGTCGCCGGCGTCGTCGCCTTGAGACGCCGCCGCCATGCAGAGTAGCAGCGGCGGCCGGAGGCGGGGACGGGGTGGCGACGGGGGCGGGGCGGAGCGAAAGAGGAGGGTATTCCCCCAGGGGCGCTTGCTCGCTCGTCGGCAAAGCAGCCGCCCGGAAAAACTCCGCCGAAGATCACGCAGCTCCCCTCCGCGCCGGCTTTCTCGAGTCGTCGCCATAGTTTTACGCGCCGTAAAAAGAGAACAAGTTGACGAGTAAATAGTTTGTGAAGCTCCATGATGACGCAATGGCGCGGAAGTTGCCTCGGCGAGGACGGCTCAAGCGCGGAGAACGCACGGGGAACGTGTGGAGGGAGTGGGAGGGGGCGCGGTTAGGGAAATCGTCCATTACGTCGACCGTCGCGTTGACTGAGGACGGGATTTACAGTGGAGCATATATTTAAACCGTGACGTGCTATAAAATGGATTGCGAATAAATTGAATTCAAAATGCATGTTCCAATTCGTGTTCCTGCGGTTTTACTCTTCTTTGCGACACTCGACGTACTACACAAAAAATCATCTTTCGATCAAAGCTCAGCATTGAAAAGTTTCAAAATAAGTTTCAAATGTTTCAAAATAATTGGCCTAAGACCTTGGCTGAAACGAGAGATTTCTCGGTTTCTCCACCGCTCATTTTGACTTGGGAAGCGGGGAAGCGGCTTAGTTTGGTAAGCGCGAAATTGTGACAGGATGCCGTTTGGTCGAAATATTCGGCTTCCGAAGTGCTCGGCATTATTAACGACACTGAACCGCATGTAACATTATTTTCATGTGCTTGCTACAAAGAGTCTGCAACAAAACAATTAATATGATATACAAGGACAGATCAGAAAGAAATACATTTTTTTCTCCGTTGGTATTGCAACTGCAACGGTGAAATTGCTAGACGAGATAGAGTGAATCTCGCGCGATAGACGGTATTTTGATTTTATATGCAGGTCTAGGGAATGCAACCTGAACTAGGAAACAAAAATGGTGCGCATGTTACTGTCGTCAACTTGTGAGGAGCAGAGGTTAGTGAGAAATTTGGGAGCCAAAGGGCATAACCCTAGTGAAATTGGCATGCGTGGCGTGTATGGAGGCGACTGAATGGACCGTAGCAATATCTCCAGGTGGCGTGCATTTTTCCAGGAGGTATCTCCAACTAAACGGACTTCTACGAACAGGGCATATTGAAATTGGCAGCACGCTGGCAGAAATGTCTTGCCAAACTTGGCGACTATGTCGAAAAGTACTTCAACGATGTAAGGTCTTTTATATGTAAGGTCTTTGGTGATTTTTTGCGTTTTGGTACCAATTAAATTTTTGAACAAAAAAAATATTGTGCGTTACTTTCCGATCTGGCCTCGTATGTGTAGCGACCAGAGCGGCCGCCTTTGACCGGCGGGACCAGCGTTCGATCTCGGTTCCATCCAAGTGCAATTTTTTGAGGGATAATCGGGTTCACAGCAGTGTTTCTCGGAGTACTCCTGTCCTGCGTCTTCATACCCATTACTCAGATCATCAGCAGCCGCAACAGCATCGTCGTCGTCGTCGTCGTCGTCGTCAACTTCATCATTACACATCAACACACAAGTCTTACTGTGGATACCCATGATGGGATTTCTCACTTTCGAAGTACATACGTTACGCCCTCTCCTCGAATATGCATGACAATAAACAACAACAAAATAATTAATTTAAAATAAAAGAATAAATATCTCTGTGAGTTTATATACCTACTCGAGGCGCCAACTCTTCAGGAACTAAATGAGAATAATATTACATTACGTCTGATTTGTTATTGTATTTATAATTAATATTATATTTGGCTAAATATTACACAGACTTTAAAACACGGTGTTAAACTTCTAAGAAAAGAGGAAGAAGATAGTAATTTAATAAATTCTAGAGGAAAAAAATTAAAACAGCGCACTTAATTGATCAATCAATTCACAAACTACAATATGATATATACTTTCAGAAAACATATCAACAATACATTTGCTCATACATCAGCAAGAAATACGAAAATGGAACTACAAAAATAAGAGCATTTATGAGTGATAAAATCACTTTTATATTTCAAGACAAATGTAAATTGTGTCCTAAAAGTGAGATGCAATGGAAATTTATTATTAACGTTGTTGTTAACGTTACTATTATTATTGTCTTTACTTTCTTATTTTTTGGTATATTCATATTATTAACTGTACAGATTCACAAAATCAAAGCACAATCAAGAAATAATATTAATATGACATGAAATTTAAATTAAATACATCATTTGTCAGAAATGTTCGCACTATTCTTGTCGTTGATGAGAAATTATATAATAATAATATATAATAATAATTAATATATAATTATTATTCTTAATGTGAATGAACGATTGCTGTGGAGTGTAGAACCAACGTCATGTGCCTTCTGCATAAGATTGTAAATGTTTACTATCACACCGAGATATTTAAGGCCCCACATTAGATTTCCAGTGATGACACCTGTTCTTGAGAGGATTACTAGAATAATGTCAACTTTTTCCACCCATCGTGAATCCAGCTTCTCACGATCACGGCATGCGAAGTCAGCAACCTTTTGTCGCGATAACTCTAAAGTTGTAAAAGTATTTGCTTCACAAATTGCTTTATGCAGACTGGATGTATTTGCTGCTGAATTAAAAAACCTTTTCATATTATTCATTTGCCGATAAAGATGATTGCTAATATCCACCAGTCCTCTTCCAGTCATATTTCACGGTAATGTAGTCTGTTCAACTGAAGACTTCGGAATGGTGCATGCGTGCCTTTGTCATGAAAACTCTTACCTTCCGTTGTAAGTTATTAATATCAGTTCTGCTCCACTTAATAATACCAAATGAGTAGTTCAAGAAAGGAATAGCATAGCTGTTAATAGCCTTGATAACATTTCTTCCATTTATTTTTGCTTGCAACTAATTATTATTATATAATTATTATTTGATTATAATAATTATAAATTAATAAGTATATAATAATAATTAATATAAATTATTATTAATAATGTAAATGAACGATTGCTGTGGAGTGTAGTACCAACATCATATTTCTTGCTGAGTGAATCGCGTCTCTTACCTTAATATTTAAACTTAACTAGTGATGTGCCTTCAAACTTCTCTTACCGACGTGCGATCTGTAAGACCCCGAACGTTATAGGCAGAAAATTTTCGGTGTTCCATTTCATGAATTTTTTTCACATTAACAATGATATAATAAACAAGAAAATAAAAAGATTTGTTGTTAACATGTCAAATGAAAAAATATAATTATTTATTACTCGCCGAGTAAATTTCTGGCTATAATTTATTCCATATTGTTTCTTCACTATTAATTATATTAACAACTCGTAGAATGGTTTGAAATATTATTCACCACATTAAAAATTCTTCATAATGATAATGCATTGTTACACGAAAATTATCCATTAATAAAAAATGTGGAATGCACGTTCACTGTGGGAAGA
Organism: Acheta domesticus; assembly: GCA_031308135.1. Taxonomy (NCBI): domain Eukaryota; kingdom Metazoa; phylum Arthropoda; class Insecta; order Orthoptera; family Gryllidae; genus Acheta; species Acheta domesticus. The sequence goes on from JAHLJT010008446.1 coordinate 268,568,957, forward strand.
AAAGTCTCACTACTGGTGATGTGAGGTCTGCGAGATCGCTCCAAAACTTCAACTAACCCTCAAAGATGAACGGCTGTCACTGGATCCGCTGACCCACGTGTGAGTGTAGTTTAGAAAGTGGTAGGAAGGTGCTGTAAAGAAAAACGTATTGAGACGTACCAGAAAGGAGAACTACACATTTATTTTTCCTCCGTGGTCTCAGAGACCGCAAGTCACCCGTTAAGGGTTAAGAAAATGAATGTGTTTGTGTGTGTGTGTGTGTGTGTGTATGTATGTGTGTGTGTATGTGTGTGTGTATGTGTGTGTGTGTGTGTGTGTGTGTGTGCGTGTATGTATGTTCAGCATTACTCTATGTATGGAGTGGATCAATTTGAACCAAAATGTACTCGAGTAAGATTGATCGGACATGAAAAAGCAAAGCGGTTTTGCGATTCAAATGGTTACCACCCTTTCTGTTTTTTGCAATATTTGTTTTTATGTGAACCGCAATTCATTTAGGTTATTAGGATTCCGTAGAAGCGGTGCGGAGAGGGCATGGACGGTGAGGTAACGTGGCTGGCGTGGGAAGAGAGAATCGGGGTAGAAAGATGCACGTCAGAGCGTGGCAGGGCTGGACGGGAACAGAGAAGTACAAGGTGAGAATGGACAGTGGCAGAGCTTGGCGGGAAGACCGAGACGAGGGAGAAAGCCTCAGAGAGACAGAAGCAGACAGGTAGAACGAGATACAGAGGCCGACAGAGAGGCTAGATAGATAGATAAGCAGGTCGATATGTAGAAAGATAGATAAACAGATCGATAGGTAGAAAGACAGATAGACAGAGCGACAGATATATATCCTGGAAATACCAAATTATTTCTGCTAGTTCTTTATATGCAGAAGTCCACCACGTTATCTTTTACACAAATAATTATGTTTGTTGGCTCTTTCAGAAAGCATCATGAAGTGATCATGTATAGGTAGGTGCACTTGTATATGTAGTTCCAAGAGTCGTCATTCCTCTAGAAAACTTTGGTGAAGAAAGTTGGGGCGCCATGTTACATTCCCATTTGTCGGCGGAGAATCGATTGGCCTTATAGTTAAGAATTTACGAAGTTTATATCACTTTCACGTAAGTTTGTTATCTTTTGTGCACTTGTGCTTTGTGCTCCAGCTGGTACTTGAGCCCGATTGTTTGCAGATAAATGTGCTCCTCTCCTCTTGTGGAACGGAGAAAGGTCTCAACAAGAAGTGTGAGGACTTTCTTAATTTATGTTTGAAATTCTAAAGTTAGACAGTTTGTCATTTATATCAAGAGCCACAAAATCCAATAATATTTTGTATATGGCTTTCATTTTCTAGTTTTGTAATGTATGAATCGAACAAAAACAAAAAAAACTGTACATGACGTGCAGAATGGTACCTACAAGGATGAATACTATGAAGGAAGGAAACAAGAGCGTTATTAAATAAAAGAGCCTTTGAAGTGAAAAAGTGATAGTTTCTTTCCTACATTTGATACTTAAACGTTCAATAATATTAAATCTTTCGAATAAACGACATAGAAAACCTATTTCAAAAGCTGATAAATTTAAAGAAACACGAATGTGTCCGAAAAGGTTCGGAATTCGTGTATATCGTATACCTATTGTAAAATAAACTTTTTATCTCACATTGGAGAAGAATAAATGTTTCATATATTCAAGAGAGGGTTATAACTCGTCAGAAAATCAATAAATTCGTCCCCCTGGGAGAACAATTTTGTTAATGTAGTACATATGGAAATTGACACTATCTCTTCGTCTTGTTCGTTCATTTCCTCTAAGTCTTCTCGTGTTCATAATTAGAATTCTCTGTAATTGAGCCGTGTAATTGTTAAAATGAAAAGAATATGAAACAAAAACACGATTCCATTGTATAATAATAATAGTAATAATAATAACAATAATAATAAAAATAATAATAATAATGAATCATCGTTTATTCCATGTTTGTAAGCACAATGAGTACAGAGGAAAAAGAAGGACGGCAGTCTCCTGAACTCTCATTATTTGTGTTGCCGTATCCACAAATACTCAAAAACATTTCCAGTTGAAATTACTCCGAAACTTTGTGAGCTCCAAACTTCAAAGAACGAACATTGTGAAAAGCAACTCAAAAACTTTTATTGCGTTTCTCTGCAATGTTATTTGACCATGTAACGTCACATTTCTCCATCTATATACACGTTATGTAGCTAGCTCTATTCTTATTTCACAATCTTCTTAACAGCACAAATTCAACAGAAGTACGCATAGTACCTCTTTATACCTTCAAATAAAAGTTGAAATTGTGATAATTAAAAAATTGATATACCGCCCTTCTCTCACCAAGCAATAAATCAAACTCTTAGCGTATCTAGCACTACCACTTTTTCCATCGATCATAATAAGAATTTTGTGATTCCTTTCGACAGCAATGTACTGAAAAATAAAATAATATATTGGGTTCTCTGACCATCGTCATAACAAGTCCAAAGCACCTCTCATGAACTACGATTTACTAAAATACAATAGTGATAAAATAAACATGACTATAGTATTACAATTTTAAATAGAAAAGACATGATTTGTTCCTTATTCCTGAATGCAAACTTCTTTAATTAAACTGTGTGTTAAGATTTCAGGAAACATACAAACTTTAACACTAGAGAGACAATTCTGACAATTTAATTCTTTTTTCCACGACACTAAATTCTCCGACAAGTATACAAGAAAAGACAGGTCAGAAAATAAAACGTGTGTAGCCTTGCGGCAACCCACGTAATAATTTATAAGAGAGATTTTAGAAAATCTATGTGTTCCTTTACAATGGAGGTTTGCTCAACAATATAAATTATTGTAATCTACTCGTAACTATTGAAACAAAACTAGACACTTCTTTCTTATGTAAATATTGACGTGGCAGTGGCTACGCATTGACTGATTGATTTTTTTATTGATGTTTCCGGGCACGTTAACTGGTATGGTCAATACGGCCACAAGTGTAATGAATACTTATCCCGGGAATTGGTAGTGATTCCTTCCTCGATGAATGTTGAAATCCGACGCTGACCTATATTGTTTGCGGATTTCCACATCCAGTTATCTCCCCACAGCGAGCCACTAACCCAGTCTGGACAAGATCTAAGCTCCCGACAGGTCTCACGATATATGTGGTAGTGTAGTGCATATAAGTGTATGTGTGTGTGAGAGAGAGAAAGAGAAAAATAGAGAAGAAAGAGACAGAAAAAGAAAGATAGAGAGAGAATAAACGGTGTGGACAGGGCAAGGAAAAGGAAAGAAATATCACGCTTGGTCCAGTCTGTACTTGGCGTACAGCATACGCATAACCGTTGTAAAAATGTTTAGTTTTTAAGACTTCACATATTTTTATTTCTTTATGTTTGCTATTAGTGCGTTGTCAATTGCTGCTAGTGCACTATACTATTATCTTGCACAGTTAGGATATCGTGTATCGTGAGGGAATACCATGAACATCCGGCTGCGTAAACATTTATATATCAATTCCTTCGTACAAACATACAGTAAAGGAAACTGATAATAATAGAGTAAACCATTATTAACACGAATTCCAAGGGACCGAAATAATGGGAGTTCGTGTTATAAAAATTCCTGTTATCCGAGTATAATAAACGTCCATATTACCGTAATCCATTACCGGGGCCGAAGTTTTGTTCGTGTTACGGTGAAATTCATGTTAAGAGAGTTCGTGCTAACAAGGGTTTACTCTACAAATATTACATGTTTAAATCTTGGCATGAAAAGATTTAAAATCAACTCCACTACTGATCTGTATTTCACTAACATCAAGTGGAAGAACAAAATAAAGATCCTTCCTTTCGAAGCACAGTGTTAGCAAGCAACAGAAATAAGAAAGTGAAAAGCCAATAAATCAAGACAATATATTAGATGGAATCCACAGTAAGTCGCAAGATGTGAAAGTAGGATAAAATGCGAAGCAATCAGTCACAAACAACGCCGAACAATATTTCTCGAATGCCGTAAAAGTGTCACTTGTGCAGCGTCGTGTCAGTGCAATTCAGTTGGAGCTCTGGCAAAGATCTGGGGATCTCCAAGGGTCGCCGGGGGCTGACAAAGTCTGCTGCGTTGGCGGCTCTCGCCCTCTTCTCCCGCCACGCACACTGCACCGCTTCGTTCCTCTTTTCCACCCCCACCCCGTGCCAACCGCTTCGACCCACCCGCCTCGAGCTTCTGAGTCCAACCCGCTTGGACTCGCTCCACCCACTCCGACTCGCTCCGACTCACTCCGACCTGGTCCGACCCGGTTGGACTCCCTCCACCCACTCCGACTTACTTCGACCCGCCCCGACCTGCTCCGACACACTTGGACTTTCTCCACCCGCTCCAACTCACTCCGGCTCGCCCCGGCCTGGTCCGAGACGCTTGGACTCGCTCCACCCGCTACGACTCACTACGACCCGCTTCGACCCGCTTCGACCCGCTTTGACCCGCTCCGACCCGCTCCGACCCGCTTCAACCCACTCCGACCACTCCGACCCACTCCGACCCACCTCCGACCACTCCGACCCACTCCGACCCACCGACCCACTCCGACCCACTCCGACCCACTCCGACCCACTCCGACCCACTCCGACCCACTCGACCCACTCCGACCCACTCCGACCCACTCCGACCTGCTCCGACCCACTCCGACCTGCCTCCGACACGCTGACACGCTTCGGTACGATCCGACACGTTCCGTTCCATAGCTTCCTTACGGGCCCTGCCTCGCTTCCATTCTTCGCGTTCTTCTTCTTTGCCTCCGCCACCTGAATCCAGCTGCCGCAAAACGTCGTCCCCCTGTGCTGAAAAACCAACATTGTTCGCGTGAACTGAAACGCGTGGATAACCTGTGGCTGATTGACCGAAACGTGGCTGTGATTACTCTCAATAAATGCACCGAAATTTTGAGCGCGCTGCAGGCTTATCATGTGAGGCTCATGATGGAGGATTTCTCACTACTGTCGAGCCCACCACTTTTATATTTAATGTTTATTTCATATAAGAGACCCGGCGGGGTTTATCGTTTACGTGCTTTGAATTATGTATATTTATTAATATCATGTTTATTTATTGTAATATTGTCATTTGTTTGTTTGGCAAAATTTGTTTTAGTTATCTGTTATTTTCGTATAGTAATAAATGTCAAAATGCCAATAAACGGCAAATAACCAACCAAATATATTATTTTTGTTTTTCGCCGTGTGTCGTTCAGTATTTTTCGTAACATTTACTCCTTTTAAGAACACACGTGTAAACAAGAACTATCATTTCTTGAAATAACTGTACCATGCGCCATCTTTAGCTACAACTCATTTGTTTCGATTCTTTCTTAACGAATTGCAGACTGTTATATACTTGACGGACGTCAGCTGCAAAGAGTGGGTTTTGTTCCTTTGTTTTCCGTTAACTCGATATTATGACAGGAGAATTTTACGAAAATTTGTTTTATTACTCCTGTCTGTATTTTTCGCTCTCTTGGCAGTCGGTGTTAGAGGCATGAAGTGAAAATATTAATTTTTCATAGAAATACCAATTCATGTGGAGGTATATAAATAAATGTTCTTATGAAAGAACTGGGGAACACTGTTAGGAAAGTTTTCTGTCGGTTATAAAATAGTACATTATGAAATGATGATGTAATGATGGGTATTAATACACGAGTGTGATATTACGATACGAGCGTGTGAAACGAGCATTTTAAACTTTTACACGAGTGTATAATACCCGTTACATCGAGTTTCATACGGTGCTTTTTCTACAAATTATGGTAACATATTTGACATTACATTGAATCAGGAGCATTACATGCAGGATTCAGCAAGTCACCTAGCGGACAGCTCCCTACCCCACCAGCCGCAAGTGGCTTGGATTACCAGACCGCCTGTGATGGAGTACAGAAGTTGCGGCACTAATTTCGACGTCAACCATTTTCGTTTTTTGTCTCTTATTTCCGGAAGTGTCAATTCCACCTTTGATTCACTAGATATTTTTAAACCAGACGTTTGTAAAGGAAAACACACAGCAGGAACATATAACCCAAAATGACTTGCGTTCAGATCTTCACTTTAGTCAAATGTTCTCTCCAAATAACTATCACTCAGCTATTCAAATAGGATCCAAGAAAATTCGATCCAATTTATTTAAAATAATATTTCACGTTAAAATTACTTATAATGAAAGAAATTAAAACTGAGAAGCATAATTATACTATGAAATGCAATTTTATGTATACAATCGAACGAAACATTTACAATAAAAATTTTCGATGACTACTTAAGTACCAATACTTGGTTTGTAAGCTTCTCTGTGATTGGTCATGAA
>JAHLJT010008446.1:268576319-268655363 GCA_031308135.1 Acheta domesticus
CTGCGGTTTTGTATACAGCTGCTTTAAAGTATATTATACCCCAAACATGCAAAAATTTGAAATATTGCTTAATAATTTGTGTATTTATTGAATAAATATGTCTGCAATCAAAACAAAAACATTAAGAAAAAATTGAAATTTTTTTGGGGGAGATAACGGAATGTTTTGTACAGAAATAGGCCTTGAGCGTAAACGTCATAACTTTACAACTACTATCTCTATTACTTTAATTATTTTTTGTGTGATAACAAATTATTATTTTTTATTAAATCTTTTCCGATACAGCGTACTTAGCCGCATTAAACAACTTATTACAATAATTACAATATATTTGCACAATATAATACAAAGTAACACTAAGAAGGAGGAAGACCCACTGGACTCCTCAATAACAAATTATAACAAAAAAAGAATCAGAGGGTTATCATACATAGAACTGGAGATATGTTTGAGGGTTTCCAAAGTCAGCCAAAAAGTCAACTTTCTGGCAAATGGCTCTAAACTTTTTAATGCTATAGAAAGGTTACAGGTAATGCCTTATTTTTTAATGTCTAAATCTTCTCTTATTTTCTATCTTCCTATGAAACATCTTCTATTCTTATTTTCTGGTGTCTGTTATTGGCTTTGCTTTTGTTTAGGAAAACCACGCCGTCTTAGGAAAAAGTGGGCGTGGTTCCTCCAATGCATGTCTAAATAAATATTCAAATAAAAACAAAATGACAGATCGTAGAATAAACGGGTTTCGTGATATTACAGAGAATATATCAAAGGTTTTGATTTTGTTAAAATTCAAAAACCGGATTTTCTGCGATTTTTTTCTTATTTTTGGGGGATAATATACCGTAAGGAACGAGGTATGGGTATTAATGTGTTTGTGGAGAAAGTCCATGAAATTCTGGCTTGCGGACGACTTTAGAGAGTTTAGAACAGAGTGTATTCATCTCCTGGCGGCAGGTTTTTCCCTTTCGAGATATTTTTCCTCAGCTATACTATTCAGTCTGTTACAGATTTGATTTTGAAAGAAAATGAAATGAAAATGAAGTGCGGGTAGAAAGAATAAACTTGAAACCTTTTCCTTCATAACTTACCATCACTATTTCTTCTATTTATACGCCACCTTTGCGTTTTTTCATTTTTATACACTTGTTTAACCACAATGTCTATTACAAAGTGCACGTGGACTTTGTTCCTATAACTACTATATAAGCACTATCCCTTTTTGGAAAACTAAGAAAAACCTATAAAACATACTAAAAACATGCCACAGTTTTGAAGCAAAGTACTATGCACTTACATTCTTACTTTTCCTCCTTATTCTAAAAAATAGGGGGGGAAGGAAAGTATCGGAATCACCTCAAATACATATACATATAAGCACTCGAATTGTGTAAATTGGGTGCTTTTTATTTCTGAGTTAATTTTCTTTGCGGTCAAATATATTAATTTCGTTTGTTAATAATAAACAATTTACATATTTTTGCAGTGTTTCTATGCTTTTACAATGCAATTTTTGCCTAGAAAGCATATTTTCAAACCAACTATAGAGTGCTTATTGCGACTCTGCCATTCGAAATATCCATGTGGTTTATTAGACAATATGTGCTTAAAATGGTCTTAAGAGCCTATTGTCAAAGCTTCGGCGTTTCCACCCAACCCGGACACCCTGTATATATATATATATATATATATATATATATATATATATATATATATATATACACACAGGCTGTCCGATATACAGCGTGCATTGTTTACGGCCGACGCCGATTCTCGCTTTCCGAACTCCATTTTTCTCTTTCTTCCCAATCTCCTTCCTGTAGTTCCCTGGCAGCCATCGCGTCTTGCTCATCTTGGGCCCAGCGTTTTGGTGGTTGACCCGTTTCCTTCTCTTAGGAGGAATCCAGAATCCATTTCCATATTAATTTAGGCCATCTAAACCTCCTCCATTCTTTCTAGATGACCATACCAGAGGAGGCGTTTGGTTTCAGTTTTGTTGATAATATTTCTTTTAACGCCCACAATACCACTTATTTTCTCATTCCGTACGTGTTCGAGTTTGTAAGTGCCACTGCTCCTTCTCCAAAATTCCATTCAAATGCAAGAAGTCTGTCTCGTTCTCTTTTATTCAGATCCATATTTCTGCACCATAGGTAATTGATACTTTCAACCACTGAGAAATAAATAATATGCTTCGTACTTTGGGTATTTTATCGTTCCACAGAATGGGTTTAGTTACCGTATCGTTCTTTTATCTTGACAATTTTATTATTAATGTCATCACTGCTTTTACCATTAGATGATAAAGTGAGAAGTTTAATTTTTTTTCAGACTCTACCTTTATATCTTTCAACTCACCTCCCACTATCAGATACTCAGTTTTAGACTTATTAATCTTTAGACCACCCTCAACGATATGATCTCAAATTTTCGATTGTAAATCTGTATTTAATGTTATTTCAGATGTAACTCTGCACACGCATCTGGAATGTCTATCAGTGATGTTTTTAAAGATGGTTAAGAAAGTGGGTACAAGCAATTTTGTATCCGGAAATCAGGATGTTATATATTGATGGATGGATGGATTGGCTCCCGTAATTCGAGCAGATCAGAAGATTTTAAGCTGAAACTTGATAAATACATCTGAAATAAGATCTAGCTGTGCCATCACAGACACCATTACGACATTTTTTGGGAGGAGAGTATTTTACATAAAGTTCCTTTAACATTTTCAATACTTTCTGGAAAATGTTTGAAATGTATTTCTTGATATTTTTTACTGGAGTTGAAGAAATTGCATTTATAAGTATAGTGTAGTTTCCGATTTTAATTAAAATGCCTCTCAAATGCAGAAAATTGCGAAAATATTTATATGCAAAACATTTCCGTTTAGAAAGATATTTGACATTTTCACACACCAATTTTCGTGATTTTCGCTTTAAATGAAAGGTAGTAGTCCCCAGAATTTATTACTTGCTATTATTAGCCTTTTTTATAAGAAAACAGTAAATTTTAATAAACGCTTCAAAGAAAGCAATAAAGCTAATCTGCCGCCATTTGTTGACGAGTATTTTTTCCATATTTTTCTAATGGTATTTTTTTCATATTTTTAGATTGGCCAATATGCAACATTTCCATTACATTTTCAGAAACATTTTTCAACCATATTGATTCTTGTGCCTTGGACGTTTTTCTGCATTACAAACTTTCAATATGCTGCGCATTCCCACTAATATACATAAACTTCTCAATTTTTCTTGGCACAAACTATCATTTTTCTCCTTCGTTCTTGCCATTTTCAATTCACAATATACCATGAAGTAAATTTTGTTAAGTAGAATTATGATAATGTAATTAACACAGAAGTTGAGTTTCCTCTTAATTTGTAACGAGCAATATCATTGGGAGTGTGATCTTTGCATAGTCGTTCCTAAAATACGCATTCGACGTTTCGACAGTCTAATATGACCGCATCATCACGTGATATTAAATATGTCCAAATTAAAGTGGTTGAAAAATAGTGTCAAATTAATACAGGCACCGTACAATACAATTTCTTTTGAGAACATTTCTTTGAATTACACAGGATATTAGAAGTTTGCAGCCTCACTTTAATTTTTCTCTGTACATAATTTCAAAAGAAAATATGATGTTACCTCATATTGGAGAGACTTTTCAGTGGTTTTATATTTCACCACAAAGGAGTGAATTTCACTGTGTGATCCGCTGCGTTGCAACCCTGTGCCTCTCCGCAGGCCACCGCACGGGCACAAAGAAATTCCGTGCGTGGCGCAGGTATTGTCACCCGCACAGGCGCAAACTCGCCCGACGGGCCACGCCGCGCGCGGCGCGGCGCTCGGCCATGCCGGCCGTGCCTTCCTGACAGCCTTACCATCGCGTCTTCCGGCGCGCAATGCCCGGCCGCGCGTAGCCATTACGTCACCCCATCATTCATTCCTGAGCCGCGAGGGGCGCTCCTAACAGCCGCAATCGTCGCCGGTCGTCCATCTTTCTGGCGGGCCCGCGCCTACTGCCCGTCCGCCCGCCCGCCCGCACTTTGTCGCTTCCGTCTGGATCCCGCCCTGTCACACAGTCGCGTCATGGGCCAGATTGACAAAAATAGCGGCCAAAACGTATCGGTCATTCACTGATGGTACAATGACGGTCATTCACTGTAAGCAATACACCGAGAAAAGTAGCCTCTGCGTAGCGCGCTGGTTTCGAATCGGGACGTCCGTGTTCGATCCCCGGGCCGGCCATCCTCCCCGGAGTTTTCGTGGTTTCCTTTGGGCATATGGCGAATGCTGGAATGGTTCCAAATTCCCATGAACATCTCCCCACATCCACCTGTCACCTTCCACCATCATCCTAGTCCTTCACCTCTCACCATTATCCTATCATCTCTCACCATTGTCCTATCACCTCAGAATCCATTATTATTAACAACAACTCGCAGCGGGGACAAAGTTGCTCGCGTCCGGAGTCTACCACACGTTCCATGGGTATCGCTAAATAAGCGACAGTGATTCGATACCTACGTTCTTAGACCACCGATCAGCGCGTCAAGAAATGGCTACATGGCGAGAGTGAACATTGAAATAAATAAATAAAACTGTAAGCAATATAAAATAGGAATAAGAAAACCACTGATTATACGTGAATCAACTGCTATGAACCTAAGTATTGTGCAGGTTATACCCGACGGAACGCGGTATTCTTCCCACGCTGGCACCATAGATCTGGTTCTCACCCACGTGTCAGCTTGCGGTGTTTCACTTTCCAGATATCTCCCCCAGTGCGGTACCAACCCGCAGCAGCATCTAGCGCTAAGTTTCCGACTAGGCACCAGACATTTATGGTTGTGCTGTGCGTGTAAGGGAGAGAAAGGGCGAAGGCTGAGAGAGGGAAAATTGCGCACGGTTCTTGCCGTTTGTCAGGGTACTTGCTCTGGCATTGATCGGAGAAAGCCCGAAAACTCTATACAAGAACAGCCCACCGCTAGAATTTCCTCCAGACAATGGCTGAATTGGATTAACTATTCAGCAATATCAAAAACTCGTCACCGTCAGAATACCCCTGGAGAACGACGGTGCAGTGCCTTAGGATGACGCCACGATGCCATCCCAGCCGGCAATATAAAAAGAGGAACAACATATCAATATGGACTTATTCCTGTGGAGATATGCCAGAATATTTCTCGCTAGCAACAGTATATAAAAATACAAAACACTGTATACAGAAATCCTTAGTTTTGGATTTTTGGGTGACGAATTTTAAGTGGCTCCAGTTAATTACCCGAAGAGAAGCCAACCTCTATCGGAATGTGAATTCTGGAGGTGAGCTGCTTTGAATTGAATTGAATTGAATTGAATTGGTGCCTTATTTTTACGTGGCGAGACTCAGGCCATGAGGCCTGCTCTTCCGTCTGACCACGCAAATTTCGCTACGCTACTTTCACCGACTAGCGGAAAGAAGGTATTACTGAGGCGACGAAACAGGCGATTTGAATTGCTTGGTTAGCTAGTTTGGTTGAATTGATCCCAAGTTTTTCTTTGGTCAATTCCATGCGGATGACGGTATACTATTTGAAACAATGAGCTATGAATCGTGCGGTATTCTTCTTTGCTCACTGTCTTAATGTAGAAATTGTACTAATGTCTTAATGTAGTAATGTAGTCTTAAAATTAATGCAATATGTAAATTGTAGTGTTCTGCCACAAAGTTGTAAACCTACCTGCAGAAATAATAAATATCTATCTATCTAGAACACTATATGAAAAGCTGTTCTAAAGTTTTATTGTTGGAATGTGTTGTAAATGAATCCTTCATTAACATTTCCTGTACATTTTTTGAGGAAACTAAGTTGTTCCCTCTTCGCACGTTTCAAACCACTGTACGTGGTTTCTCGTTGCGTCAGTCGGCTGTGCGCGAGAAGCGACACATTCGGCCCTGCACACGCAGCAGTATCCGCGCCAGCACCACCCCGCACCGCGCACTTCGACCAGCTCTGCCCGAAGTGTCCCTCTGTGCTCATTCCACTCCGACTCTTCGAGCTCGCCCTACCCAGCACCCCCACATAGCCGGCATCCGCTCGCACCGCCCCTCCCCGCTCGATAGCGTACTTACTTCGGTGCCGCCCCACCTGGCCCCACTTCACCCCACTGCACCACACTTCACTCCCACTTCACTCCCATTTCGCTCCCAATTCATCCCACTTCACTCACACTTCACCCCCACTTCACCCCACTTCACCCCCACTTCACTCACACTCATTCCCACTTCACTCCCACTTCACCCCACGTCACCACAGGTCACCCCACTTTAAACCGCTCCTCCCCGCCCCACCCGCCCCTCCTCGCTCCTCCGTGCCCTACCCCGTTCCTCCCCGCTCCCCCTCGCTCCTCCCCGTCACAACCGCCCCACTCCGCTCCTCCCCGTTCCACCCCGCTTCTCCGCCCCACACCCGCTCCTCCCCGCCACACCCTCTCCTCCCCGCCCCAACCCGCTTCTCCCCGCCACACCCCGCTATTCCCGCCCCAACCCCGCGATGCCCGTTCAGCGCTGCCCCGCTCCGTCCAGCGCTGCCCCGCTCCGCCCAGCGCTGCCCCACTTCAGCCAGCGCTGCCCCGCCCCCGTCTCATTCGGGGCAGCGCCGCCCCCGTGTTTCACTCGCACTGACCGCCGGCGTCGCGTAATAAGTTTGCACGACGTGCACTCCAGCGCCGAAGGCTTGGGAAACGGCAGCAGATCACGCGCGTTCTCCGACAACTTTGCCACACACAGGAGCCTGGCTCACCACCTCTATCCAGGTAGCGGCTTAACAGGACCCATCTCCACCCGCCTTACAAAGTAGAACAGTATTTCTAAATAAAAGGTGTTCCTAGACAACAATGTGTGCGGCCAGAAATAAATTATTGTCACTATTATTACTAGCAGTAATTGCTTCGTAAAGTTGAAGCAACTTGCTGAAAGACACTGCCCAAGGCAGATTATATAGCTCGAAGACTTAGGTCTCCCAATATTTGCGTAATACACTAGTATGCCACATATTAACAAAAGCTATTGAATGAGTTAATATTTCATATTTCCAGGCGCGACAACTACTTTGGTCGTTAGTCTCGTGAGTCCCGCGCTTATGTGTTACATGTAAGATATATGTGTGCGTAAAGGGAAAGCAGGGGACAAGATGAGAAAGCGGAGATGCGTCTATGGTGTTTTTGAGACGGTACTGTTCCGACATTCACCTGGCATTGATTGAAGAAACCACGAAAAATTGCCGATCAGAGAAGCTAGCCACTACAATTCTCCAGACAGTGGCTGATCAGAATTCAACATCGCAAAAAGTAATACAGACCATCAAAAATTAGAAAAATAACTATATTTCGAGAACTAGTAGCAGTTGGCTTAAAGTCAGTGTAACGGCGAAAAAGAAAATATCGATTTATAAATTTTTGCGGAGCCAGATAAAAATCCTTAGGGAACGACGTAACCTGTTTCTATTATCGTAAGGCAATTTTATTTACTAAAATCCCTTCTCGTGGCTACGTAAACTCTCTAGATCCCCGTCAGGCATTCCTTGAACGCCACGTGTGGCACAGTGGCTTCAAATTCCTTCTATTCATGATAATCTCCTCAACCAACCTTCTGAGTAGTGTATTGATCGAGGCATACTTGGGCATTTTATTTAAAAACGCTCCAAAAATGATCATCGGTTCTGAGAAAAAATGCCAATGGCAAAGATAGGACGTTATACAAAAAGAAAAGTAAAAATATTCATTCTTTTAAACAAAAATTTTATTTCAATGAAAAGTTCTCACAGGCGATATCTTCCAAATCACTACGATGCTCGTAGGAATATCGAGTCTAACTGTTACTAGTTGAACAATGACGCATCATTATGCAAATTTTCAATATTTTTTTCTAGCGTTTGAAGCCGCGCTCAGTAAACTGCTGACTTGCTAGGAGGCCAGAAGAGTCACGCCATGCAGCGGTGCTAGGCGGGAAAGCCTACGTCGGCGCCTAATCGGTCAAGGTGTCCGTGAGGCAGAGAGTATTCCGTAATTACAAATTCATAAAACGTTATAAAAGTAAGCGTGCTTCTCCAGAAAAAAGTTACTAGATACCTTTTACGGCGATCGAGAAATGTTTGCTTGGGCTCCCGAGAATCTGAAAAGTATTGTACTGAAAATCTTGCAAAAGAAACCAGCAGCAAAGGAGAAAGTATTTTTTAGTCCGCAACATTAATCCTTTCGCGTATATTATACGGTAATTAGTACAACGAAAAGAAGGACAAATAGTAAAAGAATAAGAAATGAAATAACGAGAGAAAAGTTCGAGACAAGCGCGTCACATTGGAAGGGTGGTGACGAAACACTCCCTCTTCGAAACTAATCTTTTCAGATCTGACCTGAATTACCGTTCGTGGACCCGGTGGGGAACTGGTTAGCCGCTATTCCTGAGTAGTGGTCCTAAAACCGTTGTTTTGAACAGAACTGAGTTAATGGATACGTGGAATTCCCCCTAGGTACGAATTCATAATATATGTACGTCTCAACGTTTACATTTTCCGGGATTATCGAGCTCTCGATTATCGAGGTCTTTTACCCTACTCGTAATCAGTAAATTATTAAGTAGTGGACTTCCTCATTGCAATTTACCATTCTTGACATATTATATTGGTAATAGCATCTCTGTACGTTCAACTAATGAAGTACGAGCCTTTACTTCACTAACTTTTGTGAAAGAGGTTCAATCATAGTAGTTCTTCCTGTAAAGTCTGTCAAAGCATTAGTCAAGGCCTGTTATTGTCAAGGGTCAACAAAATGTAACATAGACACTTGTCACATATCATTTGCATGAACTATGACAATGTGTATTATAACATCCCTATTTAGTGTAACGTTGCATTAAAATTAGTAAAATCAACTCCAGGTGTGTCACCAGTACTCGTTACAGCATTCAAGAACCTCATTTCGGGAGTGAATATATTATTGTAAGTCGTTGACATACAATGTTGTCAATTTCAATGGCCGCCGGCACGAACTGTGGCCTGAAAAGTCATAAAATCAAGATTTTAATTGTATGGAAGGCTAAAGTGTGACGAAGTCAATCTCCCAATGATAAAATCTTATTCAACACTTATCCCGCTTTGCCGCCCCTTAGCGCTGTTCATCTGTTTCGCTCCAGCTCCTCCAAAGCAATTACCAGTTGTCTTCCCCTTGCCCGCCACTGCTGTCCGTCCCGCCTGGCCCACCCCCTCTGGGCTCACCCCGCCTCATGTCGTCTCGCTCTGCCCCTCCTCCGCCTCCCCAATTCCTCCCCGTCTCACCCCCGCCCCTTCCCCCCTCGCTCCATATTAAGTGGCCTGGCGAAGGAGCGAGCTGATGGCCCGAGTCTCTCAACATAATGCGAAGGCAATTACGACATGCAACACCGACATTTTCTCGACACTCGCCATACATTTACCCCGTCTTGCTAATGCTCGACGCACCGCGCTAGCAGCCTCGCGGAGCCGAGCCCAGTCCGCTACTCGTCCGCCTCCCATCCCGCTCCCGCTCTAACCCGCCGCTGTTTGTTACTCGTGAAGAGCCTGCCGTCCGCATTCGTGCAGACATGAACGACCATTTTATATAAAGTGGACCTGCGTTCTCGTTGGCCATGATACACCAGTAGTTCTTGTGGGAACACCGAAGTTGAGCAGTTTGAATGCGAGTATTCTTCAGAGCGATCATTCGTCGAGGAAAACCAGGTCATTACGTTCAGTGATTCGTAAAAAAGAATGCAGTTGGTCGTTTTTTGTTGGAGTGGATAACAGGGAGTCAAGTAAGAGAGGGCGTCTTTCCATTTGAAGTAGTAGCCACGACAGCCCCAGGCACTAGATTTACGCAACAGAGAAGAACTCTTTCTATTTCCGGGAATACTCATGCCATAAAAACACGATAGGAATGTCTGTATTCGTAGCATATACAATTAAATCTGGGACGGATAAACATCAACCCTTGAACTTTGCTGTAAATAAACCTTAAAGATTTTAATCCTTTTACTATGATCAGAGCATGGAATTCGTAGAATCCTCAACAAATGCAAAAAGTGTGCCTAATAACAAACAAATTTATAATACATAATTATGTACATTTATATTAAAAATAGGCAGAAAATATAAACAACCGGAAAATTAAATACAAACGTCTACGTATACGTGAATAAACAATGTCCCCGTAACACACGAGGCAGCTTGTGTGACAGTCGGGTATTGAGGGTTGCGTTCAATCATGCATGAGACTTCCAAGAATTCTAGGGAACTTTTCTGCTTCCCCCCATCCATTGACTGTTTACGGTTAGCCGAGTTCACCATTTATCTCTTGTCTCCGTTTTCAGATATCGCCGTCTATTTACGTTAGTTCTGATTTCCTGCAGTTCCAGCCTCCTGAGATGTAACAATGGGCATGATCAGGAGTGCCACTTTACAATTACAAATTGAATGCTGATTATTTCGTTTCAATTTGCATGATAAACATTCGTTATACCGTCGAATAGTTCGACGTTTAAGGTTTTGTCAATTTATATCACACTATTTTTTGAGAGTGATCATGCTCTTATTTTTTTAAATAAACCAACCGACTCGAGTTCATTATTGAAACTAATTGTATTTCCTTTACTAGCGGACAAGAGAAAAAATCTTTTCTCAGATGTATCAAGCTCTTGGAGAAGCTTTGTACTGACGAAACAAAAAATTGATTGTAAGAGAATACACATTGAAGATTTTAAGAATATGAATCGCACATTGTTATTGGCCCAATTCAGAATTTCAGTCTGCGAGGAAAGTTGAAATAGTACCAAGTTTTATGGTGTCACTCCTCTTCTTAAATAACCCACCTTCCACGCAACTGCATTTCCATTTCGTCCGAACAGTCGTCCGAGACAGTGTCTTCGGAGAGGTCACTTCGGGTTTACGCAGCGTCCCGGGCATCTCCGCGGCCGCGGAGCTGTGGGGACGCTCCCGGCCCTCGTCTTCATCCCCATCCCCATCCTCGTCTCGTCCTCTTCCTCAGCCGCGTCTCCGCTGTGGCCGGCGGCGCCATACTGAGCGCGCTTGTTAGCCGGGACGCGTGGGAGCGGGGAGCGGGGCCGGTGGGGGCGGGGCGGGCGGAGCGGAGACGGGCAGAGACGGGGCGCCGGTCGGCAGCTGGCCATAAATCGCGGGCCACCGCGGGCGCCGTGACCGCTGCCTCCGCCTCCCTCGCCGCCGCGCCGCCGTTGCCTCACAGGTGAGCCCCCTCTCCCCACTTCTCACCCCCTTCTTGTATCCCGACACGGCGGCGACGCCGTCACCGCTGCCGCTTTTGCTGCACATTGTATCCAAATGTCGAAAACGTGGTCAAACCGCGGATGACGCCCAATTAAATACCCCGTGTAGGGGAGGTTCAGAGGGGACGATTACAAATATGATATTAAAATCATGTTAACATTTCAAAACGTGGTTCAATTCTGTATGCCTTATTTTTCGTGGCGAGACTGAGGCCTTCTTTCACCGTCTGCCAGAGAAAGGAGGTATCACTCGGGTGATAAAACAGGCGTTGAATTTTGCCGAGAGGCTTCATTTAGGCTTGATAATCGTTTGCATGCAGTAAATCTATAACAAAGGACAGTCAGCTTTACTTTCCCTCCGACGAAAGGCGTACGAAGGATTTTTCGCCCTTAAAAATCCACTACTTCGATCATGATAGAACCCGCGAACTTGGGTATAACAGTTCCGTCCGCTAACCCTTCCACCACCGAACCCGCAGGAAGTCGGTTCAGTATAGCGGTCGAAACTTTAAAAATGTGTAATTAACAGAGCTACATGACAAAAAGTGAAAGGTAAGTAAAGCAGCTACCAATTTTTAGGTTTTCATCAAAATATAACTTAAAAATTATTGCTAATTTTTACCTCATTTCATTTAACGAGAAACAAAGAAATCTACATCATTTTCATGAAAAACGTATTTTGTTTCCATCACGAAATTTAAATCAGTTGTTGAAAAATTCAGATAAAAACAAACATTCAACACTTATCTAAAATACGGAATATCACATTCTTTCTTGTCAGAGGCACTTCTCAGTCTACACTGGTATCAACGACGTATTTCAATTTAACGATACCAGCGTGCGCAGGCAAGCAAGCTAGTTTTTGCTATTTCACAACTGATGTACCGAACGGTCTTATATCAAACCATCGGGCAAATTTCCCCACACGAAACTATTATTTCTGAAGTTACGACCACGTTTGTACAAATTAGTCCCACCGTGGCCTCCTCCGCCGTTCCCGCCACCTCCGCCTGCACACCGCCGTCGCCGCCCGCGCCTCCACCCTCGCCGCCGCTGTTGCTGCTGCTGCCCGCCGGCGCCGGCGCCGTTGCGTTGCGTGCGACACGCGCGCCGCGTGTGCCCAGCACGCGAGCGCCGCCGACACCTGCACGCGGCCCCGCCCCCACACCGCCCTCACTCTACCCCCACCCCCGCGCTAGACATGCCCGGCGCTTGCTGCTGCTGCTGCAGCGCGTTGCCTGGCGACCCGGGGCTCGGCGGAGAAGAACACCAGGCTGCGTTAGGCTGCGCGAGGCTTCCCTGCGAGATGTTCCGCGCCAAGGGCGTTCCTCGCGCCCTGGCCCGTCTGTCTGGCCCACGGGGAGAGGGAGAACTCGTGGCGCAAAAGCTCTAACAGCTATTATAAATAAATAAATAAATAAATAAATAAATAAATAAATAAATAAATAAATAAATAAATAAATAAATAAATAAATAAATAAATAAATAAATAAATAAATAAATAAATAAATAAATAAATAAATAAATAAATAAATAAATAAATAAATAAATAAATAAATAAATAAATAAATAAATAAATAAATAAATAAAATAAACCGCCCCCGTGGCCGAGATCGCTAAAGCGGTTGTGCAGTGGTGATCTCGGACCATGGTCTCGGGTTCGAGTCCCGTGTCGAGCATGGGTGTATTTGTGTATGTCTATATGTGTGTGCCATCCTTTTCCCCCTCATTATCATCATCTCATCTTCCTTACCCCAGTACTAACAACCCTGGGGGATAAAAATAGGATCTAACGTAATGCTGTTCCCCCCTGATGAATTGCATGCTCAGCATGCCTGCGTGGTCAGAAGCGGCCTGTTCGCAAAGATAAATAAATAAATAATATAAGTTGGTGTGCTTCGGAGAAATAGTTCTTCGGTGATATATATTTATGATTTCCATTAGTAGGTTTATGCAACCCGGTGGCAGAACACTAAAATTTAGGTATATCAATTACGAATATTAATACAATATAACTTTACAGTGTTACTTAAAAATTACTTTGATATACTGATATTTATATACTGATAATATGTTTGATATATTGAAGTCCCGCCAAAAATGAAGACAGATTATTTCGTATTTACGGCCGCATCAACTGCTATGGTCATTAGTCCCGTTAGTTTACTGCAAGATTTTTATCATGGGAGGTGGCGACATTCTCTCCCTCTAGATGGTGAGATCTGGCGCCGACCTACACGACGGTTAGCGACTTTTTTTTTTTCAACAAGGTATATTCCACCAGCGAAGCACTATTCTAGACAGGACAAGTTATAAGCTCCCAACTGGTCACCTTACTGAAACTCTGTTTCCTTCATTGTGTTAAAATATAATTTTATACGATAGTATAAAAGTGAGTGATTTTGCTTAGCCTGTGCTGAAAGTTAGTTTTTTCATCCGACACCTGAAAAACACCTGAAAAATGACGTCACGTCACCGTATGAAAATGACGTTTTTGCATTAGGATGGCCAACGAAGTTGTTGGTCGCTTTCGATAACCATGAATACTAGAGATGAAGCAAATAATGGTTCATAATAATTTAAACGATCGTGAAAAAATGTTCATATTTCAAGAGAGCAATGATTGATTCTTCCACGAGGTTGGTGTTATTTTTTCCTCGACTTGAACAGCAACCCGGTTTTGGCGAAAAAAAATCAATTTCTATCGTGCAAAAAACAATTCCACGTACTTAATTAAAATATTATTATGTAATTAAATATTTCCTCTTCTTACGTTCTTCTGTACCCTGATCTCTTTGGGCCTACTCGAAATAACTTCTTATGTATTCTTTCTTTTTTTTCGTTGTTTCGTTCTCCCCTTTATTTATTTTCTTCTTTCACTCTTTTAAGTGTCCTGTCTTTCATTCTTTTCACATTTTTCTTATTTTTCTCTTAGTTGCTCTCTTGTTTGGTCTTTATTGTTTTTTAATTTTATTTATTCATCTGGAAAATACTATTTTGTTGTTTTTTAGAACAGTTAATGTTAGGTTTATGGTATTGTCCATCACGTTGAATACAATTTTTGTTATTGTTTGTCTATGCTTTATATGTGTTTATAGAAAACTTCATGTTTCTTTCTCATGGCTTATAATATCCGTTTATTCTTTCACAAATATTTTTCTTATTTTTCAATTTATATTTCCCGCTGTCACACGTTCATTCTGAAATTCTCCGTTTTCCTTTCACTTCTTTTAATTCATTTTATACATTATCTTCTGCATTTCCATTTCACAATTCTTATCTGATATGTGAGTAATTATATTAATATTCTGTAACAGTATTTGCGCACTTTTGTGATATTGCTACAGTTAATACCATTCCCTAGACTATTCTACCGATATCAATTCAATTTTAGTGTTTTTCTTTGAGTTTTGGCTTTATGGATGAACATAACCTTTTTTTTCAATTTCATTAATGAAATTAATTAAATTAAAATAAAACTTCCTATTTGCCATCCGTCGTGGAGAATAATTAACTTCTCGTACAATAACGGCGATTCAAAGAGATTCTTCTACTCAACGGTATAGATATTAATGCAGGTCGGGCAGATATGCAGATGTCTCTTCCCCCCTGTGTTCACAATATGACGGAAGTGTAGATTACTGCAACACATTTATACAATTTTGTATTACAGCTTAAATCGATGATTACCCAATCGTGTAAACTGATTCGTAGTATCATCAACCCATTTAGAACGTTGTAAATGGGATGCTCACATGTGTGGAGATAATAGGTGAAGCAATTTACAGGCGTCTGAATTACACAGAGTTAGGCCACAAGCGTGGAACGTGATTTTCATCGACCGATCAAAGTTACTCCGCACGCGTCTTTTACTTAACCCATGTATTTGTAGTATTTGAATGTGCTTTTGTCCGATGTGTTACAAAGAACAAAAATGTTAATGGACAATGTATTATACACACAAGAGAACTTTTATTAGAATTAGTATTATAAAATAGTGATGCAGAGTTTTAAAGTGTACTTTTTCTCAATGCACTGTTAAATGAAAACAAACTTTTCTCTCAACGATAATTAATTTCAAATAAGTGTTAATTTTTTCTTAAAACGGTACTTCATAATAAATATTTGAAAATACAAGTTTACTGCACAGTGTCAGTGAGGGTTTAATAATTCTCTTACTCATCAGATATTTCGTTTTCTTTTTTCAACAACATATCATAAATTCAGAAAGGTATAATGTACACTTTTTTATAAGTATTTACAAGCGGTAATAATAGAAAATTTCATAATTATTACTTTTTTCTTTACATCGTGGAAAATGTCCATGTCCAGGGTTTGGGTGTGACTTCCAAAATCTCTCAATATTTTCGGAAAAGTTTACAATTGCATGAGTTGTATTTCTTGATCATCTGAAATTATATTCATGAACTCCAGCCCCTAAACAATGTGGTTTATGGTAAAGAATACTCCAGTATCATTTGACTTTGCCATTGGAGAGTTTCTTTCTGAAACTTCAAAACGCGACAATGTAAGCACAATGTAGCCATTGGACCAATGACACCATCGCAAATTTCGTAGCTGCAGTCTTTATCGTGAAAACGCAGCTCTCTTGAAATCGAAATCGAGATCTAGTTGAGATCGAGTCTTCCGCGAGTGTTCAGCTTCACGTCGTGTTGCTCGATCTTGGTGTGTTGCAGCAGCTCTTGAAGTAGACCCCCTCTCGAAGATCTGCAAATCGTACAATGTTGTTGAAATGTTTCGGCGGCTCTTGAAATAGAGGCCGTCTTTTCGGCGGCTCTTGAAATTTCGACATTCCTTTCGCTCTTCTGTTTCAACACCTTACTTTTTTATTTATTTATTTATTTACGTCAAAAACAGTTAAAAACTGCGTATGACGAGCTATGGGGAGAAGTGAATTTTGTGCACGTTTTCATAATTCTGTGGTCTCTATCCTAAACCATATTCTAGTCGAATTTTGAATACAGAAAAGAGAGTTTTTTTCGAGTTTTGTTGACAAAATATTCGCTCCTATATAATAAAATATATTTTCAAAGGTAAATTAGCTATAAATTCCTGCCCTGAACCCTCATGTTCTTCATGAAAGAATAATACTTTTTGCCGCGATAATATGAAAAACGATAATTTGAATAACTATATTTCCCACTGAGATTCAGAAGACGTGCACAAACTAATGAAGCTTACATTTAGTCCAGAAGCAAAAACAAGGGACCATCTCAGCATTTGCTCAAGGATCAGGGAAAACTGGACGAAAAACCTGATCGAGATGGGGCCATCAACCCAGAAACTGTGGTACAATACTTGTTACAGGTTTCTTTATAATATACAGTCCAAATGATAAATAATTACATTAACTATCATTGTTAAAATTAATTCTACTTTCCTTTTTGATGCTCGGTTATAGTCTCGAATTGTATAGAAACAGTTATGCAGCAGAAAAGATTTTACTTGGGACTTAAACTTTTCTATTGAATTTAATCGTTTAATGTCTTCTGGCAAAGTGTTGTAGAGTAATGTACATGAATTGTATGTGAATTTTTTGTAGTGAGCTGTTGATACTGCCACCTGGTGAATATGATTACTACGTCGTGTGTTATACTTATAGACATCGGCGTTTGCTGAAAATATATTCCCGTCCTTAAGTAAGTCAATTTTGACAAAAACTACTGATTCGTAAATCAGGAGACAAGGTAATGGTAAAATTCCTAGATTAATAAAGAGTGACTTACAAGAATCACGTGGGTTGGATTTGCTTATTATTCGTACAATTCTTTTTTGTAATCTGAAAGTCTGTGAACTATAAGATGTGTTTCCCCAAATATTATGCCCATATCTCAGGCGGGAGTGAACATTGGCAAAATATACACAACGAGCTGTATGAAGGCTGACGGAATTTGAAAGAATTCTGAACGCGTAGCATAATGAGCTTAATTTTGTGTTCAATTCATTTAAGTGGGCATTCCATTTGAGGTTTGACTGAATTGATAGACCTAAAAATTTTGTTACATTAACATCAGTCAATGGCACACCGTTCATTTTCAATGGAGTACAGAATTTTTTATTTGATATGGAAAACTGCATTGAAACTGTTTTATTTTCATTTACTTTTAATTTGTTATTACGGAACCAATTTGAAACGTCTGATATTGTACTATTTACGGTTTCTTTGTTGCAAAGAATATTTGTATCATCCGCAAAGAGAACTGTTCTTCCGTTTCGAATCGCTAAGGGCATGTCATTTACGTATAATAGGAAGAGAATAGGGCCTAAAATCGATCCTTGCGGGACTCCACGTACAATTGGCAAAGAACCGGAAAGGTGTGTACATAAAGTTCCATCATTCCAGTAAGGTATTTCTACTCTCTGAGATCGTTGTTTAAGGTACGAACATAGCCAATCTAGAGCAATACCACGGATTCCATACGAAGGTAATTTTGAAAGTAAAATGTTATGATCAATGACGTCAAAAGCTTTTGAAAGATCTAAAAATATTCCAATAGTTGCTTCGTTTTGATCCAATGATGAGGCAACATCCTTAAGAAAAGAAAAAATGGCTGTTTCCGTAGATTTTGATTTCCGGAATCCATGTTGGCAATTTGAAAACGCGTCGTATTTATTCAGAAAGGTTTCCATTCGCACATAAAAAAGTCTCTCTAATATTTTTGAAAAAACTGACAAAAGAGAAATTGGCCGATAATTTTGAACTTCATTTTTGTTGCCTTTTTTGAAGAGCGGCTTAATATTAGCTGTTTTAAAAATATCTGGAAAAATTCCGGTGCATAAGGATGCATTAAATATGTGAGTTAACGGGTGTATAATGGCTGGTGCGCACGTCTTTAACAAACAATCCGGAAATTCATCTAAACCGGCCGAATATTTATTTTTTAATTTACCGATTATTTTGAGAATTTCATAGGAAGAGGTTTCGGAAACGAACATAGTGTCTAAGACTTTTAGGGAAACGTCAGATGTTGAATTTTGTGGCTGAAAACCCTTAGTGAGATCGACAGCAATTCTCGAAAAGTATTGGTTAAAGAGACTAGCCACTGTTGCCGGATCGTTCACATCTCTATCGTTATCTTTTAAAACAACATTCTCTATAAGGTTTCTAGTTGGTTTGGTCGCATTTTTTACTATATCCCTATACTATACTAACATCCCTTTACTATACTAACTATCCCTTTACTATACTAACATTTTCAATGCTTCTTTCAGGATTGGCATATTTTCAGATATTTGCAAAAAAGAAAAAATTAAACGATTTCTTACAAAAGGCAACAAAAATGAAATTCAATACAATGTAGCAATTCTTTTTCTATTAGTTCTCTCAAAAATATTACTAGGAATTAAACTTTTCTCCAGAAACACGTTGCATTTTCAGACTTTAAACGTTTGTTTAGAAAATCAAACTCTATGGAACCGAGATATTTTTTCTTATTTGAAGATGTTGCTTCATAAATGGATCCAAATTAAGTACCTGCCGGAGAATTTTTAGATCTTTGAAAGCTTTTGACGTCACTGAACATAACACATTGATCTCAAAATTACCTTCGCTTGGAATTCGTGGTACTGCCCAAGATTGAATATCCTCCTACTTAAAACATCGATCACAGAAGTAAAAATGCCGCACTGGCATGAAAAAACATTATTTACTCATCTTTCCAATTCTTTGCCAATTGAACATGAGGTTCAACGGGCTTCGCACTTAGACGCTATCCTCTTTCTTTTATACGTAAATAATGTACCCTCGTCCATTAAAAAACGGAAGAACAGTTTTGTTTGTCGACGACACGAAATGTTTTTGTAAAAAGAAACAAATAGTATGATTCCAGGAGTTACAAATTGGTTTTGTAATAAAAAAAATTAATAGTTACTGAAGAAAACACAATTTCAATGTAGTATTGCATTTTTAAACAGGTAATCACGTGCGCCATTGACAATTAACAGTACGCAATTGGCTGATTTAAAAGTAACAATATTTCTTTCTCAATTCACTTAAATCTCAAATGGGATATCAACATAATTAATGGAACATGTTAAGTTCATCGTGTTTCTTATTCGGAATTATTTCAAATTCTTTCGGCCTTATCAGCCGACTTTACAAATGTGCAATACCGTCTGAAATATGACAATATTCTGTGGAATCACATCTCGTAATACCCAGACTTTTAGATTGCAGAAAAAATTTAACGAATAATAAGCAAATGCCATCCACATAATTATTGCAAACCTCTCTTTGTTGCGATAGGAATCTTACCGTCTGTAGTTTTTGCCAAAACTGACGTACGAAACGGCGGGAACTTATTTTCATGCAATTCTTATATTGATAGTTACAACACACGTCGCAGAAATCACATTCATCAGGTGTCAGTATCAACAATGTAACTGCACTATGCGCACACTTTACTATGCGCTCTGCACATATAACAGGTTAATATTATTTCACAATGATTTCGTGAAGTGGCGAACTAACTTAATACTGACCGCCTATCTCGCGCCAGTGCATAATGTTTGGTTATCTCTGAAGAATGAATCACATGCTGATACGTAGTGTGGGCTGATTCTTCAGTTACTGCCATGAGCCAGCGCATGAAATACTTCGTGAAAAAAATATGCAAGTTAGAGATTCCCAAAATTTGCTACGAGGGTATGCATATCACGCGCGAGAATCGGAATTATCTCTATCGCTATCGATTTCTTGGGAATTATATAGTATATCGCTGACGGTGAGTACCTGAAGTAGTCTAAGTTCACGAGGACTGCATAATGTGGTGGTAACAAAACTATCTTTAGAATTACAGCTGGTGGAGATGAGATAACAGTAAAAGAGAGAGCAAGAGTTGTTTAAGAACCGGAGGTATCGCATTTCTGTAAATATCATTCATGCTCGGATCAAGTGTCTTCTCAATTGCAAAGTTACATCTGGTAGAGCTAGACTCTGTATAGGTCTGCCAATGTAGCCCAAGTCTACACACGGTATAGTTTTCTATAATTCGGGAGCGAAAAGCTGCAGTTTTCAAATTTTGATAACCTCACTTTATTGGATTTCTTATTTATCATTCAACTACTTACGGTTAAATGTTGGGCAAGAGATTCCAGAACATACGAAAGCGTGCGCACATTTGTATTGTTTTTTCAATACGTCATATACAGTTTTTCCTATTTTTGTGTTCTAAATTGTCTGTGTTTGAATAAAAACAGTGTTGTCGTTGACTTGTGTTTTTCCTGAATACAACAGTTAAAACAAATCACGTTCCAGGAAACGGAAGTTTCCTAAGGACGCGTCAATGGCACAGACGCATTCAATTTCCGACGCACGCACTTCCCGAAAAGCCAAAGTCCTTAGTTTCCACCCACACCCATTTTAAATAATGAAATGGTACACTTGAAGAGTTAAAAACAGTTTAATCATTTAAAGAAGATGGCTTAAGAGAGTTCCTTGAAGATATATTTTATGGTATATATTTTCTACTCCGCTACGGTGACCAATGAGCCATATCAAAATATTCGATAAAAGACTTGCCCATTTGCAAGAATTTCTTAAGGACTTTTTCAAAATTGTTCATGCATTCAAATAAAAGTTATAAATAAAATATATTATATTAGTAGTTAGTATTTAGATTTTACCTTATCAACTACTTATATGAAATGAGATAGGACAATGAAACGTGCGAGTTAATTTTGGACCTCCGGGAATCGAACCAGGTATCGCAGAATAAAAAGTGAGCTTGCGATGTAATGACCGTGAACATGTTATTCACAAATGTTACAAAAAGTACTAACCCTACTTTCCTTCCCTGTGGGACCCCTATGCCTCAGGTATTTCATAACACTTTGTGCATTGCACACTTTTATTACAAATTTCCTGCACGGTAGATATCTTTACAAAGATCGGCTTAGGTGGCTCAGAGCATCAACTGATGTCACTTCAGGGCCTGTGACCGGGAGGTCCTAAGGATCGAGCCCCGACAGTCGCAGAATTTTCGACACTGGCTACAAAGCTAGGCCGAATTCTGTCGTTGTCTGGAGGAGAATTCTAGCGGTGAGCTGCTTTGTTGGGAAATTTCCCGTGTTTCTCCGATCAATACCAGGCGAATGTCGAAGCAGTAGTTTAACAAATGGGCCACGGACCTCACTCAATCTTTCCTCCCCCTTCATTTCCCTATCCTCACCCCTTACACATTCAGTTACTTGCACTACACTACCATACATTTCGGAAGACCACTCGGAAGATCAGAGGTTGTCACGGCTGGGGCGGTGCTCCACTGGTGCGAGATAACTGGTCGGGGCAAATCCCACTAGCGGACTCGTAGGTCGGCACCGGATCTCCCCAAATCCCTCTCCCTAAAATCGTTTTACAGTCCCCTCGAGAACCACAAGTCCCTATTGGAGAACCTATTACTGATAAAGAAGGAAAGTAATAACTTCTGTTTGGCATTAAAGAAATTAAATTATCTCGTACAATTCATAAAAAGATACGCGAGTTTGAATGTATCCCTTCATTTTGACGGGTTATCTAAAGCTGTCGTATATTTTGGAGTGCCGATCTTCATCTGTTTTCTGTGCCTAAGATAGCGTCTAAGTCTCACAACAGTGTACGAGTGTTTATCAAATTAAAAAGACAATTATAGCTTCAACGAATGGATATTGATATAGGAATAATACTTTGTTCTCGAGCTCGTCTAATATGCAGTATGTCGAGATCTGGACTTCCTTTCTTTTTTGTGGTGATCAAGATACAGAGATTAAAGTGATGGATAGGGATATAGTGGTAGAGATGAAAATAAAAGAGAAATAAAGAAGAGTGACAAAGCCAAACAGATGTATTTGCTCTGGTACTGTACAAATGAAGAGATTGGATCTAGATAGTCCCACGCAACATCGATTCATTCTCAGAAATAAAAGGATAAGTCTCTCAATCCGTCGTCTTGTCACAAAGTAAAGAAAAATGTTTTAATAGTGGTAAAGTGGTGTTAATAGTAGTAAATGTTTAATTGTAGTACAGTGTCATTTGTTACGCCAGCATAAAAAAGACCCAAATTATTATCTTATACATCCATCCCATATATTAGTATGGTCGCAGCAATCTCAGGGTAGTTTGAGGCGTTTTGTTTACCTTAAAATTTTGTAAACAGTTTTCAATTATTTCTATTCTGCAGTTTCAACTGTCTGTGAGGTTCTTCAATTTTTCCATCTATCATCAAAGATATTATTTGAAGATTCACAAAATTTATTTTGCATAATTCTAGCATCACATACATGGTGGATTTTTTTCTTTCAAATACTGAAATACAGAATCACAGAATCATTTTTCTACGTTGCCTCATCACAATGTGTGAAACGTCATTTTATTTGAAATGAAAGTTGAATCTTCTCAGTGATCAGGATAGATTATTTTGATTTTTTTCTCTCTACAGGTAAAAGGTTCAGGCTTTGACTCGTATGTAATGTTCCCTTGTCCTCTACGTACTCCATTTTCCTTAACTTTGCCCTCGTTTGTCCTTTGTTCTCCACTGCCCGCACTAATCTCCCCCTTCTACTTAATCCTTATATATAAAATTGTATGCTGGTGTATGAGGTAAACTCCGACACCGTACGACCGATCTCCATGAAAGTTAGCACTTCTACGTATTTTTTCACCCAGAAGGTTTATGTGCTGTTAATTCTGTTGTAACTCCATCACATGGCGCTGTAGAACAAAACAAAATATTCACGTCAAATACAACGCGCAAGGCACTCGGCAGTATTTTGAAATTATATCGTTAAATAACTCCTAAATGATGCGTTCTAGGGCCTTAAAACCTACGATTTTGTGCCCAAGGCCTCAAAGAAACGTTTCTCACACCGTAATATACAGGACGAGCTCTTCCTGAACATTCTACTACATTTTTGCCAGTCCGGCGCTTCCCGATATTACCTCAACTGCTCAGAGACGTGCAGAATCTGCAAGTAAATGTGAATGAGAGGGACAGAGAGCGGCAGAGACAGAGACACACAGAGACAGATAGACAGGTACAGGGTGAGGGAAGGAGGGAGAGACAGTGAGAAACGTAGATGGGGGGAAAGAGGGAGATGAATGACAGAATAACGTCTGTCAGGGGTTCCTAGACAATTTGTATATCAAAGTGTAATACCATTTTTAAAGCAATGACTTAAATCATTAGACACAGGTCAACCGACCCCGTCACACCGATTACTTTTCAACAAATTTAATATTTTCATATAATTTGTTCGTGTTAGTGGCTTACTCTAATGGAGCAGACGGAAGTTTGTTGCCATTGTGCAACAATGCGGCCTTCAAACTAGCTTTTGAGAAATCAAAAATTCAACGTCACCCACTTCGAGCATTATGTTTTGATCAAGAGCATCTATCTCAACAGAAATTATTATAGGGTATAAATCCACTATCTTCAGAGCATAAATATTGAATCTTTTGCTGGCGAGTGCGAAAAATACCGTTTAGTGTGCTCAGAGAAGCATTTCAATCTAAATCGTAATATTACCTGCTTTTTGGACAAGTCCAAATCCCAAACCAGGTCATTTAACTCACGAGTTATCAGACAATGCCCGTAGAAGCTCCAAAATTATTGTCATATTCTTTGTGTTGCTGTTTGGTAGCTTGTTCTTCCTACTCTTTTTCTTTAGGTACTAAATATGTCGCGGGTAGAAGTTCACGTTGCCATTTTCTACGAAGCACTCGCCTGATAACATATGTCAAATTATTGTATTTAAATTTCCTAGTTATTCATTGCATCTTTGCAATTCAGAAATGTATTTACAAGAAATGTCTTAATCCTAAAGCATTTTATATATCGTCGAGTATGTAACTGCCGAATATAGTAAAGCAATACTTGATTTACATTTAATACAACACCTGTAGGTGACGGAAAAATTCAAATAATATTTTTAAAGTCGTAACTACTTACAAAAATATCAGAAAGTTTTGTTAGCCAAAAAGTGATCACTAGTGTTATTAATGAACTCAAAACTAACTTAAGATAATATAATTTATGGGACTTATCTGTGTAAAATCATCCTGGGAACATGCCTAAATCCAGAGGAAAAATTCACAGATGGAAAATATAATGTTATTTAAACAGACAGACAAATATATATTCAGCGAATTGCAGTTTGCTTCATGAGATTCACAACTGGAATCATATTGGACCTCCAGTAATTGGAGGGATAAGTGACATTTGCTTTGAGAGGTTGACGCAATTGATAATAAAATAGCAGAGTTGAAATATTGCTTTGACCTCGCTTCCACCATAAAACCACGCAGAAAGCTAAATATCACGGAAAATTGCCAATAAAAAGAGACTTGCATACATAATAACGTACCATTTACATGTTTACACACTCATTTTTTTCATTTTGCGAAGAATTCTCATAAAACATTAGTAAACATTAAAATATGCCTCACCACACTAAATTAAATATTAATAATTGTGTAACATACTGAAACGCTCATTCAAACGTGTTTTTGATTTTTGTTCGATAGGTGGTTATTAGCGAAGTTTGCATTTCCAGTCAGCTGCATGCATATTAGTGAAACATTTTACATCGATATTCGTTTCTAATATATTGTACCAATATCATTTTGTCACCGAAAAATCATTACAATATTTGTGATCATCCTATTCAACTTGATAATACAATCAAGCGAAGTACGCGGTGAATTATTTATATCTAATGAGTATGCTGACATGTTATGAAATGAATATGTATGTATGATATGATCAATTTGTTATATTTAATATTTTCACCTACAGTATAAATCTTTCAATACATAAAGTGTGACTATAAATCGAGGCGTAACTATATTACTTCGTCATAGAACCTTTCAAATTAACAAAATAACAACAGCAAATGTGCTCGGTGTCGCTTCTGCTAAGCGCGGGCATTTCTCATGTTTGTCTCCCGTATGCGAAGCAGCTAATTTTTTCGTAGTGTGCGAGACATCGCGAGGCGTGTACGAAACATCTGTAACGATCCGCAATTGTCCTTCATCTTGACGTCTTTGTTTATTATTTACAAACAATAGTGTTACATTACTGACTGCAGTCCACTTAATTTTGTACAATGAAGGTAAAATATGACTTCAGAAAGTGATTTGGAAATATATTTTGAAGAAACGGTGCCGAAGGATTTTTCTGAAATGGCAAATAATGTTAAAATAAGTTTATTGTCTGAGAAATAAAAACGACAATACATTTCAACATCAATATCAAAAGTGGTGCAACGAAAGACAACTAGTGGTGCTTCCAACGCACATACTTTCTCGTTCTGCTTCTATACGGTCCCTTTTGCTATTCCACTACTTCATAAACAAGAAAAAGTGTATTATACCAGCAAACCTTTTCGGAACCAAGACCCGACAACCGAAACTCAAATTCAACGAACCGGCACTTATACCACTACGCAACACCAACACCGTCTCTGTCGAACAGAACCATGAATAAATAGAACCGACCTATAAAATGGTAAATTCATGATTAAGAAACAATTGATATGATGGCAAAACGCTTTACAAATACAAGAGAAGTAAAAATTGTTAAAAGTTAATTATTTGAACAAATATATACAGACATTTCCAGAACATTTATCGCAAGTACTTATATTTTAGTCAAAACGTAATTCTATCGCTTTTATCATTAGGAGCCGGTAATTTTCAACATGCGAAAAAACGTGTCTTTCAAACATGACCAAGAAAGGCAGCGATAAACCGCATTACGAAGTATTCGTAAGGCTAGAAAGTAATAATCATTTCGGAACCGTTATGGATTGTAAGTTTATTGCATGCCTTCTGGTTATATTGTATTACAATTTAACGTTAAAATGCTCATAATTTTACTTAAATTGGTTCATAGAGATATATACTAGACAACGGTTGATTTGACATGTCATACGCTTCAGAAATCGAATAACATAGTTGAAAAATTGTTTAAAAGACGCAGTTAGGGAAAACACAGACAAGTCCTGTCTATTTATCTGCATTGATTCTATTCGTGAGTAGAAGTACTTCAAATGATGTTCAATAAAGTATCAACACTCTTCAATGTTTTTTTCCTGCAACATCACATTCATCAAATTAAAATCGAACTCGGCACCTTTCTTATTGAAGATCTCAACCCGAAGGTGCATTAACCAACAGCGCTACGGGACCGAGATGCGGACCAACTGCTTATATTTTAGTCAAAACGTACTTGGATCAGTTCTATCATTAGGAAGCCGGTAATTGTCAACATGCGAAAAACATGTCTTTCAAAAACATGACCAAGAAAGGCAGCGGTGAAGGGCTTACTCCACATAATGTATCCCATGATCGGCATTTGGAAAATAACTACTGCGAGAAAGTATGTGCTATTCTATAGCACCACTAGTTTATTTATATATTTACCGTCCCTTATTACACATGTGCAGAAAATTTAAAGAAAAAATTTGGAGCGGTTTCTGAGAATTTTTTTTTGTTAATTTGAATCGCAATTTACGCAAAACTACTCGTTTTTCCAAAAAATGGTACATGACCTTATTTGAAGTGCTAATTTTGTACAACCGACTTTGTCTGAGGCGAAAATCTCTATCTTCAATTTTGCAGTTTTTAAAAAGTTTTTGCAATTTTCGAAAAATTGGGCCTATCAACGAAAATGATACCTATGTCATTCCCTTCAACGTTCTTCACATTATTCAACAAAAAATATAATCAAAACATTTGGAGCCATTTTCTTTTAATTTAGAAAATCTCAAAATGGGCTTTATGTAAAGTACCCTAAAATACTAAGATATCGGTTTCAAATTCAAGAGGCCTTGAGACGAGTAAAAACTATCGGGGAAAATCAATTTTGAAGAAAATCGGTCGAACGGTTTAGGTGCTAGCGTTGACCACAGACGGACAAACGAACAGACGGACAGACGGACGTTTTGCCGTCAATCGATTTTGAAGTATGAAGAAGCAACAAATCATGGATTTTGACTACACCACGAGATAGAGGATTTTTTTCTAAATTTAGCAACAGGTTTTATCCACTTTTTTGTCACCAGACCCCTGCTATAAGAGATTTTCTGGCGAAAATTCCCCGCTTTCCGCCCCACGATTACATAACTTTCTCTTCTTACGAAGTATTCGTAAGGCGAGAAAGTAAAAACACTTATGTTGAAAAAGATAGGTTACTTAAAATATAAGCCCTTTATAATAAATATATTGAGTTATGCATCAAGTATTTCTAGTTATTTGATATTTAATTTATATTCCTTTACTTGACGCATTGTGTTTCGCGCACGGCATGTTAAAATGTAGTATACAAAACACGGGCGCGAGCTTCCGCACTCGTCTCTTTGGCAAACAAGGCTCGTGCATGAATCAACTGTTTCGCGCCCTTTTTATACAAATTACTATATTACTGTCAAAGCGTGACCATTTCTTGAAAGTTTTAGTTAGTTTGAAAAACTGTTTAAAGATAAAACTTCATCTTGATTACATACCATTTTGCGTAACACTGGTTTTCGTTTGTACGTCTCAGTTCATGTTCATTATGGCTACGGCTCGTTCACTCTGGCTCCATTCCCTTTTCACTTTTCTTAGATCATCCAGACGGGCGAGCAGACGCAAGGGATCCTGCGCAAACGGGGTGTGTATGCAATTGGAAGGGTATTTTACTATCAGTTAAAATCGAGTTACACTTAAAAACAAATTAACAGTTAGAGAAATATATAACTTAGAGAAATATTTCTCAGCCCCGATTGCTGTTCATGCACGCCGCTTCGTAAAGGTGTATGTTCTTGATGGCTCCCATGAAGAAGACTTAGGTGATATATATGTAAAACAGAGTCTTGAATGTGAGGTGCGTACTTTTACCGCGGCTGGCTTTCAAGGACTTGTAATGAAATGGGATAAGTGCGTGAATGTACAGGGTGGTAATGTGGAAAAGTGAAATAAATGTTAGAAATTTACTTTGATTATTTTTGCCTCTGTTCCGTTTCGCGACTTATTGACTTGCCCTCGTACTTATCACAAATTCAATGTGTAATTGTGAGATTGAAAAATAGTTATTTATGATACGACTGGTAAAAGCGAGTTGATTTGCAAGAAGGATTGATCCATTCGGCCTCATGTCGCAACGATTCCTACTCGCAAAAATAGTCACTTTTACCACATGTGTCATGCACTATTTTTTAGACAAGCCTGACTAGCTTCCATTTCATTTTTATTCAAGTATACAAACCACTTAATTATACACTAAGGTGAACAGTAGCTGATGAGGTCACACGAATTTTTTTGTCGCATTCACAATTTTATCTGAACACTTGAGCATTTTCTCTTTTAGCACTAGTGCTAAATATTGAAATTTTAGCACGCTTTGCATCCCTTGCTTTTACTTGTGTCTGTCTAAAAAAGAGATTATTATACAAACAAAAGTGTTACGGTGCGTGATGATTTCAATTATTTCTCTTCTCTTATATTTTTATCGCATATGGAAGCTTTATACAAACGGCCAATTGTAAATGGACAAATGAAGGAATCAAATC
The DNA here is from genome assembly GCA_031308135.1 of Acheta domesticus. Lineage (NCBI taxonomy): Eukaryota > Metazoa > Arthropoda > Insecta > Orthoptera > Gryllidae > Acheta > Acheta domesticus. The sequence continues at coordinate 268,605,168 of JAHLJT010008446.1, forward strand.
AGGGCCATTAGACATCATTGATGATTACATAGACAAAACCTTATGTTTAGTTATGTTTCCCAGCAGTAGCCTAGAAATTTGGTACCTTCTTTGGTACGAAGATACGCTCTTCGCCCTCCGCATTCATGTCTTTTGATCATTTCATGCAAATTCTTCAAATCTTTTGATCATGATCATTTCTGATCATTTGCGAATATCTCGAGTTCACTTACGATCATTGTGGTCTAGTGTAAACACGTTCATGAACTTTTGTTTTAACGGTCTCCCACTTATTTGCTATGCGCGCACTAGTGGGTTTTGTTTCCGAGAAAACTTTTCCGACCAGTCATTGCAATGTGAAGAGCTACTACGAAACTTTGCGAAGTCTATAATATGATTTTTTAGTCGCGTCGCTTCAAACATTAAACGCACGGAGGTCCGCTTCGAGAAAAGTTGCAGGTACCGTAATTCGGGTGCATACAGTAGGTGAACACTTGGTAAAGGAGATTGAAGTCATCGAGAGAGAAAACTAGCGGTACTACAGTAGCACGTACTTTCTTGTAGTATTTGTAATTGCATTCTAATATAACATTAGTTCAACTCGCAACAATGTTTCCAACGCGCAAAAAATATCTGGCAGAGCTGCGCGAACCTTAGTTATTTCGGTTCCTAGTCAACAATTTTTTTCTCACTGAGCTAAAATCTCAAGTCTCAGTGAAAGCGCTGATATAAATGGTTTGCTTTACATTTTAAAAAAGTTGTCAGTTAAATCAATGTACCCCATTTTTATAAGTGTTCTTTGTTATACTCTAGCAAAAAAATTTAGCCCTTTGCGAGTTAATTTTGGAAATGTTGTTGGGACTTGTAAAGTATCCTCAAATATCAAAATGTTTCACATGCAAGTGCTTGCCACATCAGACAGACCGATCATAGATTGTCAATGTGAAGAAAATCTTGTGTACAGTATAAGCTCTAGCGCTGTTCACAGACGGATGGATGTTGTTAATGGAAAACAAAATTTCACTGTTAAGAACACAGAAAACGTTGATTATGACTACACACGTATTACCTACAGTAATTTTCCACATACAGTACCAAGAAATATTCACGCTTTTGTTATCAGAGACCCACAATACGAGACATACTGTCAAAAGTTTTGTTGCAGGCACGTTTTGTTGAGCACACCTTTTACATGTAGTGGTCGGAGTGGAACTGATGTTCGTTACTATTTTGTTAGCAATGCAGAAAAATCAAATCAGCAGTTTATTTACCATTGAAATTGATTTTCTATAACTCGGGAACAAAATTTTTTCTAATTTCTATTTTTCTAAAATAATATTTTTTCTAAATTTGTTTTCTAATTTTTCAAATGTTGCTAATTTCACGTTTTTTTTAAATTTTGGGCCTCAAGAAAATGTGCACAGATAATCTCTTTCCCCATACGTCATACACAGTTTTTACTGTTTTTGACCAAATAAATAAATATAAAAGGTCGCCATTTTTCATCACAGCAATACAATACATTATTGAAGTTGTGCCCGGTTATGGCGCTACTTTATGCACAACGCGTTTCCCCCGTTCAACCTTCATTTTCCAGCTCTGTGAGAAACCCTCGCGAACTCATTCGATGAATTTTGAATTAGAAATTAGAATGGGAGACTATCGTTCATCAGTAGTATTCCATCCACAGACATTTAGCACCGACCAACCTGAAACTAATTTTTGTGGAGGTGAGCATTTACATTTCCACGTTGGAAATCAAATGTTTATGGTTAAGATTTAAATAATTTTGCAAATAATGAAGTCTTAAAGAAGAGTTCAACGCACGTCCAATTGCGGATCCAATGTACTTAAAAGCTGGTGATGTATTATCCGCGCACATTTTTTGAGCTCTCTTTTCGCTAGTTGCGAGAGGAGTGGGGAGTTTTCGGTTGAGGGTTAGTTTGACAAAAATAATATCGTCTGAAATTTGTAGTTCGTTTTTCGATGCAAAATAATTTCTATTACACAGGTGCAAACATTTTTTGGTTATCAGATTTTGTCTACAACCCTCGTTGCTATAATTTATTCTTAATTCAATTAATGATGGCAAAGGAGTGGGCGCAGGTATTCCGAGGCTCAAGAAAAACGTGCGCGTATAATAACCTTGCTGCACAATTACGCTGGCTTATTACGTTTAAGGATGGTTTCAGGATTCTGGGCGAGCTCTTACCTTCCGCCTTATCCTCCCCCTCCCAGGCGCAAGGACGCACCTTATCTGGGTACGCCAGAATGCAAGTCTCTTGAACATTTGGTGTAACCTGTGTGAGGATGCTTCGCTGTCCTCGAAGCGTAGCAAATGTCAGGGCTGGCACCGGACTCAAACGCTTATCGCATGCGTCCAGACAAGTTGTTCCTTAACGAAATCGCTGATTGGGAAAAGGAAGAAAGTCCATGCACCAATGTTTCTAGAAAACAAAGAAAAACTTACTAACGCGTACAATATTATTGTTATAGTTTTGTGATGCATTACAAACTTGTAGAGACAAATTACGTCTACTTAATGATGAACCGTTTTAAAACAAGTGATATGTTTTTTTGAATCCATCTTCATTGGAAATGGGCGGACATTCTTCCTTTTTCAAAATAATGATCCTCCCATGGGTAATTTAGAAAGACATTTGATTAACACAGGCGTATATTTTTTACTCATATTTATATTGATTAATTAACATTTAATTTCCATAAATAACTTAAAGTAATACATGGTGGTGATGTTATAGTAAGTCAATAATTTGAATTAAAAGTACAATAAAAAAGCTACTAATTATCTTGGATCAGATTGGCAGCATTCCTTGCGAGCCATTGAAGTATGTTATTATAAAACTCCTGATATTCTGATGGAATATTATTAATTCTTTTTTTAATTTTTCGGAACGTTCAAATTTATGTCCTTTTTTCAAGCATAAGGTATTTCTTTCCCCTTAACATGCGTGTATGTTTTACGATTCACTCCACCTATCCATTCCAAACACAACGACATAGCCTGAGGTTTTATGGGTATACGTCAAATGCCGGAGTGTAGCAAGTTAAATTTGTTAAACATATTGTAACTTCATTGTTTGTTTGCGGACTTTCGTCTATTTTCCTCTCATCAGTGGCTGGATGGCCTAAGATGAAAAAAGTATATTTCAACTATTCTTTTATTAAATTGGACTTTCTTTTTCCAATCAGCGATTGAATTGTTCCTGAGTACGAGTACATACGACGTGGAGCCACTACTGAACGGGGACCGTTCGAGATGACCAGGTCCAGGAATCACGGGTCCCTCACACGTCTCCCTCATTGCACCCATTTTGGCATGAATGATGCGATATTCTGAAGGCAATTCGTGTGTTGCATTGGCCCAGATGCAGAAGAATTCATCACAAGGAATGTTTCATTATCTGTGCAATGTTTAATTCCGCTTTTTGTAACGTACTAGTTTTACTGCTATAGACCTTTTCTGCCAGTTTCCATCAATCTATCGAATTAAATATCGTTCAAGACTTATGCGACACTTCAATTTTATAGAATTTCTATAAGAAACTTCTTTTTTTTATTTTCCACTTCCTTTCACGCTTGCTATTCTGATGCAGTTCTGGCTAACCACTCAGCTGATCGCCGTTTCCTTTTAACTGAAATTTCAGCTTCATTATCTCAAAAACTTTTTTCTAATGGTGCCTTAAGATCAGTATTAATGTTCATTGCTTCTCGCAGCTTTCGTGCATCAAGCTAGGTTAAAACCGATGATGAAACAAGTTTTCACTCTTAAGTACTGCCCTTTCTAGTGCCACTTTCACTTGCAGTGTAATTTTGACTCTATGATCACTTTTGTACTAGAAACATTCAAATCATTGTTATGTATCTCAAATGATAATAGAGAGAATTTGAATATTAAAAGAAATGTTCAATTCCGGAGAAATACGGAGACGTTTGAAGAGCCAATTTTAATACAAAATATTAACTTAAAAAGTAAATAAATTAAACTCAAGAAGGAAAAGTTTAATAGAATTTAACTGTATAGCGGAGAAGACTTGATATGATTGTTTCCTGCGCACATCTGAGCCGCAGTGTGAGGCGTTCGTTGAATATAAAAGTTATAACTATTGTTACAAGGTATGATGATCTAACCACGAAGATCATCCAAGATGCCGTGGACAGTGTTGCAAATATTTCGCCTCGATCACACAAGCGATCTTCTTCAGGGCGTATGCTTCAACATGTCCATCCAACAAAGGGTTTTTATTTAGGTGACACAGGAAAAGCGCTCGTTGTTATGGAATTTTTTCAAACCATTAGAGCATTTAACCTAATATGACAAGAACTATTTATAATAGCAAATTGATAAAGTAGCATTAAAAATAAAATAATTATGAATATATTATCGATCATAAATATAAAACATTACAAATTGTCAATAAAAACCGAAAATTTAAATGATATATGCATTAATTTTCTAGTTTTTGTAAATTTTACATAGTGGACAATATTGTTAAACTTCATGTTAAATGTATCATTATGAATTGCTAAAAATAAAACGAAATTATCATTGTAGAACTGAAAAGAGTAAATAAGGTCGGAAATAACCCAGTAGTCGATGCGACACTAAATATGTGAAGAAAATAACAATAATAGTTTTCGTACAATAAGCAAAGTTAGATTTGACACATAGTTCGTACCGCCGCGGTTGTCCGAGAAGGCGATAGCGTGCTGGCGCAATGGTCAAGGGCGGAAGGGCTTTATTCTCCCCGCAATGAAGGCGACAGGCTCGCCCACCGGCAAGCGAGCCTATCTTGCTCACAGGTGGCCTGTGTTTCGGAACGGGTCCGAGCACCTGCCATCCTATTCTCGCCCCCCCCAAACCCCCACCAACGTCAAAGCGACTAGGACCGGGCGGCGAGTGAACAAGGACGGGTGTGAGCCGCAGGTGAGCCTCCGTCCTCACCTCACTCCTCTGCCTCCAACCTCCCCTTTCACCTGCACAGCCCGACCCTCCTCGCCCCGCCCCCACACAAAACCACCCTCCGCTCCGCGCCGCTTCACCCTCTCCCCTACGCTTCGACTCCCACTGCCTCTTTTCGCCCCTCCTATTCCCCTCCGGCACTACCCCTCCAGTCCCGCACTACCCCTCCGCTTCTCCTCCCCTCCCGTCCAATTCCCCTCCCTTCCTGTCTATTCCGTCTCACCCATCCCTTCGACGCCCCTCTCCCACCCCCTCCCTTGCCCGTTTCGCCCTTCCTACCTCACCCTTCCCCATCCCGCCCCGTCCCACCCCGTCCCACCCCGTCCCACCCCGTCCCACCCCGTCCCACCCCGTCCCACCCCGTCCCACCCCGTCCCACCCCGTCCCACCCCGTCCCACCCCGTCCCCCCCCGCCTCCGCACACTCTCACCGTGATGCTCATTAATATGCATTGCTTCGGAATCGAATTACATCTCTTTTGCCGTGACCCGAATTCCGGGGGGGTGAGGGGCCACCGCGGGCGGCGGCGAAGATCAACGGAGGCTGGCAGCGACTGCGGATGACGACCGACTATCGATCGCCGTGGCCCTGCCGCACGTATCGATTCTTTGACGGGCGATGCACCTCGCCATCGACGGATGCCGCCGCCGCCGCCGCTGCGATCCATTGTGCAGGCACTAGCCAACACGCTTGTTAGGCGCGACAAAGTACCTATTATCCTCACTCTCCTCACTGCTCTCCACAGGCGCTTCTGATAATCTGCGCGTGCACGGCGCCGGAAGCGGCCACTCCGCGTTTTGTACACCCTTCAATTGCGCGGGGGAGGGGGAAAGAATTACGCAGTAACATATAAACCGGTGTTCGAGCGTTCCATTGATTGGGAGGTCGTGGATTCGATCTCGGCAAAGAAATTTACTTGTTTAAAAATGGTGAGTTTAGGGCTCTTACCGGAATCGACTTCTTACGTCGACTAATCTGATCAGTGGTTCTCGGGCTGTCCCTGACCACTTCCAGGCGAATGCCTCTATGCAATTCAATGCAGTATCCAATTCAACGGACCAACAACAAATTTTCCTTCTCATCCCCTTCCCATCATCATCATCATTGTTTCCAGCAATCCGACTGACGCGCCTTGGGGAGTACACCCCATCATAACCAGCATGCGTTGGAGGGGAGCCCTTGTGGTCTCTGCGATTGCGTGGAGTAACTCTAGGTAAAAGAAGAAAGAAAAGTGCAAGTACATAAAAAACCTTCCGAAAACATATTTACACCTGAGGGCAAAGTCAGAGTGGATCCGTTTGCGGCCGAAGAAAAGTTCGCGCGCGAACGGCCGACTGAATCTGCCGACCTGAGTTGTCACACTGCATTCTACCGCAATAGAATCTATCAGTGAATTATTGAGTATAAATGGCATCTATTAATAGCAAGAATATTACAACTGCTTGCTGAAAGCTCAGCTCTTAAATTTCTTCTGCTTGAAAATCAAAACGGCCGAATATTAGAAAATGCATTACTACAGAGGAACGACAGTTCATGAGCATAAGTTATGTGAGGTTATGTCACATGTTTACAACACATTTTGTACTAGTTTTGCCCATTCTTCTGCGATTCCTTTCCATAATTTCCTGATTTTGTCCCTGTTGTAATATCTGGAATCCGATGTCTTGCACAGAGCATCTCATTCGTCTACAAGTAAAACCAGCTTTCAACATCCGTCTCCGAGAGCTCAGATAAATAAATCAAATGGCCAAATACAAATTCATTTCATATCGGTTCGCAGACTTCGAAGTTCGGTGGTGTTCGACAGAAATTGTCGGATGCAATGTGACCGTACCTGCGCTCTATTGAGGGTTTGAAATACTCGGTCGTAAACGGCCGTGTTAGGCGAACGCGAGTTCGGACGAAGACGGATCCACTCTGACCGTAGCCTAAGGCTCCACGTGCCCTCTCTCCTGGGCTTAACGCAGTCCGCGTTCACATTGATTCGTGTTTGCGGGCACATCACCTACTTTGATCATTAGTCCCGAAAGTGTAGTGTGTGTTTTTCTCGGGAGGTGGCAATGATCTTTTCCACGCTGGATGGCTAGATCTGGCGTCGACCTACCGTCGACTAGCGGGGTTTCCCCTCAATCAAGTATCTCCCACCAGCGGGGCACCGCCCCAGCCGGGACAAGCTGTAATCTCCCGACCGGTCTCCCGGCATGTTTGGCAGTGTAGTGCATGTTAGTGTAAGTGTGTGTGTAAGAGGAGAGGATTGGACAAGGAAGAGGAAGGAAAGATCGTGCACGGTCCGTGGCCCGTTTGTTAGGGTACTGCTCCGGCATTCGCCTGGTGTTGATCGGAGAAACCACGGAAACTACCGATCAGAGCAGCCGGCCGCTAGAATTCTCCTCCAGACAGTGACTGAATTCGACCTAGCTGACAAGCTAGTGTCGAAAATCCTGCCGCCGTCGGGACTCGAACCTAGGACTTCCCGGTCAGAGGGACTGCAGTGACATCAGATTGATGCACTGAGCCATCTCTCCCGGTTCCGCGTTCACTCACTCAGAGTTCAGTCGATGTCGTGGCTGGTAAATGAAACTGGAAATGATTTAGTGTAAATGCTGCACACATTAAGTGAACTTATTAATTGTTCACTTTATGTCTGCCATCGGTGAAACCGTCAGATATGGCTCAGGACAACGGCTACTTCCACTTCAGCGTCTCTGACCGGCAATCAAAGACTACCTTAACCATTGGCCAACGGATCGCTAGCGATGCATCATCTCCGTCATACGCTCCTCTCCTCTTACACACACAAACACACACACACACACACACACCACATTCACACACATTCACTTACGTGCACTACACTCACATGTCAGGAGAGCAGTAGGGAGCAAAGAGCTTGTCCCGGCTAGGTCGATGCTCAACTGGGGGTGATGCCAGAAGGGGCAATGCCTCGCAAGGCTACATGTACGTTGGTGCCGGATCTCACGTTCTATCGGGCGAGTTACATCACCACAACATCATCTCCCGAGATATAAAATAGACCAGTGTTGTCAAGGTCGGTGCCATGAGCGGGAGTCCGTGGCAGGAGTGCCACGACGAAATCGCACCTCCACGCAGTTCATCACTCCGCCACCAGAGACAACGCCATCCCTATTGTATAACGGTGGGGTTACTACTAATTGCTTCGTTTCCCGACGCTAGAGGCACAGAGAAGCTTGTGGCATGCTACGGTACCACGACGCGTGCCACTGCCACCACCAGAAGACCTTGACACTACTGACATAGACTTAACTAAGAAGATACATGACCACAGCAGATATCGCGCTCAGAAGCACCAATTAATAAATCAAACGTAAACTATTCCACTTTCAACGTAACGCTTGTTTGTGTTTGTTTCAGACGGCAAACTGCATCTCCTCCCGTCAGGAGACCTGCTTATTCACAACTGGACTTCCCCGACCAGTTCCAGAAGTACCGCTGCCGCACTATGCACCGGCTCACCGCGAGATGGTGGACGCCCCCGCAGTCAACGTACGTCTCCTGGGTGAGTCGAACATACATACAAAATATGAAATTAATATTTTGTAAAAATTCTAAATTATAGATAAAATTAATTAAATTCATCTGCAACCACTCTGATTTTTCGTAATAGGCATTCCTCTTTTTTATATTTTAAATTTTGTAGCAATACCCTTCCATGACGGAAGTATTTAGATTTGGATAGCATCGGTGTATCGATGTTCTACTGAAAAGTATGGCATTGTTATTGTTATATTAATAACAATACAAAAATAATGATAATATACAATATAACAAATTAATTCTTACGAAGCAAAAATAAAAACACTTTCGAACCACTGTAACAGAACTATAGAATCAACTATGAGTATGTTATTGCTCATTGTCGTTTCGCACTTCACTTCACTAAGCCACTTCCCATGCCCGGTCCATTTCACTTCATAATGTACATGTAATGTACATCATGTACTTCGTAATGTATATTACGCCGTGCGCGAAACGCCGCGCGCGAAACTCGCCGTGTGTGGTTTCTCGTGCTTGTTTTCCGTGTGCGAAATAGCTATTTTTTAATCTGAAATGTGTAGGAAACATTACGAAGCGTGCGCGAAACATCTCGAAGTGTGTGGGCAACATCTTTTTACTGATATTTGTTAGTTGTACATAGTGCAATTTGAATAACAACTTTCCATGTGTCTGAAAGGCTTACGTACTAACTTTAAAACTTACTTCTAAAACTTAAATCTAACATAAGGTCGAGGATGCTCTATTGGGCCCTCTATTCACGATCAAATTCGGAAAAGGTTTTTAGGAATATATTGTAGGGATAACTGTTTTTGATTCTGGTGTGGTTAGGGTGTTTTGCGAGTCTGAAGGTTGCAAAGGAAGGGATTTGTGATCTTTTACACATCGGGTGCTAAAAAGTAGCATACGTAATTTGTGTTCGAGGTGATTCGCGCACGAGAAGAGCGTATGTGAGAACAACAAATGAAGAGCGTGCAAATCTCCTGTTTTACACACTTGTTAAGAAACATAGTGTTTTGCTGCTGAATACTTGTTATTGACGAATATGCTAAAACCTTACAATAATTAGTGATAGTTATTTTAAAAATACATAACAAATTTAAATGATGAGAAGTTCAAAATTCAGAGGTATATTCAAAGTAATTAATGATACACAAACGAAGATTTTTTACATTCTTTTTCATTCTCTTCTTAAGTCATGTGTGTTGATAGATCGAAAACACAGTAAACTAGCTAGATTCAAATAGTTACTCAATAATCCGAGATTCGTTGCAACCGTAACTTTTGTTATGAATGTTGCGTTTTTGCTATTGATGCTAATCTTTAATCCCCATGAGGTACATCAAAGGAATATATTTTGAACATTTTATGTGCTTGTGGTCCTTTCTGCTGGGACGAAGATGGTCACGACGTTTTTTAACTAGTTCAACAATCACTATGTTGTTCCGATTGAACAGCTGTTTTCTACTTCCAGATTTACTGAAATTAGATTGGAACATGTGTATGGGCAGGCTTGGCTGCAAGAGAAAGCTGGAGTTTCCATCAAGCTATTAGGCATAGCGATGATTTCGAATTGTTTCGTAAGCATCAAGGACAATACAATTTCTTATTCGTGTTATAATGTTTAAAGTTCGTAATAAAAATCATAAATGATGAAACAGTATTTTCTTTCCTAAACAAAGATATCAGAGAATAACTATTCCCCCCCCCCCATGCGACTTAAACTCCCCTACCCGAGAGGCAACAGGTGGTAATCTGATTGACCAACGACCATTCTATCATAGAATTACTCAGAGCTCAAATGCCAATCATTTCCATCGTTCAGCTTTTTATCTCTGAAGAAGACTACGATCAAATGGCCCAAACGCTGAGAAGCCAACCCACAAAGCGATGATGGGCGCTGCGGGCGAGGGGCATCTACCTTCTCTCTTCACAATGAAAATCCGTATTCACCTAAAGATATTACGATACATATGATATTAGAAAAACCGATGTTTCGTTTGATTCTGGGGCTAACAGCATAATTCTGACTTATATTATCATGATACCTATAACGGAACTACAATATCAGTATGTAAATCGGAAAAATACTATATAAAATACTATGCACTGATTCATTGTTGTATTTTATATCAACCTATGCAACAATATGTATAAAGCAAATAAATACAAAATATGAAATTAATATGTAAAAAAAATAAATTCTTGATAAAATTCATTAAATTCATCTGCAACCTCTTTGAATTTTATAATAGGTGTTCCTCTTTTATTATATTTATGTATTGTAGCAATACCCTTCGTGACGGAAGTATCATTATTTAATTTGGATAGCACCGGCGTATCGATGTGTCCACCGGTGTATCGAACAGTATAGCACAACCCCTTCCCCACAGATAATGTTGGATGTACCCTCGTATGTTTGCAGGCGAGTCTAGACACAATATTCTCTAGCCCAGTCTCACCTCTCACATTGGTAGTACATCCAATGGAAACTGCTTAAGAGAAGCTTCTAAGCACTGCTCGGTTCTTTACTCAGCGAGGTATGGAATAATATAACGCTGACGCTCGTCCAATATTGGTACCACAATTGCCCAGAAATATTATATTAAACATTCATATCTCCTGTAATTTGGGGGTTGAAATATTTCCATATTCTGTCAAATACTTGTTTTGTTTCATATGATGAAAAATGTGAATTAATACGTATTATGGACGTTGAGGTAAAAGAGTGACAAAGAATTAATACTAGCTGAATTTGGGGAAAAAGTTTGAACATTTTTGCACGTGAATCATAGACAAAAATCTGTATTGTCGAAATTTACAATTTATCTTCACTTTACTCTAACCATGTATTGTGTTGTACCTGCCAACCTATTTTCCAATTGCGAGCTTTTAGTGCAACCACTGCTTAGGTTACTGCGTCACTCCTCCGCCGCCGGCTATTTGTACACCCTTCAATTGCGCGGGGAGGGGGAAAGAATTACGCAGTAAACATATAAACCTGTGTTCGAATGTTTCATTGATTGGGAGGTCGAGGATTCGATCACGGCAAAGAAATTTACCGTTCATCTTCCAGGTGCGGTCACCGTGGTACTTTCTAAGTTATCTCTCACCTGATGTGTCCTGCGGGCCATTACATTCAATGTGTTACTTGATATACCTTACAAGAGTGGCCCGCGAGCCTTGGTCCAGTATTAGCAAATACGAGGACACGTCGCAACTAGGAACGGCCAGTTTCTGGCCTGGAGGCCCTTCCAGAGCATAACCTTGGCGGCACCGGTCGCACACTGTTGCAGGCAGGGAGATGGAACGGAAACGCGTTTCAACGTGTATATGCCTCACATATTATCTTACGCATCCCAAACATGCCAGGAAAGATGGGATAAGTGTGAAAGGTGGGCGGGAGAATCCACCAGGCTACGAAACATGGGCAAACATCCTGCCCAACCGGGATCTGAACCCCGGTGCCCTTCCGCTCTTGACAATTGTGCCAGCGCGCCAGCGCCTTCTCCGACAACCGCCGTGGTCCGAACCGCTCGTGTCCGAATTTTACTCTTAGTAAATCTATCAAATCTAACTTTGCATATTGTGCGAAAACTATTAATATTTTCTTCATATATTTAGGGTCGCATCGACTACTGGTTCATTACCGACCTTATTTACTATTTTCAGTTCTACAAAGATAATTTCATTTTATATTAACAATTCATAATGATATACTTAATATGAAGCTTAACAATATTGTCCACTACGTAAAATTTACATAAACTAGAAAATTAATGCTTGTTTAATTAATTTGCATGTATCATTTCAATTTTCTGTTTTTGTTGACAATTTGTAACGTTTTATAATTATGATTGACAATATATTTATAATTTTTTATTTTTAATGCTACTTTATCAAAATATTTACAATTATAAATAGTTGTTCTCATATTAAATTAAATACCATTATGGTTTTAAAAAATTCTATAACACCGAGCGCTTTTCCTGTGTCACGTAAATAAATAAATTTATAGTTCTTGATGTTGAGTGAATGAAGTTTAATAGCCTTATTCTTAGCCTGGTTAAATTGCATTGATTTTTCTGTTTTTGATATGTGGTTCTCACACGTTGCGATGAATCAGGTGTAGTCTCGATTTGAGCTTGTCCAGATGTTAATCCCTTTTTGCCAGATGCAATGAATTACATTTGTTTTGTTATTCTTCAGCGTTGGGTTCTTTTGGTAACCGTCTTTTAAAACAATCAGGATTTTTGTTTTAAAACTGTACGTTAATCTTGTTTCTAATCCGTTGCTGTCACGGAGAGTTGGGCAACCAGACACCACCAAGTTTTGAAGCCAGGTTTCGAGATCGCATTCGAATTTAGTTATAGGTGGCCGGCGGTTGAAACTCGGTCGTCCATTGTGTGCGCTGCCCGGTGGGCCAATGTATTTAACAAAGGGAGCGGAGACAAGCTTCTGCCGGCACGGGAGGCTGTGCGCTCCGCGAGCACCGCAATTGCCAAACTACGCTGGCACTAGTTGATTCGGAGCGACTCCCTCAGCGGTGCCGTCGATTGTCTGCGCCTCCAGAACACACGGACACAGAAAGGCGCCGCTCCGGCCAGTGGACACTGCGCCTCCGCTGCGAATTAGCAACACGACTGCATCTAGCGCCGGTTGCGATAGCTCAATGGCAACATCCGTCGCAATTGCAGCGTCGCTCACTCAGCTCCAAAGGTTCCAGTCCGACGGGGAAGATATTCGACACGAAGTAGATACTAGTCGGATTCAATTGCTGTCTGGAGGAGAATTCGAGACACCGGCGGCTCTCATCGGTAGGTTTCTAGATCAGTAAGAGGCAAATCCTGGAGAGGTACCTTTACAATTGGTCCAGCCGGAAAACTTCCTTCCTCATTCTTGTGTCCTCCTCTCCCTTTATGCACACACATACACTCACATGTACTTCACTACCACATACACTGGAAGACCAGTTCGAAGCTGAGAGCTTGTCCCGTCTGGGGCGGTGCCCTGCTGGGCAGATACGAGGGCGGGAAAACCCACAAGCCGACGTGTAGGTCGGCGCCGGACATCAAGTTTTTGGTGATGGAGGAACCCTTCACTTCTAGAGATAAAACATACGCCACATTTATAGGAATAAGGAATATGTTGACGCGTCCGGAAACACTAGTTACTCGCTACAAAATCCTAGCAACTGCTTAGAGAATTTGCACGAAATTGAAAAAATTACATATTATGTTTACTATTATCATTAAAGCAGACAGAATCGACATTCTAAATGCATATAATGGCAGGATGAGAAACAAGACGTTTTATATCAACTACAATGTAATTCGTTATTTGAAATTTATTTAAAATTAATTGAAAAGTGTACAATACAATTAAACTAATTCTACTGTTGAAAGGTCTTTTATTTAACTAATGGAATGGTTTCAATATCAATATCAAAGAGTGAAATGTAATTAGTTGTACATTGTCACATGGAGGTATGTCACATACAAATACGTCGTGTCTAGCCGGCGTCGTTATCCTAATTACTTAACAGCACTCCGCGAAGTCATAGAAGTTAAGCAATTCGAGGCCTCACGCATTCCTGGACGAATAACATCTGGGATATCTGGATAATAACGGCGCTGAGTCCCTGAGCGAAGGGATAAAAGGCACTGATTGACTGCGATGTGACCTACACAAAACGACAAAACGTTAACGGAGGATTATTCCAGATACGCTATATGTTCAACAAGGGCTAAGGGAAGTGTTTCGATGACGTAACATTAAAAAAATTGAAAAAGTACTGAATGATAAATTTACTAAATGGAGAGGAACAATGCATAGAAAACATTAAAATACACTTTTTTAAATATAGCTCATACGTTTGTTCTTAATGAGCCTGAAAGTTTAACCGTAATTGAGTTCAGGCGAAACGTTTTACACGACCTATTGATAATAAATCCATACAAGATGCAATACTATGAACTTCACTGACAATACATAGAACATTACCATTCTATTTTCATATATGTCGACCCATCCATTTTCATTTTGTCTCAGGTTTTTGCAAAAAGTTATTGACAAACCAGATTAAAAGAGTATCTCCCGATAATGCGTGAAAAAACGAAAATATTGAATATTATTCGTATGTATTATTTTTAGTTATTTTCAGCGGATTTTACAGGCAAATTTCATCAGCAAAAACTTTCTCATTTCTTATCAGCACGTATAGTCCTGATTCAGAAGCCATCGACTTTCAAAATTTTGATATATGCATAAAGCATTACGATTATATCAAGATCAAAATAATTTTTAACTTTGACAAATAGATTTTTTAAATATATTTGCCATGTTAGATGTGATATATCACTTTAGCAATGATTAATAATACTCAAAGATGAAAAGTAACTACATGAATAGTGGGTTCATAACATTTTAGGACCAGAAGAGGATCAACTTATGTCACTGCAGTGCCTCTGGCCGGGAGTTCCTAGATTCGAGTTCCGACGGTGACAGAATTGTCGACACTAGACTTGTCAGCTAGGTCGAATTCAGTCGCTGTCTGGAGGAGAAATCTAGCGACCGGCTGCCCTAATCGGTAGTTTTCCGGGGATTCTCTGATAAACGCCAGGCGAATGCCGGAGCAGTACCTAGCAGATGGGCTATAGACTGCGCGCGATCTTTCCTTCATCTTCCTATTCTCACCCGTTACACACACACTTACATTAACAGGTTTTACACAACCACACATGCCGGGAGACCGGTCGGGGGCTTAGAGCTTGGCTCGGCTGGGGCGGTACCCCGCTGGTGGGAGATATCTGGTTGAGGGGAAAACCCCGCTAGTCGACGGTAGGTTAGCGCTAGGTCTCGCCATCCAGCAGGGGAAGATCACCGCCACCTCCCGATCAAAAAAAATGCACTACACTTACTGAATTAATGCCTTCAGCAGTTGACGCGCCCGGAATCACAGTCAATGAATCAACATTTCAGGTATTGTATACACCGAAGGGCGGTAACCAGGAACAGGACAGAGAGCAGGTTCGAATAAGGCCTGCAAAGTGACGTATGAAAGAGCAGAAAAGATCGCAGGTGAAGGACGAGCACCCAAACGAGCATGTGGGACAGTTACAGCAACGGCTTCTGGAGGACAATGACAAGGGAAGAGGTAGGGGAGACAGAGAAGGACAGACCGGAGAACGACGAGTAGGTGAGCGGACGATAGGGGAAGGAACGAACTGCGCGTGGATGTATTGGATGGATGGATGAGAGATGGATAAGGGATCGGAATCGGAGGGAGACGGACGGGGCGCAGAGTCGGGTGGAGCAGAGGGAGACGGAATTGGCCTACAGAGACGAACGGGACGGAGACGGACGCGCAAAGTAGAGCGGAGAGAGACGGACGAGGCGTAGAGAGAGGGGTGGGAAGCAGATCGATGGGCATGGAATAGGATGACATGCCGGGCATGGGTAGACGCAGCTGAGAAGACGAGCGGAGGGATTGACGAAGGGAACAGAGGAAGGGAGGGAACGGGGCAAGACGGGGATGGAGGGAAGGGTAGGGCGGCGGGAAAGGGGCGGGAGGGGGGCGTGGGCGGAAAAGGGGCAGAGAGGGCAAGCGAGTGGGTGAGTAGCTCCCATGCGAAACCTCGAGCCCACTACTGCCTACGTCTAATTAGCGATGGCCGTGACCCGTGGGGAGCTGCGGTCTTATTACCCCTGCGGTTTGCGGGCAGCGGCGGCGGTGGCGGTGGTGATGGCGGTGGTGGCGAGACAGGAGGCGACGGACGATGGTAGTGGGCGGGGCGGGGAGAGGCGGGGTTGGCGGCGGATGGGAGGCGCGGGCAGACAGAAGCGACCGTGAGCAAGCTGTACTGCACTGTACCCTCCAGCCCTCCCCGCCGCCGGCCCCTCTCGTTAGTCTAATTGCGGGCTGGAACGATCGAGAAGCCGGCGCCGCTGCCGCAGTCCACTGGCTCCCCCTCCCCCCGCTGCCCACCCTTTCCCAGCCCCCGCCCCCGCCACCGCCCGCGGCCCGCAGCCCATCGCCTGCGCCGGCCGTGCCCGGCCCGCGGAGCCGCAGATTTTATGGCTAAATGAAGGGACCCCGGATACGATTTTGCTCTCCTGTCACGAGATTCCTCAAATCGATCCCCTAGTCGACACTGATAATGTGAGAAATACGATACGTTTACTGCAGAAAATCTGCAGCAAGGAAGATGCAAATTTTCATTAATGTTGTGCGGGCGAACAGTATTTTGGTTATCAACTGAAAATATTGTAGGTTATTGTGAGTTATAGCACTCATGATTCGCTTTATAGTCATGTAGGAAACATGAATCACTACATTAAAAAGATTCGTTTTTAGATATTCTGCCCATATTCAAAGTAGTGCTCTTCTACTTTCAGTTTTGTTAAGAATAACATAACTTATGCATTAAAAAATAACGAGTTATTTGAGCTCTGAAATAAATTGTAAAACGTAATATTCAACAATTGCAGAAAATACCCAATAAGTAACTTAACAATTTATTTAATAATTTATTTATCGTCAGTAAACATGTAAAATCTTTTTGTGGAGAAGAACTTATAAGAGAAAGCTTGGATTAGTGTGTTTAGAAATGCAATTGTGTTCAAGGCTCTGAATAAAATGTAGATGCGTTAAAAATTTTCTAAGAATAACCTCTAAGAATAATTTTACTACATGTAATGTGTTCATTTTTAAGACAATTGAAATACGCGAATGGGAATGAGAGAAGCGTTAAAAAGCCTTTAAAACTCTTTTCCAAGTTTCAGATGGAAAGAATTAGGACACGTAGAGTTTGGTGCATCACCTATAAAATTTGATGTGCTTATACAATGTGTGACTTAAGTCAATTTGAACACATCTTCGTTATTCGTCCAGTGATCCTCCATTCTTCTTGACAGTAAATTCAATATGGTTTTCGAATTGACTTTATGAATTTCAAATTATTATTATTATTATTATTATTATTATTATTATTATTATTATTATTATTATTATTATTATTATCGAAATATAAAATCCCCAAACATCATTATTATACTATTATTCAGTCATTACCGGTAATTCAGTTGTGACGTCAACTATTTACATGAAACCAGAGGTTTCCAGAAATTCATATTATTAATAAAATATTTAGAAAATTTTATCTTATGCCGAAATGTACACAATGTGTACAACTCGTAAAACCCACAATCGTGTGGTTCCTTTCCATACTGCTTAAGCATCTGTGCTGTTCATTTCCGTGTTCTAAATGACTGTTCAGATGCCGAATATTTCCATTTACCATGTACGCCAACTTAACTCAAAGCTGGATAAAGTCACGTGAAAATTTCCTTAAAGAATCATTTCCAATTTAAGACTTATAAATAGTAGGTGAAATGGAGTATTTTCCGTCTTTGTAATACTGATAATGCAATTTGTGCTCACAAATAGAAAATTGACAAAAGTGAAAATATGTGATAATAAGTGATAATATAAAATTAGCAAGTCTGCCTCATCTTTACCTTTGTTTGCCAACGAATATTGAGTGAATGCTGAAATTTGTTCTTTGTTTTAGGGATAAATGTACGATCTTTCCAATACATATATCCCAAAGAATTTAAATCACATATTGACGTCGTTATTTCTTGTTGTAACAATTACCTTACATTCTTGTAAAATTTCCCTCCCTTCAATTTGGCGTCGTAAACGCAAGAAAATAAAAGAAGAAACCAAACAACTTCTGCACATTCATAAAAAACTATACGCTCAAAATTTTAGATGTCTTTTCACTTTCAATAAGAGATTTCGAGAAGCTGATTTTACGTCATGAAGTATATGATTTTCCGCACCGGCAAAGTCTACAACGGAGGTGTTCCTTTCCACGTTCCTTATGCAAGCGCGATACAGATCTCCATGTTTGTGTTTTCGCTCGCAAAACTCCCATTTCGTTGCCCGCGCCCACCAAACCAGTTTATCATTCGTGTACCCAACCAGCCCCATAAAATTTGTAATTTAGCAGGTGTAAAGCTGCCGACAGAACCCTCTTCGTCGGCGCTACCCTTCCTCCGGCGCGCGCGGAATATCTAAATCCGGGCAGGGGTGGTGCGGTGTTTTGACTTTTAAAAATCTCGCTATTTCTGCGCCGAATCGAGTTTATTTTTCTGAATACCTTAGCGATATTTTACAGTCCGGCGGGCGCCGCGAAACGGAGAGATCCGTGTTGCTGCGCCCACCCACAGCCCGGAGGCGGCCCGCCAGCACGAGGGAGTGACGTGCCTCGTTGTAAATAAATGACGGCGTAAATGAGATAAATTATACTAACAGAATTTTTTAACGAAAAGCTTTAGAACATGGTAATGAGTAAGTACTCACAATTTATGTCAATGGTAGTGCATTAGAAAGGAATGATAATGGAACGATGATTTAGATCCGAAACGTGGTGGCTTGTAAAGTTAATCACGTCATAACCGCATGCTGAAAACGTACTTCCGTAACACTGTTCCAAGCATTTATTCTGCATTGACCATGAAGTAATTCTCTTTGAAAGAAGTCGGAAGTTATTAAACCTGCAGTAATTCTCCTCGAACGTAATAATTTTGTCATAATATCATTTCCATTACACCGATCGGACAGGGCCTCTGCGCCGTTAGTATCCGGGATAACCATTCAGAGACCCTCGGTATCTCGAGGAAAACACGGATATATACAGTCGCCTGATGTCTTGTGGTCATTATGCAAACTACAACTAATGCGTTTACCGCAATACAACGGATCTGAACGACTTCAAACAAAAAAATAGTAAATTTTGTGTGTAGTATAGTACACGCAGGATCCGAAGAGTTTAACCTCTGTGACTTCACTGAGCATGATTATGCACTTCGGCTATCGACGCCGGCCATCCATTACTCATGAGGGACTCTTACACGCACCCTCGATCTCTAAGTACATGAATATATCTTTAATCCACTGAAGCGACCACTGAAGTGATCAGTCGATTAAATATTGTTCTTAAAATATATCCCTTTATCATCTCTCCTGTTTTCATTCTGGATTTTTTTATGCATTTTTAACGATCTGCCCAGCGTCCCATGTTTCCCCTCCTGTAGTTCAACTACTTGAGTTAGTTCTTCATGATCTTCAAATATCTTTACTTCAAGAGCGTCACTTGGATGTTCTAGGTAACATCACGTGACAGATCATGTGACAATATGTACGTGTTGTGATGTGCCATGTTCGTAAACAACACACAGGCAACTCAATGCGTAGGAGCTACGCATTATGTTCTCCAGATTACGGCACATCCACAGCGTTGCCATGCCAATGATCATATCTCTCGCGAGATGACTGGTAACATTTCTGTGAATCCCGTCATTGCGTCCAACATACTCAATATAGTTTCTTAATTTATTTATTTAACATGAAAA
Organism: Acheta domesticus; assembly: GCA_031308135.1. Taxonomy (NCBI): domain Eukaryota; kingdom Metazoa; phylum Arthropoda; class Insecta; order Orthoptera; family Gryllidae; genus Acheta; species Acheta domesticus. The sequence goes on from JAHLJT010008446.1 coordinate 268,625,086, forward strand.
CAGTTCAAAACGTATGACGAGTGGGGAAGATGTATCATCTACGTACGTTTTAGTAAGCTCCGAAATTCCAACCCCTTAGTTTAGATTACATTAGATGAAAATCGAAATTTTAACTTTCTTATCAGCTTGAAAAACAAAATATTTTACATTATATGCGTACCGAAAAAAGAACAGAATATTAGAACGGAAGTAACCGAAATGTGATGAAAAATTATTCCTCCAGCCGATCCCCGATGGCCGAGATCGTTAAACCAGTAGTGTCGTAGCGATCTCGGGCCCAAGGATCACGGGTTCGAGTCCCGCCTCGGGCATGATTTGTGCTCGTCCTTTAATAATAATAATAATAATAATAATAATAATAAAAATAAAAATAAATTGTCTTTATAGTGGCGAGACTCAGGCCATTTGGCCTGTTCTTCCGCCTAACCCCGAAAACCTAACCTCTTCCGCTTAACCACGTCCTTTCACCCCCTATCATCATCATACCATGTCATCTTCACAATTACCTTAACAGTTAAACCCAATAGTGATCGCTAATCACCCAGATGTTGATGCGACCTTAAATTAAAAAAAATATTCCTTTAGGATAGTACTTCACAGCGATCCCAGTCCTGATTCGTCAGGTCCGCCAGCGCGACGCGTGTCCGCCAGGCCGTGCTTGTCACGGTCACGCGGCATGAGGCGTGAGGCGTGCCGCGTGGAGCGTACGACGCGCAGCGTGCCGCAGTGGCGTGCTCACGTTGCGCTCTCGTTTCGAGTCCGAGCGGTCGGAAGAGAACGCAAAAAAAAAAAAAACTCGTTCGAGCGCGCGTCATAAAGCCAGGATTTTATTACGCCCGACAATTTTACGACCTGAGAGTAGATTCTGCCCATCGAACGCGGTCGAATCTCCAAATTGGGCGCCGCCGTCAGATGGGACGACGCGGTCGCGGCCGCGCGCTCCGCGACGCGGAGAGGGAAGAGGGAGGGGAAGAGAGGGGGAGCGGGGAGGAGCGGAGGGGACATTGTGTGGAACAGGAAGTGATAGAGCAGGAGGAGAGGGGAGAGGGAGGGGAAGAGAGGGGGAGCGGGGAGGAGCGGAGGGGACATTGTGTGGGACAGGAAGTGATACAGCGGGAGGAGAGGGGAGAGGGAGGGGAAGAGAGGGGGAGAGGGGAGGAGCGGAGGGGACATTGTGTGGAACAGGAAGTGATACAGCGGGAGGAGAGGGGAGAGGGAGGGGAAGAGAGGGGAAGCGGGGAGGAGCGGAGGGGTCATTGTGTGGGACAGGAAGAGATACAGCGGAGAGGAGAGGGAGGAGGGAGGGAAAGAGAGGGGAGAGGGGATGAGAGGGGAGAGGGGAGGAGCGGAGGGGTCATTGTACGGGACTGGAAGTGATAGAGCGGGGTGGAGAGGGGAGAGGGTGGGGTAGAGTGGGGAGAGGGGAGGAGCAGAGGGGTCATTGTGTGGGACTGGAAGTGATAGAGCGGGGAGGATAGGGGAAGGGAGGGAAAGAGAGGGGAGAGGGGAGGAGCGGAGGGGTCATTGTGTGAGACAGGAAGTGATTCAGCGGGGAGGAGAGGAGACCGTTGCGTAAGAGTTGGGCAATTGGTGATGGAGTAGAAATGGGGATGCAGTGAGGATGGCGTACGGACATAGTAGATTTGGTTGGGAATGGTGGGGATGGAGTGAGGATGGCGTAGGAATGTAGTAGATTTGGTTGGAAATGATGGAGATGGGATAAGGATGGAGTGGGCCTGAAATCGTAATGGGGTGACAATGGATGCGGATAAAGTTGTAATGGGATGACGATGGGGTGGGGAGTGGGCATGCAGTGGGATTTGAGTGAGGATGGGGTGGGAAAAGGAAGAAATGGGAGTAGGGATAGTGTAGGAATAGGGTAAAAACAGGCAAGGAATAGGCTATGGATGAAGTGGGGGTAAAACTGTGTAGAATTATGTAGGGTGGCGATGGAGAGAATAGTTAAGGATGGTCAGATGCTGATGCGGAGGGGCTTGGAGGAGAATGAAGACGTGGTGAGTAAGGGGGGAAGAGAGGTTAGGTGTGGTGGGACTGGACGAGAAATTACGACATCGACGGGGGCGACATCGAAAATCAACAATGTTAAGAGAGCCGACAGCGAGAAGGGATGTGATAGACGACGATGGACGCGAATTAGACCACAAGGTGCAAGCAGAAAACATTGGACATCCTAACAAAAAAATTGGTGGGTGTGGAATGAACGTGAGGTGAGCAGTAGTTTGTAAAAGTGATGTAAAGAATGAAATAAATAATAAAAGCAATGCTCATCATTAGAGACTGGATTTTTATGTAACTACACATCTTTTGTCTTTCTACTTACTGTTTTCAAAATAGTAATCTTGACGAATCTTTGCCGTCCAAACACAATGTCCAATTTTTTCGTTACATATTTTTACATATTTAGAACTATATTACGTATTTTCCATATTTTGCTATTTCTACAAAATGCTATTTTATTTTATCAATTTTCTTCAATTTTATACATTTTTTATGAAATTATTTTTAAAAAACACCATTTTTACTGCGTTCTGTCGCTAGTCATTAAACGCTACATTTAGACACGGTCGAATGTTTTCACAGTCCGGCGCGCCTGCTTCAGTTGTCTCGGTGACGTGAAATGCGCATCAGCGAAAGAGATCATTTTCTCTTTCGGTCTGAAAAGTATTACTGACGCCGTGTCTCATTGCCTTTAACTTTAATTTCCGAGGAACTTTGGCGATAGCCTTGGATGAGATGCTGCACGCTCCTGTGATTGTTTGCTGGCCGTATAAATCGCCTTTTGTTGTATCAAGTCTGGCAGGGAACTGCGGTTCTGGATAGCAATAGATAAAACTTTTATTATTGACAGGAAAGTTGTATGATGCAAAGACGAAATCAACTTATGCTCTCCAAATGATTTCTAAAACGTTTGTATTATTTTTAAAATTTGTTTAGGAAATATTTTACAAATATAATGTCGTTTTATGGAAACGTTTTATAATTAGTATATTGTAATATTACAAAATATAACCGATTTACATATTTATTACATTTTTTTTTCGTTTTCATTACATATTTTTGTACATATTTTGACATTTTTACATATTTTTCTGGTCTCTACACATCATGCTGGATGACGGGGGGAGCAGGAACCTGAATACGCGCAGGAGAGGCGGGGAGTAGACGAGAGAGCCTATGGAGATAAGCGCGCCATTGCCTTAGTAGCGCCTGGGGGGTGCGATGCCACGCGAAGGTGTGTGAGAGACGAAGACCACGACACAGGGGGCGGGGCGGGGCGTGGCTGGTAGAGGCGGTACATGATGAGGTGGAGCATGAGGAGCACGGCGGGGCTCGAAAGCGCACAAAAGGGTCCGAAAGGCTGTAAAGAAGCACGAATGAGAGAAACGAGAGAACCGAAATAAGAAATGATGATTATTATTAGTGATTCTGAGCGCGTCAACTACTGAGGTCTTTAGTCCCGTAAGTGTAGAGCAATTTTTCATTGGGGAGGCGGTGATCTTCCCGCACTGGATGGCGAGATCCAGCGCGGACCTTCCGTCGACTAGCGGGATTTTTCTCAAACAAGTATGTCCCACCAGCGGGGCACCGCCCCAGCCAGGACAAGCTCTTGGCCCCCGTCCTTCTCCCGACACGTGTGATAGTGTAGTGCGTGTTAGTGCGTGTGTGTGTGTGTGTAAGAGGTGAGAATAGGGCAAGAAAGGTTTAGGAATGATCGCGCGCGGTCAGTGGTCCGTTTTGTTTGGATTTTGCTACGGCATTCGCCTAGTGTTGATCGGAGGAACCATAGAAAATTACCGATCAGAGCAGCCAGCTGCTAGAATTCTCCTCCAGACAGCGACTGAATTCGATCTACCTGACAAAGCTAGGGTCGAAAATTCTTTCGCCATCGGGAATCGAACGTAAGACCTCCAAGATGAATCAAGAAGCGAACGCGGCCATGAAGGCGGGGGCATTGAAGGGCATCAATAAGGCACATACCCCGGGACTGATGGTGCACGGCGGGTAGGGGTGTGCAGTGAATCGAGGTGGGGATTGATTGCTACATTGATGAATGATGCCAGGCACGTCAACTACTAACGTTACTATTCCCGTAAGTGCAGTACATGTTTTCATCGCGGGGAAGTGTCGGTGATCATCCCTACTGGATGGCGAGATCCGGCACCGACGTAGCTCAACTTGCGGGCATTTTCCCTAACCAGGTATCTCCCACCAGTGAGGCACCGCCCCAGGCGGGGCATGCTCTAAGCTCCCGACCGGTCTCCCAGCATGCATGGTAGTGTAGTGCATGCACGTGTGCCTTTAAGTAAAAAATAGGAGAAGCAAGAGCAAGGAAACATCGCGCTCGGTCCCGGTGTAACGTTTCGCACAATTTCAATGTTTGTTTACATTTTTTACATTGTTATGTTATAAATAAGAAACATATGATGTACCCAGGTTATTAGTGAATGAGGTTAGCAACGGATATTGATGAGATCTAGAGAGAGAATTGAACGTAAAATGTGTTCCTCTGATGAGATATGTAAGTTATAATTATACAAAGTAAGAAGGTACAGTATTGAAGTACATTGTACAAAAAAATGTAAATAAAAACTAAAATAAAAAAGAATTGAAGTGTTACTAAAAAAATAAGTAGTTACAGTGATTGTAACGGCAGATACAACAAAAAAAGTGTTGGCAGAGTCTAACGTTACACCGGTCCGTGGCCAATTTTTTAGGGTACTGCTTCGACAATCACCTGGTGTTATTCGGAGAAACAATCGAAAATTACCGATGCGAGCAGCCTGGAGCAAGAATTTTCCTTCAGACAGCTGCTGATTTAGACTTTCCTGTCTAGCTAGTGTCGAAAATCCTGCCACCGTCGGGAATCGAACTCTAGGATATCCCTAGTCAGAGACACTGCAGTGACATCAGACATCACTGAGCCAAATTTGCCGGTAATCGACTTGGAGAGAAAAAGGGCAAAGCGTAGTGAAGCATGGCAGAGATGAGTGACGGGGTACAACGAAGAGGTATGGGGCACGGTAGGAAGATGCGAGATACAGTTGCAAAAGAAGGCAAGGCAAAACGTGAGGAGAGGTAGAGAAATGCAGGGTTCTGCGGGGAGAGGCGGGAGGCACTATGAAGAACGAAGATGATTGTCGGATTGAAACGATGAGCAAAAGGATGGGTGGGCTGGAAAGGAAGGTGTGGTCCAAAACGGAGAGAACTTCGCGAGCACGTCGCCAGAGGGAGGGGAAAGGAAGGAGAGGAGGCGCGTAGAAAGCGGGTGGAACGTTTTATCTCAAACGTTTGCCGAGAACGATACCGTCAGAAAACTTGTATCCTCGGTCGGCGAGATATGAAGCGTGGTGTGGCGCGTAGTGTTGCGTAGCGCACTCCCCTCCTGCCACTCATTTCCATCCTTCCCTACACGCTCTCCCCCCTCTCCTGTGCGTCTGCAACCCACCCAGACCACTCGACAAATGATTGCAAGTGTTGCTTAAATTCCATTGTCATCCTACGTATCTTCTGCTTTAATCTCTGGCTAACAACAATACAATGTGTGTGAATAGGATCAGATTTTTCTTTTGAGCAATCTGAACATATTTTATTATTATTCCATAGGTAAAATGTAACAATTGAGTTTTATATTTTTACTTAAAATCTTCAGTAAATGAAGAATATAAAGGAAAAGTTTGTAGCATGTAGGTGCTATAGTTCTCTCGCAACTCTGTGTAATTATATATCTACAGTAATAGGATATTTCTTTCTTCTTTTAATGCCACACGCTGATTAGTACGTAGGCTAGTCTCCAGAAGCCCCTAGCGCCTCTTGTGAGACTTATCCTCAGCAAGTATAACTAGAGTACTTTGCCATTGCTTTTCCTAAGGAAGCTAGTGCGCCATCTTTGTTGCTTTTGTTTGAATAGCGGATAGCGCAGGTAAAGATACAATATCTGCAATCTTACCCAGAAATTCAAATCGAAACTCTGATTGGTGATAAATTTCTAGAGGAATGAATTTTGCCAGGATCAACCAAGCGCCTTCCCTGGGATCTGCTTTACATGCCGACAAGCGTCCGCATGCATGCCGTCGCTTTTTGGCCCCTCGAAAAGCCCCCCGACTTTGACCGGGTTTGAACCCATGAACTTGGGATCAGTAGCCCGGCATGATAACCACTATGTCATCAAAGCTTTCAGTAATGGGATATCCTTCATTATTAAAATATTTTCGTAATGTATGTTACAATGTCGTAACTTGTATTAGTGAGTTTAAAGTTTATAAGGAAATATTTTTTAAAATAATACTGATACACTACAAATGCATTCAGAAGCGTGAGATAATATGTATTATAGATGATCTTATTTTAAAGCCGGTTTTATGTTTAAAAATGTAACAGGAAAAGCATGAAAAATGAAAAAAAAATACATAAATAAAGAATATACGTATTCGACCACAGTGATAAATAGTGAAGAGGTAAGGAACAGTCGCAGAAGTGTTTTGCAGGCGTGCTGTGTATCAAAGAAAATGTATGCAATTCTCAGCTTTCCCTTTATTCTGTGGTGGGCCACAAAAAATGAAAACAATATTCACAGCAGAAATTTCCTTGCGCAAACCATGAGCTGAATGTATTCATATGTCGCATTCAAATACACAAACACACCTATGATGTCCCCACTCTTACTGCATTATTGAAGGCTTCAAAATTTATTGCGTCAAAGGTAAACTATAAAGAAAGAATTTTTATTTTGTATTTCTGGCGTAATTCATATTGTTCATAATACGGGAGTGTTTACACTGCCTCTATAAAATGCTGAATGATGACTAAAAACGTTTTTGATTAATCTTGCGTACGTTAAGAAATCCGTTGACCAAGGCTACATCAATATAATTTTTAGATTCACATAACTGCGCTGGAAGTGAGTGATTCTGCAACAGCGAATACTTACTCATATTTAAATATTGTACTCCCGTGTATGTGATATTTAGATTATACGTAATGTAGTACATATTACTCTACAAAATATTGTATCTTTTTGTGTTATAATATGACACCTACCTAACTCGATAGCCATCATACGAAATATTTCAAACGATATAATTGAAAATTACATGAAACTACTAATATTTGAAAAAAGTGTACAGGAAATTATTTAACGAATGGAATGGAATCTCATTGACGGACCACAACATAATATATATGCCTTTGCCATACTTTACGAACTAAAAATAATTTAATAAAAACTTTCAGAAGTATACTGCTAAATACTTGTATCATTAGTTATTTTGAAGTCCGTCGTTCACCTTCCTTCCATTGGCGTTTTCAGATTTAAAAAATTTACAAGTGAAAAAACTATTTTGAAAAATGTGGAAAAAAAATACTAGAAGATCTAATATTAAAGAATAGATTGCATTAACAAAGAGATCTCTAACTTGAATATTGAAGGTGTAGCACAGGTCCCCAAAAAATCTTACTGTATTTTTGAAATTTTAGAAATACTCAACAAAATCGGACGTATTCCATATCACTGATCACATTGCTCTATTTGAGTAAAACAAAGAAAAATTAACACGTGATTGTATACATACTTCTAACGTAGTTTTTAAATAATTTCTAGGATTATCTGTTTTCCAGGGGGCAGCCAACTGCTCCCATCTACTTGTTGCCAACCACTGCTACGGGCATGTTATTTCTCCATGAAGTCTGTTGTGTTGCAAAAATCAGTGTTTTTCCTAGGTTTTTTTGTTTTCAGAGGTTTGCGATATTTTAGTCTTTTCAAGCGTTTTTGTAAAGAAAGTTTTAAAAAAAAAGACTAAAATATTAGTCGTAAGTCAACTACTATATAGTCATCTATCTCGGAGGCGCTTAGCTCAAGAATTTTAATTATAAATTATTTTACAATTAGTTTTAAATGATGTTTTACCCCCTAATTTACTCATGCCTTTTAGTTTTTACTGATACGTTATTGTGTGTTATTGCCTTCCACACGGAACTATATTCACTGCATAACATACCTAGATCGAGAGGATCGTGGTTACGAAGGAAATAAGAAAACAGTTGATTGTTGCTACATGTTCTCTTACGGAGGAAATTATGAGAGGGAAATACGAAATGACAAACTGAGTCAAGTTAACAACTGATTAATTAGTAAAATCGAATAATTAACATTAGGTAAAAAAATTAAATCCTGTATTTACCACTACGTTAACTGGTTCTAATGATCCCCAGAATTTTGTTGCCGCTCAGTCATTAAAACCTTAGCTGCATACATAACTATTTTGAATGCATTTTTCCCTTACTATATTGGATGAAATAAATACTTTCCGAACTCTACTAACATCACGTTAAAACCAAAAAATTACGGTATACACAGACAAAATAATTCCCCTTTAATTACCCATTTATCTCCACGAAAAATTACAAACAAGATCAAAATAACATATCGCTAGAGCTCTCAGACCCTGAAAAGCCTCAGGCTTCATTCAGGGCTCTTCACGTTTATCGCCATAGACTCGAAAGTCTTGCGAATTAGCATGACGTAATCATCATAGAGCTGTGAAGCGTTGATGTTCACTATGTGACAATATGTCTTATACGTATCCTCCACGCTTTCCATTACGTGTTAAGATCCTCCATCACAAGCTTCCCTGAAAGAGGATTTTATGGATTATCCAGTAAAAAAATGTATTGTTCACTGTAACTAATTCAGTGAATTTCTCTAAAAGACATTTTTCTTTCATAATCACGATAACAAATTTGCGAAACAGCACCAAACAGAATCCAGCCTCTCATTTGCAAGCGCAACGGGGCGCTCTGGTGGCAGATATGAGAAACACCGTCACAGATGCATTGCGTATTATCCGCGCACCTTTTCTTGAGCCTTCATTTTCCTAGATGCGAGAAGAGTGGGGTTGATTATTTTGACGTCAGGGCTATTATATCGAATCTGCTGCTAGTTTTACGGTGTAAAGTAGTTTTTTTTTACATGGGAGCAAAGATTTGCGGTAATTAGATTTTACCAACAACGCACATCGCTAGAAAGTATTCTTCATTCAATCATTAATTACCAACTACATGTTTGTAAAGGGGTGGGGGTAAGTATTTCGGAGCTCAAGAAAAAACTTAATATTTAATAACTAATAATAATATAAATAAATTAAAAATAATAAATTAATAATCTGAATATATCAATAATAATAAGTTAATGATAATAAATTAATAATATTGACAATTAATAATAATAATAATAATAATAATAATAATAATAATAATAATGACAACAACAATAATAATAAAGTATTGGCGCAATGTATTGCAGAGGCACTGACAGTCACTGGATCTACTCCTTAGGTAGCTGGTTGCAACCTGGAGTAGATTTTATATTCAGCCGACTCATAACATCTTTAGGTGTGATGTAGTGGAAAAATAATAATAATAATAATAATAATAATAATAATAATAATAAAATAAATTAATAATAATAAAATTTCACCCTCACGGGTAGGAGTCTAGTGATTTCTGAAGTGCGCTGTAGAATGTTTCATTACGTACATTTACGTACATGTGTCATCATGATCATCATAAATTTAATTATTCAGACCCGGCTTTTACATCATGTGCATACGAATATTACAATAATAGTCGTTAAATGCCCCAATTTTTTTACGATTTAATGTTACAGATTTATATTCGGAATATGGAACGGCGACAATATAAAAATAATATCTGCATGAAATGCTAAGTCAAAGTTATTATTTGTTGGTTTTTACTTTCTCGCATACTGCTTACGGAGTAAAGGGAAAGTATTGTGATGCTGCGGGGAAAACGGTATTTTTCGACAGAAAAGTTATTTCCTAAACCTTTTTTCGAGAAAGTCCTTTATAAATATTATTGAAAAAATTACATAAAAAATATTATTCTATTTCTATTAATTGCTTTTATAATATAGTGTGACTTGTAAACTTTTCTTTCACACTTAAGTTGTTCTGAACAGTGATATACTGCTTAAATTTCATGTCATCCTGTCCACACATCTAAGAGGTACTGTCTGCAAAGAAGTGTTTCACGACTTAGTTACTTCTCCAGTTACTGACTGATTTACGTTTTCCTGAGCTCAGTTGGTATTACAGTTATTCATAGAATAGTTTCCCATGTTTCCGCGTAAGTAATTAGATTTCTTCATGTAGGTCACGGGAAGGGATAATAGCAAACAAATTGTACTACATTTCCCTTTGCAAATATGTTTTATTACACAGGAGAAAATATTTTCTTATCAATTCATACCAGTTCTTATCAATTACTACCAGTATTCACACATCAACGTGCCATGTATTAGAGTTCAAGAATACGTGCACAGACAGAACGTCTCCCCAAAGCACGGGAAAACGTATTGTTACTGACATCTGACGTTAAATAAATAAAGTTACGGCGATATAAAATATATTTTAAAAGAACGTGTTATTCTCTACGGATTCGGTACCTAACGACAAAACGAAGCTAAGAATGTTCATTGTTACTTTGAATCGCTCTACAATCCCAAAATTAAAATTATGATGAAAATTTGTATGGATACATATTCACGTAAAAAGAATTAATTTCCATGTTCTACTTCTTCTAGCTACTGCTTCTTCTAGCTTCTCTAGTCTAATGAAGACAACAATATATTGTCGAAACGTGATTTTATAACAATATGTAAATCTTGGGGATATCTCAATCCTAATGTAAAAATACTATGTATTCTACAGTATGATATTCTCAGTAAAACTATTCGATCGTTAAATAATGTTACAATCTTGCAGAAATTTAAGCTCACACAATAATATGTGTAAGATTTATTTTTTTCTATACACTTCTCTGTTGTGATTCAAATAAATCTTCGTATTTTTTAGGTTTCAAAAATAAACTGAGCAAGTACAATAAACATTATTTATTTCTCAAATATTAACTTGATATGGGTAAGCGATATGCTGAATATTAGATAATGCTGTTTTTTAGAAGTTATTTTTGCAAACACACCCGGCCACGTATTGGAGTGGAGGTCCGAACCTTGTTTTAGCCAGCGAAGGAGGCTGCCTTCAGCAGTCAGTGAAAATCCCGAAGGGTTTAGTAACGCCAGATCCTCCGAACTGGAGATCGGAGGGACCCCTTGCTGGGCCCAGCGGGGGGATGTCCCGAGGCAACTGTGGGTCGCAGTAATGGATGACAGGAAATAACCCATGGGTTACGTGTGATCTGTGAATTCAAACTTATTTACTGTGAAATTTACCTTATAGCCAATGAGGCAAATGGATAGAACAAGAAATGTAATGAATCTTAACGTGCCAATGTCCCATACCGAATGTAACATGTAACTTCTACCAATGTCCTATACCTACTCAGAAACGAAGCTAATGTCACCTTGTCTGGCCATCACACGGCCATCACAGGGACCCAGTCAGCAGTAGCTCGAAGCCATCGTCATAGATGGACACGGGATGAATTGAAGGTGTTATGATGCTTTTACTACGCAAAAGTGGAAAATGGGGGCTCGGAAATGGAAGTTTACGAGATATGGAGAGAGCAGAATCCACAAATAAGTGAAAAATTCACAGCAGAACAACTTGCTGATATTCAGGGAAAGGCGGAGTATGTTCTTCGATCGAATTATTCACATGACGAACATGTACCTGGTGAAGGTTCATCTCTTTTCAATGAAACATCCATCAGTGGTGAAAATTCATCTGGCAGTGAATCACATGATAAGGACATGATTCGGAATTACCTTCGACGCGAGATAGAAAGAGTTCCTCAACTTCCATTTGAATCTCGTGCTATTAAAGCTAAAAGAGTGATAGTGACAGCGAACTCTGTCTTAAATGACGGGGTACATACCCCAGGTAGAGATCTAGATATTTCTAAAATCAATCACATCGTGTATGCAACTGGATCTCTGTTATCTCAGATAATGTTGGGGTCGACGGCCGGCAGCCAGAGTAAACAGCCCCGTACCACCATGGACGAAAATAATTATGAAACGGATAGTTGACACTCGACATGAAATATTACTTAGCCTAGTCATCTTCTAAATCAACACACACCTCCTAAGTTCAACGAAAAATACTCCATGTTGAACAAAAATTCCAAATTGAAAATGTCACAAGTAGGCTATTGGTAGCTGAGAAGCTGAATGAAAATATCTAAGCATGGACTCAGTGAATTGAACGTTACTAACGTAGAGTAGATTTACGTGTACAGAATTCCGTGTACACTTTCTTAATGACATCTATACTGTAAAAATAATATCTTAAAATTGTTTCAAATAACCGACTGAATATATCATAATATAGGATGCAACGATCAAAACGTTCAAATGCTTTTTCCCATGTTTGGCGCCTTCGTATTTCCGCGTTACTTGCTCTAAAATTATGACAAAATTACATTCACATTGCAATAATTTTATATAAAATAAAACTGAAATGATCAATAATACATTTTGAATGAGTGAGAAAGTAGGAATAAAACAGAACATCAGGTTAACTCATGTCTGCACACATGTTGAAAGTGATGAAAGCAAATAGCTTTAGTAAATGAGTAGACCAACTAGTAACTGAGGAAACAGTGAGTATACTGTGTCCTCGTTTTGTTGTATTTTTAAAAAAGTCCATCTCATTTATTATCAAAGTTGATTAATTATTGAATCATATTAAGGTGTCAATTTTTTTACTATAAGAAATGTAAGAAAAATGTATGTATTCTAGCGGTATAAGAGCGTAGAATAATAAATATCTATATCAAACCAATTAACACAATTACAACGTAACAATAACATCATCCATAAATGTTACCAAAATAACTGAATAAAGGCGACTCCATTCACTGGGATAATATTCTTCAATGAACAAGCCAACGGACTATACTACCGCTGTGTAAACAAGTGCAATATTTTCGTTTGAAACACGATCAAATAGAATCAGCTCAGAGAAGTGGCAACACAGCTTGCGGAAGATAGAGACGATATAATGCAAAACAATTGGATTGAAGGAAACAGAGAGACGCAATATTCCATAAGGCTCCGCATTGAAATTCTCTGCTTGACCGCGTTGTAAGTCTAATATGAATTGAAAAACAATTCCTTGTCTACAAACTGAATTCAGTGTTGTTTTCATAATTCTAAAAAAATGTGATTTCAAAAGAGAGGGTTAATATTGACCTATGCTTTGTTGATATCCCTCACATAAACCGTGTCATTTAAAACCATATTTATTTAAGGTAGTTTACCGTCAGAGATTACTAGAAACTGTCATACAAAACTATTTCCTATCTCAGGTATTTTAACTTATTTATAATTGAATAATTTTTTACCGAGTGGATAGCTTTGAGTGGTTTGTGGTATCCCATCACAGGTCCGGTCAGCCTGGTGTGATGGTGTGGGGCGATATCCTATGGTGCCCGTTCACCGTTAGTGTTCCTCAGGGGCGCCGTAACAACCGCACGATACGTTCAGGGGATCCTTCAACCGGTGGCCCTGCTGGTCGTGAACGCCCACACCCATGCTCTATTTAACAGGAAAACGCGCGTCCGCATACCACAGCCATCTCCCCGATCATGCCTTGCAGCCATGGATACTCTGCCATGGCCAGCCGCAATGTCAGGCCTTTGCCCGATCGAGAATGTTGGGGGTGCTATGGAGCGTGCGAACAGGACCACACCCCTACCCACCAATCTGCAAGAACCACGCGCTCAGGGGAAGGCTGCATGGCATGGACTAGCACAGGACTCCATTAGAGACCTGTACAACTCCATGCCATGACGTCTGGACGCGTGTGTTTGTCAACATGGCGACCTCACGCCAAACTAACACGTACAGTCTGTGGGCGTGTAGCGCAGTAAATATTGGTCCTACAAACGTGAAAATGTAATCATTTCGTATGCGTGGTACCCTCTACCTGCCTGCCAACAATGATCGCAATCCGCCTCGTCCTTCTGTGTGCAACTTTTTTTATGACGATGTGTGTACTTATTAAATTATCGATGAATATTAATTCCTTCATTTTCATTTTCCGTTTATTTCAAATTTCTGGTTGTGTTTGAGCAACCTTGCATCGGAGTGCGGGTAATGAGAATAGAGAAATATCCAAAAACGTAATTGAAGGTTCACAGTGGTCTCATTTCGTAGAATACATCAGAAATATAACTGGTGTTCGTAGGGGACACTTAAACTCGGTTTTAAGGACCTAGAACGCATCGTTTACGAGACATGCACGATAGCGAAAAGCTGTGTAATTTGGGAAGCGAGATGAGAGTACGCATGCTTTTCCGGAGACTACAGAGTGAACGTTTTTCCTCGTCGTAAGTCAGTTTGATGTTGGACTCTGAATTCTCCATGCAACAGCAGGACACTTACAGGATTGAACGTCGAAGGTTTCTTTTAAATGGAACAAAACCGTCATCGTTTCGTTACCTTCAATATGTAGATAGGATTTTAATAACGATACGATTTTTACACCCTGTAAAATATTCTTCAATATAAAAAGACAATCTGGATCTCTGTGGGATTTTAATAACATTTCTGCTACAGACAATGATGTGATTTAAATATTATCCAGAATGATTATAGGGCAATGGAAATATTAGATTTATACCTTAGTTATAGGCCTAAACACAATACTAGAATTATGGTAAATTGTATCCTCTGCATTTATGTAATGTCTAAATTGTCTTTTGAATTCTGCATTCTATATTCAAATTTTTAAGTTTCACAACTGTTTTAATTCACTTGAATTTTTGAGTAGTAGATGGATTCATTGCACTGTTACTTTTTCTCTTTCTCATTCCTTTTCTCTTTCTTATCCTTTCGTTCTTTTTCTTCTTCTTCTTCTTTTTCTTCTGTTTATTCTCCATTTCCCTTCTTCTTCGTCTCCTTCTTCCCCTTCTTCTTCATCTTCTTCTGCTACTGATTATTTATATTTTTCTTCTTTTCCTTCTTCGCCTATTAAATCTTTCATTCTCCATTTTATTAAGATTATAAAGAAGTGGCATTTGCAAAGACAACGCTTTAATTAGATATTTATTCTGCTTGTGGTTCTGAAAATTAAAAGAATGTTTTCCGACAGATCGTCATTTAAACTTGATTGATAAAAGTTTTCAGGCACGTCAACAGCTGTGATCATTAAGTCCCGTTAGAGCAGTGAATATATTATCCCGTAGGTGCCTTCGTGTGGTTGGGTATTTCAGGAGCTGGGCGGCCTGCGCCCTGATTGGCGCTCCTCCGCCAGGGTGTTTATTGGTGGGTGTGCTTGGACCAATGGGAAGCCTGCTTCAGAGTGAGGCCTTGGAAAATTCCACATGTTTGGAATAGTGATGAAATGCCGGGGATGCGCTAGCTGCAGTGGCAGAATAAATAAATAGTTTATCTACGACTACTCCGGAATGTATACATTTCTGCACGTTATCGGATGCAGTAATGATGACGATTCCACAAGTCGTGCGAGAATACTATCCTCGCACGGCTGTCGACCAATCACAATCCCCTTAGTTCATTATACCACAAAAGGTTCTCGCAGTCGCATACAGAGGCGCTGCATGCTCTGCCGCGGTTGGTCGCAACTGTCGTAAGGTACTAATCAGTATGCGAGTTGGTTTTGAGGATAAGGCGCCCAATGAATATTATTAAAATATCAATTTCAAAGTCGTAGAGAAAGTGCAGTCTTCTACTCGCGTAGAATGGCTATTATTCACTCGTTGAAATTTCGACACTCGCTCCTACGTCGCTCGTGTCCTGAATATCAACTCATGAATAATAGCTGTCATACTACGCTCGTTTAAGAATATACTATTTTAAGAAAAGATATGTAGGTGGCGGTGCTCCTCACTTGCTAAATGGTGAGATCCAGCACCAACCTGCATATCGGCTAGCGGGAATATTCCCCTTCCACGTATCTTCCCCAGCGGGAAACTGATCCCCCCGGAACAATTTGTAAACACTCGACTCGTGTCCGTCAAGTGTGGCAGTGTAACATGGAAGCGAAAGTGTATATAGTAAGAAGAGAGAATAGGACACTGCTCCGGCATTCTCCTTTTGTTGATCAGAGAAACCACGGAAAACTACCGATCAGAGCAATCAGCCGCTAGAAACCTCCTCCAGGCAGTGGCTGAATTCGACTTTAGTTATAGTACGGCTGATGTTGAAAATCCACCGGTCAGAGTCGTTACAGAGACGTAAGCAATGCTCTCTCTGATCTAAAGTCAGCTGGTTTCAACTGACAATTCACGGGAGGTAAATCGATGACATTCAATCAAACATACAGCAGGAATACATGCAGTATTAATAATCCAGGAGAAAAAACTACTCGTATTATCTTGCGGGAGCCAAATAACGAAACGCAAAGCGTCACATTTCATGTTATAACACGGAAGCTACAATGGGAAAGATATCAACAAAGAGATATCGTGAGGATGGTACGTCACATCACTACACCTATGATGAACGAGCTAACGGCAAACACGATCCCGCAGCGGGCGCTCGCGGCGCGGCGCGGCCCGTGATTTGGCGCATCTGAGCAAATAGCAGCCCCGCGCGGCTATTCCTGTCGACAGCCGCACGCGCTTTCGCCGCTCACGCCATAAACGATGGCACGGTCACGTTCCGCTCACAAGGGCTGCAGCTCGCTCCCCTCCCCATCCAACCCGGCGGGTCCCGGCCCGTCCCAGCTCCGCCCGGCCCGGCCCGGCAGGATTTTCGACACTACCTTGTCAGCTGGTAGAATTCAGTCGCTGTCTGGAGGAGAATCGTAGTGGCCGGCTACTCTGATCGGCCGTTTTCCGTGGTTTCTCCAACCAACACCAGGCGAATGCCGGAGCAGTACCCTAGCAAACGGGCCACGGAATGCGCGCGATTTTTCCTTCCTCTTCCTTGTCTTTTCCTCACCCCTTACACACACACAAACATGCACTACATTACCACACATGCCGAGAGACCGGTCGGGAGCTGACAGCTTGTCCCGGCTGAGGCGGTGCCCCGCTGGTGGCAGATATCTGGTTGGGGGAAACCCCGCTAGTCGACGGTAGGTCGACGCCGGATCTCGCCATCCGGCGAGGAAAGATCACCGCCACCTCCCGAGGAAAAACACGCACTACACTTACGGGACTAATGACCTCTGTAGTTGACGCGCCCAGAATGACGAACAATGAATCTATCAACCAACCAACCAACCAATCGGCCCACGGAAACGGCGCTCACGCAAAAACGCTTGCAAGCCCGCACGCGAAGCTGTGCGCGCCGCCCCTCGCGATTAATCTTCTTCGCTAAATAAATACGCGCCGTCCATCCGGCTGGTGCTAGGGCCCCCGAGGGACGCGGCCCCCTCCACCCACACCCCACTGGCCTGTCCGTACCCGCTCCCACTGCACAACTCCCGCTAGCCCCGTGCCTCGCCCGCCCCCGCCGCTTCCACCATCGCTGCTGCCACCACCACCCCCCGCCGCCGCCGCCGCCGCCGTCGGCCGTTGCCGCGAGCCGCGCACCTCTGGCCATCGAGCGCGGCTCAACGAGCTATCGATTGCTCGGCCCGGTCCGGTCCGGTCCGGCCCTGCCCTGCCCGACCCGGCCCGCGACAGGAGGCAGGCAGAAGGCGCGGGCGTGCCGTCGCACGGCCCCGCCCCCACCCCGCCGCCGGCCGCGCCGCCGGCCTCGAAGGGGCGCGGTCCCCACGCGAGGCCCCTCCGCCGACCGCTACGCAAATATTTGAGCGGCCAACGTGGCACCGCCGTTATCCCGAGGCGGGCCACCGCTGCGGGACGCTGCTTACTCGTCACAAGCCGCCTGCTCCCCGCCACTCACCCGACCTGCCCACCCGCCGCTACCCTACCTGGTCTACTCACCCGCCGACACCACCGCTGCGGGACGCCGCTTACTCGTCCCCCGCTCCTCGCCACTCAGCCGTCGTGCTCACCCCCCCCCACCCTACGCGGTCTACTCACCCGCCGTCACCAACGTTTCGTCAAAGCCACCTAGCCACCGCTGCGGAACGCCGCTTACTCGTCACCAGCCGCCCGCTTCCCGCCACGCACACGACCTGTTCACCCGCTGCCAACCTACCCGGTCTACTCACCCGGCGTCACCAACGTTTCGCCAACGCCTCCTAGCCACGCTGAGGAACGTCACGTTCTCGTCACCAGTCGCCCGCTCCCCGCCACTCCCCCGATCTGTCCACCCGCCGCCGCCCTACCTGGTCTACTCACCCGCCGTCACTAACGTTTCGTCAAAGCCACCTAGCCACCGCTGCGGGACGCCGCTTACTCGTCACCAACCGCCCGCTCCCCGTCACTCGCCCGCCCCCAACCTATACGGCTTACTCACCCGCCGTCACCGACGATTCTCCAACGCTGTCCTGTCACCTCTTCGCAACCACCTCTCTGCCACCGTTCCTTTCATTCTTCATTTTACGTGTACGGTCGCAAGTCGACGGTAGGTCTCAGTGTGCGTGACCTGTACTACGTGCTTCTGCGTACCTGCAGGCAGCCTGTTATCTTCCACTCAGTTATGAGAGCGAGTATTGTGTATAGACCAATAATGGCTTATAGCTATATGAACTAATGTCGGAACGACTAATTTCCGAAAGCAATAGAATGTGATTAAATATTCTGGCCTATACCAGCTAACATGTGTGTGTTCGTTTTACGTTTTTCACCTTTCAGTGTCTACAGATGCCCTACGTCTCCCAGCTGAGATTGGTTCCTCCAGGCGTAGCCAACGGCTTAGCTCAGCTTTGTCACTGTCAGCGTTCCTGACCGGGAAGTCCTACTTTTGAGTTTCGACGGTGTTGGATTTTCGATTCTCGCAATATAACTAGGTCGAAATCAACCCCTGTCGAAGTCAACCGTTGTTTGGGAAGAATAAGTGGCCGGCTGTTTCGATCGGTAGTTTTCTGTGGTTTCTCCAGTTAATGCTAGGGAAATCTCGGAGAATTACCCTAACAAACGCGTCCTTCCTCAGCCTCGTTTCGCGTGTCCTTTCTCTTCCTTCGCCTATCCTCTCCTCGAACTTACATATACACCCATACACACTAACGTGTACTACAGTACCACGCATGATGGGAGCCCAATTGGGAGATTAGAACTTGTCTTGGCTGAGGCGAAATCCCGGAGAAGTACCCTAACAAACGCGTCCTTCCTCAGCCTCGATTCGCGTGTCCTTTCTCTTCCTTCGCCTATCCTCTCCTCAAACTTACATATACACGCATACACACTAACGTGTACTACAGTACTACGCATGATGGAAGCCCAATTGGGAGCTTAGAACTTGTCTTGGCTGAGGCGGTGCCTCACTAGGGGAGATACCCAGCGGTTTATTCCGGAAGGCGACATGTAGGTCGGCGCCAGATCTCACCATCCAGCAGAAGAAGAACTCCGTCACCCCCAGACATAAAACATTCACTACACTAACGGAACTAATGACCACATTTGACGGGTAAGGAAACATCAATCAATCTAGGTAGAACCACAATCGATCCAACCTGTCTCCAATCATCCCGCCGATGTAGTTCGTTAGCTCACATCGATCTTCGTAATACTATATTGGACAAGCTCATGAACCCATTGTGCTTAGCCCTGATCTAGAGGAAAAGAGCCAGTTCACTTCGGATGCACCTGCGGTCTTTAAGCCTTACGTCGCTAAGTTGGTCTTATCCACGTTCATATATCTTACCGGCTCGTAAGAACTGGCATTTGCATTAGATGTTCTAAAACTCCATAATTCTTCATTGTTTTATCGAACGTTATATGGATATCTAACATATATGTTACAGTCTTTATTCATCTGTAAACGCATCTTTGCAATTCTATAATTAAAATTTCTAAAAAGACGTTTCTCTGCTCAAAACAAATTTCGTAGATATTTGAATTCCATGCGATTGAATATTTTCTGTACTTAAAAATCTTAGCCTAACATTTACTTACATTCGAATTCACAGAAAGCTGCATGGAAATTAATGTATAATAGCTTACGAATATATTTAAAAGCAATGTTATGAGAGAATTTGAAAATTGTATTGTATGCTCCCCGTTGTAATACTGTTTTTCATAACTGCCGACAGTGTGGATTTTTACAAATTCAAAATGATGGAGGATAATACCTTAATTCAACAAGCATGTAAATTACATAAACCCGTTGTTCTTTGAAATTCATAAAACATTTCTTTATATTTCATTTATTTTTAGCGTTTACATTTTGAACATCATCATACAACGAGCATGTCTAGTTTGTAATTTTTTTAATTCAATATATCACGATATATGACTTTAAGTATATATAAAATATACCTTGTTTGCTTAAAGTAGTGACTTTTACACGCCTTAAGTTTTAATAGTTTCACGTTTTCAATGACGGCTAATATTGTAACTTTTTTATACTTCTACAACGTTAAATTGCAACTATCGTTCACTAACAGCTCGGCGAAGAGAAAGGGAGGAGCGTTAGATTTTGGCGAGGGTATGCGACGGCAACACAGAAAAAGGGCGAGGGTAGAACGATAGAAACTGGTTATGATTGTGGTGTCGGCAACAGTGGTAGTGGTGGGGTGAAAGTGGTAGTGGTGGGGTGGCAATGGAGGCAGAGGTAGTATTGGGGGAGCGGAGAGTTGTGGGGTGGCAATGGCGGCGGAGGTAGTATTGGGGGAGCGGTTGTAACAGTGGTGATAGTGGTGGTGGTACATTTTGAAGTGCAGTAGTAGCCAAAGCCGTTTGAGATGGAACTGATGATGATGATGAGGAGGAGGAGGAGGATGATTTTGAACGATGGAGCACATGCGGAATGATGGGCAATGGAAACGGTGACACCTCCGGAAAACCTGCCTCAAACCAATTGTGCCCACAACATCCATATTGATCGCCCGAGGGCTTGAACGACAGTGCCCTGAGTTAAAAGGCGTGAGGTCTGACCACTAACTCACGGGCATCCCCGGACGGTGCGAGCAATGGGATTAATACATGAAAGCGGAGGTGATCATCAACGCGAATAAAGTGAGAGATGGTACCGGCGAGAGCTGTCAAGGGTGCAGCGCCCCATTGGCCTTCAGTGCTAACTGTTCTCAACGCACACCTACCTTACCCCTACCCTTACCCCTACTCTTACCCCTACTCTTACCCCTACTTTTACCCCTACTTTTACCCCTACACTTACCCCTACTCTAACCCCTACTCTTACCCTACTCTTACCCCTACTCTTACCCCTACTCTTACCCCAACTCTTACCCCCTACTCTTACCCCTACTCTTACCCCTACTTTTACCCCTACTCTTACCCCTACTCTTACCCCAACTCTTACCCCTACCCTACCCTCCTTCTACCCTCTACCTTTCTTCTACCTTCCTTCTACTCTCCCTCTCTCCACCCCTACCCGTCTTTACCATCCTTACACCCTTTCTACCCACCTTCTACGCGGCTTCTACCCACCCTCTACTAACACTTTACACACCCTCTTGCAGTCATCTACCAGCCCAGTCCTACCTGCCCTCTACCCACCCTCTGCCACTATCTACCTGTCCTCTAACCCCATCTACCCGTCCCTTCCCGTTTCAGCTCACCCGCCCACGCCGCTGCCAAAAGTCGGCTTCTCCGCAAAGCTGCGAGACTCGGACACCGGCGCTCACGACCGCAACGCGGAAATCCCTTGAAGCTAACAGTGACGAGAGTCCTTCGCTTAATGACGCTGAAGCCCTCGATCGAGAAGACTAGAGACGAATCTCCATCCAGCTATACGCCAGTAATTGGAAGAGCACTAGGGCCAGCGGTTGGAATATGGAGCTGATTTGTATGGAGTTTGAGCTCCTATACCTGAGAGTTTCGTAGTTTGTATAAGAATGTTTACGTTTTCGTTCGTCATACAAGAATTTGTTATCAATTTCATTATTCAATGCATATTTATTTACAATTTATAAATCATTCGAATAATTTAACATTTAAAATTTTGTTGTAACTTCTTGGCTTACATGTGTAACATCCAGCCCGCTATGACAAGCTCGGAACATAAAACAGTAACGCGTTAATCTGCGTTAAATAAACTAATAAAGATATCATATGTAATATTTATGACAGCGCAATTTCCTCTCCTGCATATATTTAATTGAGGTGTCATACACGAATAAATAAAACAATATTTGAGTTAGTTTACATGTTATTTTAATTTATTCAAATAATTTTGTTCACATTGTTCTCTTATCCAATTTCTTTCACTTAGTACCTCAGAAAGTTGTAATTTTGCAAGCTTATTTTACTTTTTTAGCTTACTAAATTAAGTTTGTAATTTTTTTCAATTATTATAATAATATAATTATTATAAGCTGTAAAAACTGTATACGTATTTCATATGATGTATAATGACCCAAGTAATAAATGTTACGTTGTACAATATCTAATACATGTCAAATTATGAAAATAATGGTTCACTGTCAGGTTTTTAAAAACATCATGTTCATTAATGAAAAGGCAAGACAATCTCAGTATTCAAACTTTTTTTATTCGGGGTCTCAAGAAAATGTGCGCAGATAATCTCTCTCCAATACGTCATACACAGTTTTTTACTTTTTTACCAAATTAATATAAATATAAAACTGAATTCGTGTAGGCCTACCGGTGTTGCACGTTTATTCCTTATTTGCATATTATCAATTTTTCACTTTAGTCTGTATTTTGTTAAGTATGACAAACGCTTTCCCAAAATATATTCGGAATATTAGAGACGAAAATGTAGTACATTCCCACGGTGTACACATTCAGTTACGTAAAGTTCATCGAGGACGACACACGAAATACACATGAATGCATTTTTGTTCAACCAAATACATGTTATATTTAAGGTTTGACTCAATGGTTAGAAAAACTTGTAACAACCATCTGCTAAATATGCATTGGGGTGCCCAACAGTGACATCTGAACTTATATTTTTTAATAAATACGAGGATTGGGTCAGAAATGGTAACAATATTTTTTCTAAAAGAAATATTATCGCATCACACATTTTGATTTGTAGTCTGAAAGAAACGCTGTTCTAATGTGTGAGTACAACCGAAAGCTAAGTGCGTGTTTACATTAGTACCGAGAGCACCGTGAAATCAGTTGTCTGACTGCCGCTGTGCGAAAGGATTGTGACCCGTTTCGATCAGCGCACATACTCCAAAATGGCCGTTCTCAAAGGGAGAAATGATCGAGAATAGCATAGGGAATGCGTGGAAGCTGTTGGTCGTAGTGTCCTTCCATAACGGACAGTCGCGGGATGGACAGGAGAGTTTCTGCGAGGTCTGACAGGGGAGTGGCATCCAACGATCAGGACGCACGAAACAACTTGTGAGTGTGCGGACCGATACGGCACGTGCGGTAGTCTAGCATCTCGCTAATACGGACATTATCCATAGAACGGGTAATGCTTATGGAATGTTGTGAACTCGTATATGTCACGAGTATAATGCTTTGGAACATGAAAACAGTACTGTCATTTCAAATACCTTAATGAATATGAGAAACATAACTTTGTTGGGTATGTCGTTATATCTCCATGCCCTTAGTTAATACCTTGCCCTTTCATGTGTATATTTCACATTTTCCACGTATTCTCACAAAAAAAGTTGCTATGACCCATGCCCCAACCCTTTTTTTTTTACATAGAATTGACAAGGTGTTCATAAATAGCGAATATTTTATTCGATGCAAAAATCCATTAAAGAATCAAAATGAGTTTTTAACATCTGTATTAAAGCATTCAAATAGACGTGTTCGGTAATAATTCCCATTAAAAGCAATTCGCAACACCCGCAAAAGTATATTACTCCACGCTGCTCCAATTCTGTCGACACAACTTCCCCCGTTGAGTGATTACTGAAGCGGGCACCTGTTCATGTCGAGAGGCCGCTGTATTTGTCCCCAAGTGGAGAAGATTCCCGGAGGGTTTGCTGGGGCGAACGTGGTTCGCAAGCGGAACAAGCAGGGGCAGGTGGACGGCGGCGGCGGGTGCAGGGCGGGGGCGGACGCCCGCCGAGCGCGTGGCCAGCGATAAATCAGCTCGCAAAGACCCTTCCAACTTGATCCAAGCGCGCGCTACTAACAATCGTAATTTTCCTGTTTGACAGCATTTTCATTCCTGCAATAAATTCCCCGGCAATCCTCCACCGGGATGAGTTACTGCCGAGCGCGCGCGCGCGAGCACGCCCGTGCCCGTGGCCACGCTCACGCCGAGCCGCGTCCACCTCCCGCGTTCCCCCGTGGCGCCCCGACGCCCCGGGCCGACCCGACCCGACACGACGCGACGGTCTGGTTTCCCCTCGCCTACGCTCGGCTCCCGGCTCGCGTAAGCGGCGCGCCCATCTGCCGCGCGAGCGAAGGAGCGGTAGCGCTAAGCGGCACACGTCCCGTAAGCGACGCGCCCCACGGGACACGCCGAGCGCTACACGTCTCGCGGATGACTTAGCCATTCTCGCGGACGACACTGCACTTCCCGCTTCTTGTGGACGACACTTCCTGCGAACAACACTTCCCGCGGGTATCGCATTCTACACTCCTGGCAGACATCCCTCCGCCAACACATTCCACTGCCAACACTCCCTCCGCCAAAACGTCAATCCACCAACGCGTCCCTCCGCCAACACGTACTTCCGCCAACACGTCCCTCCGCCAACACGTCCCTCCGCCAACACGTCCCTCCGCCAACACGTCCCTCCGCCAACACGTCCCTCCGCCAACACGTCCCTCCGCCAACACGTCCCTTCGCCAACACGTCCCTCCGCCAACACGTCCCTCCGCCAACACATCCCTCCGGCAACACGTTCCTCCGCCAACACGTTCCTCCCCCAAAATGTTCCTCCGCCAACACGTTTCCCCGTCAACCCGCCTCACAACCACATCCTCCTCCCACGCTCCCTGTGATCTCCAGCAGCTGCCCTCCGACGCCAAGAGCAGCGCGAGGCGCAGCTGGTTCTTTCGTGTCGCCCCGCCTGCAGTTCTCGCCGGGCGAGCCAATTGCCGCAGCGAGGAAAGTCGCAGCTCCTCTCCTTGTCGTCCCCGCGGCCAATATTGCCCCCGTCACGCAGTGGCGTCGCAAGCGGAGACAGCACCGAAAAAGCTTCCGCTGCCCGTTGCCGCTCCCCCCCCAGTCGCCTCCCACACCCCGCCGCAGCTGCTGGGCTCTCTCGTTCCCCTCCCGTCGCCGCCGCGCCGGCTGCCTTGTTTCTCTTCCAGGTCAGTGTACTCTTGTTGCTTTGCTCGCGTCGTGACCTGACCATCCCTCCGCAATGCTTGCTGTGTCAACGCCGTTTCTACACCATATCTCGCTTTGAGTCGCTGTGCCGGCACCCGTTGTCCTGTTCTTGGTCGCACTTGGTACGCCTCCTGTGTATTCTGGCTGTGGCATGCTTTTCGTTTTGAGGAAAGGGCTCGCTCGACATAAGCCGTCATGCTCTTTCAAATTGTTGTATTTCATCGTCCGCCTTCACGTACAGTGTCGACCTCTGCCCCTTCATCGATTCCTAACCAAACAGACCAAGTGTGGTTAGGTAATGGACGGCTTAGTAGCACACACTGCATTCTGTGATGAACGGGTCCGCCTAGAGCACTCCAGGGCCATGAATGCACAGTTTTGTGCAACTATGCATTTATTTTTTATTTTAAAACTCCGCATGGTCTCTTTTCACCAACCGTTGAAAATCCTAAATCGAAAAAAGAAGACAAACGTTATGGAGTCAATACATTCGGAGTAACGTTTGATTGCAACGTTGAATATTATAATTTTTCCTTACAAAGCAGGCTCACGGACAAATATACACAATTCAGAGCGTGTAGTTTTACAAATTCATATTCTGAATAAGGTTATATCAATGCTAATGATATATATTTTCTGTAATATGTAAGTAATCATTCAATCTAGAAAGAAAGGCTTGGGAACGATTCGTAGTGTTCGGCTTTTCCGTGAGCCTTCGGTTTTCCGGAGTTGAAGCCGAACACATCGAGTCGGATCTGAGCGGAGTGCGGGGTGCCATTAAATCGCATAACAGTCTGGTCTGAGCATAGCAGAACGTAGTGGTTTCGATTGCAGGGTTTTACTTATACCAACAAATTATTTCCTTTTTGTGAATTTTCTCCTTTTGGCGCTACAGCTCACTTTGAGCGATGACCTAACACGCACTTGTTAGCAGCATTGCTGGAGAGTTTTCGTGGAATGGGCTGTACAGGGTGAATAAGAATAAACGTTACAAATTTCTAGGTCGTGAAACAGATCAAAGATGATCACATTTTGCCAATGAACTTGCTCTGAGACATTTCACATAAGGGAGATGCACATGTGATATTTACCCCTGCTTGTTCAGCTATTGATTATGAAATGATGGTTTGCAGGGCATGTTTTTACAAACTTAAAGAGATTTCGGACATTTATCAAACACGAATTATGATTACAAAGTGATGACACACATACCTACATTTCCTTGAAGTTGGTTAGAGTTATTTTCAGACAGCTGTATTTGGAGACAAATCATCCAGGCATTACGGAAGTGGGGGGAAATATACGTTGGGGAAGGAAGGTTAGCGTGCGATCCATCCAGTTGTTTAAAGATATGTTCCGGTATTAGCCTGAAATTGATTGTAGGAACCATAACGACCGACTGAAGGCAATCAGACTTATGAATTCTTAATTAAAGCAGCGACAGCAGCTTTTGCGTAGTTAGTACATCAAGCATATATGAACGAATCCGCAACCTCCCAATCACTGATGTGCTCGACCGCAAGCCATTGCCTCCTTGTTCGTCGATTTCGGTGAACTTTTAATGGTTCGGTGCGCATCGTCCATCGCTGTGAGGTGACTGGCGTCTCACTCGTGCGTTGACTCACTCCAAATTAAATTCACATCGTTGTGTTTTCTTGCTTGTGTTCAGAGCAATCTTCATACTCATTAATCACACTCACAACACTAAATGATGATTGCCGGTAATATTATTTTTGTAGAGAATTTATTCTTTTATTGCATATGGTCTTGCATAAAGAACAGCAAAACGTGTAGCGTGCTATCTTTGGCTGCCGGGATTCAAATCTCGGCCATCCCTTGTGAAATTTGTGGCGTACAAAACGGGTTTTCACGGTATACTCTCACCTCCCCTGTCTCTCATTTTACCATCTCATTTTCATAATTCACTCTTTGCCTATTATTCTCCATCACCATAATTCATTCCCTCTGGCATTCATGTGCCCTTGTGCTACGGTGCAACGGGATTAGGAGGTGGTTAATGCGTTACTGAACTACGCCCCCTCTCTGACCCAGTCATTAATAAACCATATATTTCAAAATGTGTATAACATGACTAGCTGGGTGTAAAAATAGATGCGGTGGAAGAAAAACAGACATTATATAAATGTTTCGTTTGGAGATGATACATTGCATTAAGAATACTGTGAGTTTTTCAGATTGCATTTCAAAGGCCAATGAGAGAGAAAGGCACTAATACTGTTTAGTAATTCTGGAGACAATAATTTTAAGTCTCAATGTTATTTTAGAAGTCTCCTTACTCTCGTATCGCCCATCCTGTTCCCAATAGCATTTAGTGTGCATATTGGGAGGAAATATGTGGTCGTGGCTACGTAGAGTCTGCAGAGTGGGCGCGTGCGATCGCCTTGCCAACGGCGCAAAGCTCCAATCAGTGAAGCCCTCAAAGCACAAAGTACTTATGAATTTAAGAAAGGCGAGAAGCCAGACAAACTCATCGGGGTGACAAGAGCATCGGCCCATTGCTTCGGCGCGACATATCGCTCTGCTCATGAAGATATCTGTCTTGCCTTTGGTGTGGGGTTTGTCAAAAAAAGCCTTGCGCTCTTCAGACCACAGACCCAAATTGACCCCCGGGTCATTCCACTTTAAATCAACACAGTTTTGATTAAAATTTGACCTCACCATTTTAGATTTAGATGAATTTGACACATAGGTAATATGAATGAATAATTAGAAAACTACAAATTTGGAATAAAATATTTCCACCCGTTTATGAAATACAGCCATGTAAAAGGATGCAAAATTGGATTCCCGAAAATTTTGTTTATTGTAGATCCTCTCCAAATTACGATAGGGAGCTGAGAAAGGTGTCATTTTGCAGCTTTCTTTATGACCTTTGATATATTACACAACCCAATAGGGGTTAGGTTTCAAAAGTTTTCCGAATTTGAATTTAAAATTTTGTTTTAGAATTTTTTCAAAATTTTTGAAGATGAGCATTTTGAAAAATCTCAAAATGTTGCCACTACGATTCTCTCGATCTAGGTAAGAGATGCAATGAATGCAGAGCTCCGTATCGAAGGCAGTAACAAACAATAACGTATCAAACAATAACGCAAAAAAAATGAAAATATCTTCTGGAAATGACAATAATGCATTTGAGCCAACCTCTTTCACTATTTTCCCTAACGTATGTTTGCGCATGGAGACGCCTCTTTGCGCATGGAGGCTGGATCAACGTTATTTAATTATTTATTTAATTATTTCTTTGACTTCAAAAACAGTTAAAAACTGTGTGCCACTTACAATGGGAGGTACAATGTATTGTCTGGACGTTTCCTCAAATCCTGAGAACTCAACCCTAACCAATAATATACACGTTGAATTACAATATAGGTGGTATGGAGCGTTTTGCCAAGAATATTCGCTCCCATGTAATAAAATCTGTTTGCAAACCTAAATCAGCTAAATATTATGACTATTAACACACATCGGTCCCGTCGTGAAGGGATCCACTTAATGGTGGGAGAACATGGAGAACAATAATCTGAATAAGTCTACTGTTTCCTGTCGAACTCTAGAAGCAGTTTCGCACGATGACCACGGTCTCGGCACGCCGGGCGACATTTTGATAGATTCGGGTTTATGTCATGCCGGATGAAGTCATCTCAGAAGATCGTTTTCTTAATAAAGAGCGTATCATCGGCAACAGCATCACTTAGTTTTGTTGCGTCCCGTCTGACTCATTAAAATAAGGTAATGGCGCTGGTTGCTATGTATATCGTAGAATATTCATGTACGTACGAATTCATGTGGAAGTAAAATCTATTTCTTCGCTGTTACTAGAAAGTCCATCAGTCCATATTTCTAACACCTTTCCCTTTTTACCGCGACCTATAGATATGTTGACCGCACTGTACCACATTTCATTGCAAATACCTCTCCGAAACATTCGAAGACGAGAATGAAACCAGCACGATTCAGCACAAATAGTCTCTAATAGCGTCAGAGTACAAAATGACATCTGAAATATTGTCATTTTGCAGGATAACCGGTTTATTCTTAGCGAATTCGTTATTTCACAGCCAAAAACAAGGTGTTTTCTACATAAACCGACAGTCTTGCCTTTCTTCACTTCAACAAATGCTGATTTTTAAAATGTGTCACCTCTCCTGTGCAGTGACGATTCGTCGTTCTCAACATATATAACCAGTAAAATGAATCGCTATATATGATATGATAAATGATAATATATGAATGTTTACAAAAAACTAAACGACAGCTGTAAACAATCATCATCTAATCGCAAGAGTGTAAAAGCAATTGTGAATCAATTTTTATTGACGTGATTTTTCAGCGAACCAGTGCTATACGGTCTTTCACCTTTTACACACCGCGACTTCTCACTAAACCATGAAGCATGGCGTGTCAGTTATTTAAGTAGATCGTCGTCAGAAGTTCGGGAGAACCCTAGAAACAGCAATTCCTACAAAGTTCCTGTTTGCGGGAAAATTACTTATTATACGTGTCGGTATTAATGAACAGAGTATCCATTGAAAAACAATTAGAAATTTTAAAATAATGATGATTCCTCACTAAACTCAAAAAACAGTCTGTTTAGCTTCCGATTAAAGTCACAAAATTCTGGAACTGTTGCTCTAAAATAGTGAAAACAAATCAGCTTTATGTAGAGACTCAATGGATCTATTTAGTATTTACAGTTCATTTCGTTCCTAGTTTATAGCGCCTCTCGTAACATCGATGCATTCTCACAAATCCCTAAGCGAAACCTGTGTCGAGTTCATACAATTTCCGCTCTTCACTCCGCATATTCCACTACCCATCCTTTTCAACACCCAGGGTCTGTCCTTTTCCCTCATCCCGGCCCTTTCCACACCCACCACAACTGTCACCCTTCTCCGCCCCTGCCTTTCTCGCAATCTCTTTCGAACACCCTCCACGCTAACGCATTCCTCCAGACACCGACACTGAGGCTACCGTTCCCGCCACAAGTAGTTCGTGCCGACGCCCGCCTCGCCGTTCTCCCCACCGTTCAGCA